>JAQQZT010000033.1:14714022-14743986 GCA_030068275.1 Clarias platycephalus | reverse complement strand
CACACACACACACACACACACACACACACACACACACACACACACACACACACACACACACACACACACACAGTATTGTAAATGACTAAATGCTTTTTGAAACCTCTGTGTTTTACACTGTTCATGCTGACAGAGTTGATGTTGCTTCCACTGAAGTGCAGATGCCACTTTGCCAAGGATTAGGGGTACTGTAGACAACACAATATTCATCTCCCTTAGGACCAAGAGATATTTACATCCTCTGCACATTCACAGTTTTCAGATGCTACCATCTGGCATGTGATCCTGGGATTGATGGGATTTAGGCCACCACTGGGGTTTGTCTTACAGGCTGCACTCCACTGGATCTATAGCTTATGAGTCTTACATGTCTGGATCAATGGATAGGCAAAAAAAAAAAAAATATATATATATATATACATAACATATACAGTATATAGGGCAGGTAAGAAATGATGTGCAAAAAAGAAATTTCAGGTGCAGTGGCGGACGGTCAATAAGGGGCGCTGGGGTGCCGCCCCCTTAAAGTTAGGCAGAGAGGAATGCTACATGTAATTATTTAACATAATAATTATTTATTTTAATAATGAAATAAAGTCATTTAGTCACAATATTCCGCTGTATTTCTTAATATAATTTATTTATGTATTACGTAAATTTTTGAAAAGCATGTAATTTGAGGCTGAGCTCTAATTGGATTATTTCAAATCATCCTTGGGTCGCAGCACTGTGCGCCCTGTACCCTCCCACTTTTGCTCTTAGTGAATCAATATTGTTTTTAAATATATGGCCTCATGTGATTGGACCATTCTCAACGAATCTTATTAATGGTCAGCAGATTGTTAGTTAATGTATTGAATAGTGATTGACATGGAAGCCAGCTAAATATGAGAGAACATTCTGTTATTTCTTTGCTAAAATACCCCTTCGCAAGGCGATCAGATAAAGAAAGAAAAAAAGTTAAAGAGCTTGGACCAGATCAACCTGATCTTCTAATTAAGCAGCAGTCAAGTGATCGCGGCCGAGCTTACACTTGGTGATTTTCCAGCACTTCTTATGGATATTTGCAGGCGATTATTAAAAGTTTATTTTAATTTTGTTTGTACCACAAAAAAAATTTTTTGCACCAGCCACCACTGTTCAGGTGGTATATGAGATTTGTGGATGATTGTTGATCAGTTTTTTTTTTTATCCCATTTGTTTTGAGGTGTGCTGTGTGTGTGTGTGTCAGTCCAATCCATTTTTATTTAGGAGATGGATGGCTTGTGGAAAGAAACTGTTACATAGTCTGGATGTAAGGGCCCAAATGCTTCAGTACCTTTTTCCCGAATGGGAGGAGGGTGAAGAGTGTGTGTGAGAGATATGTCTGATCAGCCACAATGCTGGCGGCTTTGCAGATGCAGCGTATAGTATAGATGTCTTTGATAGAGGAAAGAGAGACCCTGATGATCTTCTCGTCTGTCCACACTATCCGCTGTAGGGTCTTGCGGTCCCTGATGGCACAATTCCCAAAGCAGACAGTGATGCAGCTGCTTTCGATATTCGCTCTAAAGATTGTAAGAATCGGTGGAAGCTGGGCCTTCCTCAGCCTTCTCAGTAAAAAGAGATGTTGCTTGACTTTCTTGTGCAAAGAGCTGGTGTGAAGGGACCAAGTGAGATTCTCCTCTAGATGGACACCCAGGAATTTGGTGCTGTTGATGATCTCCACAGATGACCTTAAAATTAGATTTCCCTAAAATTAAATTTAGATTGAAGTAAGATTTACAATATGAACAGCAGTTAAAATGTCTTGTCTATTGTATATTTGTTATATGAGAAAATACTGTAGATGAAAGCAGTGCAATTAGGTGAAGGATGTGCAACAACAAGCTGAGGTAGGTGTAGCTGAAATGTGTAATGCAGGAATTTTTAGAACATATGGGGTAATTTTTTTTTTGTATAATCAGGAATGTAGAGGTGTGTGAGGGTTGTGTGAACAGACTTAGGGATTAGTCTAAGTTTGTCTGGAATGGCCTGCAAAATGAAACTGCTTCTCATTTTCTCCATGTTGGCTCTCAGGGAGTAGATGTAGTCAGAGTGCAGGTCAGGGATATAGGGTGTAGAAGGTCCGTTCAGTGGATTGAACCACCCTGTGTAAAGCCTAAACGTCCTGCTTGGTGCTGTCCCCTAACCATGCTGTGATGCATCCCATCAGGGTGCTCTCTGTGGTACACATGCAAAAGTTCCATCAATTAAATTTTAATTTTATTTGTATAGCACTTTTAACAATTGACATTGTCGCAAAGCAGCTTTACAAAATCAAAAGAACTATTTAAGTTTGTATGAGATGTGAATGTGTATAAATCACAATGATAAGACTGTCCCTGATGAGCAAGCCGAGGACGACGGCAACAGTGGCAAGGAAAAACTCCCTGAGATAGGTAATAGGAAGAAACCTTGAGAGGAACCAGACTGAACAGAGAACCCATCCTCATTGGGGGAAACGGATAGCAGGGATTGATCTGCATCTTACTGTGTGAGACTGGAAGTTCAATATAAAAGGAGATGTGTTTAAGTTAATATGAATTCCAGTTCATTATTGGAGGCTCAGGTAGACTGTAGGGCCAGATAAAAGAACAAAACCTGTATTTAGTACTTACTGTGGCTGTGACTGTGCATTGCCAATACTGCTGTGCATTATTATGTATATTATGTATTAAGTATATCTTTGCTTTTTGTTCTTCGCCCTGGCAATAAACTTTGTCATGCTAGCTAAAAATAACTACTATTAGAATATAAAGAAGCACATACAGTAGTAGATGAGCAGCAAATTACTCTTACAGCCATAAGAGCATTTAAAATTATTACTCCTATAAGTTCTTTAACTTCACAATGCTACGAAATTTTTAGGGAACTGGAAAACATGGACGAAACCCATAATTCTCGTTTCTTTTCTACTTTTATTGTAAAATATCAGATTTTTAAAATCCTGTCACCTCACTTTCAACCTCACCTCACAACAGGCTCATGCTTTCTCACTCTCTATCCCCTCATTAAACATAGATTTTTTTTTTTTGTCTACATAGCTTGACATTTTGTACCTGATGGCGTTTGATTTTGGCTATCTGAGTATCAATTCTAACTTAACACAATTATAATTAGCCTAAATATGGAACACAAACTACTTAGTTTAAAAGGAAACTGGGTTATGTAGAAAGGGCTCTGAATGATAAGATTTTTTTTGTAGAAACCCAGTTTTCCTTCTGCAGTTTACATGCATGTGTAAATATAAAATTATTTGAAATGTGAAATAAATGTGGAAAATTGTCAACTGTTAGCCCTCTATATACTTGAAAACAAACAACTTCATTCATCTTTTCATTTTAAGGAGATTCACTGTCAAAGTACTGAAAATTCAATTATAGTCTATTTTACATGCATAATTTATCATATTGCGTATTACATAATTGGAAATGATTATTGGCTATTGTTTTATTTGCATACGCCTTATTGCTTCCTTTCCCGCCCACCTTCAAAATTACTTGCAACTGATAGATGTGCGCGTGCGTGCGTGCTTGTGCGTGAGTGTTTGGTGGTGTTATCCTGGAGGGACTCCAACCGCATGTGTGCCTAATACAACACAAAATCTTATCAACAGTCAGGACAGCCGCCGCTCGCCGGCACACAAACCAAGCAGCTTACTCACAGCGGAGGCTTTTTGTCTTAAGCCAATAGTATTAGCTCATTTCCCACCTTTTCTACATAAAAAAGTCATCACAAAGGTTTTTCTATTTTTTTTTTTTTTTGAATCTGTTCCAAATTAATCTTGCTCCATTTACGCGATGGCAAAGTGACTCGAAGTTGCGGGATGGCTGAGGAAAGTCAACCTAAATTACGATTGCAATTATCTTTAGAGACCCAGGGGACAAGGCGCCTCAGACGGAAGGAATTAGTGAAGAAGTGAAACGATTAAAGCGCTCGACCCCCCCAGTCTCCAGACAGGTTCTCTCATTACCGCGGTAGAAGACACGAAGACCGGAGGAGACGTTCTGAGGAGAGAAATGCAGATAACGACTGGGGAAATTACGACAGTTTTTCGTTGCATCAGTGGTAAGAATAGACTGCCTCACTTTAAGTTTCCCATAACTCGCATATTTGTTTAGTTTTGCTCATCTGAATGTTTGGAACAGCTGCCTTCCTGTTGTATGTTATGAATAATGTGCAAAGTTTCCATGTGTGTGTCGAGGATCGCATTGCTTCTCTTTTGTCTACCTGTTATGAGTACACCCTCGTGGTTTGCTAGCAACGTTGTTTTTATCCGAGCTGTCGCTGTTTGAGGGAAGCCTGCTGTAATACAATTTTGCTGAACATCATGGTACTTATTGGGTACCACAGTGACGACAAAAATTTACCAGGTAACTAATATGATACATTTATACATAATTACAGGCAGTAACTTATTGTTGTATCTGTATTATTAAGACTTTTAACTTACATGTTCTACATGTTTATGCAAGGTAATATTTATAGAGTACAATACCATTTTATGTATAACGTTAATTATATACAATAATGTCTGTTGAAAGTCTTAATACTACATACAACAATAAGGTACTGCTAAAATATCTAGCATGGTACAGACAAACCACATTAATACCATGGTACTTGCAAGAATACCATGATATTATATACAATTAATTAATCAATCAATCAACTTTATTGTCACTGTTATAAATAAGAGTATAAATAACAAGATATCATTAGGACATCATCTTTCCCAGCATATCATCCACAGTGCATATTAACACCGGGGTCCCCCAGGTATGTGTACTTAGCCCATTCCATGGTACAGGTAACATTGGATTACCATGCTTCCTATACCATGATCAAATTTCTTATGGGTTTATTCATTATTTCTGTTTTTTAACAAAGGAGATATCAAGAACATTTGGAATAATTTTGACTATCTTCAAGATTAAACCATGCATTTTGAATTTTTTATATATATTTACCTATGCAGCATAAATTTTAACACACACTCTTATCCAGATCAATATGCTGTGCAGTAGAGCTTTGAAGTGCTCAAATTATACCTTTAAGTAGAAATAGGTCAGGGTCTAAGAATACCCTTAAGTTAAAACCATATTTAAAATTAGTTAGTATGACATAAAATAAAAAAAACCACGACATAGATGATGCTCATTTAAGTATTAAGTAATAACTAAATATTAACATATTTGATCATTACTGATCAGACAGGGAAAACCACCTCTGCCATGCTACAGGTTTAAATACAATATTTCACAAGTAAGGGTTTTGTGGCTATTACTACTGTAAATTTTCTGCAATAGGCAGTCTACCCTAATAATTAGAAGGAGATAAAATGCAGTCCCAATTTAAACAAAAGAGCCTTTGACAGTCTCATTCAATCTCATTTCCAACCAAGTTATTTGTGCGGTGAATTATATCTGACTCCTTTCATATTCTTCCTACAGTACATTCTGATGAGCTCAGGTTTCTTGATTCAGTATTTGGCTCGCCTGCCCAATTAGGGCTGTCAAAAAAATATTAATTCACAGTATTGTACACACACATGGGTGCTCAGGAGATCCATCCTATGTCTCAGCTCTTAACACAGACATACAGTACCAGACCAACTGACTTTAGCCTGTTGTTATTCATGATGTTGCATAATGTTAACAGAAGACACCTGACAGCACAGTTTATAATAATACTACCAGAAATCTTTCAGGTGTTTTGGTTAATATAGTCACATTATATTTCTGTTTTCTGCAAGAAACAAAATTTCTTTAAAGATGCACTCTGATGGCAATGATTATATATTTCAGTGTTGTATACAGATTTTGTATGCACCAGTGTTCTTTGGGGTCAATCAGATTCCAGGCTGTTGTAGTTTTATAAAACATAA
Organism: Clarias platycephalus; assembly: GCA_030068275.1. Taxonomy (NCBI): domain Eukaryota; kingdom Metazoa; phylum Chordata; class Actinopteri; order Siluriformes; family Clariidae; genus Clarias; species Clarias platycephalus. The sequence continues at coordinate 14,738,078 of JAQQZT010000033.1, read as the reverse complement.
GAACCATCATTATTTTACACACATTTGTTTTTAGTTGTTTAGGATTATATTGAGGTCAATATAGCATTCAATTTTACAATCTTCAAAAAACATTCCTCTGCTTTAGGGCCCTAATCTATTGTACCTAACCATACTTGTAGTGGGCAGGAATAAACAAGTCAATTATAGTCAAAAGGAAAAAGCAATGGCATACCTTTGAAATATTGTCACTGGAATTACAATATTTCCAGCCACTATATCTAAAAAAGATGAGTGTGTGACAAACTCACAGCAATACTGAATGTATTGGTCAAGTGTGTTTAGCAATTACCCTTACTTTACAGTCCAGGCCTGTATATCGGCATTATGTAAGGCACAGTCCAGCTACTGTACACGTGGAATATGCAGGTGTACACTGGTAAAGCCCCAGGGCAATCACCTGACAAAATCAGGGCATGAGGGTGGTATTAGACATGGCTGAAGCACTGGATTGTCATAACATTATGTGTGATCATGTTTTTCACCTCATATGCCTTGGTTGAGGATCTGCTGAATAGAAAGGTTACCCTATTGGGTAACCAATAAAACAAGCCAGATCCTCCCTCTGAGCTTCTTGTCATATCAATGTTTCACTTTAATGTTTGCCTTCACTGGCAGAGCCCTGTTGTCTCCTGTTGCCCCAAGAAAATGATGAATGTCCTGCTAATGATCACCATCATGAACAATGGTGTTCTGAGTACTAGAAAGGATAGAAAACCACAAAGCATCTTGGACTTACTTTCTAAATGTTTGAAATTGTGTTTGTTTTTCCTGAGGTCAGATTGACCCTGCACATAATGCAGGTTACTCTCCTTGGTACAGTATATCTCCATTCCAAACGTTATAAAAAACAACAATGCACTTAAAAATAATATAAAATCATTAAAACACAAAAAATGTCCTTCATTCCAACTTTACGTCAGTCAGTGAGATTTCATGGTGATCTGTGTATTTTTTCCATAGTCACATAATAGGTGGGTGGCACTAAAAAATCCTATACTTGTATTATGATTGTGTTCATGCACATGTCGCAAATAAGCCAGTGACTTAAAATACACTTCACTGGGGTGTATTTGCCTTTTAAAAAAGTAGTCTGATTTACCTTTACTTATTTTCTAAAACATTGTGTGTGTGTGTGTGTGTGTGTGTGTGTGTGTGTGTGTGTGTGTGTGTGTGTGTGTGTGTGTGCGTGCGCGCACGCGCGCACGTTTTTTTCTTCTTTTTTTCCCCGTGTACATACAGTAGGTAAGAATTTGGGAAACTTGTGGGGAGAATCCAAATGAGAATTTTAATCAGCTAACTTTGAACACATAACTGGTGTCACAGACCCCACCTGCTGCTTGATTTATTTCTGACTCCTGCTCCTGTAATTCCTGAAGTGGTTGCACAAATGGACTCCAGCAGTTACTTATCTGATCACAGGGCTTATTTTACTCAGTCACTCTGTCAGTATTGCCTACCAAGCTTCAAATAAATTAGTTTGTGATTTAAGAGCTTTAGTTATAGTTCAATGAGAATCTAACAAAATGCTGCATTTTATAGGTGGTATTATACAACTTTAATATACACATAAGACATGAACAAGGCCTTTCTTTGTATATGAGCTAAGTAATCAGTTAATATAAATATATCTGCTACAATCCAATCAACGTACAAACCTTATAGGATCAAGATAACCACACATTCCAATTTGGCTTCAAAAACTTTTGGTGTGTGAGTTTGTTGGCAGCAATTATCCTGAGTTAGGTCAGCTGTCTTGTCCACATTTTTATTAGCCTAAGCTTTTTGTTTGTAATCTTGACGCCAATAAGCAGACAGACTGCCCAGAAACAAAACTCTCAGCAAACAATTCCCTCATTATGTAGCCATTCTAAAAACGTTCCATATAAAATTAAGCTGCACAAAAAGCCCACTATCAAGATACACAATTCCATTCAAAGCTTACCAGGAATGTCAGACTGGTAACACATGAAACAGACTTGAATCATAGTCCTCCCCCAAAAAACGCCCAGTTCCTATGACAGGAATCTAGTCTGAAACCAGGATTTTGCTAAATATATCAGCTCTAACCAACAAGCATGTGTGTCAAACAGGAGCCAGCTGTCTGCTCTTTGTAAGGGATTATGCAAATATTTATTTGTGAACTGTTTATATGGTGTCTAATCCACTGCATTCAGTAGAGGTCCACATTGCTTTAATAAAATGCCCAACTTTAAGTACAATGAACAAATGTTGCAACTGCCTCATTACAGCAATTTATACATATTTAGTTATACTGCATTAATTATTCATACTCAAAATATGAGTGATTTGTTTACATGTCAGTCCGGTGAATTAAACAATCAAATGAAAGTCTGGATCTTTTTATTAATCAACTGAATATATATCAGTGAATATATATCAATCTGTATATCATCAGTGCATGTTTTATATTTCTATGAAATCTGTTTTTTGTCATGCATTGAGTGCAGTAGAAAGTCTGATATAATTGAATTAAAATATCTTCAGTGTTACGAATAAGCTTCCCTAAAAAAATGTAGCCAAGAAAAGTGATCACAGTGACTCATCATCTATACCGCTTTATCCTGTATTCAGGGTAGCGGTGGCCTGGAGCCTATCCCAGGAGACTTACAGTTGGGCATGTTGCAGGATACACCATCACAGGACACAAACACACACTACGGGCAATTTGGGAACCCCGTTTAGCCTAATCTGCTAACCAAAGGGTTTGGACTGTGGAAGGAAATCCACCAAACATGGGTGGACATGAAAAATCCATGCACACAGAGACAGGAATCAAACCCAGACCCTGGACAGTGCTAACCACTACACCACTGTGCCGCCCTTGACTCATGTTACAGTAGTTTAAACAAAATGAAACAAACAAAGTTGACCTGTTTCCTGTTTACAACTAATTAGGACTTTTCAACTCACTAACAAGGCAATACTGATAACAATGTGCTTTCATGGTCCACCTCTGCATGTGCAACAGCCTTGGGACTGATAGTGATGTATTGGTAAACAATGACTAATATAATCATTCTTGTTATGTGCCTAAAGGCTATGTACTGTACACAAACCTCATATGTCTTTATATTTCTCATACACTTGCTTAGTTTTAAGCATAGAAATTGAAACTCATATTATACATAAATTTGCAATGCAAACTGAAGAAATCCATAGGCTATTCCTATCTGTTTTGCAACTCATATTTTGTTTTGTTTTGTTTATTTATTTATTTATTTATTTTGGTGGGAATGATTAGGTGATTGAGTGCAGTCAGACATAAAATATTCTTTGTACATGAGCTAAGTAATCAGTAAGTATTTGTTTGTGTACAAGAAAATTTTTTATACAATGCATAGAGTAAATGCAGATTGTAGTAATAAAATATTGCAAAATAAAAGCAAAAAAAAAACCCAACAACAACAAAATAAAAAAAATTCCTTTAACCCTTCAACTATTACTTCACATCTTAATGACTATTTTAGTTGTTTTATATGCTTGCTTTTCGGTTTGAACTAACAGGTTAGGATTTTTGCCTTCAGGCCAAAGATATGCAAGAAGGCATATATTTATTTTTTGGCATGTTGATAAAACAAATAAGAATCAAATATTTAATTAGGTATATGAATGAAACAAAAGAATTTGGCACCAAATATGATGCTGTCCTCTTTCTCAAAGGGGCTAAACACTCATTCTGTCCTTTTCTATCACTTAGTCCAGCACCTGTTCTTGGAGGATCTTTTAATCCTCACAAGTGCAGTCCTGCTGATTTCTGCAGAGTGTGGAAATGGCACCAGTTGCCAGAGCAATAAAGAGCTCTCTTTCATGTGCACAAACTATTGTTATTTTATCTGAAGAATTCTAATTGGGGATTATTGGGCAGCTGGGCTTAATTCTCACACAGGCATGGTAGGAATAGCACCACAGTGCATAAAAGGAGGCAAGTGAGTCAGCATTACCCATTCCAAGTCTGCATATTGTGGTCAAATGTCAGGCTAGATACACAGGCCAGTGACATTTCATATACTTTCTGTCGGCTGCTTCACTGGTTCAGATGGAATGTAAAATAAAGTCAAAAAGTTCATAAATTCTTGAAGGTTATTGTATATTTTGTTCAAGCCAGACTGGTTGAAACAGCGCTTTTGACCTTTTCAGACAAAGGTGCATGTTTAATGAGTACTATTCACCCTGTCTTACTGTTTCTGTAATTTCTCTGCTGAGTGTTGTGTCTGATCTGATCTTGTCCTTTTACTTTAGCTGAAACCTAATGAAGCTGTCCAGTCTTAATGTGTTTTATAGGATGATTAAATTGAACAACGCTGGCCGTACATGTACTAAGGGGTAGTGGAATCAGTTTGGCAATACCATGGTTTTTATGTTTGTTATTGTTGATTACAATAGATAAAATAAATTATGATTAAAGGCATGTGTACAATTTTCTATGAAACAAAGAGATTCCAAATGTCTGATATGCTGTACATTTCTTAAACCATAAGGCACATCAGGCACATAGAAATCACAAAATTTACATAAATATTGAGGATGTTGAAAATGTTGTACATTTTAAGTGAATTTAAAAAGAAAGGAATAGAGAAAGCAAGAAAGTAAGTCTTTCCTTAAACACTACCCAAGTTTGTGCACCTGTTTAAATCTAACAGAGGGGATCGGCACTTTCATTTTTGTAAGCTGCGTTCATCACTCAGAAGACAGGCTGCATGTTGTAAGAATAGGACAGCCCATTCCAGCATTCTTGCTGCCAGACCAGCATTGCAAGTAGAAGACCTTTTCTGGGAATACTAAGTTTAAAAACAGATTGAACTAATGTCATTGAAGTCATGTTCCTGCTGCCTAGTGATATTAAAAAGAAAAATTGTCTGTCCTGGAGCACAGCAAGTGACTTTAAGCTGCACAGGTTTGAAATAGTTTCTATGTTGTAATTTTATATTCATTTATTTTAGTAATTTATTTAAGGATTTATATGGAATTTATAAGGTTTTTATATAGCTTTTTGGCATGCACCAAATTTAACTTTGCTAATAATATTCGTTATTCCAATGTTTTTAAATATTAATTATGTTAATTAAATAAAGTATTATTATTATATGTAATATATTATATAATGTTATTTTGTTAGTTTTGGTGGACATTCTTAAATAAGTGTGTACTAAGGCAAAACTTTATCAGACAGTATGTGATCTTGAGTGACTAGCTATCAGGCATATTTTCTAGATTAAAAAAAAGACCTATCAAATCATAAAGTGTCGATTTGGACTTTGTTTTCCAGAATAATCTAGACCTGAAAATAGCTGTGAGTAATATATGCCCCAGTCTGTGAAAACCCAACTAAAGTGATTTTTTTGTGATTCACAGTTTGTATGTATCAAATGTATGATTTTATGTAGAAAACAGTATATCGTGAAAAAGACTTTAACAGGGGGTTTCTCTGCTGTTAGTCTATTACAGAAAACGTAAGGCACAAGGCTGGATGGGTTGCCAGCCTATTACACTATGGGCAATTTGGAAACCCCATCAATGTACACTCTATGCCTTTAGACACTGTATGTCACTGTATGTCTTTAAGAAGAACAGCAGCAGCCATAATAAATAAATATATATATATATATATATAAATAAAATACTTATTTATTTACCACCTTCACTAACTCCCTCCATACTTCACCAACAATTCGTTTCATAGCTAGCACGTGACATTTTAATAGGATGTTACAAAACACATTTTTCCATTGTTAAAAAGGTTAAACACCAAATAAATCAAACTGAGTAGGTAGAATATTTTTTTGCTAAAAAGGCTAATTGTTTGCATATATTTTATAAACTGATTGTACCTCCACTGTACATCACATTGCTTCCTTAATTATATTAAGCAATGCTGTTATAATGTCATTCATTTGATGAAGAACTGCTGTAAAAATGACTCCTAACTGAGACTGCTTTCATTCCAACAGGCAGGAGGTAAGATGTTCGGGGAGTTGTGTCATCCGAAGTGGGTCTTGGCACTCTTCCTACTCTACTGTTTGCATGTATCAGAGTCTGATTTCCTGTGGCCATGTCCTCAAAAGTGTATTTGCAGACAAGACACACTAGAAGTCAACTGCTCTTTAAAACACTTAACTGTTGTTCCAGAAGGATTGCACATCAGTGCCAGGCGATTGAACCTTTCTGGGAACCGCTTGAAGACATTAAGTCGACGACAGTTCTATGGATTAACCCAACTAGAAGAGCTGGACCTTAGTGAGAACATTATATCTATGATTGAAGTGGAAGCATTTCAGGGTCTGAAAAACCTACGTATACTAAAAATAAAAAACAACAGGCTTAAGATCATCCCAGTTGGGGTCTTCTCTGGTTTGCCAGGTCTGCTTAGCCTGGACATTAGCAAGAATGAGATACTTGTGTTTCTAGACAACACCTTTCAGGAGATGGTGAACCTACGGGAAATGAATGTAGGGGAAAATGAGTTGGTGTTTATTTCACAAAGGGCCTTTGTTGGTCTGCAGAGCTTACAAGAGCTGAATGTGGACCGCAGTAACCTAACCTCTATCCCTACTGATGCATTTTCACAGCTCCAAAGCCTAACCAAATTGCGCCTACGGAGACTCAATATTAATGTATTGCCCAACAATGCCTTTCGTCGACTACACCAACTACGTACACTGCAGATAATTCAGTGGCCCTCATTAGAGATATTAAACAGTAATAGCCTTATGAATCTAAACCTCACTACCTTGGTTATCAGTAACTGCAATCTGAGTGCCATACCATATGCCTCATTGCGCCATTTAACACACCTGATCTACTTAGATTTGTCTTACAACCCTATCACATCTATAGAGGGTAATATGCTAGGGGAATTGCTTAGACTTCAGGAATTCCACTTGGTAGGTGGAAAACTGCTCCGTATTGAGCCAGGTGCTTTTAAGTGCTTGGTTCACTTTCAGCTGCTGAACGTATCCTCAAACCGACTTACAACCCTAGAAGAAAGTGCCTTCCATGCGGTCGGGAACTTACAGACCTTGAGGCTAGACAGAAACCCATTAAATTGTGACTGTCGGTTACTATGGGTGGTGCGACGCCGTTTGAGGTTCAATTTTGATGGTCGCCAGCCTACATGTTCTGCATCTGAACGCGGTCGCAAACGGGAGTTACGTGACTTTTCAGAGGCAGAGCTCTCGAAGGTGTTCATCTGCAGACAAGCATGCATCCTGGAACGTAAGCTGCAAGAAGCAAAAGTGGATGAGGGAACAAATGTGCAGTTTGAATGCAAAGCTGATGGGTATCCCCCACCCTTTATAACTTGGATATCACCCCAGCAGACTCCATTCAACTCTATGGGTAGAATACGAGTGCACGCAAATGGAACTCTGGAAGTGCGTTATGCCCAAATCAAAGACACTGGAACTTACATATGTATTGCAGCTAATGCTGCAGGGAATGATACTATCTCAGCCAGTCTTTATGTAAGGAACTCCCCTCGAAACTATACAACTCCCAATTTTTTTGATGATAGTTGGGTTGAAACCTCATTGCCTCCTTCCACCAACTCATCAGCACAAGTGTCAAGCTCCTACCCCTTTGATGCCAAGACCCTTGTAATTGCTACAACTATGGGGTTCCTTTCTTTTTTAAGCTCTGTGGTTATCTGTTTTGTGTTCATGTTCCTCTGGAGCCAAAGTAAGGGCCAGATAAAGCACACAGCAACCATTGACTTTGTGCCACGTACATCTATGGGAGGAGGTGGAGATGGTGCAGATACAGGAAGATTTACAATGAAGCTTATATGATATCAAGTAAGGGAAGAATTTAAGGGATGCTAAGATACAACAACTAGAACTGTAGAATCTGTGAACTATACTGAAATACTGGGGGATAAATTGGTAGCATTGCATTAGCTTGTGCACAACTGAATTCAATTCAGTATTGCCATTAGCATTTTATAAGGTTAGAAGAGCTTATTTAATAAAAATAAAAAAAATTCTGATTTTGTTACCATGTAAAAAAGTTTCATTTTGAGAAGTTTACTCCAAAATAAACACCACCACGGATAACATGGTTTTGATCAGGTAATTTGTAAAGTATTGTGTTGTCATAAATTTTAAATTATTTTAAATAATCTCATTAAAATAGGTGTTTCATTGATCTATATTTGCATTTATTGTTGGATCTCAAAATCTAATAAGATGTCAGTTAATTGTCAGCTGTTGTATATTTTCCAGGGTTGGAAAAAATCATCTATTTTTGACTTTGATAATTTTCTTTGAATGAAAAATATTTACATGTGTCTATAAATATCATAATAAAAAGAGTATGATGTGATCAGGTGTCATAAGATGCTTTGCAATAAAATGGATATAATGTACATACGGCTTCAATCCTGCAACACATTCAGTTAATTTACGAAATATTAGTAAAATAAATATAAATAAAACTATTTAAGGATGGTGCAGATTTGTCTATTGGGCACTAGCCATTGTTTGGTATGAATGTTTTTGTTGACAACTTTAATACTCATTACAATGTTCATTATTAAATTCTGTTGTTTGTTTGTTTGTTTGTCATGTAAAAGAAATCTAAAATGACATTATATAAAAATGCTGTAATGCTTCTGTATGTGAATAACCCTCCACCAAGATACAGTACTTGTAGACATGGGTGGTAGATTTTTTCAACCAATCTAAGCACCTGGAGTCGACATAAAATGTCTCCACAACCCTGTTAACATTACAGGTTTTGGTGAAAACATTGAACTAAAATAGATTGTGTCAAATATATATATATTTTTTTTTGTGATTTAGCAAACAACAAAATTCAAGTGAAGAACAAATAAATAAATTCTAGAGGAAAAACATCACATTAACCTATAAAGTGTGGACAATCCACAACTTTAACTTAACCTAAACTTAGGAACCCACCTATTATTTCTAATACAGCATGCTGTGTTTTTGCTGTAAGAGTTTTGTTAGAATTAGTATTGTCAAATTAGAACATATCAATTTGGCTATTAGATACTAATAGTTGCAAAAAAGATTCTCCAGATCTATCACTTTCATCAATTGACTGACTGGGCCATTACAAAACATTGGTCTTCCTCTGAACCTATTCTTTTGACCTACATTTTTATTTGTATTTTTTGCTGGAAGGAGAGACCTTTCTAAGGCCTTGTGGTTGGTGGCAAAATAGATTTAGAACAATTGGTAATTGTAGCTAACAGATAATTACCACAGGTCTTTTGGGGGCAATTAGATAGAGGGATATCCTTATCTAGGGAATGTTGAAGTGGTGTCCCATTTTCTCCACTTGTTGATGAAGGCCTTCACTGAGTTTTATGGTCCAAGTAATGATTTTAATTATTTTGTTTCCCACTACTGATTCTTACCCTTCAGCAGATCATGTACATGCTTAGTAAGCTTTCATGTAGACCATGGCTGTTGGGGTTAAACAGAATCAATAAATTTGTAGCAGGTGTATGATAGTTACTATTGAACAAGAGCTTGTGCTCAGTTTATCCAGTCACTGTAAATAGGTGTACACATTAATGTAACCAGGTCAGTGTAGATTGTTATTTTAACCCCTTAAAATGTTTAGAGTTCTTTGTAGGCTAAGTCACATTAAGGGTGGAAAAAGATTTGTATCATGATTTATCCTGGATAAAATTTTTACATCACAAAAACCTGCAGGGTTTTGCAGACTTTATTTCAGGGTTATGCATTATTTATGAGCTAATATGGTCACACTCTCCATCATCATTATCAAACCAGTAAGTAAGGAATATCTTTTGGAAGAGTTGTGTTTATCCCTCCGCTACAGCTTCAGAGGTGTGTAGAATCTAGTGCACTGATGCTGGTCTTCTGGCTAATTTGTATTTAACTAAATAAATAAATGAATAAAAAATCTTTTTTAAAATGTCATATAGGCTATGTGACTGTTTTATTTTTTTCGTTCTCACTTTCTCTCTGGAGTTGTTAATGTATTTCGTCTTCTATGAAGAGCATGATTTAATTAAATGAAGAATTTAATTAAAAATAAAGTTTTAGTAAATGCACTGATTGATATAATTAATTAAATACAATTGAATACAGAATCAGTGCTTACTAAACTCCAAACTAAATATGTGTATCTGATTATATTTTATATGTTTGTATTAGTTGTAATAATTTTATTTATTAACATTTTGTGTAATTTTTGTATTTTCTTAAATTAATTTACTTAATTATACTGTATAGTTTGACAGATTTTTTTTTTTCCAGAGAATGAAGGCAGAATGCTAGTGTTATGTATTTTTGCAATGATGGCTATATTTCTTGCAGATTCTGCTATGAAAGAATTTGCTCATGCAGTTGCCACAAATAGACCAGAACAACACTGTGTGAATGTCCAACTGTTTAAATCCTTCAGGATTACCTCTGGAAGACTTAATCTCCTACGTGGGTCTGGCTGTAGAAATGCCTAAACTATAGATGGGTCATCAAATAAAGTAATTTATAAGCACAAAGTTATATTTTACCTATATAAAATTCAAAGCTGCAACAAAGGCTAAAAGAACTTGATCAGTTTAAGATTCATATTAAATTTCAAGTATGCGACCTATAACAATTAATATATTTTAATTACTAATTTAGATTAAAATAGAGATTTATAAATCTATTTATGTACACCAATGCACTGCTGTGCTGTTGTTTCTGCATTTTTATTCAGAAATAGGAAGATTTGGGCAAAGGCTTTACAAGGTACAGTATATGTCATTAACATTATTATCCACTGAGTGGCGCAAAGTGCAAAGCTTTAGAATCGACAGACTGTGATTTCATACTTTAAAATAGTGTTAGGTCATTGCACAAATTGACTACAAAATGATAATCCTTTAATTCTCTATCAAGTGTTTCCAATTGAATTTGTAACGATGTAACAATGTAAAAATCAAATACATCAGTTCAACTTTAGACAAAAACGTGGGAAAACATAGAGAGAGGTTTTTATTATTTAACTTGTTTAAACATTACAAGCAGCAAATGTATAGCAGATTTTCAGCAGTTTATTAAATACTAAAACAAAATTAAAGTAATTACTGTTGCTGTAAACATAAAAAGTATGCTGCATTACACTTGCATTTTCCTGTGTTCATCTCAATGTGTGAAACTGAGCTCACAAACACCAACAATGTACTAGTACCTTAATTAACATTTGTGGTTGTTAACTGAAAAAAACAAAAATCCAAACTCAGAATGAACAATGAAAATGAATCAATATGGTTGCATTTCAGTAATGTTTAAACAAACGTGTGATTATACATGTGTTGATTAATCAATTTAGCGCTGACAGGTGTGTCATGAGATAAATGTAAGTTGTTTAGGGTTAGAGTGTTTGCTGTAAATACTGTAATCCTTCTAGCTTATTAATGGTGATGTTCAGTATTAATTGACATTATTGTTATGTTTGTTTGCTTGCTTGTTCTGCTGTCAATGTTATCTTAATATTTGCTGAAATACTGAAATATTAAACCCTGGACAGGGTGCCAATCCATCACAGTGCACACACATACACACTCTCACACACTCCTTCACACATTACAGGTAATTTGCTAATTAGCCTAATCTGCATATCTTTCGACTGTGGGAGGAAAGTACCCGGAAGAAACCCACCAAACATGAGGAGATTATGCAAACTCCTTACACACACAGATGTGAACCAAGACCCTGGAGGTGCAAGGCAACGGTGCTAACCTCTGAGCCACTGTTCCACCCCTCCTCATTTACTTACATTTTTATCTCGTTATACATCCGAGCAGTTAAGGGTTAAGGGCGTTGCTCAAGGGCCCAACAGTGGTAACTTGGTGGTCATGGGGTTTGAACCTGTGACTTTCCGAACCATAGTCCAATGCCTTAAGTGTTTTGTTTTGTTTTTTCTTCTACTAAGCAAATAGTTATTGATGAAGTCTTGGTCCTCCTCCATGCAACTCAATAAATTCTTAATGAGAACTCCTGCTTAATCAGGAACCTTAGAGAATAAGTGACAAAATGTAAAACGTTACAAAATTATGATGTACAGTATATAGAAATAAGCAAATAAACATTATGTTTATATAATTATTCCCCTTGAGAGTATAGCATACAGAGAGGGAGATGGTTTAAATGCTACTTGGTCACATTTTACAAAGCATCTCTCTCTCTCTCTCTCTCTCTCTCATCTTTCTGTTTAGGAATGTGACGTGCAGCCCGGCTTCCTCTCACAAAGCTGAGAGACAAGAGCACTCGGATCAGCACCCAGGTTCGTAAAGCATAACTCGTCCAAACCTTCACACATTAAGCACTGTTGTTGTCGCTGCTATTTATTTATTTTAGATTTTTTTTCACCCCTTCTAGTTTTCAGGACAAACTTTCCCTTCTGTTTACAGGATTCGATATTAGCGCATTTCAGCATCATGCATCAAGCCATCCTCTGGGCAGCCCTGTTTACTATAGTTCTGGCTGGAAAATCTCCTCGACTGAAATTTACTGTGCAAGGTAAGACCCTGCTTTTTCCCCCACACTTTATTTTCTATCGGTTTTTAGATAAACATGATTGGCTACGTCGCCTGTTTCATTTCTGGAAACGTTTCGTGCTGCAGCTGTCAGAAACGCCCCGTTTTCTCCATCATTGCCTTTGTATTGTGAAGCAGACTGCTGAAATAGTGAATAGTGTTCACAGATATAGATTTTGTAAGGAAACAGATAGCCGATATAGACTATAATGGAAAGGTGATTTGTTCGTAAGGGAATGAACGCATGGATAAATGAATGACTCTTCTGAGAGACAAGCGTTGAGGAAATTGGTGTTGATTTATTGCCCCTGGGACTGAGATTAAGTAATGGTGTTTGGCTTACATAGACATTAAAGATAAGCGTTGATGAAAGAGCAGCGAAGCCTATTGCATATCCTCAGTGTTACATCAACACCTATTCACTTTGCCTACATTTGTAAACAGTATTACGCCATGTTTAAATGTGCACAGGTGGTGGTCACTGGCGGTGCTAGCTGCATTAACAAATGAATGATGTTTGAACGTTTCAATTGATTTCTTAAAAGCTTAGAAAACACTCTGGGTCACGTTTGGTTCTAAGACTAAACTAGATTTTTTTTTTTTAATAGCTTTGAGTGCTGCTCACACTGAGGCGTCTTGTTAAAAAGTGCCCATTGGTGTAGAATCACATAAACATGCTTTAACTCGGCGTTTTGTGCTCTGTAGTCCTCTAGGCATAAAAGACGAACGAGATGATTCACATATTTATGGGTTTGTATCCATGGTAACGACATCTTGGCATGCGTAGGTGATTTCTAATAGCCTAGTTGTTGCTGGAGTGAGAATGGAAGCCAGACCAGCCTACATGTAGTCTACTGACAGAGATCAGGACTGGAAAGAGGGTCGTGACTTGACAACAAAGACATATTCAGTGATCCGATTGATACTGGTCAGGTTCTGACTGCTTCACATATGTTTGTGCATTTCAATTCCACCAAGGGTATGAGTAGTGGATGCGCGAGCTGCAGCGCTGCATTGCAGGTACTAGCTATAATGCAGATGCCATTGCAGCAAAGGAGAAGCATTTCAGAGACAAAATAGAAGTACACACGACCTCGTAAAAGCGCGCACACACACACACACACACACACATACTGTACATGAGCGCGCACGCATGCACGCACTCACGCACATTACTTATTCTATACACGGTCAGTTCCTTTAAAGCCATCTTGGTAATGAGAACCACAACCAAAAGAGATGGGATCAGAATTTAAATGTTAGCCTTCATTATTTTAGAGTTTTTTTTTTCCAACAACGTTTTGTGTTTTATTTCCATGTTTGTTTGTTTTTACACGAGCCTCCTAGATTGGTGCAGTTTTGTGGTTGTCAGGACCATGGAGAGCAGCTATTGATCTCTGTGTGGCCTCCTCCTCTATTCAGAGCACGTCTGTATTCACTAAGGAGGGGCGATCCGATGACTGGCTATACAGTATTTTCACTGTTAATATGTTTATTCTGGAATTGACGATTGCTTTAAACATTTTACTGACCTTATTATTAACACATTAGTTGTTACTTCTGATATGAACTACAGGCAAGAAGCAACACCTGTTGATAAGCACTTTTGGTTAAGAAGCATTGCTATACTGTATTTCAGAATATCACTAATATAATCTTGCCTCTACCATTTGGACCACAGAGAGAGTTGACATTTAATTTTGCCAATAGTGGTGAAATGCTAAATATGAATGCCTATCAGATTCTTCTGCATTAAATTGCTGCAGTAGTTTAAAGGTGTATATTTCCTGTAGCACTTAAAGAATCCACTTATCTAGAATCCACGGCTATTACATGTACTGTACAGCCTAATGTAACAAAAGTGTTTTTACAAAAAAGATTCCTTAACTAAGATTTTGACAGATGCATTGTTTTAATTAATGAATGCATGAACGCATCCTGATGCATGTGCTTCAAACAGACAGTAGAGTGCAAAGGTCCTAGGAACCCTATTTTTAACTTATATTTTCATTTACAGTTCACTGTAGTTGTGTAGCTTTTTTCTGCATTACTGATCCATTTTATACTTCCAAACATTATCTTCAACAACAACTATAACAAAATACAAAAACATATGTGTTTCATTATTTATTATTTATTATTTTAATGTAGAAATGTTTCTTTTCATTATTGACCAAATTCCTTTGCATCTACGAGACCTTTGCACACCACTGTGTGCCCTTACTGGTATTTCCAATACAGTCCCAATTCCATATATGTGGCTTTGACCCTCTATATACTACATTTCAGAGCCAGCAAGGTTTCACTTCACAAAACCAGAGAACTACATGACGATGTACCACCAGCAGGGAAGCGATGTTCTGTATGTTGGGGGGCAAGCAGTAATTTATTTGATAAACTTTACCCAGAAGGGAGTGCAAGAAACACAGGTATGGTCCTCAATCTGATAGTGAACTGAAAGTCTACACTATGTGTATGGTTAAACATCTGACAATATGCATAAACATTGGATAATAAAATCTGTGTTGGAATGAAGATTAATGAAGATTATTGTTTACAAAAGATAGTTGAAAGTAAATTAATTTGAAAAGACAGCAAAAAAACAAAGAAACCTATATTTATCTTTACCTTCATGTGTAATGATTTACATTACACATGAATTTAGATTTCTGCAGTGACTGATGAAAGTGCCAGACAAAGGTGCCTCACTACAGCAACATCTACAGCAAGAGAGACACAGGTAACCTGTTAACCTCTGTAGCATTTGTAAATGTTATTGACAATTCGTAAAAACCTTTTAAATTTATATGCATAAATCTTAAACTATTTGAATGCAGAATCAAACAGTTTTTTTTACAACTCCCAGAACAGATAGTGGTTGCCAAGATTGATAAACAAAGTCTTTTATGATGCTCTGGCAAGTGTATTGAAATTTCAACAAATCAAGTATGTTTTGTTTATGGGCCTAGATATATGGACTTTTCATCAGGATGAATCAGTGTAGAGAGCAGGGTACAGTGGCCTCATTCTTATTCGACAGAAATAGTCATACTTTATGAGAAGCACATCACTCAGAGTCGACTGAATGAGGTTATGTTTTAAGGTCAGTGACAGACATAATTTTGCTTGCAAAGATCATTCAAATATTTAAAGAAAATCTGACTGTAAAACAGCTTTAGATTTAGTTTAGCAGTTTTCACATTACAATGAGATTGTGGGTGACAATGTGAGAAATGTATCACCAAGTATGTACAGTGAAGATTGTAAGCACTCAAACATTGTAATTGTTCTAATGTGTTATTTTCTGCAAAGATGGAGTGTGACAATTACATCACTGTCATCGAAAAAATCAATGACACCTTTGTGGTGTGTGGTACCAATGCCGGTACTCCTAAATGTTGGCTATTGGTAAGGAGATAAATCTTTCATTCTTTTTGGTATTATAAAAAAAAAAAAAAGAATTAAGTACTGTACATTAAAAGTACTAGAAATAATAATTAAAATTTAATTTAACTATAATTTGTAGTATTTACACATTTTTTGCATGTTCTCCCTGTGCTTGGTGTGTTTCCTCCCTGTGCTCTGGTATCCTTCTACAGTCCAAAAACATGCAGATTAGTCTAATTGGCATTCCCAATTTGCCTGTAGTGTGTGAATGAGAATGTGAGTATGTCTGTGTACAATATGTGTTTGTGTGCCTTGCGTTGGATTGGCACCCCGTCGGGGGTGTACTCCGCCTCATGCCCTAAGTCTCCTGGGATAGGCTCCAGGTCCCCCGCGACCCTGAACACAGGATTAAGCGGTATAGAAAATGAATGAATGAATGAATGAATGCGTTGGATTGGCACCCCGTCGGGGGTGTACTCCGCCTCATGCCCTAAGTCTCCTGGGATAGGCTCCAGGCCCCCCATGATCATGTATACCAGATAAGGCAATATAGATGAGTGAGTGAGTGAGTGAGTGAGTGAGTGAGTGAGTGAGTCAGTCAGTCAGTCAGTCAGTCAGTCAGTCAGTCACAGTCAGTCAGTCAGTCAGTCAGTCAGTCAGTCAGTCAGTCAGTATACCTTGCCTCATGCCCCAAGTCCCCTAGGATAGCCTTCATCCCTCCTGCGTCCCTGTATAGTGTAGACAGTACACAGAATGAGTAAATGGGAGTTAGTAATATTCAGACAGTTTACATCAATATCAGATACGAAGATTTGAACAGTAAGGTGACATTTTTATTTAAAGTGCAATGTCATTTTACTGACTTTCATTCTTACATTTGGAACTACACAACCTTGAGAATGCTCAATAAATATTACAGACTAATGTTGCGCAGTTCATGTGAGAAAACTATGCAATATCGTTTTGTACTGTATACCTCTACAAAGGGACAAAGTGTATAATAGATAGAATAGTTGATCTGACATTGTTATTTCATCTTAAAAGTTTGCATCTCTTGCATCAGGTGAATAACTCTGTGCTCACTGACATGCCTGATATCGGACAGAGGATATCCGCCGCAGATATTTCCCCGACCAGCCCCTCTCAACGCTCTGTCAGTCTCTCAGCAGGTAAAGGAAGTACTGAGCTAATCTATGAAAATGTCTGAAACTTGAATACAAACTAATTTATGAAATTTATTATCTGTATGTTTGTATCATTTTATTAGTCTTACATGTCCAGCATACTCTCTTTGCATTGTTCTCTCATTCATAGATGGGAGCTTGTATTCTGCTCTATCAGCTACGGAAAAACAGGTTGGCTCTATTCGTCGGACATACAGCTCCAAAAAGCAGCTAAAGACTGAGGACAAATGGCTGTTAAGTGAGTTGGCTAATGTGTTACAAACTGTGCTATAGAGATCAAACTGTTAAATGTCTCCTATTACCTGGTGACTGTTCGGGCTGAAGACAATATTCTAACATTGATCATTTTTTTCCAGTGCATTTTATACCAATTTGTATTCAATTTACAACATTTTAGTCCATCAACACACATAACACCAACTGCTGAAAATAATTCTGCAAAACATGCCATGAATGAGGCTTTTGTTTTTTCTAAATCTGACCATAATGAATATGTAGGTAGGACTTAAAAGGATAGGACTTAAAGTTAATCTTTAATAAGCTATTTTGAATCTTCAATCAACATTATTTCTGTAATTTTATCAAATATGTAGTATGATATTATTATGATTATTCTTCACATTTTTTTCAAACTGATGACTTAGACATGCAGTTTAACCCTTAAATAAATAAATGAGTCTTAAATAAAACTTGACTTCAAATAACAATACTACGAATAAAATAAAATAAAAATTATTATCAGTAGTATGACCCTGTGGGTAGCAAATACATCTGTCACATAGATAATTTTTTTTATCTTGCTCCTTTTACATAAAATATGTAGATTCTTTAAAATATGCTTCTCAAAACATTTGAATATTGTGGGAAAAGTTTCTTTTTAACTTGATTTAATTTCAAAAGTGAACCTCTAATATATTGTAGATTAGTTAGATGTAAACTGAACTATTTAAAGCCTTTTTATTTATTTTTTTCAATTTCTATACTATGACTTATAGGTCATGAAAATAATTCAGGTCTAAGTAAAATTCAGGTCTAAGTAAATTACTATTCATACAGTATAAATCATTGTCTATTTCATTACACACATGGTCATGGACTGCTGAATTGACAGTTGTCCAGAAGATGATAATCTCAGTGTAAGCCTCACAAGGTGACATATACAGTACTGTATTCATGGAAAGGGAAAAGTGGTAGGAAATGGAGCACAAGGAAGAGGGATAACTACAGCCTTAGAAGATTGTCAATTAAAGCAGATTCAAGACCTTTGGAGAGCTTCACAAGGAGTGGAGTTTGGCTGGAGTCAGTGTATCAAGAGGCACTACACAATGACGCCTTCGGGAAATGGGCTAAAATCTTTGCATTCCTAGTATCGAGGCACTCCTGAGACAAAGAAATCATCCGATTTCTCTGGGATTTGCCTGGGCTAAAGAGAAAAATAAGTGATACAATGTCATCTAAAAAAAAGATGTGCTCAATTTGCAATTCATTTGAAAATTTGAAACTTGAAGAATCATGTTAAACGTTTTTGCCCAGTTTCATGCCGAATTTCACATTAGCTCTTTGTTCTTATTTACTGACCATGATTAAATAGCAGACATGGTAATGCACTTGATCAGAATATGACCAGTTTCACAGCTCAGGACAATGTCTTTTGGCATACTGACTTATGAAGGTTGGTGTTCCCTGTGACTCCCTGAGCCGTGTGCTGCCATTTGTTGGAGTGTAAACTTTTTCATTGAAATTAAAAAAGAAAAGTAACATTGAAATTAAAAAAGAAAAGTAACTTTTTCCTGATGTTAAAATTTTTCGGAGAAGCACTGTACTTGTAAGGCCTTGAGTCAAGTGTTTGCTTAAATTTGTAATAACACTCAAAAACAGAGCAATCAGATTAAGCTTTGCTGTAAAACAACAAGGAAACAGAAGGAGAATAAAACAAACAGGATTGCAGTGTTCCATCCAAGCATAAATAACCCATGGAATCCTGAAAGTCTCCCTTTTGATCTCATACTAATTGCTTTAATTTCAATCCACTGCAGAGGCGAAGACATATTGTGTCATTATCCAGATATTTTGTAGATATATAAACAAAATTCTCTCTCTCTCTTTCCATCAGACCCTCAGTTTGCTGGAGCCACAGTCATTCCAGCAACACAGAAATACAATGAGGAGATCTATATTTTCTTCAGTGAGATCAACAAGACTGCTAATTTAGATGAAGAACCATACAGGGCCCAAATTGGACGAATTTGCATGGTAGCCAATTATAGTGTATTTGCTTACGTTTACTGAGATTGTCTCAACCAACAATATCCATGTGATCCATCAAAATGATTTTTTATTTTATTTTCAATGGAAGATATTAAATTTGTAAAGACATTGAAATGACTGTACAGAGTTATGTAGGGTTCATGTATAATGTGTAATGTTTGTGTGTGCCTTTGACTGCTTGTATGAGTTAGAATGATGAGGGTGGAACAAAGACCATGCTGCCTGACTCTTGGACTACGTTCCTGAAGGCTCGTGTGATGTGTGGGACAGTCAGCACCCCTCGGCAGTACAACAACATCAGGCGAGCTTTTTTGCTGACATCTGTGAATCGCACTGGAGTCATGTATGGACTTTTCTCCAATGCATGGTGAGTTAAAGTAGTACAAGTCAAAATTGTAAATTCTCCCTGCTAATTTTTTTATTTAAAATATTTTTGTAACAAATGCCAAACATGTTTTAGTCATATCAACTCAGCTCAGCTTCATTGCATTTGTCTACCTTTGATTGTTTTTATTAGGGACACAACTGTTGTCTGCGCATACTCAGTTGAGGACATTGACACGGTGTTCGCTAAGTCAAAGCTTAAGGGGTACAACAGCCCACTGACTGGAAATCGACATGGAATGGTGCACAATGTTTACTTTCACATCCTCTCAAGTTTATGTAAACTCATGTGTTTCCATTTGCATCATATTTTTATCTTAGCCAAGCTGACACATTATAAATTATATCTCTTTGAATGACAATTACATTATATACCATCTCATTTCAATCTCATCAAAATGGCTGTAACTCTTTCCCCAGTGTGGTCCTAAGAATCAATCAACAGCTCAGAACTCCAAAATGCTAGGAGTGATCAAGGATCATCCTGAGATTGAGGATATTATACTTCCAGTCGGAGAAGCTCCTCTAGATCTGCCAACTGAAGACCACTTCACACACATTGTAGCTGACAATGTGCTGGCAGTCAATGATGAGCATTACATTGTCATCTACCTGGGCACAGGTGGGGAAAAAGGGGTGAAAACCCTTTATGTTCTTGTGGATTTGTAAAGTCTTTACACAAAAAATAAATTTATTTAGACATATTGAAAGGATATTGCTCTAGAACAGAGAAGCTTGGGTTTCTGAATGAAAAAAAAATGTTACTTGTATGAGTGGCTAAAACATTTTTTTTTTTTTAATGGTTGTCAGTAACTGACTGATTAAGGACAGTTAATATAATGTGCATGTTTCACTCTATTTTTCAGAACAGGGAAAAATTCTAAAAGTGCTCCACACCATTGGAGAGGCTTTTATTATATCCCAGTATTCTCTGTTCCACAATGAGGGGCCCATCATTAACATGGCCATCGACTCAAAGAAAGTATGTTTTCCCTTTTCTGTTTTGCAGATTAACTTTTCTCCCAAGAACATACTGTAAGCCATTGTAATACACGTTTTTGAAGGAGGTTCAACTGGATTGTTTTGAGACAGAATTTTAAAGAAATACATTCGTTTTTAAACAATGAATCATGCCGATAAGTGAAAGTTTTGTTTTTTTTATTTTTTTTATTCTGTGCCAGGGTCACCTTTACATTGGCAGAGCAATGGAGGTCCAGCGCCTACCTCTGGCTGACTGCAGTCGATATGGCGACAGTTGCAGGGAGTGCATTCTCTCCAGAGACCCATACTGTGGGTGGGACATGGCTAAAAAGCGGTGTCTGGCAATTCCACCAAACTACAATGTTACTACTGGGTATGATTATCTTTTCTTTCTATTTAAAACAATACCAAACAAGTTTGTTTAGTGAATGCACTATAATAATTATCATTATTCTTTTCATACAGTGGACTCCTACAGAGTCTTGATCAGTCCAATGCATCTGTTTGTGGACACACTGCAGGTAAGCAATAGGAAAAAAAGACAAATCATGATTTTGCATAATCTTAATAGGACACCAGAACATTGTTTGTGCTGTCTATTTTTTTCTCCCAAACTCATATAAGCAGTTATGTTTGCCCTCTTGTGGAGCTAAAGGACTTCTTTGTGTTGTAGATAAAGCAAGTTTCATTACTGTACATCATGTACTTTCCTTACACTGCAAAAATATATGCTGCATACTAGGCAAAATAAGGCTTGCAGTAAATTTACTGGAGTCATCACTAGAATGCTTTATCTTAGAAGAGATCTAGGATCCAACACAAACTTTAAGAAAACATGACTACACTTACAATTTAGCAGTATTTAAAATAGTTTACATTTATTCTTAGACTAATAAATTCCAAATCACTGGTAAAAACGAGTTAGTTTTACCAGCACTAGTTTAATACTTTTGATTAGGTAAAATCTAATTAATTTATTATTAAATTACACTTTTGAAATGCTCCTTTTATTATGTATTAGGTCTTAAGATACGCAGTACAATACCTAAGGAAGTGCAGATGCACAAAGATGGTCCAGTCCTGCTGCCATGTCCCATTCGCTCCTACCACGCCACCTATAGCTGGGAAAAAGACAACTGTATCAAGCGCTACCCCTGTACTATTTCTGGTTCATCCTGTGTTCTTGGCTGGAATCCTGATCTGCCATTGAAGGAAGGCGTATTTCGTTGCATGGCCACGGAGAGTGGCCTGAAACAGGAAGTGGTGTCCTACAGGTTGATGTTTAATGCTGGGCCTCCTGCTACTTCACTGGCCTCCACACTGGCTCTGTCTCTACTAATGGCCATGATTGGCTTCTGCCTCCAGTAGCCTGCTAACACCCTACAGTACCTCAGGCTCCTAGTACAGTAGATATGATTGGAGCATGTTTCGATACCTAGGTTAGGGTCACAGATCAAATGTGTACAAGACCTTTTTATTCAAAGGACAAGAAAAGTAGGTGGTAATTTGTAAAGACATCAGGTAAACAATTTTATTGCAGCATCGAAAAGATTGAAAAAAGATCTGGAAGTCATTTTATATATATCAAAGTTTGAGATTGAGGGAATAACCTAATGTCTTGAATAACACGTGTGGGTTTAAGTTACATTGCTTTGTGAACCTAACCTGTGGATCAGTCAAGCAGCTCTGTCTATTCTACATATACCAGATGCTTGATCCTTCTAAATTATGGATACCTGAAGCTGAAGTATCACTGTAATGCAGATATTCTGTTCAATGTAAATTAAGGTTTTCTTTATTGTATTTACCTTTTAATTTTGCATACATTGAAGAAATTATATATACAGTATAAAAAGCCTTAAGATCATGCATTGGGTATCAACCTAAGCACAAATTCCCATTTGAGCAGAAGCTGCAGGATCTGTATTGACTTATTTTATGCGCCATCTTTTTTGCTGGCCAGGCAGAAAGAAACTATAAAGGCTGAAGACAACTCATCGAAATATGTCACTGTGGAAAACAGCATCATTTCAAACCTTTACATTATTTAATGTATACAGATTCCTACAGCATTTCATACTTGTGTGAACATCTGTGATTTTTTTTTAAATAACAAACAACATTCATTTCTCAACTTGATATGATATGATGGCCAAATATGCTTGGATAGTAGAAATACATTTTGTAGTAGCTGTGGAAAAAAGCTTGTGATTAATCTTACTTGTATCAATGTAAATTTAATGCTCTGCATCTCCACTATTGCTGCCTATGTAAATGGAGGGAACACCTGACAGTTTTATAGTGATGTGACCTATGTCTTTAGAGTATATCATTTTATTTTATTTTTTTATGTAAATGCCTCAGTGTCTGATCTAACTATTAGTTATATGGGACTGTGATTACTACAACCATGCAAGAGACAGACAGTCGAGGGAGAAGGACAATATATAATTCTTATTCCTGGAACAATCTCTCCCAAAACACTCAGTCATATATAAATGACTTTAACTTTATTAATTTTAAACTCATTCTGCTCAGAGTTCAAGTAATACTAAAGCATTAATTACTAACATAAAAAATATGTAATGTGTGCTGATTGCTATCATTCAATTAAATTTTTATGGTTGATGTAAGAGTTTATTGAATGTTTTTGCCCATGTTTCACTTCTATAAAAACCTTAAAAGTTCAATATAATGGGAAGAGTGTTCAAGATAATATAAAGTCCACACATCCTGTATTCCACTGTTTGGATACAAACTGTCTGTGGGAATTTTAATCATAAAGTATTTAGCGACTGTAGTCAGCACTGGTGGCTCAGTGGTAGGTGTTTCGCCTGCCATGCGGAAGGCCTGAGTTTGATTCCCAGCCAGTGCCCAAACCCCCCAGCCACTGGATGCAGTGCCGGTCCCAAGCTCGGATTAAATGGGATGGTTGCGTCAAGAAGAACATCCAATGTAAAACCTGTGCCAAGTTGTTGTGCAGACTGGATATTCTGCTGTGGCAACCCCTTGCTGGGAGCAGCCAAAAGACCAAAAACATTTAGCGACTATAGTCACAAACCATTACAGAAAACTGCGTGCATCAAGGTTAAATCTGACCTAATCTGAACTAAATATTAATAAAGTAGTTACAAAGATCTTGAGTCTATGTTCTTTAGCACAGTATCTTACACGTACTATAACTTTAAACATCTGAAAGTTGAAAATATAATAACATATGGCAAGCCGTTTTAACATTTAATGGCAAGTCTGGATATGTATTACAGATATCTGTAATTCAGTTCTTCCTAGGC
>JAQQZT010000033.1:14658704-14701660 GCA_030068275.1 Clarias platycephalus | reverse complement strand
CTCACCACGTTTAGGACTAGCTTTATGCCTACCCCCACCAGACATTTCATTATTTGCAGAACGATTACCAAGCAACCGTAGCTCTGAGCTTTTAACAATCGGCGATGATTTTTGTGGTGGACATACAGAAGAAAACACATTACGATGCGTCAACACAAACTTATCCGCAATGATAGCAGCATTGGTGAGAGCTTGCACCTTCTGTTCATTTAAATGAACAACAACATTCTCAGGGGTGCATCCTTTAAAATCTTCCAACAAGATTAACTCTCAAAGCTGCTCAAAAGTGCTAACCCCACTAGAAAGACACCACGTTTCAAACAGTGCCTTTTTCTCTCATGCAAATTCTACGTACGTTTGCTTGGCTATTTTTCCGTGAGACCTAAACTTTTGATGGTACGCCTCCGGAACTAATTAATATGCCCTCAATACAGCAGGCTTTACTACATCATAATCAAGAGATTGTTCAATAGGTAATGCAGCTATAACTTCTTGAGCTTTACCAGACAAATTACATTGCAGAAGTAGAGCCCACATATCCTTAGGCCATCGCAGCTTTGCAGCTACGCGTTCAAACGCTGTAAAATAGGAGTCTACTTCTGCTTCTCTAAATGGCGGCACAAGTCGAATATTTTTACTAACATCAAAAACAGATTCAACAGGTAAATCAAAGGAACCATCATCGGGGTTCTGGACAGAATCCACAGTTGGCACAGTCACTGATGATTCAGAGAGTCTAGATTGCGGTGACTGAGTGGACCTTGCTCGCGGTGATGGAACGGGCCTGTTACGTAGCCTTAGAGCCTCCAGCTCATATCTACGACGCTCACTATCCCGCTCCCGTTCAGCTTCTATTACTCGAAGCTTAATGCGCTGAGCCTCACACTCTTGCTCCGTCACCCGGAGATCTAACTCTCTCAGCTTAATTGCCAACAAAGTGTCAGCACCAGAATCTCTGGGATCCATGTTGGGAATAGAATCCAAGTCAGCAGCCTTAACCACCGACTCCGACTCTTCAACAACACCCTCTGGTGCGACTAAAATGCCAGCGTTTACCAGCTCCCCAAATAATTTCTCTTTGATAACCTGCTTAGTTGCCTCTTTAGGAACGGTAATATTAAAGAAGTCTTCTATGGAAATCAAATCTCTTTTACGACAACGATTATACACCTCCAAAGTGGGAAGTAATGTAAATGAGAGTAAATCAAATTCCATATTCTCGAATACCCACTTTTCTTCCCCCCCTCAAAAAAGAGCAAAAACAGACAAGCAAAAGAACGAGAGAGAAAAAGTACACTTACCCCTTCCTCGTTCCAAATGTCCACAAACAAGTAGCTCACGATCCACAACAGGTAACCATTTCTTAACAACCCAAATAGACGAGCCCCCAAATTTTGTTACGAGCCCACTTATTCTTACGTCTAGGGGCGAAACGGCACGCAACAAAATAAAGCGGAAGCTGTGTGTGTGGTAGCACCGCTGACCAACCATCAACCTTCATAGGTTAAAGAACAAATTAAACTCACATTGCAACAAATCTAGGAGAAAAACTTAACATGTTTATTGTTCAGAGGCTATGAACAGGGTTTTAAAGACTTCAAGAGGGGGCTCAGGCCAAAACAACAAACAAAACACCTATAACTGGTGTTCAGAATCTAACTAACCTGCCAAAAGAAAAAGAAACAAAAGTACATCGAACTACCCTAACTCCTTAACTAACAAACAGGAATGAAACAGGTTCATGAACAAAAACGGCACCCCCTCTCTACTAAACCCCAAACTAAATTATCAATTACAAAAACTTAAGGCCTCATCACAAACAAATAACAAACAATGATTATTTACAAACAAAGACTAGTTTTCTTAACTATCAGGATAAATATAGCTCAGAGGTAAGACACAACTCTACTCAGTAACTTAACAAAAGTACAAATCAACAAAAGTACAAATCACCAAAAGCAACAAGAGGATTCTTCGGACCAAAAAGGTGGGCAAGGATCCTCACAGCATGCTCTCACACACACACAGCCACCTTGGGCCGTGTCAGCAATGCTGTTTAAATCCCATTGGCTCTCTCTCTCATCCTCCAATCAGTGGGCACAGCCAATCAGTGATGTCAGGTGGTAGCCATTTCTTCCTACTGGTGAGTAGAGAGATGAAAGAGAGAGAGGGAGAGAAAGATAGAGAAAAAAAAAACATACTGTACGTCCAAGGACGTAACAACAGACAGAAATATACTCCAGTAAAGCATGACAACACGATATGTTGTGGGAAAATGTTGGGAGTGTGTGTGTGTGTGTGTGTGTGTGTGTTAAGCCAGGGGGGAGATAAACTTGTGATAACAATGACTGAGAGTAGGGCAGTAGTATGTCATGACATGCTGTCAGCTGCCAAGCTCAGAGCAAGGAGGATGAAAGCATAGTAAAAGCATCAGACTCTGTGGTGTGTTGAAAGTCATTAACCCTGACAGGTGCTGCCTGTCTGCTGAGATCAGCGAAAATCAGATTGAAAGTGCTCACAGTGATTAGTTGAGACTTGGTGGACTTACAGCTGGGAAGCAATAACTCTTTCCATGGCCTTACTTTAAAATGGATATTAGAGATAGGTTTTTAGCTATTTAGCAGAGTGGGATCTAGCTCTGGCTTTTTAAAAACAGGAAGAAACTGCCTTGTTCAGTTCCAATAGAATGGCGAAAATTAAGAGGTTAAAGAAGGATTTACATACCTTATGAGATACTGTAAAGTAAACAGAAAGACCAGTTCATCTGTTGAGTTAGACAGAAGATGTTTATCAGTGACCTTCATGACCTGGACCTGGAATGAACCATGGAGACAAGGGATGTGAGGGCAGTAGTCTAATTATAATGGAAGACTACATATGAGAGTTGCTCAAATCAAGTTTTGATTAGGCAGAAAAACAGAACACAGTTACTGTATGTGACAGTATATGATCCATTGCTACACTAATGCGTTTATTCCAGTGTTTCACTAGTGCTTGAATACTATGAAGTAATAATTTCTTTCAGTACTCTAGAGCAATGATGGGACCATTTGCTTCATGTCTGAAACACTGGCCTCCCAGAGACTCCTTTAATTGACCAAACATGTGGAAATGGATAGGAGCGAGGTCAGGACGGTATGGAGGATTTGGCACTAACTTTCAGTTGAGTTGCTGTAATATGCAAGTGACATTCATGCAAGTGACATTCATGTGTGTACATTCCCCAAAGAAAAATGTGTCTCTTCCACAAGTTGGCGACAAGTTACCTGTCAATTATTAAGGATCAGACATTCCACTCTCTGAACGTTCACATGAACGACTGCAGTGAGCTCCAAGCCATCTTGGCCAAAGTTATCATTCCTGGATGTACAGCACCATTCAAATGTTCTACTGTGGCCACAACAATGTGTACGGATGTGAACAGGTATAAAAAAAAATATGTATAACATTTAAGTATATACGTTAAATAATCAGCTTTGGCAACACCAGTGTAATATACTGTATATTGAAGTCTAGTAAGATAACGAGAGAGCACATAGTGCAGGCATTTATCTCAGAGAAAAACACAGACTGTACTTTAAAATCCTGTTAAAAGCCCCATTTAAAACAAAAAGGTAGCATACTGCAAAAAAAAAAAACATGCCACATGATAACCTTTTATTTCTACAAAAAAAAGCATTTCATATTCTGGGACAACTCATTTTGAAATCTAGGACACATTTATTAGGTTTAGAAAGGTTTATATTACCCTATTCATGCAGGCTGGTATTCTCTAATGTCTTCTTTTCATTTGCTTGATGGCTTGTTTTTCATTTTATTGTTTCTGATGTACTTTAACTCTCACTGGGATTTTATATTAAAAAAAAGTTATTATTTTCTCCTAATTAAAGTTACCTAAAAATAACTTCTACATCATGAAAACTGAAGGTACACTACACTAATAATAAGTAGCGCCTTAAAAGCACCCTTTGCCCTTAACCAGTCTTCACAGCAGAAATTTCACAAGAAACATTCCACAGAGATTGTGGTCCATGTTGAAATCATTGTACAGTATCATGCAATTTCTCCTGATACGATGATGCACTGTGCCGTTTTAGGCTGTAAATCTTCCATTCTACCACATCCCAAAGATGTTCTACTTGAAGGCTCCTGAAGGACATTGAACCCGTCATGCTTATGAAACCAATTTGTATTATCTTGCTGCAGCTAGACATCAAAAGAGGGTAAATCGTGGCCATGAAGCAATGCCCATGGTCCATACTCAAATAGATTGTGACATTCGAGTGAAGAATGATTTGTATTAATGAGCCCAGAGAAGAAAATAAGAAAATATTCCCAACACCATTACACCACCTCCACCAGCCTGGAATGTTGTCACTAGGTAGGGTTAGTCCAAGGATTCATGCTTTTCATGCCAAATAATGGCTCTAACATCTGTGTTCAGGTCCAGGTTGTTTAATCCTCTGTCCACTGTTTTCAGTTCAATTCTTCAGAGTGATTAACTGAGTAACTGCAGTCTGTCTGTCAGCGCGAACCAGTCTAGTTATTTTCCATTGATCACTCACATCAACAAAGTCTTTCTTTCTTTTCAAAGACAGAGCTGCTGCTCATTGGAAGTTTTTTCTTTATTGCACCGTTATGAAAAAGCTCTAGATAATCTTGTGCTTTGAGATCACATTCCCTCCCCGTACTAATGATTTGTACTGTAGGTGCTGGACAGTATCTGCATGATTTTATAAACGGCATGGCTGCTGCACGATTGACTAATTAGATTATTGGATGAAAGATTAGTGGTACTGGGGTTCCTAATAATGTGCTAAGTGACCTTACATTCTCTGCATCCCCATCATCATGTTTTGAATGTATGATAAAACTAAACCCTGTTTGTTAAGCATTCCCCCCCTCCCCGAGTCTCTGTAACCCTGACTTTAAATGACTCTTTTTGGCGTGTTATATTTCACATAGTTATATGTTATGTATTGACTCTTAGACACATTACTGAATTAAGCTTCAAGATAAATATAGATATATAGTTTTTAATAATTATTATTAGTAGTAGTAGTAGTAGTAGTAATAGTAATAATAATAATAATTATTATTATTATTGCTGTTGTTGGTGGTGGTGGTGGTGTTGTTATCATAACTTGGTTTTGTAATTTTCTGAAATAAAAGCAATTTTAACTTGTTTTTAGCTTTTTCCTTATATATATATATATTTAAAAATTTTCCTTAATATTTACTTTGCTTATTCTATGTAGTGTCGTTTTGCGAGGCACCTGTAGGGGGCGCGGGGTGACCTGGGGTCTAACAGCTAATTAGAGCACGCGGGTAAACCACTGCCATTTAATGCGTGACATGTTGAACGGTAAGCCAGGGAATCTCCTCAGGTATCAGCTACAACTTTCAATTTCTCGGTAAGATAATAAATTTCTCCTTTTAAAATTTTTTTTAATTCCATTAAAATACATCCCCAGAAATAATATTTAGAGACAGACTAACCAGTATAACATTCGTTAGATTTAAACGAAAACTGTGGTTTTATCTTAATAAATGTAGGCTTAATTTTATGATTTTAATATGTATCAGTAGATGTGTATATGGTGTGAGCTGTGTCAGAGTTGGAAAATAATTAGAGTAAAGCTTCACCAGTAAGTAGCACTGCAATATGCCTTTCTTGGTTAATACATACTAAAATGTAAACTATAAAAGCTCTATTATAGCAGTGACCATAAAAAGGAGCTTAAATTTTTTTTTTTTTTATTGCTTTTTATTGGGGTTAAGATTGTAAGTGTAAATTTGCTCCATAATTAAATTACTCAATACTGCTAACTATATAATACTATACAGTACATGCAGTGTAGCTGTGGGAAAAACGCTACAAAGCCAAGATTTTTAAAAACAAGTCATATTTGCCATAGGTTGTATGATACGGCATTGTGCGGATTTCTTTGTTCAAAACGTGTTCAATTTTGGTATGAAGCTTATTGATTGAGGTACCAGTATTAATCTAAACGTTTTCTAGAAGTTTACACATGACTTAATTTTAGAAGGGTCATACTCAACTTGTTAAACTGCAACAAAAGACTAGTTAAATATTTGATGCACACCAGTCCTCCTATTCCCTCTGAACATCATCAGTCTACTGGGGCCAAACAACTTGTTACCCTGAGACACCGGATCTTTCCATAGCAGTGAGAAATTGGTCAGTGGATCGGAGTTGTTAAGAGGTCAGCAGGCGTTCATTATGGGTAGTGGAGCACAGTGTGTTATAACGGGCCAACCTATCCTATTCCCTAAGGAATTACATTACTTGAGAAATGTTTGAAAAGAATTACACGTTAATTACTTTGCCTAGAGATTTGATTACAAACTGATGGGGTATTAATGTAAATCAATTTATAATGTCAATGAGAAATCAAACGTTACAAGCTTGCTTAGACCTTAATGCTTAATGTTCTGCACAGGGAATCACTGTAGAAAATGGTTTCTCAGTTGGAAAGTGCAATGGACAGCCTCATCAAAGTGTTCCACACATATTCAACCAAGGAAGGGGACAAATACAAACTGAGCAAAGCTGAGATGAAGAGTCTTTTACAAGGAGAACTAAGTGACTTCTTAGCCGTGAGTTAATTTTCCTATGCCATATTACAATTTTGGCTTGAATGTGTTCTAAACCCAAGTCTAAGACTCCTGCATTCTTATTCCAGGCAAGTAAAGATCCACAGGTTGTGGATAAGATAATGTCTGATCTGGATGAGAACCGAGATGGAGAAGTGGACTTCCAGGAATTTGTAGTTCTGGTGGCAGCACTTACTGTGGCCTGTAATGATTTCTTTGTGCAGAGTATGAAAAACTGATATCTGTTTAGATCATCTGTATGGTCTCTTCTGCTTCAATAAATAAATATTGGCCTGACCACGTGATCACTGTTTTGTATTAAATAAATCAATAAAATACATGGTACTTATTCCTTTACAGCAAACATTATTTGCCTATTGAGTGGCTTTCACAGCCCTCATCTTCATGGAAGCAGTTTTTGCAAAGATCAAACATGACATTCTTTTTGGACTACCACATTTTAGCCACATGGATATTGATTTAGAATGACTGACTGCAAGTGCATGTCAATTTAAAGAAGACTGCAATCATTTTATACTTCACTTTTTAGAAAATTGGTGCACTTGATAGCATTGTAAACATGCTTTTCTTGACCAAATGTGTAAAGATTTATAAAGTATAATAGATAGTATGAGATTTTACTACAGTCTTTGTGAAACCATAATAAACACATGGTAATATTTTAGTAATTGCACACAGATTCAGCAAGCTAGTACTGGCTAGGTGGGTAAGAATATTGCAAGGTTGAGAGTTTAAATTCCTGCTGTGTCAAGATGCCATATGTTGGTCACTTGAAAAAGGTTCCAAGGGCACATGATTAGTCATTGCACAGTATACTGTGGTTGATACTGTGCTCTGATTCCACTTTTTTCCCCCTCAAGTGGACCTAGCCACAAAAAATATTTAGTTTCACATTTGCATAAAATGGCCATCATGTATTATATTTCCCCAACACTCTGAAAATGTTACAACCTTCTGAGCATAGCTGACAAAACACCACATGGGTTCTTTCCTTTAATAAATTTTGTATTAAAAAAGCGAGCACTGTGTGATTGTTTAAAGTTCCATAGATTCACGATATCCCTCATGCAAATACAGTAGTTGACAGCATGGGTACAGCTAGACCACTTTGGGGCATGCACCCCAGTATTTTCTGCTGTGCCCCAGTAAATACTCATTTTATTTATTAATGTTTTTCTTATCATTAAAGTCAAAGCAGCGCAGTTTAACCTACCTAACCATGAACCAGTACCCAAAACAGTGAGAGATTATTATGCCAGGCTGTAGTTTAATGCTAAACAAGCTAGCTAGCTAACCTAACCTAACTTGCAAATATAAAAGCTTGAATGACTGTGAACTTGAAGGGGCTATAGTTATTAAAATTCCATTTCAGGTGAGGAAGAAGGAATTTATAGGTTGAATCACAATCAAATGACTGACCACTTTACTAAAATGATAAGATTTACTAAGATTCACTGCTTAAAAATATGGACTAACTCAGAATGGACATGATGTCGGACATGAGAGGTACACTTAAACTGCTGGGAAAGGCTTTGTTTACTTTAGATTATATATTTACACTCATCAAATATTTTGATATGAATAACTGCACATTTAACGCAGTTAACTCAAGTGCCCATCAAATGGCAGCAGCATAATACATAAATACAGGCCAAGAGCTTCAGCTAGTGTTCATATCAATCATCAGAATGGGTAAGAAGTGTGATCTCTAACCATGGCATGCGTTTTGGTGTCATATGGACTTGTTTAAGTAGTCCACTGCTGATCTGAGGTTTTCAATCCTTTGGTCTTTGACCATTTGATCCCCACAACAACTTTTTACACCGGATGCCCTTCCTGACACAACCAGCACTGCATCCAGTGGCTGCGGGTTTGGGCATTGGCTGGGAATCAAACCCGGATCTTCCGTATGGTAGACGAGAAGTACACATCTCTTAAGTGTAAGCTATACTTTATTTTAAACTGCTTACTGAATTCCTGACATTATAGTGTTTTACCTTTTTTTGCCCCCCAATTTTATTATTATTATTATTATTATTATTATTGTGGAATGCAGAAAAATGCAATAAACACCAATTTCAGTGTCAGCAGTAATAATAGGCCAATGCATATAGGACATTAGCATGTTTTATACATGCAAGAGACATTTAAGAAAAAAAGTAAATTTAATTTTATTTATGTAGCATTTTTAACAATGGCCACTGTCGCAAAGCAGCTATACAGAATCAAAAATAAAATTAAGGAAATGTGCATGAAATGTGTGAGAAAATATGTATAAATTTCAATTATCAGGATTGTTCCTGATGAGGAAGCCAAGGGCGACAATGGCAAGGAAAAACTCCCTGAGATAGCAACAGGAAGAAACCTTCAGAGGACCCAGACTCAACATGGAACCCATCCTCATTTGGGTGATATCAGATAGCAGGGATTGATTTGCAGTGATACTGAGTGTTAGGAGGCATTACTTTCCATAATATAACAAGAGAGGTGTTTAAGTTACTATGGAGTCCAATTTCCTTATTGGAGGCTCAGGTACAGAACTTGTAAGAATTCCTCCTGAACTATTGAGTGCCTGCAGATGTGATGTTTGTGATGTGAGTGGGAGGCCCATGCCCCAGTGGAGCTTTATGTCTAGCAATGCCCTGGGTTTGCTGAATAGTTTCCTACCACAGTCAAGTAATAATAATTCAATCAGCTCTGTGTTAAGAGCATTGGGTTGAATTCATATAGTCCTTAGGCATGATAGAACTTCAGTTTGATCATGACATCCAGACAGTTCAGAGTAGTAAGAGATGAGAGTTCAACGTCAATAAGATGATAATGATTTTATTATGTCTTAAAAAATGCTTTGTGAGAAACTGATTAGCAGACTCATATTAGTCACTTAACAAGCAAATAGATGTAAGGAGATAAACATGTTAGGAGTGGGTGTATTCAATGTTCATGTCAATTTCCCTTTGCAACGATGAACGCATGCAGAAGTTATTTGAGTAGTAATAGCCCCACCTCCTGGAGGATCTTCAGCTTGCTTAATGCATGAGAGTGAGTAAATGGCATGATGTGATTAGGTGCAAATGGGGTCAGTTACAAAGCCAGGGCCATGAAGTTCCTCACCTCTAAAGAAACATTATCATAGGGCAGTAGTTCTGATAGCTTGGTTGGACTGTATATGTGTTTATATATGTGACAGTATTTTTGTTTTGTGTTTTTTAGCATTTTGTGTAATTTAGCAGTGAATTATACCTTTTTTATGTATTTTACTATTTACTAATATTTACTATAGTTTCTAATACCCGAGTATGGGATAGGAAACTTGTTCGTCTGTAACTATGGCCTACTTTACACCATTTATTATAAATATTTTGTACATTATATACTTAGTGTACTCCTTCTAATTATTTAATTAGCAAAGACAGTAGGAGGCGCTTAGTCCTATAAGGTGCCAAGGCAGAGGTGCACTGTGAGTCACTGCCATTTAATGCATGAGATGCTAGAAAGACGAGACAGTGAATCTCCTCAGGTGTCAACTGGAGCATTCCCTTTCTCGGTAAGATAACAAATTTCTCAATTTGTTAGTGTAATTGAATAGACCAGATTACATTTGCTGACATCGAATTAGTCTAATCAGTTAGAAATGGCTTAGAAGCAGGAAAAAGAGCAACGTAACTTAAAAATGAATTTGCACAGCATTCATTGTATGACATAGGTATTGTCTAACATTACATTGTCTAGCATTTGTTTTAAATAAAACCTACATTAAACTACACAACAATAATGATAGTTGTCTATTACCTACAAATTGTGTAACTTAGACACGAAAAAGTCATTTATCAAATTGTAGGTTTATGGTGCTGTTGCACTGTTAGGTATTTGCTGTTGTTGTTTTTATAATAAATAGCCATGTCTAGATGTTAATAATGTAAATCTTAAATATCTATTATACTGTATGTTTACAGTAGGCTACACCAACTTGGAAATTTTTCTACAAAATTCTTTATTTGACTTCTGACCTTAAGCTACTTACTTACTTAAGTAAGGAGGACAGTGCGTCAACTACATTTCTGATGGTTATTTGCAACCTGTAAAAACAAGCCAAAAAATTCATAATGAGTTCATGTTTCATATTTCCACCAAACATTATCTGTTTACACTAGACATCTGTCCTTAATCTAATAATATTATAATATTAAATATGGCATCATTTTATATATATTGATATATATTATGTTTACAGATATAACTGAACAAATGTGATGAAAGTTAGACTTTTACTTTTTTTTTTTTTTTGCCTGTAGACAAGAATGAAATAAAAGATTTTAAAAACCTGTTCCTAGACTTAAAGAGTCATAAATAACTGTTTGGTACATTTATATGGCTAAATAATCAATTTAATACAGAAAACTAAACTTTTATGTTCTATACAGATCATCACTGTAGAAACATGGCATCTCAGTTGGAAAATGCAATGGAGACTCTTATCAAAGTGTTCCACACATATTCATCAAAGGAGGGAGACAAATACAAACTGAGTAAAACTGAACTGAAGAGTCTTCTACAAGGAGAACTCAGTGTTTACTTGGCTGTGAGTTTGTTTTTCTAAAGAATTTGTCTGGCTCGCAGGACACAGATTATTAAGCTTGACCATACTGAATCACACAAGAGTTCAAGCTATTTCAGCCTTTGAATAAATCATTTACAAAATGTGCTCTAACTGCCATATTTCATTTGGAATTGTCTTGCATTTAAAGTCTGACACATACTGTTTCATTCTAGGCAAGCAAAGATCCACTGGTTGTGGAGAAGATAATAAACGATCTTGATCAGAACCGAGACGGGGAGGTGGACTTCCATGAGTTTGTAATTCTGGTGGCAGCACTTACTGTGGCATGTAATGATTTCTTTGTTGAGTGTATGAAAAATTGATGTCTGTTCATGTGGTTTTCTTCTGCACAGTAATATATCTAATGTATCATACTTAATAATTCTTTACATTTAAAAATTAAAATGTGACTTCTTGTATTTTTTTCAACATGTGCTTTAATCTTGCAAAAGTTTTTTTTCCTTTTTAAAGCTTTGCTTCATAACCCTAATTTTGTGAAACACCATTATCACCAAAGAAATGTACAAATGGAAGATGACATTCAGATTTTACTTAAGAATTCTAAATGTCATAAAATGAAAGCACAGAAAGTAAGTTAAGCTGTAATCTGAGAAGCAGAATGGTGAAGATGAAGGTTGAAGAGAATCTGGGTAATTCCCGTTTACCAATTCCATATATAAATAATGCATACAGTGAAAATGTTCCATTCATTTTAACATGAATTTTAATGCCTGCAGTTAAGCTGAAGTGCACTGCTGATCCTCCATGACATGCAAAAGTAACAACAATGAATTAACTCTTTGTTGTTGTTTTTCTTCAAAAACCTGGCCTAAAAATCTGTTTATTAAATATAATTTTTCATGTCTTTAATTAAGCTGTTTCCATCTTTGATTCTGCGTAACACATTATAGTAGGTTCATATCTGTGCCATTCTAAATGTTTTATGAGATGCTCTAGAGATCCTGAGCTCTGATACCTTCATTAATACTATTAGGTCTCAGGCAGGCCACACTAGTCAAAGGCCACCCACTCAGCAGTTCTAATGTAATTGAATACACACATAATGGCTTTAGCACTCTCAGTATGTTAATTGTGTAGGAAACATGGTAATTAATCAGAGGCATTAATGTAAAACAACCTGGATTACACAACACTCTGGCAACTATGAGAGAACTCTTGGGGTCTATATAATTTTCTCCTGTAAGTCAAATGGGGTAATTTTTTGTAAGGTATCTTAAATATTTGCTAATAAATGACAGACAAGCCGGGAAACCAACATGGACTAAAAAGATCAAACCGATACATCAAAAAAAGAGTCAATGGCATCACTCTCAAATGCAATTTATACAAAACTACAACAGGAATAAATATACAAAGAGATCCAATCCAGAATAAAAAAAAATAAAATAAGTATCTTAAATGTAAAGGATTTTCCCTGTAACATTAAATTCCAGAGCTGGGTTCTTAAAAAAAAAAAAAAAGAAAGAAAATACAGATAAATGGCAAAAAAACCCTACAGATTTTATGGCAAATAAAGCCATAAAATACTTGTCAACGGGTTTAAAAAGTGATTTAAAATTCATATCATTTTCAATTCACTGCAATGACGCAAAATAATTTCACTGGTAAAAAAAACATGAGCCCCATTAGTGCACTTTCTAATTAAGTAAATTCAATCTTAACATTTGTACATTAAATGTAGATGACTAGTTTAAATTGTTTTACTATATGACTGCTTCTCCATTTTCTTTGGGTTTCACTGCCACCAACACAAGGTTTCGGGGTGAAAGTGCCGGATCAAACAGAGGAATCAACTGGCTCTGAAAACCTGCAAATAATAATTATTACACATCATCTATGGGAATTACTTCATTTAGACACAGAAGCATGCCCAGAGGAAACAAGTACAGTTATGTCTAAGGAACATTCGACCAGTTATATCTTTTATACAAATGGATAAGCAAGTGTAGCACACCTCTTCTGGGAGGAATTAAAACAGAACACAAACATACACTAATGCGATGAATGCAGCAGTGGTACTCAATGGTAAACTGTTGGCCGATGATTGGACAACAATAATGATGGTTAAGATGGTTAGAGTCAAACAAAGTGGTATTCTGAATTAGTTAACTCAAGCCCTTGTCTGTCCTGAATGCTCACCTCTCTCCTGCAGGAAGAGCATTCTGTCCAAAAGAACAAGAGTCTCCACCACTGGAGCCAGCAGCAGAGCCAGGCTAAAATATGCCACCACTCTGCCCTGCTGCTCCAGCAGGGCTCCAACACTGACAGGATCAAAGGTCAGGTCAGCAGGCAGGCCAACACGGGTGAGCCCCAGACAGGCATACCTATAAAAACAAAGAAAGCAATAAGCTCTGTTGCCTCAAAGGATGAGAAACCAAGTCAAAAATATTGTGGAGTCTCTCAGAGTTGTAAATATAGTCTCTCAGAGTTGTAAACTGCAGTCCTAGCAAAATCATCTTGTGTTCAAAGGAAATGGATATTTTTAGTAATCAGGCCAGGTTACTGCCATGTCTAGATGGTACAAACTAGATGGTACAAACATGCTAGGCATTTTCATATCTGCCAACCAAGAGGATGATGCGGGCAACGTGGGCAGGTTGTGGAAGGACATTTTGGAAATAGTAATTTCAAAAATTACATGCGTATGGTAGAAGCTGCCATGACTGTATACACAGGACTATAGGATTAACTCATAGTCTCCCTCATGGGTGGAACATCTTTCTTTTTATTCAAGGAACTAAATGTACAGCAGTTAATAAAGTAGACACGCAAAGTTTTATATGGCCTAGATAATAAGTAAAATAGTGAAAAGGCAGCTTTTTACCTTATAAAAATCTGGTGGTGATTGTAACAGGCCATACGTACAAAACTCTGAGCCAACCCCCCATTTCTTTATATTAAATTAAAATAAATCCAATTATATTAAATTACATTACTTAGATTAAATGAAAGAAACGGAAACAAATGTTTTACTGTGACAGGCAGCAAAATACCTAAATACTCTATTTAAAAATTGGTTGTTTATTTAACACCCTCAACAGCAATGTCATTTTCCCCAGTCCTCTGCTCCAACCATTCAGAATTCAGCACCAGTATACTAATCACAGGTCTGATCATCAGTCATCATCTTCACCTGTTTTCATGCCTTTATGTTAGATGTTAGAGAGCCAAAGAAGCCTGGAGAACTATTACTCAAAACTATTTAAAAATACAAGAGAAGTCTGGATCTTCGTAAACAGACTATTAAGAAATAATGTCTGGCTCAATATTTCTGCACAATACTCTAGGTGCAGTTCAGTGTCCATCTCCATGAGGTTGAATGAACTGTCTAAACATGTCTATGACGCCCGAAGCAGAATAACAAACATCATCTTTTTCAAAAATCATTGCTCTTACAATACTGAGTTTTTACACAATCTACATAAATACTGAAAGTTGCATCTGAGAGTTAGAACTGATCCAGTCCCTGTAAAGAAGTAATAAATCATCACAAAGGTCACAGAATAAGATCGACCTTCTCGACTTACTATTACTGCACAACTACATATTGTTAAAAGAATATTGGAACAATACTAACTCTGTGAAAGACAGCATATGGGCTTTTTTAATGGTCTGGATGCCAGCTCTGCGTAGCTGAGGCTTCTCTGCTCTGATGATGCTCTCCAGGGCCGCTCGGTAGCAGTGTGTTTTCAGCAATGAGCTCTCATCTCTTAACCTGTGGAGATAGTCCTCGACTGCATGGCACGCCCCCTCACGGGCCTTATAGGATAGCTGGTGCCCGGGCAACCGTCTCACCCACTGGCTCATTGGGTACCCATATTCTGACTGTGATACTGCGTTTAGGTTATCAGGCAGAGAGGGGCAGATGACTCCCGGGGGTGTAGGGTTCTCCTTGGTGGTGATTTTCATATAGCAGCATGCTACAGAAGTGATTCCTCGAACATGGGGGCAGTTAGCAAAATGGCGGAGGAGAGTAGCGCTAAGGTCACCACAAGCATGAAGTCCAGTCAGTACAAAATCTGAACACATTGGCTCTTTAACCCTAGAACAGACCACAGGATGCATGGATGCACTCAACCTAAAATCAGCTTGAAGGTGTTGTTCTACTGTCACAGTATCTGACACAGCTTCATTGTCATTGTTTTCGCTTTCATGTGGCTGAAGAGCAGACTTCGCAGGATTCTCGCCAGCTGTAGCTACCAAACTGCATTCCCCCGTACACAAACGCTGACTTCCACCATCGAGCTCTGTTTCAAGCTCACATTCCTTGTCTGATGTCATCGATACCCTATGTCTCTTTTTACATGGTCCTGACACGCGTGGGTAACTCTCATTGTTTTTCCCCCTCTTCCCCAACTGCTGAAGAAAAGTCTCCCAGGTGTCTCTCGGGTTTACAAAGCCAACTACATGCCGGGGAACACAATCAAGTGTTGTCTGAGTGATGCCTGTCTGAAAAAATTACAAATTGCAAATACAGGTCACTAAGTATTAATTTCCTTCTGTTTACATATTGGTGAAAACATTAGGTGCTGATTAGAAAAAAATACCTTCCAACTCTCTTTGGCCAGGGTCAACAGGAGCTGTCCATCAAATTTAGAGGCCATGGAAAGTAGATTGGGATCAGCTTCAATAGCAGTAACATCTAGACCAAGTCCAAATGACAGGAAACGGGTCAAATGGCCCTATGATGAAATTAGATACTTAGTACAGTTGTCAACAGTCCAGAAGTGTGACATAATAAAAACTAAGAGACTAATTTAATGGGCTGACTTCACACACAGTTTACAAATTTTTTGTGGCATAATTTTATTCATTAAACTGTGCTGCACAAGTAAGAGAGTTACTGTACTAAACATAGACCCAGATGGGATTTGATCATGCTGATATGAAGTACAACAGCATTTAGTGTGCAATATAGCTTTGATACAACAGTTCTGTAAAAAATAAATGAATAATAAGTAACTGAGTAATGAGTTTCAGACACAGTGTAGATAAGAATTTTGTTTACTTTTGCTATGTAAGTGAGAAATTAGTAGCATTTGCAACCTGTCTTTTATAATACAGGTCTGTCCTGTACTGATATTTTCTTATTCAGTATGCATATTGTTAACCACCATTAACAATTCAATTACTAAATAACCCTTAGCCCTTTTTAAAAACACTGAAAATACTTCTCAAAGAAGCCACACTTGAGGCTTAAAAGGCCTGACATAGTAAATGTAGTAGTGGTAAAAAGTTAAAAAACTATTGCTAGAATAGTAATTTTAGTGTGAATGATACATACTGCGAAATGTTATTAAATATCAGTACTTTTCGAAGACAGCTCTACCAATTAAATAAATGGTCCAGAATTAACTGTTGTATTTTTTTTTTATTGCAAATAAAGTTTGCAATAAAGATTGAGTCCAAATCACTATATTTCTTTCAGGTTCCTCGAGTCGTAGGCAATTTGATGGACAAATACAGTAAGTTCTCAAAAATGTTTCTTATTCTTTGTAGGTCATGCTAGTTCTTTTTTTACTGGTAAAATCATACAATGAAATGTTGTTAACTAATCCAGTAAATATAAACTCACCATCCACTTTAATAGAAACACCCGTACACCTGCTTGTTTATGCAGTTCCAATCAGCCAATCATGTGGAAGCAGCACAAAGCATAGAATCATGTCAATACAGGTCAAGAGCTTCAGTTAATACTGTATATACATGAAACATCAGAATGGGGAAACAAGCGTGCCCCTTGCGAGTTCACCCCGACATGTTTGTTGCTGCCAAATTAAGTTTGATTATTTCAGAAACTGCTGAACTCCTGGGATTTTCAGACACAAATTGTTTTCTACAGCTTAAAAAAATTAAGTGAGTGACAGTTTTGTGAGTTGTGAGTTTTGACGCCTTGTTTATGAGCAAGGTCGAAGTAAAATGTCTAGATTGGTTCAAGCTGATAGGAAGAATATAACAACTCAAATAAGCATGCTTTACAACTGTGATGAGCAGAAAAGCATATCAGTCTGCAGAGACTGGCTAGCCTAGCTAAATGCATACATGAGCAAGGTTACAGGTTTTCCTTATAAGGTAAACAGTGAGTTTAAGATCAGTAAATCAATTTCTCGACCCATTTCCATTTCCCATTGGGATGATAAAATATTACCTTAAATATAATGCAAAAGAGTAAATTTTTTCATTATTAAAAATAAGATATTCTTATATTATTCTGCTGTACTGTATTCAAATCAATTCAAACGTTACATTAGTCTAAAAACATGAATGTTCTAAATTAAACTCATTTTAACACTGACAGTCCTCAGCTTCTCTTCTCTTGCATTCCCACCAGCTAAAACATAATTCACCTGACTGTGACACTCAATTTTCTTGTCATAAAATGTCATTTTTTTGTCATACAGGCCAAAATTAAATCAAAGAGAAAGTGCTACAAGATTTACCTGCCCAGACCCAACATCAACCACACTGCTACACTCGGTCTGGGCACACAGCTGCTTAACCACCTGAAATAAAGTGATAAAAAAATAACTTTTATGGTCATGAAATAACATCAAATAAACAAAGATATGTTATAAAATCTGTTTTGTAGCATAACTTACCATGCCAAGCTTACGAATCTCATGTTGTTTCTTGGGTTTCACATGTTTGCGAAAGATATGACCAAGCAGAGAGCTTTGACTGCTGTTAGAGAGAAATTCGTCTGGCTTTACTATGTCCTTAGACCAGTGGGCTGGAGACATCCGGGGAAATGCCAGCGTGTGAGCTGTGGCCCGAAGTGCCAGTAAAGACAGAGGCCATACAGAAGGAAAGCTAAATAAAAATATTTAAAATGTAATTAAATACAAATTGCTTTAAAAAAAACAAGTTCATATTTTAGATCAATGGACAATTGTGCGATTTTATGATGAAGCCATCTCAGAAGAGAAGATAACCATCTATTTCTGTTAACAGCACTACAGTTAAATAACTAAAGCTGTGCAATGGAAAATCTATATTACATACACAAATGTACAGAACCATTTCTGTACATTGTTGATTGTTTAAGACAAATGATCCTAAACATACTGCTCTGTTTTCTTTGCTTATGTGTACTTTTTGATTTCACTAGACAGTGTGAGCATAATCCAATAAGTAATCCAACAATAAATTCTCACCCAAAGGCATTTTAGGAGAACGGGATATCATCAGCCACTTCATTAACATGAATCTTCTTAGCCAATACTGATGACATGTTATGCATGCATCAGTGTCATGGGCTGGAAAATATCATCTCCGAAGAAGGGTAGGAAGATTTCCTTCTGGGTAATAACCTGACACAGATGTCAGCTATAATCTGGGCTAAAACAAAATTAACCCAGTTGGGTATTGCTGCAGCCTTTGGAGATGCTGCACACTCAGACTAATGCATTTTCAGGATGAGTAACAATGGGCATTTTGTAAGCTACTATGTGCAATTTCAGAAACAGCACCAACAACTAAAGAGTTGGGTGTAGACATATGGCTGTAGGATTACTACAGTATGATACTTAAAGATATACAGTTAAACCTTGGATTGCGAGCATACCGTAGAAGCGTGCTTGTATATCAAAACACTCGTATATTAAAGTGAATTTCCCCATAAGAAATAATGGAAACTCCGATGATTTGTTCCACAACCCAAAATTATTTATATAAAAATAATTCATACAAAATGTAAAAGTAAAAATAAAACAAATTAATTAGCACTTTACCTTAGAAAAGAATTGTGGCTATAGTGATTGAGACCAGAGAGGGGAGAAGAGGAGGAAGAGGGCTATGACACCCTCTCTCTCTCTCACGCTCTCTCTCTCATTCACACACACACACACACACACCAGTTAACCGAATAGAGACTCTCACACACAGAAACACACACACACACATACACAAACACAAAAACACCAGGAGGAGGAAGGGGGCTTCTGTGTGAAGGACAACTTTCACACAGACACACACACACAAACACTTTACTGACAGAGACTCACACAAGCACTCACACACACAAACACAAAATAAAAAATGCTTTACGCTTTTATGGACGACGATTACCCACAATACTGCTCGTATTTCAAGACCTCGCTCGTTTAACAAGTTAAAATTTAAAATTTCTGCAAACCAAGGTATCCACCAAATCCAAGGTTCCACTGTATTAACTATTTTCCTCAAAGTATCACGACAAATGTAAAAATAATTTTAATGACTTAATGGGTAAACAATGATATTTCTTAATCATATCTTTATTTAAAAATTCAATGATTACTATCTTATTTAGTTTTTAAAAATTGTATAACATAAGTCCACCCAAAATACATGTGTACATTTAAATTTAGGCATTTGGCAGACGCTCTTATCCAGAGCGACTTACATTTTTTTTTTTATCTCATTACACATCTGAGCAGTTGAGGGTTAAGGGCCTTGCTCAAGGGCCCAACAGTGGCAACTTGGTGGTTGTGGAGTTTGAACATGGGATCTTCCGAACCGTAGTCCAATGCCTTAACCACTGAGCTACCCCTGGCCTGTGTAAAAAAATTATGTTTTAATTTGATCGTTTTCCCAAACATTTCTAATGGTTTACAATGTAGTCACATAAGGTCAATATAATATTTAAGAAATAAATATGGCTAAAAGACAGCTGAAAAGAAAGAGGTGCAAGTAGAGTAAACAATTCTGAAAAAAGAAAAAACTTAAGCAACATGCCAATAATGTTTAATTAAGAATTGATATACAGTAGCAGTTTAATGACCTAATTTTTACACACTTTGTAGAAATTAACTTTGAGCAATAGGGAACTATGTGATGCCACAAATCTGGAACATTTAAAAACATATATTAAAAAAAAAAAAAAAAAAAAAAAAAACGTTTTTATGTCTCATTTCATTCTACTTAAACCATAAAGGGAAAAAAAAATCTGATAGTACTTGAACATATACTGCATGGCCAAAAAAGTCGCAACCTGGATTTAACTAAACGAACAGTTAAGAGCCTTCAACTGGATAATTACTAGATTATGGTTCAGGAGGCACAAAGTTATTTAACCCTGATACAGTGAGTAGCTTCTCATTTCTTACACACCCATGCCAGAAGACATATACTATGCTTGTGGCAAAGATATTACTCCTATTAAAGAAGGGTCAAATTACTGTCCTGAATCTAGAA
Organism: Clarias platycephalus; assembly: GCA_030068275.1. Classification (NCBI taxonomy): domain Eukaryota; kingdom Metazoa; phylum Chordata; class Actinopteri; order Siluriformes; family Clariidae; genus Clarias; species Clarias platycephalus. The sequence continues at coordinate 14,681,226 of JAQQZT010000033.1, read as the reverse complement.
AACAACACAACTAAGGAGATTGCTGAAACTGGGTTAAGAAATGAAAAAGCCATTCTTAAAACCTGGAAGGATGGCGGTGCACCATCACCTTCGGGGAAGAAATGTGGTAAGAAAAAAACATGACTTAAATGCATAGTGAAATCAAAATTGTCTCAGAACGTAATAGCATTTCAACATGTACTGCACATATAATGCAAAGAGAACAAAAGAGATTGGGACTAATCAGCTGTGTAGCCTTACGAAAACAACTTACTAATTAAATGACTGAATGATGCTAATGAAAAAAATAAGTCTGTAAGTAAGTTTCACCACTATGAATTACTCCTGCATTGCGTTTGGCACGCATGCGCAATGTCACTACTCCTGAGAGCGCAGTAGACTGAGTATGTTTCCCTAAATCCCCCACTGGGGGCGCTGTTGTGCTTGGTTTCACAAAATCGTTATAAGACATTTGTTAATCCTGATGTCCGTTTTAGACAGGAAGGTTTACTTACACTCTGTTCTTGGTTTCTCTTTCCAGCAGCAGGTCTGCTACCTGAGGTGGGGATAAATCTCGTAAAGCTTCCTGCCATCCTTTAGGTAGTGTTTCCCACAAGTTCTCACTGAAGAACTCCTGGGAATATATAACAAAATAAATATCCTTCAACCACTGGGAGAATTATAAAGCTTCACCAGCAGCTATCAGATTAACAATACTGGTTAAAAAATAAAGTACTTATTACAATAATGTAAGAGTCGGATATGTGCCTATATCTCGACAGGAACGACACAAGGTTCTTCGCCAAGTCCTTCTGCTGCTGCTCTGAAAGTGTTACCGAAAACATGTTGACATTTCTCTAACAACATGGCCGTTTCCTCATCATCCTGACTGCTTTTTAATGACTTTTTTTTTTTCTAAATAAAAATCTGGCTTAGAGAGCCATTTGAGGCAAATGCTTGCAAGGACAATTAGTCAGAGCTACTAAAACTATGGTTCAATCCCATATCGCGTCCTACTGGCTAAACATGTGCGTAACATAGGGTGTAGAGTGTGTTATTTCACCCCTATGTAGTGAACTTGTATGTGTAATTGTAGGTTGTTTGGGATTCTGCCTGTGAGGGAAGCCTGCCCTTCAACCCGGAAGTGCACATAATCTGACGCGTGCATATGGAAGGTACTGTGGTGTAACAATAATTGTATGTCGAAATTTACCATGTGTTTATTTTGTTGTAAAAGATCAGCAGTATGATACGTTTGGCAAAACAGACATATCGCGGTAATAAAGTAGCATGAGAGGCTTAACAAACAGAGAACAATCGAAAGATTTGTTAACCTATCAGGTTAACATTAGCATCCCTGTGTTTGATTTTGGTTGAATCTAACGCGTTAAGCTGATTCGGTAGTAACAAAGCTAATAATATACGTTTTACTACTATAGACTTTGTTGTATAATTGAACAAGTTTATGTTGTTGTTTTTTGTTCCTTTTATTTGTGTTGCATCAAAAGTATTCCTTTGTTGATTTAAACATGCTTAATAGTTCTGCTGCATCGCTAATGGTTTAGATTTTCTTGTAATTAATTGATGCCTGTATTAAATCAATTCTAATGACATAAGAATCAAAATAATCACGTTTGCCTTTTTGTAGAATATAAATATTAAATAATACTAATGATAATATAGTTGTCTTAATTAGACAAAATATTAATATAAACATAATTAAAACCATTATTGTTCAAACATAATTGTTTTTGATATTGTAAAATTATCTAAATATACGAGGTGGTGTAAAAAGTTTCCAGACTAGTTTTGTAACACATCAACAGATGGCAACACAAGGCTGCACGCACACACAGTTACAGGGAGCACCTATAGGTCAGTGTGCCAAAAGAGCAGAAGAACATCACTGGAAGACGACGAGAGATCAGGAAGACCTTCAACGAGCCCAAAACCCCCCAAAAAATATCTAAACCATTTTTCAAATTGTGCATTATGATCGTCGGGAAACAATACACAACATTGCTGCCATCTGTGGTGTGGCATACGGAACAATCCAGGCAATCCTCATGTGTGATCTGAACATGCACTGTGTTGCTGCCAAGTTTGTCGCCAGGCTGCTGACCCAGTAGCAGAAGGAATTTTGCGGCGACGTCTGCCAAGAACTCCATCAGTGTGCCATTTTTGACTCGTCCTTCATGTCAAGGATCATTACCGGTGATGAAACTTGGGTGCATGGGTGCGACCCCGAGCTGAGGCAGCAGTCTTCAAAGTGGAAGAGCCCATCATCTCCACGGCCGAAAAAGGCGAGGCAGGTCTGCAGCTCGACCAAATACATGCTCATTGTTTTTTTTCCCCACATTGTGCATCAAGAATTTGTACATGGGGACAGACTGTCAATAGTGAATTCTACTGCCAGGTTTTAAGGTGCATGATGGAGGAAATGCATAAAAAAACAGAGCTAATCTTGAAACTTTTTATACCACCTCAGATAGTATTAAAAAAAAAAGCAGAGTCAATACGGTTATTACTATCTGAATATATGTATTTTTGGTGCTCAGTGATGCTAATAGTGAGGAATGAATATTAAACATGACTAACCCTGCTTATTACTAATCAATCAGAGGCATCATGGAATATTTTGTGTGTCTGTTAATGTTTGCTTCTAGCAGGGACTTCCTGGTTTTAATTTTGGCTGTCCTTGGCACTCAAGGCAGCATCAGTGATTATTGTTGTTAAAAATGAGCGCAATGTGTCATGAGTTGTCCTTTGAATCCTGAGGAAATTGTAGCCTTGCCGAGAGAGGGCAAAGAAAGTGCAAAAGTCTCAGGGTTTAGAGCTCGCACATCTAAGTTACTCTTTTATGCATGACCTTTTCTCTTTACGCCTCCGTCACTACATAGTGTTTGTGAATACCTTTTTGTGTGTGCATTTCACAGCACCTTGTGTTCATTGAAAGTGATCGCATTTCCTCATAATGCCCTTGCTGCTCAGATTGGTGACTCTCTCAATTTTCTTTGTTCTAAAGGCACAATATGGTTTCAATATTGAATACTTTTCCTTAATGGTTTTCCTTGCATTGTAAGATGTTGTAATTCCTCCTCTTGACATTTTCACAGAGCCTACTTTGTACATCTTCATTTACATCGATAAGCCATAAAGTTAAAAGTTCTGACTAGTAAAGTAAATAACATTGCTCATCTCCTTATATTGACATCTGTCAAAGGGTAGCAAGTAAACAGTCTTAAAGTTTATGCTAGACACAGGAAAAATGGGCAAGCATGATGATCTAAAGCCCCTTTTCCACCAAAATGAACCAGGGGCTAGTTCCTAGGTCTAAGGAGGGACAACCTTGTGAACTGCTGACAGAGTCCAAGGCTGGTTAATCCACATGGGATGAGTCTAGCCTGTTGAGCCAATCCCACAAAAGAGCTACTGAAACACTATTTGCTGAATATTTTACTCTTGGCTATGATAGCAAGGTGTCAGAACCCACACTGCATCACATGTTGACCCATGATCAAAGTGAGCATCAGAACTTTACCATGGAGCAATGGAAAAAGGTAGTGCGGTTTACTGGATCATGATTTCTTTTGCATCATGTGGATGCCTGGGTGCATGTTCACTTACCTGGGCAATAGATGGCACCAGGATGTACTATGGGAAGAGAGCATGCTGTCAAACAGCATGATGCTCTGGGCGATGTTCTGCTGAAAAACCCTGAGTCCGGGTATTTATGTGGATGTTACTTTAACACCTACCAAACGTATTATCTGATGGGATTGTGTCTTTCATCAGGACAATAATCCTTGCTACACTGCAAAATCATTTTGGAATAGTTTGAGCAACATGACAGAGGAAACCGGAGTACCTGGAGGAAACCCTAGGCTGGAATCAAACCATCAACTCTGGAGGTGCAAGGGATTGATTCTCGCCTTGGGTTTCCTCCAGGAAACTTATAACATTACTTATAAAAACAGTTCTGATATGCGCAGCCATTGATTTGATTTGATTTGATGTCACACTGTTTAGGAACATGGCTATATCTCAAATAGACTTTTCAGTTGTGTGCCATCTATAGCAAATACTGCAATTATTGTATTTTAAATAACTCTTATTTTAAATGACCATTTTTTCACTGTTTGTCATAGATAGTGCTTTTACTATTATTTTATTAAATGCTAATAAGAAAGTTACTTATGTGCTTTCTTGTGGATTCATTGTAGTGCAAATTTTGTGCAGTTTTCCACTGTTTACTTGTTTATATGTTTACAAGTTAAATTCACAATAAATTCAACAAATCCTTTATTTTTTTATTTTTTTACCATGACAAAACCAAGGTACGATTTATTTATTCAGTAGCTTTTGCTGCTCTTGGTTGAGATGGTTAAAATATACCAAAAAAAGTTCATATGACATTTATTAACATCCAATTAATATTGTGCTGTCTTTTTTTTTTTTTTTTTTTACTTTTCAAGCTTTAAGGAACATCCAGATCCAAAGGGATGAAATAAGCAGTTAAGCTAAGCATCACCACAGGACTTTACAGCTCCACCCTGTAAGAGAACTTGAAATTTTTATTTTTCCCTTTTGGAACATTTCTCCTCTTGGAGTTATGTCAGGCATTACTTTGAACTTGAACTTTGATGACCCTGACCATGACGTGGGCCAAGAGAAAGCCAGTGGAAATGCCAGGCACCAACGATTTTCTAGGAAGAGGCGCTACCTGGAGCATAGGGGTTATCTGAACAAAAAGCAAAACACAAATAAAAGTCAAGAAGGAGCATTAAAAAGAAGCAAAACGCATTGGAAAGGAAAGGCCCACTCACAACCGGGAGCTGTTTTTCCCAAATTTACATCTCTACAGCCTGAATTGTCCACAAATCCCTGCAATTCCTTGCAGGACCACCATGGAAACTCTGAAACCATCAAGGAATTTACAGTGCCTTCAAAGTCAACATATAAAACAGGATCCAGTTTAGGACCGCCCAACCCAATTAACTACGTAGCACTCGACTGTGAGATGGTAGGGACAGGCCCCAAAGGTCATTGCAGTGAGCTGGCTCGCTGTAGCATAGTCTCCTATGATGGAGATGTAATTTATGACAAGTTCATCAAGCCTGTTAATCCAGTCACAGACTTTCGCACTCGCTGGAGTGGAGTGAGAAGGCAAGATCTCCATAATGCTACACCTTTCAAACAAGCTCAAAAAGAGGTAAAGTAATAAAACACCATCATATCTTCTTAAATCCTTTATAATCCACAATACGTTGACCTACAATATATTTCTTTTTAATCTGTCCGCAGATTTTAAAGATCCTTCGAGAGAAAGTGGTTGTGGGTCATGCTGTCCAAAATGATTTTAAGGTTTTGCACTATTCCCATCCTGTTCACCTCTTGCGAGACACCTCATGCATTCCCATCCTGAATCGGAAAGCTGGTCTGCCAGGGAACCGACCTGCTGGACTGAAGAAGCTTACAAAGGTTCTGTTGCACAGGAATATACAGGTTCGTCAGAAATTTATGGGGAGTCTATGAAACACATGGCCCATTCATTCTGTGTAAACAAACAAGTTGAAATATTTTGGGGCCTAATGCATGTTCTGTATCTCTGATCTGCCACGATTGGTCAATATAGTTTTGCTAGTTTGTTCTTTCTTTACTGTAATAATTCAGGAAATGGTTATGTTCTTGTCCTCTGTGCAAGTGAAGGTTGCAGATTCACATAACATAAGCCTCTGCCAGATGTATGGACTGAATTAAAGTTACTATTGTTTTCATTTTCCTTTGAGATGTTTGCTAAAAATCCCCCTTTGTGTCCTCAGGTGGGAAAGAAGGGCCACTCTTCAGTAGAAGATGCAAAAGCGACCATGGAGCTATATAAAAAAGTAGTAGTGGAATGGGAGAGGACTTTGGCTTCAAAAACTGCTTCCTAGAGAAAAAAGAAACTGCTGGGTTATGCCAAGCCTTCTACCTAGTTTTACTTGATTTTAATTATCAACAAAAATCTATGTTTTTATGCTACCTTCACAGTTTTCAATGATGGTTTATTAAACTTCATTGTTGGTTAATCAACTTATTTTAAAAAATCTGTGGTTTGTAAAGATCTGGTGTGTTCGCCTTGATTTTACTTCTCATTCTAAGTTGTAGGATTGCTTAACCTAGCTGTGGCATATTTCTGTGTACCCACAGTTTGTGTTAATTGGGGGTATAGGGGGTTTGCAAGATGTTTTTATGGTGCAGTACATCTGAAAAGGGGTTGATAGTAGGATGGCAGCATGTCTAATGGCACGTCTGGGAATGTCTGGGTGGGTTAGTCTGCACACCCCTTCATACCTTTTTCGTTAAAGAATGTGGCTTGAATTTTATAGCTCTTATAAATCCTGTACAAGAGGAGTAAATTATGTTCAAAGCCATTTTCATTTATCAATCTTTCAATGCAGTGTTTCCCAATCCTGGTTCCTGTTATGCACATTTGAGTGTTGTTTTGTTGTTCCAAGTGTTCAACTAATTAGCTAATAAATATCCTGAAATGATGTGGACATGATGGGGCAGGGAAAACACTAAAATATGCAGGACAAGATGTCCCCCATTACCAAGGTTGAGAACCACTGCTTCGATGAATTGTCCATTCAGCCCTACTTGCCCACAAATCCTACTCGTACATCACCCATTCACTCCATAACATGCATCACTGACTTTTCTTCTTTGATAATTGGGTGTCAGCCAGCCTGTGTACCATGTGGTTGCTAAACTGTGCTTCACAGTTGGCAAATAGGGTCCTGAGTCAGCTACTGGCCATCTACTTTCACAGGGTGGTCAAATAGAAAAAGTTGTTCAGCACTTTTTAAGCACACATTACACCAAATTCTAAGTTTTGCTTGCCAAGCTATTGAAAGTGGGAACAAATGGTCCATATATGATCATATATGAAATATCATTAAGTTTATGTAAAGATTGTCTTATATTTTCTTCAAATTAAAATTTTTTCGCTGGAACATTTGGTCTTGCTGGAAGGTGATGGCAGACACAACTGTGGATGTGGTATGCTAAAGCTTGGCACTTTTCAGGCAAGTTCATAGTTTCCTAGTAGTGGTTTGGAAACGGAGGGCGCTGATGGAAAGGATACCAGTTAGACAGACCTATTTTTAAACATGCACTAAGCTGTATGGTGTGCAGATGTGTTCGTTTGGTAACTGTCTGAAATTAAGTAAATGTTACATATTAGAACACAGTTTTTTGTTAGTCCATCTACAATACTGGTATATAAGAATTTGTATTTCTCGATGGGAGAATCATCAAATGCATTATTTGGCTAAATGTATACAGTACATCACCATGGATGTTTTAATGCAAATTTGTGAATTAAACTCCATCAATTCCTGATGGTATTGCATACAGTTGAACACATCATTTATAATACAGTACAATACATACCTTGGCAATAAAATGAAACTTTAACTATGGGACTATCATAGTTCAGCACATAGTCAGCAATAGATGACAAACTAGGCCACTCAACCATGGATCTTGACTAAAACAATGAGTACTGAGTGCCATAACGCTTGTGCAAGCAGCATCCGTGCAGTAACTCTCCATTGGTAGTTAAACATTGGTTTCCATGGCTAAGCAGCTGCCCAGAAGGCTAAAATCAACAGGCACAATTCCGAATGTGAACCAGAGGGGCGTAAATTACCACCACTGAACTACTGGAAAGACTTTCTGAAAAATGATCTAACGCTTCACTCTACATCAGTCTATGAGGCTGGTTTTGGTCAGTGCCCAGTAAATATTTTCCACCTCAATTAATTAAAATAAATTTTAATTGTAGTGACTTATATTGTAGTGAAATTACACATCTAATATAATTTGTGAACAACCATTGCATTCATTTTATTTACAGTTTAGCATTTACAGTTTAGCAAACATTTAGCAAGAGTCGTTTATCAGTATTTCAGTAACTGTTTTATTATGGTCAGTGTTGTGGTAGATCTGGATTGTTTCCTGAGAACACTGGGTGTAAGTCAAAAATACACCCTGGATGGGATGCCAGACCCTCACAGTACACACATTTATACACGCTTAGGGACAAGCTTGTCTGTCCAATCCCCAATGCATGCATATGTTTGAGAGGTGATAGAAAATTGGAGAAGCCAGAGAAAACCAGGGGTGGGAGAGGTTCGGGAAGGTTAACTTTGCATAGAACGTAGACCAAGCTTAGGATCTCAACCAGGACCTTAAGGACGGTGTGGTTACTCATGATGCCACTATGCTGTCTAGTTGTATGTACAGCAAGTAACTTGTGGTATTCAAGAGGATAAAAATCGATGTCGTTCCTTAAACAGGCTAGTAGAAACCTGAACAGCAATTAGTTTCAACTCTTATATGTTCAGAAGATCTGTGCTTGCACAGCTGGAGGACTTCTGTCTGGAACATTCTGTTTCTCAGGAAATCTTGTTTTATACTTCAGTTTTTCCAGCCTCAAAGTTTAAAGGTTGAGATCTTAAAAGTGAACACCTGTCTGTTCAGCCTGGTTACGGACTCTAGTGGCAAGGAAGTCTCTCTGTGCTGTTGGTCTTCCCATCTGACTCTACTTAACCTATATGTTAAATTCCTCTAGTCTACGATAGTCAGACTGCATGATTAAGAAAACAAAGCTGTATTCATCCGCCTTCTGTGTGGGACAACCCAGCTGCAGGCAGGCAGATTCATCCTGCAGTCTCATTCATTCTATTTGCCACTAGATACCTCAGTTCCTCTGTTGCCACAGACATGAATCACAATTTTTTTTTTCCATGTCTGCAGACTTGAATTACAAATGAGTCAGCTGCTTGGCATCAGCATGGATGTGAATTACATACAGATCAATGAATTACAGGCTTCTGTTTTTCCATACCTAAGATGGATGTTGACTTTAACTTTTTAAGCCTGGCTGGTTAGTTGGACAGGAAGATTTTGAAGTATACATGCTCCTCAGGGTTTGTGTGCTTTTCTGACCATGATTGATTTTTCTCTTCTATTTACCTGATCTGTTACACATTTGCAGGATTTGTGTTTGACCACTTCATACGTTATAGTCCACTACCACTAATTTTCACAGAGATCCTCCATAATCTGCTACAAGACATAGTTCTTTGCTCTATAACAGTAGTGAAAAACTTTATTCTACACCTTGTACTGGCTTGTAATCCCACATGCATTTTGGTTTTGTTTTGTTTTGTTCATTGTGCTTTCTTCCTGGTTCTCTGGTTAACTCTGACCTTCTAAACCTGCATAGATTGGTAGGTAGAGTATGAGTGTGTCTAGTAAGTGCATAGTTTAATAGACTGGCATCCAGTCCAAGGTGTCTAATTTGGTCACTCACAATAGAATGGAACAGCCTCCAGTCACTCCAGCCAGGATAGATTGAATAAATTAATAAAAACGTGAATGAATGAAAATATATCCTCACAATATTTATAGAAACACCTGTATATCTAATAATTTCTACAAGTAATGCAGCCATGCATATGACATCAGCAATAAATTTTCACATCAAATTAGAATGTGATCTCAGTGGCTCTGATTGTGGCATTATAGTGGGTATCAGATGGGTTTGATAGGTATTTCAGAAACTGCTGATCTCCCGATGATCTCCTGCGAGTAGTTCTGCAGGTGGAAAATCAGATAAGCATCCCAAAAGAATACATCATGTTCTGCCAGCGAAAAACGGGAATCTAATGTTAAGATTTTTTTTTTTTTTTAATGTTCCTTGATTTTTTTCCAGTGTTCAACTGCCCAGTACCTGACCCTTGCCTCAAAAAATTCAGAGTGCAAACTTCCTTGACATTCTGTGCTATGACAAATTTTCAATTCAATATGGCATATATTTTTATATTGTGTGTGTGTGTGTGTGTGTGTGTGTGTGTGTGTGTGTGTGTGTGTGTGAGATGGCCTATTTTGGGCAATATGCAGTGCTAGTTTGTTCCCCTAACATTCACCACATAACAAATCTGATATAGCCTGCGTGACCCTGAGTAAAATACTTTTTTATCATTACCACACCAAGAATGCTTACCATATCTTTGCAATTTTAACAATTCTTTAAAAGTCCTTTAAAAGTACAAAAGGCCATATCAGTGATAAAAATTCTCTGAGCGCTAGTTGTCTAGGGAGATGTGCACCAGACAAGGCTGTCATGGCAAAAGCACTTGAACTAATTCCCGAGATTAACAATATTACCAAGTGAGTTAAAAAGCACTTTGTTTAATTTAATGATAACATGAAAGTTGTGCAAAAACTAGACTTAAAATGTCAACATCATAAGGGCCAGCAGTCCTAAGGGATAACTAGTATAACTGTTACGGGACACACATACACATACACCAGGTCTGGTGGAGACAGTTTTGACTTTCAGGATAAAAATTTAAAATTTAACTTAATTTACTGAAAACTATGACCTAAAGTATGAATATGCATTGTTAACCACTCCTCAAGTAAATTAAGAATTTACGTATTTTGCAAAATTGTGGAGCAACTGTTTTTGGAGCTGTTCGGTTTGTGTTCATGGAGTTTGCATGGTCTTCCTGTGTTCGGTGGGTTTTCCCCAGGCACTCCAGTTTGCTCCCTCAGTCCAAAGACATGTGGAGTAGACTAATTGGTATTTCCAAAGTGTCCATGTCAGTGTGTATGCTTGAATGCCCTGCGATGGATTGGCACCCCATTCAGGGTGTACCCTACCTACAGTAGTGCCCTGATCAGCGCAGGGAGACGTGCTTGTCCCTAGTGTCCTTAACCAGGCTGAAAAAAACAGGTGCTCACTTTTAAAATCCCAACCTTCAAACTTTAGGCCTCCCATGCCCCTGTACAGGATAAACTGTGTAGAGAGTGAGAGATGAGAGAGAAACCTTGAGTGTTTTATTTGAGCATTTAATTTGCTTTATGGTTAGTAGTTGAGCTACTTTTATTATTTTCTTGTTAGGCATACTGTACCTATTTTTAACCAAGAATTATTCTGTATAGTGTATGCATATGTTGGTTTGTTAACTGTCTGAAATTAACAAACATTTTAGCTAATTAGTCATTTTGCACAGATTATGTTAATATAAGCTTTTTGTCATGCTGTTGGCAGCACAGTGGTTTAGTGGTTAGCACTGTCGCGTTGCACCTCCAGGGTCTGGGTTTGAATCCTACCATTCTTCCTGTGCTTGGTGGTTTTTTCCTGTGCTTCCTTGTGCTTGGAGTACTCTGGTTTTCTCCCACAGTCCAAAGACATGCAGATTAGGCTAATTGGCGTTATCAAAGTGCCAAAAGTGTGTGAATAAGCATGTGAATGTGTGTGTGTGTGTGTGTGTGTGTGCCCTGTATGGATTGGTGTGTGTGTGTGATCTCTGGTTAATTCCATTGACACAGATTTGATGTGATGTAACGTAAGCCAGGGTAAAAATAAATAAATAAACACTTTTTGGTCATAGTTGGTAATACAATATGACAGATAATTTGATTTTGCGTTTAGGCTGGCCTGAGAGTCAGCAGTAGCGAGGCTGCGCTTTCTGAATGTCTATTTGATTCAAATCACCATCATCATCATCTGGATTGGTACCCTGTCCAGGGTGTACCCCTACGCCTCCTGGATAGGCTCCAGGCCCCCCGCGACTCTCTATACAGGATAAAGCGGTATAGACGATGAATGAATGAATGGATGAATGAATGAATGAAGTATCATCATCATCATCATCCTCATTATCATTCCATTTGCGTGGATAAACACATCTTCCAGAAAATTGCTCTCCTCGAATCAGCCCTCAATCTTACCGTTTTTTTTCTTTTTTTTTTTTTTTGGAAATCTACTTTGCCACACCACTCCCGTCTACTAGTGCTCCCTGTCAGAGAGAGAGAGAGAGAGAGAGAGAGCTGTTCCACACTTCTCCCTGCGCGCGCTTTTCTCCTCCCTCTCTCTCCTCCACGCTCACTCTGCGGGTTGGGCACACACCAGGCACAGGTTCGCCTTCTTTCGCCTTTCTTCTACAGAAAAGCAGAGAACTGGACAAGAGTATAACATCATTACTTTAATGCAGATTTTTTGGGGATGCGGTAGGTAACAGCGTCTTTTTCCTTTCTCCTGATCCCCTCTTTAGTCTAAGAGTAACCTAGAGGTTACAGGTCCAATGCAGAAAGTTTATAGCATATTTAGTGTTATATAGTGTTATATTTCAAAATTAGTTGGTAGGTTTTTTTTGTTTGTTTGTTTGTTTTGTTTTGTTTCTTTTAAGTGATTCATGTTATTCTTCTTAATTGATTATTAATTTTTTCTGTTGCTGATAATGGTGTTTGCAGGTGAAAGTGTTGAAAATATTCTTCTGATTTTATATAGTGTGTTTAAGAGTATGACTGTAATTGCTGTAAAGATGCTACCCCCTTTTTTAAATAAGCATTCATTAACCTTTTATATCTTTTTCCTCCTTCCTGTGGCCCTTCTTGATACAGTACATTGCTTAAAGAACATCCTGTTTGTGTTATTTATAGGCTATTTAACTTATGTAGGTCATAATGTTGGGGCTATTCCAGAGTCTGTCTGTTTAACTCACAGATAATTGCACAGATTCATTCTTTTTAGAGAAAGGTCATCTGTTTCTGACATTTTAGAGTGAACAATCTGCTGCCAAATGAATCTGGCCCCACTATCCCCTAATGCATGTTTGCTCTGTCCTCCTATTTCTCCCAATTCTTGCTTTTATATAGTTACTTTATGTATGATGCATGTATTTAGTTACAATGAATCTTTACAAAAGGGAAAACAAATCCTGTCAAGTCATTCTTACTGCGTTAAACTAAATTGAGGTATATTATTACTTGCCTAGTTCAGTATGTAACTGTAAACATAACTATTACAGTTGTCTTAGATCAATATGTATTCTAAACTATTCTCATGCATCATGAGTTCCACAGCAGTATTTGGGCGCGCTTACAGATTTTCTTCATAGTGAAAACAAAGGATGCATGTATGATTGATTACATGCAAGGCTGCTATAATAATTCATTAAACAAGTCAGCCTCTCCTTCCATAAATAGAAAAAGTTTTTACTAATTTCTTTCTGCCGCAATCGTTGTTTCAGTTGATTTTTTAATATTAAAAAATTAACATGTAATTTAACTCTTATATACAGTACACTATATGGCCAAAAGTTTGTGGACACTTTGCCATCATACCATTACATAGTTCTGTTGCTACAAAATTGGAAGCATATGATTGTCTTCATATGCTGTAGCATTATAATTTATCTTCAAAAGAACTGAGGTGTCCCACCATGTTCCAGCAGGACAATGCCGTTGTACATGATGTGAGGTCCAAGAAAACATGTTTTTTAATGTTGGTGTGGAATATTTCGAATGGCTGCACAGAGCTCTGACCACAACCGCACAGTCCCACCAGGCCTCCTGGCATCATTGTCTTACCTCACCAATGCAAATACCCACAGCCATGCTAAAACATCTTGTAGAAAGTCTGATTGTATATTATTAAGAAAGAATATTGAAACTGGAATGTTCAATAAGCACATATGGATGTGATGGACAAATGTCCACAAAATAGTGTACTTTAATTCACAAGGCCCCGCCCAATTAGTTTTTTTAATCTCCAAACTAATGTCATATTTTATAATATTCAGATTACTCCCATAACCTTCTTCGTACAAGGAGAATATTTCAGAGCTCATTTATCATGCACTGTAGATAATAAATGCAGTTCTGGTCCTATACTGAAGAATGTCCCATATAAATCAAGGTCTACCCAAGAATAATATATAATGTGTGTGTGTGTGTGTGTGTGTGTGTGTGTGTGTGTGTGTGTGTGTGTGTGTGTGTGTGTGTGTGCGAGTTATAAAATGCAAAGAAAAACATATATATCTCAGAAACACAACATACCCTAAGAAAGAGAGAGAGAAAGAAAGAAAGAAAGAAAGAAAGAAAGAAAGAAAGAAAGAAAGAAAGAAAGAAAGAAAGAAATATGACTGAAAGTCATTACCAGTATGACTGTATTTTTTGAAAGGACTGCTGGTATTGTGAGGTTAGAATGGGTGGACAGTATTTGTTGAGGAATTGCCATGGTCATGATGGGCTGAGATTGAGAATGCTAGCAGTGCAGTAGACAAAGCTTCATTCCACAGTGGCATGTGGAGAACTCATGCTCTGTATTTTGTAACACTCCATAGAAAGAATATACTGTAAAGTATATAAAGCGGGTGAAATGCATCTTGTGGCCTGTTGTTATCTGATGTAACTGCGCTGCAACATTTCTCAGTCCTATTTAATGCCTTGCTCGTCTTGCTCCTCCTCATCCTGATATGACCCTTTAGGAAGCCTGGCCTCTATCATTGACTTGCAGTTTTCCAAAGTCATTCAGTATTCAGTCTAAATGCTCCTGAGGTTTTGGGACTGTGCTTTCCTCTGCTCACCCTCTAAACAAGCAGTCTGGCTCCCTTTCCACTGGATTGTGGAAATGTGGTGCATGGCTATAGGCCATGCAGTGAGTGCGTTGAGGAGGAATGACTTTCAAGGACCAGAAATGCAGATCAAAGCTCACTGTCCAATGCTCTCATTAACAATTTAAAACCAGACAATCTCGTAAAACCTACACAGACGGAGAAAGAAAGACAGAGGAAGCACCAAATTTTCTGGGCAGAGAAATTAAGATAAATGGGGAGACAGCTGGCAGCTTGATTGTAAGTTTAGGTGAGTCGCTCCCAGCATTTGGTTTTTCTTTAGTTTCTCTGAGGTTTTTTGGTAACTGCCACTGAAAATTATATCTTCCTCTTTAATTTTTCCCCCAAGCCCAAGCTGGGCATTATGTCCAAGATTCACTCTGGTGAAGACGACTGTAACACACCCCATGATTTTCTGCTTAGAACAGCACTTTCTCTTTTTTTTACTTTGTTAATGCCAGTTTTCAGTGCTCTCAGACACACACACTCTCTGTCTACCCCAACTCCTGGTTTGTCCACATCTTATCCAAAGAGCAGTATGATATTAAGATGTCCTGCTATTCTGTGCCTGGTGTTTTCATGCACACAGAATCAGTTACTCTGAGCTTTGTTTCTCCTTTATATAGACATACACCATTTATATGTTCTTTTACTGTGGCACAGCCCTGTCCTGTGTATTCAAAGCAGAAAAGCTAGTGCAATGATAAGGATTTGTGTCTTAAAAAAGAAATGCTCTTTTTTAAGAGCAGAAACAAAATCATACTTTTCTCATTGACATTGGATGATTAGGTGATTCTTAAAACCAGAATCAACATTTTAGGACTTCAGAGACAGAGACAGTAAGAAGTGGAATAGAGTGTCTATCACAACCTACCTTTGTATCCCTGTGGATCCCTGTCTTTTTTTGCTTAATTATAATTCAGGTTGCTAAACTGAATTTAAATGCAGCCATGAGCAATATTAGACTGCAGTACCTCAGTCTACTGGATCATCTTTTCTCTGAAGTCTTTAATTTTACATATGGTTAGTTGTACAAGACTGCAAAGGAGACAGAAAAAGACAGAAGAGTAGAGATTAAACTTCTGTAATTACACTACATGCTACTATAATTATTATAAACTGTTATAATTATGTTGTACAGTATATTCACCCTCAATTTAAGTAAAGACTAAACTGACTGTCCTGTTTGTGTATGTTTTTTTAATATAGAAATGTAGACAAATGTAATAATCTGAAAATGTACATTTCAGTAAATGTTGCATTGTAGGTTATGCTACAGTAGCTACCCATTAACTATCTTGTTATTTATCTACAGAACGTAATAACAAAACCACAGAGTTTTTCACCTGCCAATTTGACATATTTAAAATTCTTGATTTTTATGCAGGCTTATCCTGCAAATAGTTCATATCACACAAAATGTCCCACAAAGTGGGTAGGATTCAGAAGACTGAAAAAGAGGCTCAAGGTGAAGTTTTTTGTCCAGCAGACACAAAGTTAACACAGAGGAACATGACCTCACACCATCCACATTTGATAAAATTTGTTACAACCGCTGCTAGCAGAAGATTGCATGTCCACAAATGCAGTATCTTTCCATGTCTTTTCCACCAGGATTATTATGTTTTCTTTTACAGCATGACCATGAAGTTCAGTTACTTTGTACAAATGCAAGTGTCCTCGATCTAGCAGGTGGTCCTTCCTTTATTTATTTTGTCCAGTCTTCTGTAGCAACTTCCATGGCAGTTTTCAATTTTCATCTAACTCTGTTAGAGGTGTATATTATAGATGCAAGATAAACTGATTAGTAGTGGAAACTGAGCAAAGAATAGAGATTTAATACCTCTGAGCCAAATAACAGGTTAAGTAAAGATAACTAGTTTGATCATCAGAATTCTGATCACACCCCAGAGCGCCAAAAGCCCACTGAGTCCTGCTTCATGCCAACTGGAAAGCACCCAGGGTTGCCAGGTCCATCATTCAGTAATCACCAACCACTAAATTAACAGTTATATGTGAATGTGAAAATTACCCCAAACCAAAGCTTTCACAGTAAAACTTAAAACATTAAATTAAATTATGCCACATAAATGACAACTTTGCAGAATCCTTTCATTACTCCTGTAAAGGAAGATAACACCTTAAAAAGAGAGGGTTAATCTAAGGAATATCTTAAGCCAAGTGTTTTTTTTAACATACATATATACAGTTTAATATTTCTTTTAATACACTAATTGCCATATTAAGCAAACTTGATTTGCCCTGATTTGTGTGACATGCACTAAAGGATATGAAGATTGTGAATCACTCCCATCTGGCAACCGTAAAGGCACAAAGAACACACACACGTAATTTAGCTCTCTGTTCTCTCTCTCTCTCACTCTCTCTCACTCTGGACACATGTATGTGAAAGCATGCTTTAGTTTCTTAAATGAAAACTCTATAACAAGCTAGAACTAAAAAAAAAAAATGACAGCAAATTCATGTATGTACTCCTTTTGTCCTAGTTTGAAAATTTTGATAAAATTTTAAAACTATAATTTCTTTTGAAGTGACCTAAATTTTTGGTTTCTGAAGGCATTTATTTCACGGTGAAAGTGATTGACTTCATCTTTGCTTTCCCCATTTCCTTCTCAGATCAATGATGTTCTTGTCTCTGCTACTGTGTGCCATCTGTCCCTTTGTCCTGCTGTCCTCTGCTGTCCCTGCACCAGGAACAGGTGTGACAACTCCACATACTGACTATGCTATGATTAATGAGGCTCAACGCATAATGCATGGGGGTGCAGGTCACTTTTTTTTTTTTACTGCTTTGCCTTTTCAGAGTTTTCAGAGGCTTTAATATATGTTTAAGGCTTCTCACAGTAGGACCTAAAATAAGAATTTTAAGGTTAGAATACTGAATACTTTCATTTCATTAGCTGCATTTTAATTAGATTTTTTCCCAGCTTTAACGTATAAGCCAAATAAGTGATTTTCCTGCTAGATATGTATAGTTTTATTAACCTGTGTACATGAAATGGTTGTTTTGAGAAATTCATGCCAGAGTGGAGTCAAGAATTCTTTTGCTACCATGGTAAAATGTCACATCATATCTTACTCAGATGAAACCAGCCTCTTGAAAGTTACGATCCCTGACAGCCTTTTTGTGTCAGCCGTTTTGGGAGGATCATTAACTCTTCAGTGCCTTGTGTCACTGCCACCTGTGTCCTTCACGGGCCGCCTTGCTGGGCACACCACGCCACGGATAAAGTGGAGCATGCTCTCCTCTGGACGAGAGAATGAGATCCTGGTGGCACGAGGGGAGAGGGTAAAAATCAGTGAGACTTATAAAGGTCGGGCCTCTTTGCCGAACTATGCCTCAGCTTCAAATGATCTTACTCTCCAACTGGACAACCTGAGGCACAACGATACAGGATTCTACCGCTGTGAGGTCCAGCAGGGACTGGAGGACGCTCATGATCTTGCTCAGATCAAAGTAAAAGGTAATCATCACATGGTCACTTAGAAAAATGCTTGTTATTTGTGATCTATAATTATTTTTACCTGTGTACCTAATAAAAAAGGTTTTGCACATACTGTAGTTTTGTTAGACAGCTTTGCTACTTTTGTGTTTCCACAAACCTACTGAGCTACACTGTATATGCTTGGCCTAAAGCTACTGTAGTATTGTAATTGATTCTATTACTGAATACTTTAGCTGTTGTGTTGTTTTTAACATTTGAAATCTGAATTTCCTTAGGCGTTGTGTTTCACTATCGGCATGCCTCTAGCCGCTACGCATTCTCTTTTGGTGAAGCCAAGAATGCATGTGAAGATATTGGAGCCCAGATTGCCTCTCCAGACCAGCTTCTAGCAGCATACCACAGTGGCTATGAACAGTGTGATGCTGGCTGGTTAGCAGATGGATCTGTCAGGTCAGTGGATTACTATCTAACTAACTTTGTCTAGACAGGGTTGCTTTAAAAAAAATAAAAAAACATAATTCATTAGGACTGTATTTTTTATGGACAATAATCATATCCCAAAGCATTTTTATACCAGTATATTCACATAAAATTTTATGTAAATTAAAATCCAGATACCCTATCCATATGCCGCGCGAGGGCTGTTTCGGCGATATGGATGGCCTGCCAGGTGTCCGCAGCTATGGCATGATGGAGCATGACGAGCTTTATGATGTTTATTGCTACATCGAGAACATCCAGGGTAAATAATGATACTTAATTATTTCTATTTATATTTTCACCTACTTTCTATCCTGATGCCATTTATTTTATTCCAGGCAAAGTGTTCTATGGATCTACCTCACAGCGATTGACATTAGCCGAGGCTAAAGTATATTGTGAGCAACAGGGTGCACAATTAGCCAGCACAAGTCAGCTTTATGCTGCATGGAATGATGGTCTTGATCACTGTAGCCCAGGTTGGCTAGCTGATGGTAGTGTACGCTATCCTATTGTGCACCCACGAGAGCGGTGTGGAGGACCTGAACCTGGTGTTAAAACAGTCTACCGCTACAACAATCAGACAGGCTTTCCATCTCCTCACACTCGCTATGATGCCTACTGCTTCAGAGGTAACAAGAATGTCATTACTTTATGCCAATGCCAATTTTTTAAATTAATTTTTATTTAAAATACCCAATTTAATGTTCATTGTTGTTTTTGTGCAGTAACATAATATCTGAATTCACACTGAATTCTTTTTATTTTTTTACAGCAGACCCTAATTATCAAGCTGTCAACCCCTTCAATGACTTGGTCTCAGAAACAGACGATGTTGACCAGGACATTGTGACGTTAGCTGATACAGAGGAGGAGTTCAGTCAAGGTCATGTGACTCAGAAGACTGAAAATGAGGCTCAAGGGGCTGTTGAGATTTTCTCTTTCTCCAGCAAACACACAGTTAAGACAGAGGAGCATGACCCTACACCATCCACATTTGATCAAATTTATACAACCGCTGCTAGCAGAAATATACTCACCACTCCAGCAATTTATAGACAGAAACCTGAGCCGACTCAGAGCTCCTGGCAAGAAATGCCCTTGGAGCACGTCGACTCTGAAGCAGTGCCAAAGATACACCTGGAGCCCAGCTGGACTGTGCCAAAGTCAGCGGAAGACCAAGATGAAGAGAATCATAAAGCCACTTCAGGAGAGAAGCCTGACAATCACACAGACTATCAGCCAATGCCAGATACCAAACTGGAGCCAGTTGAAGTAGAATACAAAGCATTTTCAGAAAGTGAATCAAACACCACAGCTAACAACTCTGAGCCATTGTATGAGTTTAGTGAGTTTGAAGGATCTAAATCCCTGCCTGAGACCAACCTTGATAATCAAGATGTGCATGAGCATACAACTGTTGCGAAAGCACAAGCAGGTAATATCACTGTGGCACTGGAATTAGATTTAGACCGCCAAACTCAGACCAGTTACACAGAAACCACTGAAGGCTCTGGAAGTGTACTAACTGCAGAATTCACAGAGAAGATTAGTCCCGATGTCACTTTGAGTCAGGGTTCTTATAAACATTCTTCATCTAACACCACTACCACTGAGGGTTCCTTGCTGGAAGCTCTAAGTCCTACACTGAGTAAGTCAAAATAAAAATGAGATGAATTTGATCTCTTTTGCATTTACTATAAGTAAAATATCAGTGAATTTACAAATGTGAGTGAAAATATCCTTTTTACTCTTTTTTCTATTAACAATGTCACAGTAATACCTTGGTCTCAATAATTGAACCTGGCTTATTTAATTATCTTCACAGGCTTTGAGCAAAGTCATGAGCAGTCTCTTTTAACACCCACTTCCAGTACTACAGAAATGGAGCAAGAAACAGCACATACTTCAGTTGAATCTCTTCAGTTTACTTCAGTAGAGTCTCTTGGTTCAGCCGATAATGACAGTGATCATGAGTTAGGTGTGACTGCAACACCTGTACATTTATCTGAAAACCAAACAGAGCCCATTGAAGGTTCTGGCGATGATGACAATATGTTAATGTTAACTCACCTATCGACACCTGCACCTCGTGTGTTGGGCACACCAATTTCCCAAAAGCCAATAACTGTGGAGGCTAGTCCACCTCAGGAGGTGAAATCTGAGGTTCCAGAGAGCAGTACTTTGCCTGGCATCAGTATCATAAAGGAGGAGGTGAAGCAGTTTGAGCAGGACAGTTTGGAAAATGCGCCTGTTCTTCGACCCACACCGACAACTCCACTGACTGAATCTATGACAGCATCAATTAAAGACAACATTAGCCATGATGATAACTTATCAGGAACAGAAATCTCTCCTGAAGCAGAGTCTTTAGTAACAGACCTCCCCTATCTTAATGCCACTCCCATCATACCATTCAACTCCACAGACCTGCTTCTCCTGAACACCACAGGGGTTAATGATACTGAAAATATTTCCAGTCCCACTCATTTTACTGTGGAGGTTACACTGATCCCAGATTTGACCCTAACACCAATCTGGGACACCATGACCCCTCCTACTCCGCCACAGGAGTTCAGGGCAGATGTTGAGATCAGTGGTGACTCACCAGGAACCACAGATGACCCAGACTCCTCAATCGAGTCAGACCCTACTTTAGTTCCCATCACTGAAAACTCTGAGGAAACACAGAGTCTGAGCTCCTCCATGTCAACCAGTGAGAACAAACGTGAAGATCAGGACACCATTCCCACAACAGAATCTCCAAACAGCAAGGAAGAGGATGAACTGACAACCCTGACACACCATATAACCCTACCTCCTAGACCAGCAGAGAGAATGCTAGACAGAACAGGAATATCAGGTATAAGGAGTAAAATCACTGTTTTCTACATTTTAATAGCTGGTAATTGATTTCAGGGTTTTCACATCATACTACTGGGTAACAATGAAATTGTGGTCATCTAAATCCATGAGCTTGCGGGAAGAAAGACTGGATACTTCATTTAGATGCTTAATAAATACATTAGCATTACAGTTACAGCAACCTTTGTATCCCATTCTGGAAAGGACAAAGAAATCCTAATGACATGGTATCCATATTTCCTTTTTGTCATAAGGCTTCACTTTTCATTGGCCTACAGTTTCACCAGCAATAAAATGGTTCCACCTAGTGGACAAACTGACACTTGGCTCTACCGTCAGCTCATCAGGAACTGCATACAATATACAGTACAAAATTTAAACCAACTAACAATAATTTGGCTGTCATACTGATCATAAATCGATTAGATTAGATTAGATTAGATTAGATTAGATTAGATTAGATTAGATTAGGTTCAATTATAGTGTCATTGAGTTCAATTATAGTGTCATTACAGTGTCATTGTAAATGTACAATGCCAATGAGATGTGGTTAGCGTTGAACCAGAAGTGCATAGGTGGCCTATTTACAATAACTAGTTAAGTTAAAAGTGAAAACTGTGTATTTTTAGATGGCTGTTTGGAGAATCCATGTGCTAATGGAGGCACCTGTATAGATGTCGGTAGTAGCATCAAATGCCTATGTCTGCCAACATATGGTGGAGAATTCTGCCAAACTGGTGAGTTGCATATGATCAAATTTATACATAAGGGCAGTTTTGTCATTCCACCTTCTACAGTATATCCAACTACATTTTTTACATTTTTATTGTCTTTTTATTGTCACCAACCTATAGATGTATTCAATGGTAAGACTTATACTGCAAATGTCTGAAATATTTTCAAACATGCTTTTTATTGTCTTTTATTAGATTTGGAGCAGTGTGAACCAGGCTGGGAAAAATTCCAGGGCAACTGTTATAAACACTTTTCAAAACGTCAGAGCTGGGAGGTGGCAGAGCAGCATTGTAGGATGTGCGGCAGTCACCTGGTCTCTGTTATGTCACCTGAAGAGCAATATTTCATTAACCGTAGGTCTTAACTAACTTAAAGCTATACTTACTGTACCTAGTGTGAAATAAATTGGTTGTTCCTATTTTTTTTCTATGTAATTACTTTGCAGTTAGTTTAATATGATGTTAAATACAAACCGGATTCCAAAAAAGTTGGGACACTAAACAAATTGTGAATAAAAACTGAATGCAATGATGTGGAGAT
>JAQQZT010000033.1:14647836-14658604 GCA_030068275.1 Clarias platycephalus | reverse complement strand
CGAGGAGACCAGTTTCTCAAGTTTAGAAATAAGTTCTTCTTCTCTAACTGTTCAATCGTCTTGGGCCTTCTTTGTCGCACCTTCCTCTTTATGATGCGCCAAATGTTCTCTATAGGGGAAACACATCATTGCATTCAGTTTTTATTCACAATTTGTTAAGTGTCCCAACTTTTTTGGAATCCGGTTTTGTAATAAACACAGATACATTACATCACCTTTAAAACATTTTACATTAAGCTCAATAAAGAAAATTTGTAAGGTATATAAAATAGGAGTTCTAGGAATTGGTCCAGACAGCAGTCACAAAAATTGTTAGAAGTATCCAGTAATTCATATAATGTTTTTTAATGGTAAAGTTATCGTACTAAAATATGATTTATAGCCAAGGGAAAAAACGTGTTAATAATAACTTGCCACATTTCATGTAGATTGACTGGTCTGGACTCAAACAACATGATTCCACTGCCATTACTGCAAACCATCCATCATGCTTGATGACACCCACAAGGTCCCTTGAAGCCCGAGTTAGAGGCAGTAATGCCTTTAAGGGTGGAAAGCATGATGATATTAAGGCATTTGATGTGTGACTCACGTTCAGGTTTTCTTCCACAGATAAGTACAGGGAGTACCAGTGGACTGGTCTCAATGACAGGACCATTGAGGGTGATTTCCGCTGGTCTGATGGAAACCCGCTGGTAAGCTTTGTGTAGCCCTTTGTTTTAAGGAATTGAGATGGTAACCCACTGGTGCAGCTTACAGCCTTCTCTGTTAATTGCAGTGTGAGGTGATGGGAAAGGCGCTTGTTATATGCTATTTCTATAGGCCTTCTTCCTCCCTGAAAGTGTTAGTCATTGCAAAACCAGATTAAAACCCCACATCCTGTTTTGTAGAAGCTTTCATTTATACTTGTATTACTGTGAGAAAGTACAAGTACTACAGTAGACTGGCTCTTCTTGCTGCTATAATCTTTCTTCCAATATTGTTTCCAAAACACTAAAACAGACATTCTGTTTTTACAATACACAGACATACTGTACAGTATACTATAGTGCAAAGAAAATAGTAACATATGTAAAAAAAAAAAATATATATATATAAATGAAAATAAATAAATAAAGCTTCAGTGTATGACTTCATCATATAAAATATGCATATGAACCATGTAAAAAAAATACTTTTGTGGGTAGTTTTACCTCATTTGTAGAAGAGTTAACTGACTGGATATTGTCCTCTATCTCTAGTATGTAATCTGTTGTGGCAACAGTCTTTGACGGCTGTTCAGTTTTTATGCAAATACAGTAACAACCTTTTCACCTAAAGTGTTTAGTAAACTTGTATGGCATCCTAAGCAGTACTTTTAGGTCTTCAAGCATGTACAATATCAGTGTGTCCTCATTGTTTGTCATGTAGTCAACAATTAACATTGCCTATAATCAAGGTCACATTGAAAGTTCACATATAGGAAAAAGGAAACCTTGTAAAGGTTATGAATTTCATACAAAATCATTCAACATAGACATTGACTCTAAAACTCCCTTATGTGTAATAACAATTAATTATGTGTTTCTTTCCTCTCTGTCTCAGTTGTATGAAAACTGGTATCGTGGTCAGCCTGATAGCTATTTCCTATCTGGAGAGGACTGTGTGGTGATGGTATGGCATGATGATGGCCGCTGGAGTGATGTGCCATGCAACTACCATCTGTCCTATACTTGCAAGAAAGGCACCAGTGAGTATGCCATCCAGTGAAGTTGCATGTAACACTTTGCATAGTGTTTTTCTTCAACGAATGGTTACTCATTTTTAATCTGACTGTAATAAGAATGAATAGCAAATAATAATAGCTGAAAAATGCATGGTAGCATTATTTCATAGTGGGTCATAGTGATCATAGTGGGTCTTAGTATTAGGCAAATATAAATAGTATTAGGCAAACCTCAGATGAGCAACAACATATTTTTTTTTTTTTTTTACACATAAGGACATAAATAATTGTCATAGAGAAGCAATTGTTGCTGCACATTAAATCTGGAAAGGGTTATAAACCATTTGCAAACAATTTGGAGTTTAACATTCTACAGCGAGAAAGATTATTCACAAGTGGAAAGCATTCAAGACAGTTGACAATCTTCCCAACAGTGGACGTCCCAGCACATTTACTCCAAGGCCAGCCTGTGCAATGTTTAGGAAAAAAAGAGCTATATCTCAGACCTTACAGGCCTCACTGAGCATGTTACATGTTCAAATACATAACAGCACAATTAAAAGAAGACTGAACCAGTATTGTTCGATTGGAAGGGTTGCTAGTGGGTTTGCCAGCCTCTTCTGTCTTAAAATGGCCTAGTCAAAGTCCAATGGTGGGAAGAGAGCTATGCATAGGGGAATGCCCAAAAACCTCAATGAAATGGCACAATGTTGTAAAGAAGAATGGGCCAAAATTCCTCAACAACAATGTGAGAGACTGATAAAGTCATAAAAAAATTATTGCTTGTTTGTTGCTAAAGGTACAAGCTATTGAATCATTGAATGTACTTAGTTTTGCCCACCTGTTTTTTCATTTGGCTTCAATTTTGTTACATAAATAATTTCCCAGTGAAAAAAGTGTATATGTTGTTGTTTGTGTAAGGTTGTATTTGCCAAAAACAGATTGTTTTTTTACACATGAACAATAATTAACAAAAAACAATACTTAACGAATTAACAGTTAAAGGGGGGGTACTAACGTTTGAACACAAACATATATTGTTTTTATTTTTTCAATTAGCCGTATGTGGCCTGCCACCTCTTGTCCTGAATGCTAAGCAGTTTGGTGAACGACAAGCTCGATATGCGATTGACGCTCAGGTGCGTTACCACTGTGAGGAGGGTTTCCTTCAGAGACACAACCCCATTATCAGATGCCAAAGCAACGGACGGTGGGAGGAGCCACAGATCACCTGTACACCACGTAAGAAACAGTTTCACCAATGATGGCTAATATTTTTGACTGCACTAAATAAGATTATATAGGAATATGGTTTATAATGACTTCAATAGGCTAATAATCACCATTTCTTTCACACCTCTTTTCTCCTCAATGTTTTATCTTTTTTTTTTTCTTTTTAATAGAAACGGTGGAATTAAGTAGTAAACAAGTTACACTGCCCTCTGCAAAGAAGCAAGAAGCCACAGAAAAAGTAAAACCACGCTGGTGGAGCTTTTAAACCAACCAGCCTGTTCATTTTCTTTTGATAAGTTTCATGACCTTTCCTTTAAGAGACCTCCATTGTTCATCATTTATATTGTCAATGTTTCAAGCAAAAATGCCTTTTCGCATCACACCTGCATTGTTCTACACCAGTCATCAGCGTCTTTCATACCTTTAGTACTGTAGAATATGACACTGAATTACATATTTTGTAATTCTATGACACAAAGAAAACATGAATTTCACCCTATCATTAAGTAAATACAAATCACAGTTTCAAACAACAGAGGTACATATTAAAGCACTAGCTAACATGCTGCAAAACTGAAAATGCTATTTAACCTCAGCTGGTCTGAAAGAAACTGATGCCACTGTCTCTTAAACACTTTGTTTCATCCTACTGAAAGTTCCCATTACTGCCACCAGTAGGCAGGGCAACATAGCGAGGGTGAATGGAGCACAGAGTGAAAATTTCCCATTGCTAAAAACAATCTGGTGAGAAATAAAAAATGTAACAGCTCCTCTCTGGTGGCCTAGCCTTAATCACAACAACATTTGTTTATTATGGGTCTTTGGCTGTTAATTCGTCACATAAAAAAAAAATAAAAACTTCAGATGGGATTAAATAAGGTAACACAGATTTCATATTTTAATCTAAGTAAATGTGGAGAAAAAAGAGGGTTAGCAGTGGCAGGCCATGGCTTACTTCATCTAAAGAATGAAGCAGAGGAAATGAGATTAAAAATGCTCTCTTGCAGCTGTCATTCTGACATTTGCACACAGTAAAAACCTGTGCTCCTCAGCCACACAGTATACATGTATAATCAACCCGTTTGGTGTTTAAGAATCAAGTATTTCACAAGTTCATTCACTTGGTTAAATCTCTGACAAGAAAGCATCAAATCAGGCCTATGGATTCCCAGAAAACACGTTAGTTTTAGTGGTCTTGTACATCTCTTAATTGGGAACCTCTATTTTTACAGTACCAAAAACTGGCTTGATATTTCAGTATACAAGTCAACAATGAGTCAATTTATTTAACAATTTATTGGCTATTGAAGAATCACACATCATAAATTGCAGTAAGATTGTTTTTATTGTGCCTGGCTGTGAAACACAAGCTTTACATTTTCACGTAATTTGGTGCTCAGTATTTTAGGTCTCTTATTTTCTCTTGAGAATAATCGATATTTTATAGAAGCTGTTTTTAACATCGTATGAAATTACTATGTTTTTACAGACCTAAATAACTTATTTCTTCATTCCACTTTTTGGTGTCATTTCATACAGATGAAGTGTACACCTTTTTGAGGAATAATGATTAATTGTTGTTTAGAAATATTAATTAATTTAATTCTACTCAAAATCAGATTCATAACACAAAAATCTGCAAATTTGTCTTATTTAGTATAAGATTGCTTATTCTTACTAAATATGGGAAAATAACATCTAGTAACATTAGTTTATAGGATTTATTTAAAACATAAAATTAACACTACTTTGATGTATGTTACTAAATTGGCTATCAAGCATAGATCTGTGAATGTGTTACTAATACACTAATTAGAGCCACTAGTTCCCTCATTTAGATTTGTGGAGCACTTTACTGATTTTATACACAAATCTTTTGTGGTAATTTATTTTGCGGCTTGTTTTTTTTCCATTGGAAAATATAGTTGGAATAGACCCTGAAGAACTAAAACGAAAACTACTAACGTAACATGAATTGTCATAAACATTTTTATTCATCTGCTTATTATGGTGCGCTTATGTTTTTTTTTGTTTTTTGTTTTTTTGTTTTGTTTTTAAGTCAAGATATCTGGTATTATGGTGCCATACTGCTAAAATTTGTAGGATTCTGTAACTGTTATGGAGTTTTATAATAAAAAAAAAGTATGATAAAAATAAATTTTACTAACAGTGTCAGCTATATAGTCTTTTGTGCTTATGTTGTTATGTTAGTTAATTTAGTCCATCTTTATTCATATTAGTATATTCATAAAGATTTACATTTTAATAGCCATGTGAAAGCAGGCAAAATATTAGGAATGCTCATGTGTTTTTATATTATTCAAACTATTTTATAAAAGGCATAAAGATTATGATGTGATTATGATTATGATTACAGTATTTAAGCTCTAATTAGAAGAGCATTTTCAAACAGTATTCACTGATTTCCTAATTAAAGAAAAAAGAGCAGAAGTCCCCCACAATGTTCCCACAATTTCAATAAACAAATCTAGTTCTGTCAAAATATACTTGACAAAATATCACGTCAAAAACGTTCTCATATTGCTTTTGGGGGAAATGTAATAATTCCCAGAACTGTCGAAGTGGCACCTACAGACTTGTACAGATCTAGAACTTGAGTATCAGGAATCATGTCACTATGTTCATATTTACCTGTAACAATATGCCCCATAGAGACTAACGCTCTTTTTAGGGAATCCAAAACTGTGAACCCCTGGCTGTGGGATTCCTCCACAGCGCTCCTTAGGGCTAATTATGGGAAACCGCACACTACCATCCTGAAGCCAGCCTCCATCACAGCGCTCCAACCCCAGAAACTTCCAGGATGAGTAGAGCTGTCCCACAAGAGCCAAGCTTGCTCCTTTCTCCTTACAGGCACGAGCTGCTTCAGAAAAATTTAACGTCCCTGGGAGATAGAACACTGGACCTGCATGAACAGGGAAGTAAAAAGGAGACTCAGTTCAGTTCCAGAGGTGCGTAGTTCAGAGTAAAATATATATAATATAATAATTACATAGATATAATAATAATAATAATAATAATAATAATAATAATAGTAACATTCTATAATAATCCCACTATCCTAACTGGAATGAGAACACATTGTGCATTTTAGATTGTGTGCTTCTTGTGAGTAGAAAATCTGAATTAAAGAAATCAAGGAAGTTTTCTGCTATGTCAAATGATTCAGAGGAAATTTTGCAGCTGCCTGTATTACACTGACATAGCAGGAGCTTAAATGTCACCACAGAAACAATTTCACTCTAACAGACTTTGTCCTGTCTACTCAAACAACAGTGCTTTGTCTTTCTCCTCTTTTTTTTTTTTACTGAGCCCACCATACCTCCTGCATGTGTTCCTCAAGTCGATTTTGGTGCCTTTATAAAAGGTCAAAACACTATACACATTAGATAGATAGATAGATAGATAGATAGATAGATAGATAGATAGATAGATAGATAGATAGATAGATAGATTTACATTTAAAAAATTAAAAAAATTTACATTTATAATTACATTTGAATTGGTTAAATAATCTGCTGCGCATTGTAGTTGCTGACCTTCAGTGGTAGAGGTGAAGCAGAAGGCATCGTAACGCTCCTTGCTCTTATGCCGGGGCCCATAGCTGCGGATCCCAGGAAGAAGATCTTTCCCACATGATGGCCTTGGATTCAATATGGGGTAATGGACAGTACCATCATTGAGCCATCCAGCATTACACGTCTCCAAACCTTCTATCCATTCTACACATCGGACCATCAGTGGAAGAAAGTGCTGCAGTTATCAGTCATTGAAACATTAAGTTGGACAATATTACGACAGTATATATAATACAGAATGCTTTTGGTTTACATATACAGTGCTTTGAAAAAGTATTCTTACCTAATAAATACTTTTCTACATTTTGTCACGTTACAACCACAAACGTAAATGTATTTTATTGGAATTTTATGTGATAGACATACACAATGAGGCACATAATTGTGAAGTAAAAGAAAAATGATGAACAGGTTTTCTTCCAAGATTGCCCTATATTTGGCTCCATCCATATCTTCCCATCAACTCTGTCCCTTCTGAAGAAAAGCATCCCCACAACATCATGCTGGCACCACCATGTTTCACAGTGGGGATAGGTGATGTGCAGTGGTAGTTTTCTACCACATATAGCATTTTGCATTTAGGCAAGAAGATCAATTCTGGTCTCATCTGACCTGAGCACCTTCTTCCACATATTTGCTGTGTCCCCCACATGGCTTGCCGCAAACTGCAAACTGTACTTCTTATGATTCTTTTAACAGTGGCTTTCTTCTTGCCACTGTTTCATAAAGGCCAGATTTGTGGAGTGTATGACTAATCCTGTGGACAGATACTCCCACCTGAGCTGTGGATCTCTTACCATGGGCCTCTGGGCTCCTTCTCCTTAATGCTCTCTTTGCCCAGCCTGTCAGTTTAGGTGGACGGCCATGTCTTGGTAGGTTTGCATTGGATAATGGATTGAACAGTTTTCCATGAGATGTTCAAAGCTTCTCCAAACAACATCATCCCGGACCTGTCTGGGGTGTTCTTTGAGCTTCATGATGCTTTTTGTTTATTAATGTTCTTTAACAAACCTCTGAGGGCTTCACAGAACAGCTTTATTTATAGTAAAGTTACTGTCACGGAAACACCAGCCTCCACCCTCAACTTCCGTTCCCAATCACCTGAGTTCTGAGCACACACCTGATTCCCATTAGCACCACATGTTAAATACACTTCACTTCCCCTCACTCAACGTCTGACTTCACATGAGGCTACAGACTCCGTCACGCACCTGTTTTCCCGCTCACGTCGTGTTATCCATTTTGTCTCGTCTCCTGGTTCCGGTTCCTGCCTCCGTGTCTGTGTTCCCTGGATCTCTCTTAGCTCCACCAGTTCGTCCTCGTACCAGCACCAGCTCTACTCTTCATACACTTAAGACTTTCCGGCTAATTCATCCATTGTGTTTCCCTGCTCTCAATAAAACACCCGTTTGGGTTCTTTACTAAGATCTGTCTGTTGAGTCTGTATTCCCGTAACAGTTACACACAGGTGAACTCTATTTACTAATTACCTGTAGGTGACTTCTTGAGATTGGTTCCACTGGATTTTAGTTAGGGGTATCAGAGTAAAGGGGGCTGAATCCAAATGCATTCCACACTTTATTTGTAAAAAATTTTTGAAAACAATTTATCATTTTCCTTCCACTTTTTGTGCCACTTATATTCCACTTTGAGTTGATCTATCACAATCCCAATAAAATACATTTACAGATGGTTTTTGTAACGTGACAAAATGCATTCTTTTGCAAGGCGCTGCATATAAAAATTGTTACCCCTGTAAAGCTGTGTGTATGTTGCCAGTATTGCGTCCTGCTTTTCACAAGCGCCTTCAGCCTCAGAGTAAGTAAATTTGTAACGACCATTCCTGCTTTGATAAGGAAACACAACCCCTGAAAGATAAACAGTGTTTAATAATGTTATTGTGCAGTACTTGTTTTTAGCATGGGTAAGGTATTAATATACTGAATAGTTACAATTTGTGTTCCTGTACCTTCAATGGTTAGAGCAATGGTGACACTCTCATCGTAAATCCCATTGATCAGTTCGCACTGGTAGAGACCAGAGTCTTGGAGTTCCAGCTTGGTGAGGCGAAGAGAGATGTCCAAAACATGGTTACGCCGAAGACTTGCTTTAGACTGCCATTTGCCATAGTGTTTAACCCTATACCCATTACTAATGAGAACAATATTTTCCACTCCTGATTCAAGAGGTTCAACTTTACTCCACTTAACTTTGAAGTAAGCAGGAACTGATCGCAGAACACATGGCAGGGTTGCATTCTGTCCTCTGTGTGCTTTTACTTCAGCATATACTGGTGGTTCCATAAGATACTGCAGTTCTTGATCTTTGTCTAAAAAATAATTTTCTTAAAAGGTTTTCAAAAAAAGAAAAAGTGTTTAGCATAATGTGGTAAAATTAGCAAAATTATATTTTAATAAGTCCCATATGATTGCAGTGAGCTATGGTTTTACCTTTACTGTAGTAGTGAGGAACGCCATCAGCCCAAAAGAGGAAACTGGTAGTCATCGCTATAAACACTGCACGGTTCATAATTAAATGTAGTTTTTCCTACCTGAAAAACATTTCTTTTAGTGATTGCAACGCCACAACATTCACAAGATTTAAGATTTACATACTGTAGTATACTGTTTCGCAGATTCCAACACAAGCACATTTATCTTACATGTGACCTAAACATTGATTGCAATTTAAATACTTTTATAACATACTTCTGATATTACACAAAGCACCAAGGAGTATTAGAACATAAGACAACTAATCCGAAGAAAATTGTTTCAAACCTGTTTTGCCTTTTCTCTTCTTCCTCTGTTCCTTTTAAATCCTAAATTAAAAGTATTCACAATTTGAAAAAGAAAATGCTTGTTGATATGAGTTGTCACTTCAGCTTATACAGTCATCAGTCATACAGTTTCTATCCTACATCAGTAGGATGCTCTCTCTCTCTCTCTCTCTCTCTCTCTCTCTCTCTCTCTCTCTCTCTCTGTCACAGTAGGTTGGTCCATCTATCCCTCTGTTCCAGATGTTTCATTCAGACAGACACCCATTGTTCCTCTCATCATTTTCCAGCACTTAATAAGGTTACTAGAAATACAGTCTAATAAGAGCAAACCAACTATTGTCTTAATTTAAATATAAAGAAACACAAAAAAAATTGTTTCATGCTCTATTCATTAATTCATTTACACATTATCTATAATTTTAAAAAAGTAAATAGCAAAATCACAGTAAGATGTACAACAGCACACTTTTGCACATAAAGGCCATTGCTCTCAATGAATGAATATCCACAGAGTACACTTTGATGTGGGTATTACAGATTTTTAAATAGATTTTAAATAATTAAAGTTCAGTGCAAAGTGGAATCTCACAAATGGTTGATCTGTATGTTATTGCATTGCTTTATTTATCTAAACAAGGACAGCTTTTTCTTCTTTCTTTGTAACTCAGACACCCTGCTGATTTTGGTATCATCACACTGTTAGAACCAGCCATTTGGTTCAGATTCAGGAAGTAACATACAATAATCACTTTGTCATCAGATGTTGATCTTTTTACATCACGGAGACAACAGCAAATAAACAATGCAGAGGAAAAAAGACTGAGGAAAAAAAAAACTAATAATGAGATTCCTGTGCTTCCTCCTGGCCTTCTTCATTGTGATGATTCATCAATAGAATCCTTTCTATGCTGCCACAATTAGCATTCATAAAGGCATGTCTAGGTGACAGCAAGCTCTTTCTCTCTTTTTTATTCCTTTCTATCAGTTTCTCTCACTGCTCACTGTGCTTGTGTAAGTTGCTTCCGTTCAGTTGCCACTTGCTATTTAAAATGAAGCTCATGTGTTTGCTCATAAAATAAAGAGGAAATGTAATGGAAAGTCTCTTTTGTTGTTTAATGAGAAGGTCAAAGTAAATCTTGATCAGAGAGTAAAAATGAAACTAGGACTGTTTTATCAAAGACCAACATTTCTCATGTTATCAAATATCATTTTTTGAAGTGGAGCATAGAATCTTTGTTGCATCCACAAGCTTTGTTCACATGAATTATCAGTGCTTCAAACTAGCAACAGTAGCAGGATAGAACATGCTTTGCATTTGTTGGGAGATCACTTTCTAGGTAAAACCTGTTTCTTGGTTTGGTTAAAGTTAAATTATGTATGTACAGTGGCTTGCAAAAGTATTCGGCCCCCTTGAACTTTTCCACATTTTGTCACATTACAGCCACAAACATG
>JAQQZT010000033.1:14606107-14617998 GCA_030068275.1 Clarias platycephalus | reverse complement strand
TACCCTGCCTCGTGCCCTAAGCCTCCTGGGATAGGCTCCAGGTCCCCGCAACCCTGAATACAGGATAAAGTGGTATACAGTAGAAGATGAGTGGAAATGTAAGTATCTGATTGTGGCAGATAAGTCCCCACTTCCAATTTTCTTTTTGTAAATTTCGTTTAATTCTATTCCAATTTATATTTTTCTATTATTATTAAATTAAAATGCACAATTTTTTTTTTTAAGATTAGGCCTAACTGTAGCTCATGAATGTCGCATGTATCAAAAATAGTCTAATAAATAAATCTATTTTATTTACAGTCTATCTAAACCTATACTTTACAATTTCTATACTAAAAGATGTGCTGTCATTTTTCCTGCCTTCAAATAAATAACAAGTATGACGTTCCTCACGTGTTGGCTTCT
Source organism: Clarias platycephalus (assembly GCA_030068275.1). NCBI lineage: Eukaryota > Metazoa > Chordata > Actinopteri > Siluriformes > Clariidae > Clarias > Clarias platycephalus. Next base: position 14,617,593 of record JAQQZT010000033.1, on the reverse strand, counting down.
GATTGATTAGAAAATATAGGTAGAATAGAACAGAATGAGAAGAGAATAGAATGAGCTCACTGATTCGTCTTCCTCTTCATGCCTTTTAATTGGGATTTTAATATGAGAGCTGTTATGGCCTCCAGCTGAACAAAAGCAGCCTTGCTTGTGCATTGAGCATGACGTCACACGGTGCAGCTTTAACGGCTCTTCGTGCTCTTTCTAATCTATAGGTTATTACGTATGAATGACTTGCAGCCCATATTTGTATATTTGCATGTTGGCTTTATACATATAAGGTCTATACCATGATACACCTGCAAAAGATTTATTTTAAAGGGAATTAAGACATTTCTGACTGGAATTATGCTGATAACTGAGTAAGAGCATCCCAAAGCTGATGTTTTCATTGGTCCAAATTTTGCTAAATATTATAAAAACTACAAAGCTGGCCAGTATTTGCTTGGACTTGCCCATGTTAACTATATGTATGTATGTATGTGTATAGACAGATAAATAAATAGTGTTATACAAGTGTAAAGTGTTTGGTTTGTATTAGGCAGTAGTCTTACGTACTAACCTTAATATAAGGTTAAAAATGCTAAATCTACTACTTTACTTTTTTTAGGAATATTCCTTGTTGTTTTGTTGTTGTTTTTTTTCAACCAAGCAAGAATGTTATGGTGGAATTTTATAAATTAATGCTTCAAAGTCACATAATTTCTAAATCTTTTGGTTTAATTTCCATTGCAATCATCAGGATATTTTCAGTAGAATTATTTCAGTTCAAAAGAATGTTGATCAAATTATTTGTATTTATGCATTTATTTGAATTTTATAATACAATCTACTGTACATTCCAATATTTACATTTATTTTCATATTCCACTGGTGAGGTCTGAATTCAATTCAGCTTTTATTCATAACACATCATAATGCATAATTCATTTATGCAAAGAATTTGAATCTAATTTTATTAGATTTTTGGGAATTGGTGTACCTGATCATTCTTTTATGGTGATGTTTTATGTGTATTTCTACTGTAACCAGTGTGTTACATCCTTCACGTACAGTAGGCTTAGTTTGAAAGGAGATCCCTATCTATAGTAATAGTGGCTACCCTTTTTAAATAAATAAATAAATAAATAAATAAATCATTCTGTCTGTATTCTCTTCCACAATTTGACACATTCTTCTAATAGCATAGTTGCTGTAATGCCAATGAACCTTCTAGGCCCTATATCTTCATTCTAATGCATAAATGTCAATTTTTTAGGTCAATTTCTTTATTTATGTTTTTCACCCAGGACAAAATGGGTGCAGGTGATGGCTGGTTCTTCATGCTGTCACACTTTGGATGTCAAAGACACTTACCACAAGACATTCAGGAAATTCTAAAACATCATCACCATAAAACTGGACATGTATGAGCATTAGCATAAGAAAACCAATCCAAGCCAACTTATTTGACCATTGTCTCTGTCCCTTTGTGTGGCTTTGGTATGTAATATATCCTCAACTAGACCATGGCTGTCTCTAGACTCTAGACTTACCAGACAACTCCACTTTGAGCACACACCCATGCACAGGGTGACACACTCCCACAATGTAGCCCAGACAGTCTGGAGAACCCCATCTCATTTTCATGTCTTTAGCTCTGTCTGCACCCCCTTTTCTTTTCTTCTCTTTAATTAAGAAGTGCTAGTGTCACTATGGAGTAGGTCCTATGTTCAAAACCACAGATATATTTTTTGTCCAAGTTCGGAGATTCATTGGGTTAATCCTGAAGCCATATGTTATGAATTAAAGTTGCACTTCGAGACCAGTATAGGACCATTTCAGGCTTGAATGGCACCCAGCACTGTACAGGAAAAACATGTTTATGTCATAAATGTTGTCCACTGAGACTATAATACTGAAAAATAAGAAATATGTACTCATAAAGAATTTGCAATTAGATAAATTTGCCTCATAAGTTCCTGTACTATTATCATATTCTGAAACCTGTGAATTCTTCTGTTATACTGAACGTCCGGTCTCACACAGTATGATGAAGATCAATCCCTGCTATTCGTTTTCACCTAAATGCGGATGGGTTCCCTGTTGAGTCCGGTTCCTCTCAAAGTTTCTTCCTATTGCCATTTCAGGGAGTTTTTCCTTGCCACTGTCGCCCTCGGCTTGCTCATCAGGGACTATCAGACCATTTTGATTCATGCACATTCACATTTCATACAAACGTAAATAATTCTTTTGATTGTGTAAAGCTGCTTTGAGACAATGTCAATTGTTAAAAGCGCTATACAAATAGAATTTTATTTAATTGAAATTGAATTTAAGCAGAACTACCTTGCATCAAATTTTAAAGCTGAGTTTAAGCAAAGTTTACTGATCCATAATCAAGCACTGTAAATCTGCCTGAAGTCTGCTTACATTTTTGTTAGAAGATCTGCTGAGTCAGCCAAATCACATTCAAATGATGTTTGGTACAACAGCTGCACTGAATAAATGACTTTGTTATGTTGTGTCATTTAGAAAGGTGGAAAGGGCTCCATTTTCTAATATGTTTTCTAATACAGTACGTTCAATTCCGCTCTTCAACAGCTGTGTAATGAGGCTGTAATAAGATGTGTTAAGGGAGGCCAGAGTCACTCTACAGGACTGGGTTTTGGGTGATCATGATTTACCAGCACAACAGTGAAATGGCAGTGATTTCGGATGTCATTTGTTTAAAATGCATTGCTTTGTGGATAGGCTTCAATTCCCCAAACCCACTAGTGTGTAAATGTGAGTCTCTGGCATCTCAACAGATTCTGGTTCTCAGAATGAATAAGTCAGGTGTTACAGTGTGTTAAGGTAAATTTGGGTTGAGTGCCTTGTCAATGATTAATTGTTCCTCTGATTCGTTATTGTTTGAGGTTTGACTGACAGCTGAAGAGCCAATTCAGGCCCATGCGTTTGGTTTTATCTCGCTAGAGGACGAGAGCACACTGAGAGGTCAAGTGACCAACCAGTCTGCCACATGCACACACACACACACACACGCACGCACGCACGCGCGCGCGCGCACACACACACACACGCACACACACACACAAACAAATGATGGGGATCAAGTGCTACTTGCTTTGGCATTAACCTGTCCTGTTACATAGACTGTAGCTGCTTAAAACCTCAGATTATGTAGAGCCATCAGATGCATAAATGAAACCGTACATTTATGTTGAATACAATATCTATATCTGTATATGCATATACGCGGATTTATTTTCATCTTCATGACGCTAAAACCAGCATTGTTTTTGTTTAGATTTAGGTTTCCCCTGTCTTTCTCTTTCTCTTTCTCTGTGCATGTGTGTGTGTGTTTGTGTGTGTGTGTGTTTGCATGCGTGTATGTAGCAGTGTTGTTCAATGCTACGGTCTCGTTGCTTGTCTGTGTCAGTGCCATCCTTGTTGCCAAGGCAACCAGGAGGCAGCATGAAAGCTATAAAGAGAGAGGGAGTGATGGAGAGGTGCTGCATGGCACAGGGCCCACTCTCAGCAGTGTAACAACAATACAGAGTATTCAGTCTCTGTATTTCTCACCCTTTTTTGCTATCTCTCATTCTGTGTGTGTGTGTGTGTGTGTGTGTGTGTGTGTGTGTGCGCGAGTGTGTGCGAGTGTGTGTGTGTGTGTGTGTGTGTGTGTGTGTGCGGGCACATCAAAATAAAAATATTAGTTGGGTTGTCTACTTGGTTGGATAGTGTAGTAGACGAAAGATGGAAGTGGCTCAAGCACTTATATATCAAAAATATTACTCATCATTTATTATCCATTCAGAAAATGGTGCAAAGCATTCCAGTATCAAAGTCAATGGCATAAATGCTTTCATCTTTGAAACAGATGGAACGATAATGGAACAATGTTTTATCCAGAAAGGATTCAAAGTTTGGAAATGCTCTATCTGTGTGATTTGCTTTTTAAAACTCAAACATGTTATCAGCAGCAGAGAACGTCCAACATTCCCACACTTGCTGAGTCTTAAGTCCTTATTTATTAGCATAGAGTCTCATTAATCAGCTGATGGCATTGCACGTTCTTTCTGCTCACAGACACAGTTATGTCAAACTGGTAAAGAAAGACAGGTATATATGTTCATGGTTCAATGTTGAGAGAAGTTTAAGTAAGGGTATGCATATTTAAAAAGCCAGACAGCGACAATATCCTTGAACTTGAACCCCCTTAGGTCCCCTTGACCCCAGACCCATCCCTCATGCTCCTCCCTGTCGCCCTCAAAAACTCCCATTGTTCAGCTGTCGGCATTAACTCTTCACACCCTCCGCAGGCTCTTCTCTCCTAACAGCAGGGCCTTCGTCATTTACGCCAGAACAGTGGGCCACAGAGACTCTGTCTACATGTGAACGCCCCACGGGACAGTTTGTTTTCCCATAATCTGAATGCACGGGGTAAATTCAGTTCTCACACCCTCCACATTAGGTTCCCTTCTTTTGTTTTACCAGAGTGACTTTGGTTGTTGTACCCCAATGGAGGGATTTGCAAGCCAGACAGACAGTGACTCAGACACTTCTCACAGCTGGAGTATGGCAGTCACTTTGTAGCCAGTCACTTGGTATTCTCTATGATTATAGTAGAAATTTATTTTGAGTACAACCTTAAATATCATAACTCAGTTGCCCTTCTGAAAATGTTTTATCATAATATCCCTAGAAATAATTATTTCATTCATTTTTTTACTACCCATTGGTATTCATAGAAAAAAATAAAATCAGCCACAGAAATTATTATTTTACTCTAGCATTGCTAGTTAATCTTGTTACAGTGTGAGATTTGCAATAACTAACAGTATCATGCTTGCCATGGCATCATTGATTTGCCATGCTTGCGAAATCAGCGACATTTAATTTGTCATTATGTCTTATAGTGGAGTCATAATACTGAGCATCATTAAAGCTATAAATAAAATATAGCATATGTTTTCAGTTAAAGATCAGTGAGCTACTATAGAATATGACTCCACTGTAAACAACGGATTATTGCCAGGAGTCAGCGTTGGAACGCTCTGTGAGTCGAAGTTTTAAAGGACGAAGTGTTGTAGATTTAGAATTTGACTCTTTGAATTAGACTCTTAATGAAGAGATGTACACACATTGAATTGAACGAAAAGTGATGGGAGAGGGTTAGAGCACCGCATGTGATGGATGGTGGCTGTCTTTAAAAGGGGCTTCTGTCTGGAAATATTTCTCAGCTTCTTCAGGCAAACAAACCTATTGGTACTTCAATAAATAGTCAACCACTTGACTTACAAATGGAGACACACGCATTGATACACTAAACTCTCTTTCTCTCCCACACTTATTTACATGCCCTCAATCATTAAACAATTATGCTATTAACAAGTATATTTAATGTTTGCATAGATAGGATGCTATTTTCTGTATAGTTTTTAAAGAGGATGTTTATGTTCCAATAGTGAATTAAATTCAGCGTTTCAGTATGTATACAGTACCATGCTATTTAAAATTGATTCGATATTGTCCTTTTCAAATCTGCATCCAGGAATACAACCACAGAAACTATATTTATAGGAAATATTTTATGCTACAACTAGGCCTATTGGCCTATTGGCCGATCACTAACCTATTGTAATGGCCGTACAATTTTCACTTCCCAATTTCCATCAGTATTAGCTCAACAGAGTTATAGATAATGTTCCTATAGTGTCATCTAAGTGCTTGAATGTGGTTGAATATAAATAGATTATGAGTCAGAGTATACATCAATATGTTTTCTCCTAGCCTAGCTCGAACCTGTCTCATCAGCCATTTTGCTTACCAGTCCTTCAGTTTACCATTTTGACTGGCAAGGGTGATTTTTTTTTTCTTATCAACAGCAGGTGATAACCACTGTATTAACAATCAAGGGCTTATTCAGAAATTAAAAGAGCAAATCAACTGCTCACTCTTGGCACAGGCCACTGCTCAGCCCATGGATGCTCTTTTGGTGTCCTGGCAACTGGTAAACAAGAGGATATAGAGAGAGCTTCTCTGCACAGTTCACATAATGGACTCCTGAACGCTGGTGCTTTAGCATGCTAATCATGCTGGGAAAGAGGAGAGTACAGCGCTCAGGCAACCAGTCACTTCAATAAACACACTCCATCAGGGCTCTGTTAGCAAGAGATAACCAACATGTCTCACCACATTAAAATTGTAGATATTTATCAGTATATCACACATACATCATAGAAAAGAATTACATTTTTATTGAAAAATGCTCATTGTGGGAAGGATATGAGATATTAAACTTGAAATTTACAATATTCAATATTTTTTCTATAGTGGACATAAGAACATTACCACAAAGCAGCTTGAATAAAGACCTTAAATAAAACATTACTCTATAGCACAGAACTGCAGATTTAGAAGTGATGAAGAGCAGAGCAGACACTTATGAAGCTCTTGAAAAAAAAACACTATACTTTACTTATCTGCTGATATTTACAGTATTTATGTGATTACCAAAACAATTACAACGGTGTTTGAAATAGCTGTGGTATAAAAAGTGAAGCAGCTAATTAAAGTCAGAGGACTTGCAGGCTCCTGCCCCATAGGTGACCCAGCTCTGAATGAGGCATGAAGTGGAGAAGCCAGGGCTAATCCTGTTATGTGCCTTCTGTTGCCTTTTGGTATTGACTCACCCAAAATTGCTTTAAAATCTGCTTTATTACACTCTACAGTACACTACTATGCACCCTGCCTCTTGGCACACTGACAGTTGAGAGATTATGGTTTATGGTGCAACCAAGAAATGAAGACATGTCACAATATATACCAGTCAATGAGCTTGACACACTAAGATCACCTCTGTATTCATTATATATAGCTTTATTGGATTAGTTTTGAGATGCAGGTTAGAAAGGACTCTTGTAATCTGCCTCCTCCATTTGAGAAAAATGTTTGTCCAGCTTCTAAAACAAGCACAACTGTGATAGTGCATGCACCATGAGGGCATGATATTATTTGCTGTGCATATTAATGCAAGTTATTATATTGCAAACACTGCAGCTGTAATCATCCATGGTATCCCTCTAAAACCACTCACTGTGCGTATAACAGTCAGAAAGGTCCATCTACAAACACTAAACTGATGTGCATCTTGCAAACTTACACACATTAATGTTTTCCTTGTTTAAGAGTTCCAATGAGTAAAGCACATTAATTGTGTAGTAATACTTGAGGCAGAATTGTAATGGGATTGTGGAAACCTCAGCATTATTGACATTATTTTCTGTCACTGTTTGTTTCAAAGAACTGCAGAAATTTCCTTTGTTTCCAGGGTAAAACATTTATTAGCAAGCATTAAAGGACATTTCTTTCAATACCACAAATGGTCCAATAATGAATTTAATCATGTTAGTCTGAAGTGCCTACAGTACATCTCAAAAAGATCTTGCAACAGAATAAATAACATTTAGATACACAGTTATCATGATTTGTCACATACATTGCACAGTGCATAGTTGTTTTTTTATTGCATAGTAAGCGATTTTTTATAGCAATACATACATTCTTATTTTACATACATGAATTCATTCCTCTCCGATTGCCTTCAAAAGCTTTAAGCACATCACTGTCCATGCTATAACAAATGTGGGTCTCGGAATTGATTGAACAATCTTAATATAAAATATTAAAATATTTGAATACATAATATTACACAAACAAATATTTTACAAATATTAACTTACAAATCTAAGTTACAAATATTAACTTATTCTATTGCATAGTAATAAAATAAGTTGATGTATATAACATAATTTTTTTTTACATGAGCAACTAATTCAAGTGAGATTGTCATTTACTTCCAAGTGATGTAAGTGACAATCTCAAATGCCACACACCATAAATTATAGCATAGTGTTGCTTCTACTTAATAGTACACTGGTACTGTTTATAAAATGTTTAAAATTTCATTCTATCCATAAATTAGGTTTGATCTGCTCATGTCCTACTCTGATCATTAATGATTGTATGACTAATTCAATTGCATAAAGAATAAAGACAACAGCTCTCTTTATACCAGGTGTGTAAATATCAACACACAGAGCTGTTCAATCGCAGTGCAGTAACCCTTCACTGATGCCATGGGTCTCACATTTGTGATCTCTGGCCCATTAGGTCAGCAGACTATAGTTTGTGGAAACTAATATTTAGCTATTCATTTTGCATATACCATTCCAATCAGATTAAAACAGTGTCATTTTTTATCATACACAGCAGATGCTCTTGAGCTCTGCCTACGACATTCAATACAAAACATGGGAAAGGGAAGAAAAAAAGTTTAGATGAATGTTTAAAGTGCCCTATGCTAAAAATGTATTTTGTGCTTACAAGCTGTGTAAGCAGATTTATTCTGATGATTGTCTTGGGTCTTTACCTAAATGCAAAACAGCTAAATTTATTTAATGGCTGATTGAGAACAAAAATAACATTTTGTAGCAAACTAGTCTGAAATTATATGTTTGATATGTTTGAAACTTCAATTTCATGTCCAGGTATATACAAAATAAATGACAGGCAGATTATACTATATTCTAAATCATAATACAAATAAAAACAAAATACATGTTGAAAAACATACATAAAATAACAACAAAATGTGCAAAAGAAATAAAGTAAGAATTTATAGTGCTTCATTGTTAAACTGTTGGGGCACACAAAAAACGGTGCAGACATCTGGGTCAACTTCATCAGCAGGCACTGATTTGTTATCCTTGATCAGGTGTGATTTTCTGAAAAAAGAAGGGAAAACTTATTAGATATGATATTGTGTCTGTTGTAGATTTGTCAATATCTCTTTAATGTGGCTTACGTTGATCATCATGAAATTTATTTTTTTTTAATTAAAAAATTCACTAGCACTTTATATAACATTTGGATGTTTTAAAACTTATTTTAGATTAGTAGGTTTTAAATGGAATGCAACATAAGGAACTTGTAGGTCAGGCACAGGAAGCAGGTGCCAGTTGGAGATTGAGGATAAAGTTGCGGGTGTCTCAGCGCTTGGTACGCTCTGAGGCTAAAGCAAAGACGAAGCATGTGATAGATCCTAAGTCTGCAGTGCTGAAGTGGAGTAAGCTGCATAGCTCAGACAAGCAACTTAAAATATTAGGGTCAAGGAGCAAACCGGAAACCAAGTAGACCACCATCAACGTCGCGAATATTACTAAGACCTGGTTTAGTACACATTGATTAGAAATGGAATTCCACTCGACTAAAGTCTGACCAATTTCTTTTTCAACTTTTTTTTTCAGATGTTTGTCAAATTGCAATCAGATAATACAAGAGGCAGAGTAACAGGCTAATTCTATCACCTTGAACCTACACTATAGTGTTTGCTAATGATGTGGATACACATTTTTACACCAATCTGTGATGAGCTTTATGCTGTCTCTACATATAACTAAATGTAACAATGAGTCTGGCATCTGACTTACGCTGCAGCAGAAACCGCAGGTGATAGAAAATAGAAAAAAAAGAAAGACTGTGGTGAATTGGGGTGAGAGGAAGTACAGACAAGTGCTGAGAATGAGGGTGAGGGTATGCCACGGCGACCGTAGGAAATAGACGGCACACTGTTGTCATTGTACACTGAGCTGAATGAGGTGAATTTACACCCGCAGCACGTGTCCTGTTAAAGCTGGGCAGCAGGACTGGAAGAGAGGAGGGGGCCGGGAGTGTTCGCACTATAGAAAGACGTCTGTTTAGATTCTGGGTATGTTGGTGGGCACAACCATTTTGGAGCCAAATGCGGCACTCTGAATCCTCACTTTTATATACGCAACCCTTCCTTTCAGTTGAACCATCATTCTTTCTTTCTTTTTTTTTTTACTTTCTTTCTTTCTTGATTTCCCTCTCACTGAATGAATAGCCATCGCAGTGCTACTGTGTAACTGCTCCCCTCCCTCCCCACTCAGGCCTGAATGGGGGGCTGAATTGAGCAAACAGTCGGCCTGTCAGCTCAATAGGCGGTCTGGCCGTGAACTTCAAGTCCTTCCCAGGCCCTCGGCATCGCTGGTAGAAGGAGGGGGAGGTGAGACGGCAAGGAGGGGTGTATAGACACTCTCAGACTTGGGGGGCCCTGGGTGCCCATTTTCTTTGCAGGACTCGGTTGTTCCCAAGACTGGTGCCTGCGTAGAGAGCAGGAGACCAGCTGCTTGGTTGTCCCAAAAGGAGGGGTGGGTGTGTGTGCAGACATGAGACTGTCTGCCCCCTTGCCCATGCCCTACTTGCCTCCCAGCTATGCACACTCTCACACACACTCCCAGACACAAGGTTTTGCTCACTGTGCCCTCGCTCCCCATCATGTCCTCGGCGGCCTCTGAGGCGCTGCTGTTTGTATTGTTTTAACCGTGCATAATTTCCTCAGGCCTCTCTATGCCAGACTCATCCACCACATTATTACCTATTTACTGACACACAATTGCACAATAAAACCCAGCTTCATAGACACCAAGTCTTTCTGTTTATAGACATATTGATAAAAACAGAGGGTAGTTTAATGGTTTTCCATGTCCAGAACTTGACTTAAATATTTCACAGGAAGTTAATCTTGTTTAAAAACAATAAACTAGAATTTAACCTGAATTCAGTAAATGGTAACAGTGTGTAGACAAACAGCCAGAGCAGCAAATGAAAGTGCTCCGAGATGAAATATTTTTAACAACCCCGGTATTGTTTTGCTAGCTGTCTGGTAAACCCTCTTTAGACCTCACACTCACTGCATCTCCCATACTTTACTCTGTTCTGGGACTTTGACACTTATCCTGCACTATATCAGCTGGGCCATGGCATGTCTAGACCCAAACAAAGGCAGCTCTCTGAGCAAACTTGGAACAATGGGCAGCATTGTGTTTTTGCTCTTGTTTCATTAATTAGACCAGACGACTGTACCTGGTGTTTTAGTTAAGTAGGTATTAAACCTAGGGTTCTTCTGGGTTTTGTATAATGTAAATGCGCTCATGGTAAATAAAAGGTATGCAATCTTTGTAACAACCACTATGAGAATTTCAAATTTGTCATATTTTTCCATTTGTTTAGCATTTTTATACACAGCAATGTTCTTCAGTGTAGTGCTTAAAGATGTGAAAAGAAAAAACTCTCTTTAGCTTTCTTCAAAATGGCAGCTCGCCATCTCAGTGCCTGGCATGGCAGAGAGGAGGGCAGCAAAATCCCAAATGGCATTCTATTCAATTCTTGTGCCCACAGATGCCCGCTCTGACTCCCCCATTGTGGCAGCAAATGATTTAATACAGCACGTACAAAACAAGTCCCCACCCACTTTAGTGCAAGCGCCATGTGATTTTCACAATTAGGAAATGCATCTGCTGTAATTAAAACAAGTCTCTGTGCTGAAAGAAGAGGGGGTTTACACTATGCATGTGTGTGTGTGTGTGTGTGTGTGTGTGTGTGTGTGTGTGTGTGTGTGTGTGTGTGTGTGTGTGTGTGTG
>JAQQZT010000033.1:14593858-14606007 GCA_030068275.1 Clarias platycephalus | reverse complement strand
GTGTGTGTGTGTGTGTGTGTGTGTGTGTGTGTGTGTGTGTGTGTGTGTGTGTGTGTGTGTGTGTGTGTGTGGTGATGTGAAATGAAGGAAAGCAATGGAGAGTCTACCTGATCGTTCTTCCTTCCTCTCCCATTTCATGCCAGGGCTCTGTAAGATGGTGGTGAAGAGTGGATTGCCGCTCATCACAAGAGGAAGGGGCAGCGAGAGGAGGGGCTCAGAGCAGCAATGCATCGTGGGGCACAGAGAGTCTCAACACCAAGCCGCCCCTCCTCCTTAACATCCTCCATGTTTTGCTTCCCTTCCGCTTGGCATCTTTTCGACACAGAGATTGGACATCTGTACGAAAAAGTGAAAATGGAGAAATACCGTGAAAAACGTAAACATGAGTTTGTTGCGGTGGAAAAGTGTAAAAGGGCTACCCCCAATCTGATATGCACATGCGCTCACACACACACACACGCGCACACACACAAACACCTTTTAATGTCTGTTCACATGGTACAGTCTGCCCCAGAGCATGCAAATGACTTTCATTATGCAAATGCATGCAAATGAGACTCGACCATCTGAGAATCGAGGCTGGGAAAAACCTACACAGAGAGATTGAATGAAAAAGAAAAAGAGCGAGGCATAAATCCTTTTGCGTGGCAGCAGAATGCTAACAGAGGGAAATGTAGTGGGAAGGACCAGCAGTGGCCCAGGGTGAACAAAAACGATTTCCGCTGTCTATACGAGATCATACAATCACTCTTTTGCTCTCCACTTGCTACAAGTACATATCTAGGACTGTAAAATAGCTGTTTTTTGACAGTTTTAAATTACATACCACTGCTAAATGTCCTTGTTGTCATTCAAAAGGCTACGAAATGAGCACTGGCTGTAAAAGCCATCACATTCCCAGCTTTACTCAACACCATCACTTGACATAACACACTGATCAGAATTTACCACAGAGCTAGCTTTGTATTCTTGTCTTCCTCCAGATATAATTTGGCATTCTGAAACAGCGCCTCTATAATATAACCTGACAAATACAACATGAAGTATATCTAAAGTTGCATAGAATGCCTCTGGAAGAACATATGATAAATGTAATAGATTAACATCCCATGCCTAATGAAATATTTCGCCCTTTCACAGAAGAACACTGGGACCTTGCAGCAGCAGTAAACTTATTCCCCAGAAGGAAGTGTCATGTTGAGAGGTGGACCTTGTTTTAAGGTGACGCGGTTTAGAGGTCCAGGAAAGACTGAGCAGGAAAGAGTGTGAGAGAGTTAGAAGGGATAAAGTTAGAAGTAGAATTAGAGGGATGTAGTCCTACTGAATGGCAGCAAACCTTCTCTAATTGGCACTTGACATTTTTTGCAGCAGCCTCCTAAAGTGGGCCTACTCTTAAGCCCTCTCCAGGTCCTTGTTAAAAAAATGCCTTATGCAAATAGAGTGAATAGGGACCATTCACTCTATTTGCATAAGGTAAGGTAAAGCCTCTGACATTAACAGCTGAGGTAACAATTGTTTGCTTTCAACAATTTGTATGCTTTCAGACGACCAGTAGGTGTGTTAGAGCGTGAACTGGACAATTGGCCAATATTTGAACAGCCATCCAATTTATGCACCGGAAAAAGATTCTTTTTGCAGACTGAACACAGGTTTTGTGTCATGAACCTTTGAGAAAATGGTTTACTTAATCACATTCCCCAGTATCCACATAGTTGTGTGCTGTCTCTGTCTGTTTTATTTGTTTGGAGTACAATCTAGCTAGGCAGTAGTGTACACATTTACATGTACAATGTACAACTACTCATTGTGCCATTTTTTTTAGGAATATTTGTGTACTTTTGAAACACAAATGTTATACATTGATAATTCTTAATGATAGCGCTGATAAATAAGAATTTCTTCTTCAAATAGATTTCCTTTAGCGCTGATCTTCTCACAGACATGAGGTCTGTATGAACAAATAGACTTCTCATGTTGCTCTGTACAGTGATGACCTTCAGTGTTGACCTGCTCCGCTGCAGTTACCTAATTTAATCTTTGTTCTATGAGTGCAACAGTTGACTTTGCCAACTGCCGAAAGTATATTCACATCTCAATAGGGGTGGAGGAACTAAAGAGACAAGCATTTAGTCCTTAATTTCCTGTCCCACAGTGCAGCTTTTTTGAGTCTCAGTTGGTGTGTCCGACAGAAAGAAGAGCAACGACAGGGGTTGGCTAGGCTTGCTCTAACTACAACTCAGCGGTTGTGACTGGGCAGTATTGAAAGAGTAGTAAAAGAGTCCATTGAGTCTGTTTGACAAGTGAGCTAGCTCTATAGACAGTACAGTTGACTAGAGAGGAGAGTAGAGGGATGGAAGAAAAGGGGAGGGATACAATTACTGTTTATAGAGCTTGAGTTGGCTTGCTCAAGGCTTTTATAAACAATAAACTTTTCCAGTTCTACTGAAACTAGTAGGTTTACCACACTTTAGTTTTCCCTATCTACCTCATAATGTTAGGTTTTCAAGTGTGCATATAACAGTACATAAGTATACGCCAATCAACCATAACATTAAACCCATTAACATTAAATCCACCAGGTTTTGTTTCCTCTGGACCCTCTGTGAGTGGTTGCACAGGGCCCCTGGGTGCTATGCTGTGGTGTCAGGCACCAGGAGGTTCGTAGAAGATCCTTTGGGTGCTGCGGGTTAAAGGGTGGGACCTCCATGAATCGGACATGGTTGTCCAATGGGTGCTCAATCAGACTGGGGCCTGGGGAGTTTGGAGGCTGGGACAATGGCCTTCAGCTTTTTGCCTGCTATGCCCTGTGCAATAATGGGTTGTAGTGCACTGAGTTATCTGGTGCCTTTCTGTTGGAGCCAGCATTGATTATTTTTGTGATTTTGTTAAAATGGACTGGATGAGTCTTTTGGTGCCTTGGGTGCCCATTATCCTGTCACCAGTTTGCTGGTAATTAATTGGTGATCAATGCTCTTTAGTTCACCTGTTGGTGGTGTTATTGTATATGGCTGATTTGTGTAGATGCATCACAACAAAAACCTGTTCCCCACAATTGTCATTTTGCCTACCCTTGTTGTTTGGGGCATGGTGAAAGGAGGGGTGGTTGCTGTAACCATTCAGGTTGATACATTACTCTGGTGTTTGGTTATGAACAGGTAAATGTGATCTTCCTATCAGAATGCTTGTAATGTTCAGAAAATAAAATAGAACTGTTAATTATCTCAGTTATTCCTTTACTATCAAGGCTAAGACAGGGTGTGATGCAGCAGCTGCATTGCAGCAGGCGGCCCTGACCGTGACCGATCAGCTGATGCCGCTGTTTATTACATGGCCAAGGACAGATAAATGTTTATGTGAAAAGGCACATATTAATGCTTCATATAACCAAGATATTACTGAGCCCTTGTTAATACAGATTATACCTTGGCACATAGTACACTTGCTACACAAACTTACACATTCTTTTTTTTTTTTTTTTTACTACATACTATTCATTTTATTAAGTCAATCTGAAAAATAATGTTTTCCAAGAAATCCATGTGAATGTAAATATGTCCTTTGACACTTTGATAAACAACTATAGTCTTGATTCATCAATGGATCAAGTTTTTGTCACATGACAGTTTACTTTAGAAAAAGGAGATATTTGCCAGCCTTAATATAAAGGTGTAATGCATCGCGTCCAGACTCAATGGTGTAATTCTGAATGAGATCAAGTGTAAAGGTGTGATGATCAAATTAGGCAGAGACCTCCAGCTGGCTCTGCTTCTATTCTACCTCAAATTGTGGGATTGTCTTCCTAATAGTTGCTGTCAGCAATACGATTCTGGGTCAGTAGCTCTAACCACTGTCTCAGAGCAAGGAATAGAAGAGCATTTATACCATGTACTAGCATCTTATCCAGCCTCTCTGCTCACATTCTAATATTCCAGCCTATTCATATGCATGAACCAGTGTCAGCACCCATCAGTTACTGTCGGGAGCCACAAAATATATCTACCTCCAATAAGCACTGACCCATGGTTCAAATGCTCTCAAAGCATTGAACTCACTGAAAATTAATAGAGTTATATCTCAAAATCAATCAATACATTAACAATTGAATATATTTCCCTAATGACTAGTCAGAGATGTATTCCAGTTTCTCCAGCCAGGCCATATTACGACTTTCAGAAATATCAGAGCACTGGACACGGATGTTTTGAATTACATTTGCATTTTACATTTAGTCATGTAGAAGACTCTCTTATGCAGAATGACGATGTGGATTCAGCTGAAAGTGCAGCAATGCAATGTAGAATCTGTAGGAACTTGTAATTTAAAAGATGAAAGACTGGTATTGTTTTTACCAGTTGTCTGATCACACTGGTGAGTAACTAAAACTGTATAAATGTTTAATCAGTTCCAGAATATTAGTCCATTAATAATGAAGTCAATCTCAGGTAATATATCTCTATTGTACGAATTTTTATTATACATTCTGGTACAATGTACCATATCTCTGACAAAGTAAAGCTGGAAATCTCAAAGGTCCCAGTGTCAAATCATACAGCGTGGTGAAAAGCACCTTACCGATTCTGCTCCTGCTGGATGCCATTTCATGCCATTGGTCTTGTGGGAAGAGAAAGCAAGGGGTGGGTTGTGGAGTGTTGGATCGGTGTGGCCTTTCAGGTGTGTAATGGGATTCTTGTTACTTTCGGTTATCTAGCTTTATGAAGAACGTACATCACTCATACAGCTAGATAACCAAAGATAACAGCCAACCCCTTCGGCCAACCATCTCTTCCAGCCTCGGATCGGAAATGAGAGAATTGCATTCAGACCTAAAAATAGATAGGCTATTGATTAACTCTGCAATTAAGACTCTGTGAATTTAAAGTCAGTAAATTCAGTATAATTTTATAAGTGTATATTTGGTCATATTAGGAAAATATCATAGGTTCAGAGGTAGGAATTTGCCATCATTAACTTATCAACAGGGAGTAGTATGTTATTTCCCCAATACTTAGAAATGTTTAAAAATTATGTCATGTTGTCTTGGCTAATGTTATCATGGCATAATTTTTTTAATGTCATTTCTTAAATCCTCACAAAACTGATAGACAAGTTTGTCAACTTAATGACAAGACTCAACAGCTTCCCATCAAAGTCCCATCTATCTGTAGGCACATACAGACCCCACTAACTGTTCCTTCAATGTCCAAAGATGTGCTTTTCTCCCTGGAAAAGATGATTCCTACAAATAATGATACTTGTTTATAAATGATAGGACATTTGCTGAGCAGTGTTTGTTTTAACAAAATAAGAAAATGTGAGTAACTCAATTTAAAAAATGATAGAACCTTATCATTCCAAAGGGACTATGTACTGTATAGTCTATTTTTTTAACTAAGGAAAATCCCAGTGCCGTCTTCTGGACAACACACACACACACACACACACACACACACACAGAGTACATATGCAAATGAAAGAGGAGTTGGTCCAATTAAAAGCCTTTGTGCAAGAAGCCATTCCCCATTACTGCTCTGAGGTGTTGTAATCAAAATGTGTGTGTGCGAGAGAGAGAGAGAGAGAGAGAGAGAGAGAGAGAGAGAGAGAGAGAGAATAATCATCCAGTAGAGCTATTTTTGTTCCAGCCAAAATGGCAACATTGGGTCAAGTTCAAACATTTCATTTACACTATGCTCTGTCCATTTCCTGTTGCCTAATTGTTTGGCTAATGTCCTCAGAATGCTGTTTACCATACAAACTGTTCTGACTTTATCTGTTACTGATTAGCCTAGTCACCTATGTGACATTGACCTAGGAATTAAGGATCTATGCATCACAAAATCTTGTTAAACAATGACTCCTAAATCTGTTAAGGCATACAGTATGTGTTACAAATATTTTAGCATGTGTGATAATTTAAAAAAAATTATTCACACAACGAAAGACACTTTCAATACAGCTGTAGATCAGCATTTAATGAATTCAGCAAGTTACACCACCACCACTACTACTACTTCTAATAATAATAATAATAATTATTATTATTATTATTATTATTATTATTATTATTATTATAATAAAGTTTTTTTTAAAAGTAAAATATACAGAACATTTATATAACACTTTATTTTACCACAATGCCAATATTTTCAATAATTTGAAAATAACCAAATACTTAATAATTGCACTATTAATATTGTAAATCATAATGTTGTTATTATTACTATTATTATTATTATTATTATTATACTCATTTAATTACTTACTATGCACAAGGCATTTAATGTTATTTATTTAGAATTGAGTATAATGAATACTAAACAATTTTGTTTCATAATAATTATATACATTCTGTGATTTTGCATAGCCTAAACTACAATTTTAATGTAAACGGAGTTTCGATAGTATCCACTCGAATAAAGCAGTAATCATCTTGCTGTCAATCATAATTTCCCCTCACCCTAAATCTTGCATATATTTGTGGATGCATCACAGTGGCTATGATTGTGTAATAATATTAATAAATTACATACATTTTAGCCTTGTTTCTGGTCGATCTTTTTGTAGCCCACGTCACACTTTAGTGTTACTGTACATGACATGTGAGTGTGATTGTTCAGCTTCATTTGCTGGCACTCCTGTAGCGTGTGGTAATCACGCATGGGATTTACTGCTGCATGCATTTACTGATAGGGGCTTTGGTTTCTGCAATTTTAAGCTGAAGTCCATATAGCTGGACTGTGATGAAAATATAAAATAACTCGTTATAATTTGCTTCGGCTGTATGATTGAAGATACTAAATGCGGACTTGGAACTAGCAGGCTGAAACTGTAAAATAACTAGGGGTTAAAAAAAAAAAAAAAGCCTAAAACATTACCTACATCATGGGCTCCTGTCCTTCAGACTATATAGTGAAGATTCTGTGAAAAGAAAACAAAAAAACTCACATGTTTTGGAAGACACAAAGTGGATTATTATAATTACTCCTTGTTTTGACGATGCTTACAACTAAAATTACGCGTGAAGATATTTGGTGATAAATGCGGTGGATATTTCGTGCGCGTGTGTGTACGTGTGTGTGTGTGTGTGTGTGAGAGAGAGAGAGAGAGAGAGAGAGAGAGTTTCTATCTGCCTTACTAGTCCTATATTGCTAATAAATCCGGTTAATTTAATGCGGATGCATCCATCATATGTATGGTGCTTTAAGGCCTGAGATCCTCTGGGTGAAGCGCTATAAGGAGGATCAAAGCGCGCATATGCATAACCCACACTATCAGACACACAACATAACATTGCCATCCCAGCCTAAAGATCCTGTACAAAACTGCAAATCAGTGTAAAAGGCAAAAACAAAAAATATGATAGCTTTTGCTGTCTACGCTGAATGAAAGCTGTAATTAATTTGCTGATAAGCTAAATTAAGACCACAGCAATAAAAATGTGTACCAATTACAATCAATGAAATCTAAAGAATGGACTGCATAAGCGCGCGCGAAAATAATAGATCAATAAAATTTTTCAATTCAACAAATGTAACGTTGTTTTTAATCCCAAAGATGCCCTAATACATACAAAAGTTGCCAATTTTAAAGTTAGTTCTACTAATTACCTAACAAGCATTTGCACATAATAACCAATAACAGAACCAAGGCTATCAGGCTCCCTGGTACAGAACCCACCTGGCGTCCTTTCACGTACAAGACTCGGTTAAAATAAACGTTTAAAATTGTTGTAATCTGAATATACATATCCATATATAACGATATTTAATTTTTTTTTCTATCATGCATGCTACAATAGACTGTTCATCTTGTTAAAATGACAAGCGCCTGCGTGTACCCTGCATCTTCCCTGAGCGCCTGTGCAAAAGGCAAACGCGCAAATGTTTCCATTAAACCGCTTTGACCTGCAGTTTTTAATATAATTTTTATAATGAAGATAAGCACAGGAGCCTATACTCACGGGTTTCTCGGGGACGTGGACAGCTCTGCGCTTGTGAACGCCTCGCGCTTTCCGATGTCGTCTGTGTGTCGGCTCGTGCGCTGCGCGGCTGGGGCTCCGCGTGACGTCGCCACGGCCCCATCCACTCAGCAGCTCTGGCTAAGCCTCCTGTTCTACACCCGTATGTCCCGTTCAGGTGTCTATCTCCTTCTGTCCGAAGAGCGAAATGAGCTACCCGAACGTCCCCTTCCCTTTCTCTTCATTTTCCGAATAGGAAACGCTGATATGAATCTCGTGGTTCAAGTCAAAAAACATATAGCATCTATAAGCCCCGCCCACATGACACCATGCAGTCAGGTTTAGACCACGCCCTCTCCGACCTGGAGTTCGGTCTGATTGTTATTTGCAAAATAATTGTATATTTATAGCAAATAAAATGTATTACAGCAGTGAGAGCTAGAAGTCTGATCAAAAAAAATTCTGTGAATAGTTTTACATAAAATAGTTTTACATTATTTTGTAATCATGTTGTATATTTTCATTATTTTGCGGTATATTGTGTTTATTTAAATATGATAGCTTAAATGCATTTATCCTTAATTTATATAGGCTACATATAACATTATCTTTCGATATAATATAATTCACGTTTACAACGTTTTTTTTTTGTTTTTTTTTTTAAGAAAAGGTTTCCAGTGTAAAAATTCCTGGTAATACTTTGACTTTAAGACTTCTCCATAGCTCAACTGCAAAGCCTAAATCAAGTCTGCTTCCAGTTTCTCTTTTGTCTCTGGCTTTTTTCTCTGTAGAGTCTAGGAATGTGGCCACTGAATTGGCATTTGTGAGACCGTGCAAATCAGCTTTAACTGTCAGAACCGAGGGCAGAACCCAGACAAGGGCAGAGAAAAAGGGTCTAGGCCGGTTGATTATCATAATAATCAGATCATGGGGATAAAAAAATCTCCTTTGAATAAATTAGTGGTTCAATAGGAGGCGCGACTGCCAAATAGATAACTTTGTCAGAGGCCGCTGGTCGGGGTTTCCTATAACTGTGTGGTTTTGAAAGTTTAGACGATTCTACATTCTCAATGCGATCAGCCGTTCCATTTGTGTTCCCAGTTTCTTCACAATAGCCCACAGAGAACAGGCTTTATCTTGGAGGAGTCATGACTTACATACAGCAGAGCCTGGCCTCAGGAAACCACCATGTGAAATCCATAGCACGAAACAGACAAAACATTTTGAGGAGCTAACAGATGCGTGTCGCCTCAACTTATTACCGAACCCCTGTAGTTCAAATTTTTTATCTCATAGGCCTTCTTCTAACACGAGGTTCAGTTAGTAAGTGGTAGTACTTTTAAACTAAGTAACACCAAAACATATTATTATTATTATTATTATTATTAATATTAAATTTATATTCGGAGGAGGAGAATGAGGAGGAGGAGGCGGAGTAAAAACACATTTGTTTGTTTGTTTGTTTGTGTAACCCGTAACAAATCAAGCAGGTTTCATGCATGGGATTGTGCAACTGGATTTGTTCCACTAGCCTGACTAAATCTGCCTAAATACGACTAAAACGCCAGCTATTTGTTTTGTTTTTTCAGACATTCTTCTAACGTCATTTTCACTAAAAAGCTAAAATATCCGATGCTGGACACACTTGCACTTTTAAAAAATAATGGAGGGAAACCATCTCCCTTGGGAAACCCTTTAGGTCTCTTTCTAAAAGGATGTAAGGTATTTTCGTATCTGTTTCATTATCATTAAAAGCTTTAAAGAAGAAACATGTAAGACGCAAATGATCTTTAAAAGGACCTGAATCGGGTTTTTTCCCAGCTTACCCAGATCTACAGCTTATAGGTTGTAAGACTTCTATTTTATCATTTTTATGTGTGCGTTCATGTGTGTGGGTGGATGGGTGTGTGTTCCCAGCTAATTTGATTTTAAGAGTATTGGATCTACTTGTTGTCGATCTTGAAGTCAGGCCCTCGAGATTTACTCCTAATTAAAACACAGAAACACACACACACACACGCGCGCGCTTGGTCTGAGCGGATAGACAAGCTTCACTATTTCTATCTGGGATGTGGAACACCAATGTGTTAATGTGACTAAGGCTCTCAATGCGATTACATGCCGCCAGACTCATGACAAGGATTGTATCGCACTGACCTATTCTTTTTCATCTAGCACATTTTAGCCTCTTTTAGACAACGTGAGCGAGTCGTTTAGTATACAGTAGCTGGGCAAAGCTCTCAGTCTCAGTACTTTACTACACACTGAGCAATGCTGCCGAAACGCATGTAATGCTGTTACTATAAGCGCTGAAATCAAATGCACTGTTTGAAACAAACTGGCCATCCATTTTGTGGGGTAATATAGTCTGGAGTTATTTGTGTGAATTTATATAGATGATATTACGTGCTCTCTCTCTCTCTCTCTCTCTCTCTCTCTCTCCCTCTCTCTCTCTCTGTACAGTATGCAGTAATTTGCATTTCTAGATATTTACATATAACTTACGAGAAAAGAGCAAATATTAACCTCTAAACTCTAGGTGATGATTAAAAAAACATTATAACCCAGCAGCTGCAACATTGTGTTTACAGGCGAAAATCTAAACACTTTTGTTTGACTTTATATTCTCTCTCTCTCTCTCTGTAATGATCTGGGAGCATTGCTCTGGGAGCAGCACAGGGGACGTGAGACGCAGTTCAAACTTGAGCTTTTGTGCTCTTAAATGTGACCATATTGTCCCGAGTCTGTGGGAGCGCAGTGGGCTTCGAGCTCGTCCATTAACACAGCTTATCATCAACCCCGAACAAGTGACAAGGACATTCCCATCAGTAGCACAGAAAAGATACCTTCATTATGTGATCGCTCCAAATCAGCTCGAGTGAGAATACACGAGACAGACAGAAATCACAAAACAGCTCACAGTGCACACATTTCATATTGTGTAAATAGTAATATTTGACGAAACTCGTTAAATCGTTAAATCGTTTGCCAGTTTGACTGTTTATATATATATATATATATATATATGGTTATATAAGATTAAGTGGTTACCAGACGAAATTCCTGAGGCAACACTTTATTTTCTTTACCTCGTTACAAAAATACTTCAACACACCTACTGCATGAAGCTGGAATCAAAACCTTTTACTTTTAAATGACATTTTGTTAATTAATCTGTGTTCTCAGTGAAGGGACAGTCTTCTTGGTTTTATGGCGTTCTGATGTGTCTCATGAACCGCCTGACAGGGTTGGTCGCAATTAACCCTCATTTGCATATGCAAATGAGGGGGAAATTCGTTTAGCCTCCCAAACGCAGATGAGAAGGCAATAGCCCTTTTAAAAGATGAAATGCGCGAAATTATTGGACATATTTACAGAGCGGTCACTGGATAGGGAGGAAAAAATCCGATCAGTTCTGTAATTGTTATACAATAATCTACAAGACTACAAGCTATTGTCTTTGGTGGGGACAAAGTGTGCTTTTACATCTCAGGCCCTTTTCTTATAGATTAGACATATTTTTTGTGGTAATAAATTGGTGAACATTTTCAGGTCAGACTAATTCCACTAATGCATGATGACAATTTTTTCAGGTATGTAGACAGGCTTGCAGAATAAAGATGACTTACACATTAATAACGCCAATATTGACACAAAACAAACATGTAACGCGTACTCATGTTCATGAATTATATATTTAAGATATTCAGCACGTTTCATATTTAATATTTAAAGTTTGACCACAGACCACTTATTGCAAATATACTATATATTTTATTTTACATTTAATATTTTATCCTTTTATTATGTTATCATGGCATTTTTTATTCAGTAAGGAGTCAAAATATTAAAGAATCTTCTAATAGCAAAGTATTAGTATTATAGCTTAGTTGTTGTATTGACATCTATACTTAGGTGGTCGAATCATCAATGCACTTCATCGAATAGTTCTATCAGCTTTGAATGCAGGAAAGTTTCTTGCAAAATTCGTTTGTTCACATCTCCATCAAACGAAATTTACTTTGGGTTAACGAAAATCGGAACACGTTGAATATGAGAGCGCCAAAGAGCTGAACTTTTGCCAAGTCCCAGGGCACTTACTGTGGCTCCTACTTGCGCGTAAGTGTGTGTGTGTGTGTGTGTGTGTGTGTGTGTGTGTGTGTGTGTGTGTGTGTGTGTGTGTGTGTGTGTGTGT
>JAQQZT010000033.1:14565481-14589805 GCA_030068275.1 Clarias platycephalus | reverse complement strand
TTATTATTATCCATCAAACACAAACACAACAATCAAACAAATAATAATAATAATAATAATAATAATAATAATAATAATATTATTATTATTATTATTATTATTTGTTTGATTGTTGTGTTTGTGTTTGATGGATAATAATAATAATAATAATAATAATAATAATAATAATAATATAAAATGGTGGTCCACAGCATCAATAGTCTACAAGAACCAATATACGCAGCACCACGCAAAGAAAAATACTGTTTTAGTATTTCGTTGTTTCGTTGATTCTACAGATGTGTTGCGGGCTGTTCTAAAGTAAAGTGAGGCTAGCGGTGGCATATTTTTTCTTTCTTTCTTTTTCTTGTAAGACCTAGTACCTCAAGGTCACCACTAGATGGAAGCACAATCTCTCTGTCCACCCAATGCTACTGTACATTGTCAAGAACAAACTTCTATCCACAACTCGTGCATAACATTTATTATTATTATTATTATTATTATTATTATTATTATCCATCAAACACAAACATTATTATTATTAATAATAATAATAATAATAATAATAATAATAATAATAATAATTTCACAAATACATTTTGCCCTCCTTAGGCAAGCCAAGAAAATCATAACAGCTTATTGAAATTAATACTTTTTAATGAGTGTTTTAAAAGACTGTTAGTTCTAATTAATGCAAAGTTAGCATCTGGATTTTACTTAGAACTTGAACTAGTAGTGTGTAGGATTTCACATGTAAGCAAAAAGAGCAGTAAATTCAACTTATTTCATTTATATTACAGAAAGTGATTACAGAAATTACAGAAAGTGAAACTTGCATACATCCCATTCATTTCCCAAAAACACAATTAATGATGTTTTTAATGGTCTTAAATATTCCTCCACCAAAAGGTCATCCTTTCCCAGACGTCTTTGTTGTTTACAATAAAGACAAAGAACATGATTTTACATAGAACATAGAATGTCTAGGCCTATTTTTAATATTCTCATTACTGGATTATAAAATATGCTGATCATCTCATTGGTGAGACATCCAGGTTAAAGTGAACCAACGTGAAGTACAACCAATTGAAGACTAATTATATTAGCATGTGACTCCTTTGTTCTGCTTGGCCTCTCATTGAATTCCATCCTCACTTTTGATTGCTGTACTTACAGAAGCTGTTTGTGAGGGTTTAGATGATGAAAGTAGGATGGTTTGTTGGCTTTGTTTCCATAGATACGGCATGTTGCTAGGCAGCAGACAGGAAGCCAAGCACGGCAGAGCAGCGGGTCATTGCGGAAAGGAGACTGTGCACCCACACACACCTTTCATCCTTTCATCCCAACTAATACACTCAGGGAAAAGAGAGAAAGAGAGAAAAAAGAGGTGAAGCACTATTAAATCTGTGTAGGACTATCTGTAATAGAAGACATTGTCAATTTCTATTAAAAAAAAAAAAAAAAACTCACCCATCAAAGGGAGAGGGGTTGGGAAGCAATGACAGGGTGCAAGAGAGAACTGTTATAATATATCCTTGTGTAAAGGAAAGCAATCAAGGAGGTAATGTAGAATCTGACCCATTTTCATTCTCAGAGGAGCAGATCTGAATCGGATGTTCTAGCACACAAGGGTGTCAGGCTGGAGGCTCATGGTAGTCCGTCATGTCGTGATCATAAAAATTTAAATGTGGGTCAAATCATAAGCAAATTCAAAGGACTGACTTCAACAAACCTCTGCATCATGGAGAATTTCCTACAACAAATGGGAAAAGTTTAACATCATTGTGGACATTTAGTTCTGTACATGAACATTTTTGTGCTTAGGGAATATAAAGTCAAGCAAATCAGCATGTGAATGAACTTTAGCATGTTCTGCAAGAAATTGGGATTTTGTTTACCATGGGATTCAGTAATTGCCTTTTCTTTAGCACATCCTTATCAGGAAACACTGTAGAGCAGCTCACAGCTCCAGGGTCCCAGTTATAGATCTTGAGTTCTGATTGCTGTCTATACGGGTTTGATGACTGCTTCCATATTTGTGTAGAGTTCCTCCAATTTCTCCAGTTTCCTCCCACATATAAAACTATGTATATATGTAAACTGGATATTCTAAATTGCCTGTAGGTGTGCAAATAAGAGCACATGGTGGAAAGCTTCAAATAAAGTGTTACCCACACTTAAATATAGAAATTATATAGAAATTTGGTCTTTATTACCTTTAACATCTTACAATCAAAGCTCATATGCATGTTTATTCTTCACAGCACGTTGTTTGCTTGTAGGAAATATCTGATCTGAGATAGGGCAACAGGGAGCTCTTCTGATTGTATTGATTCTCTTCCACAAAACCCATACCCCCCCCACCCTCTCTTCCTCTAGCACAAGCTGCATTTTTCTCCACCTCCCTGATTACCCCTATATAATTTTCTTTGTCTCTTTAATGTTTTTATTACTTTGGCGAACATTGTTCATTGCTGTTTAACCTGTTTAACAGTACATTTAACTGTGCTGTGTGTTTTGTAGTAAGACAGATCCATTACTTGGTGTGCTTTCAGTATGTGGTTTGAGTCTAGGCTATGCATTCAAAGTTATAATGGAGCATTTTCTTTATAGAGTACTTAGGGGAAAAGAGTAAAGTGAAAGTAAAGTCTGTGAACAAGGCATATTGCAATAACTTAAGCCGAGCACTTAAAACAAAGAATATGTGAGTTGTCTAGGGGGAGAAAAAATAAGAATAAATAAGTTCTCATGCAACCAAGAAAGAAATAAGGAAGGTTAACAGAAAACATGTGTTGCCAGGATAAAATGCAGCCATATGTTTTAAAGCAAAAACAAAATCTCTCAACCAAGTTTTCTAACTCCGAATTCCTAATTCATGTTGTGTGAACATTGAGTATTTAATGAAAGTATGAAGGGATGAAAGGAAAGTAGAGCTAAACTGAGATGTGATTTCAATAGGAAATTAAGTTAAAAAAAAAAAAAAAGAAAGAAAAAAAAAGATAGGAGGGGTTTGGGGAAAATGTTCCATGTGAGTCTACGAAAATAAAATTTGTTAGAAGGGGTGCAATTATGCGTGCATGCCAACCATTTATCTGGAACAGGAATGAGACATTTTAGATGGGTTTAGAAAAAAAGTGAAAGAATCGCATAAGTAATAACACAACACAACACAACCAAAGAAAGAAAGAACAGCAAGCTGGCGCTGTTAACACAATCAGTGGGTTATGGGGCGTTTTTATGTTACTACGACTTTAAAAGGCACTTCGGTGACGTCTTAGCTCTGGCTGTGACGTAGATAAAATATGGCGCAAATTAAAGCGCATAACTTCGCCTGTAGGCTGCTCTTTAACCTCTAGCCTATTTGTCTTTCTGTGTCGTTTAACAATAAAATATTTAACAGAAGTTGCCAGTCTGGTTAGAACTGTTAAAATAACTGTCAGTCCTGCACTCGCTTAAATCTGCCAGCTCGAGTTTTGTGAGGATTTTCGACCGAATCACTGCCCTTTGCTCTGTAAATAATGTATCCTACCACGGAAGTAGGACAGTGCGTACGTCATGAGTTACCTTTCATTTGTCTACTAATAACATATTGTACACAATACGTATATATAGCGGCCAACAAATGTACACACATTCAACATGAAAAATATATACCTCTCTTTCTGACGGTCACATGATAGCATCAACGATGATTTGACTACTGAAATCTTTAGAGGAAACATAACACTACATATTGCTCATATAATTTAATTCAAGTTTTTAAAAAGGATATAAATAACGACTGTTAAAGTGTATACAACTAGGAACCTCTGTAATCCAATTAGGGACCGTGGAGTACAATGGTAATTACCATTGTATTTATTCTCATTTTACGACCATGATAGGACCTCAGATCAACACTTACAGTACACATGCATTCACACTACAGGTAATCTGCATGTCTTTGGATTGTGGGAGGAAACCCACCAAGCACAGAGAGAACATGCAAACTC
This sequence comes from Clarias platycephalus, assembly GCA_030068275.1. Lineage (NCBI taxonomy): Eukaryota > Metazoa > Chordata > Actinopteri > Siluriformes > Clariidae > Clarias > Clarias platycephalus. The sequence goes on along the minus strand of JAQQZT010000033.1, from coordinate 14,585,831 downwards.
CATGCACACCCGTACAATGCAACACCATCAGCATGTGTGTGTGTGTATATATATATATTTTTCATGGTTTCATATATATATATATATATGAAACCATGAAAAATAAAAAAAAGTAATTCTGATAATAACAATAATAATAATAATTATTATTATTATTATTGTTATGCATTATATAAAGAAAAATTGTATTTTATTTTGTTGAGGGTCAGACTTTTCTAAAACAGAAATTATATTTCACATAATTATATTCTATGGAATCACAAAACAACAAATAATCTGGAATCTGGAAATGTGTTCCCAGAAGTCTCCATACATGGAGGGAATTTACACAATTATTCAGTTTCACGCACCCCACCAGATGTTTTAACACGACTGGGACATACGACTTACAAAGGAATGCCGGTCATGTACAGGGCGTTTTGTAAATAAATGCACATTTTTTGCTGAATCTGACTGATATGTTCAGACTTTTTTTTAACACTGTATAGAGGCGGATGAATACTCAGCTAATGCTCGAGCTTGATTTCTGGAGTCCTTCCTATTTCACCTTAACCCTCGTCTACCGACGAGACTGTCGTAAGTAAGAGCCTGATTGGCTGAACGCTGGTAAAGCCCGCCTCCTATTGGCCACCAACATGTCCATCATAAAGCAATGCCAGTCATGGTAGATAGGACACCTTGTACACTGTATCATTTGCCTGAGCAAGCTAGCTAAACAATCACTTGGGAACCCAAAGGGGGGGGCAAGAGTTTAGAAATTGATGCCGACTTTGATGTTTTACTCGTTTTCAATGACCATTTTGATGTTCGCGGTGCATCTTACGAGGGTATCCAGCTCGTAGGAGATCTCGTCATTACCGTACAGATGTGGATACAGTAGCTACTCTGGGTAAGTCACTCCAGCTAGCCTGTCAGTTGGAGCTAGCTAGGTTGTTATGTTAGCTCGCTTCCTTCTTTGGCTCTGTTTACGTTTTTGGAAATAATACTTGTATGGTTCGTGTTTGAAGTAACGAGAGCACACGTTAACAGCGAATACGTGTGCTCTCGCTGCAGATAATTTCTCTACTGTCGGAATGAAAATCCGTCCAAAATGGAGGACTAGCTCTGGCTAACGCGAGACGCTCGAGCCCGTGTGTCGGCATCACTTTACTCGCTTTTCTATCAGCAGTAATTGTGCTGAAGTGCTCAGAGTCACGCGCAACTGCCGATTCTTCTGGAAAACGCAGGTTTGGTGGATGAACAGCAGCAAATAAATTGATTCCACACACTCCGTGTCGGAGTGCTGAAGCTAAGCCGTGTTGTCTTTTTCTTTTCTGGTGCGCAACAGTGGCGACAGTCCAATGTCAAGATTTGTGTTTGGGCTGTACAGAGCTGTCAGAGCACTAACTGTATATTTCCCTCCTTTAGCTGTGCGCTTTCCCTCATTTCTCATCCTGACCGTCTTGTTTGCACGTTTTGTAGCCACAGATTCTCACTTTTCGACCCGAAATATTGTGAATTTCTTCTTGAAGAAGCACCTGATGTGTTCAGCTTGCTCAGGACACCCTTTTTACCCAAAAACAATTCACACCGAAAGTTGTGTCTAGCCCACGCATTGTGTTACGCAACATCTGTGTGTGTGTGTGTGTGTGTTTGGCTTTGGTACTTCAAAGCTAAAGCTGGGTGTGCAGCTCTGACCCAGGCTTACTTCATACATTACTGCATGTCTCTAATAAGGGCTCGATAATGTGTGAGCTTTGCGTGTGTCCGTAATTGCCTTTCTAATCCAATAACTTGATTGCGAGCCTTACGAAAGGTCTGACTTGTTTGAGCGCTAATATTGACATAACCTTAACCCACATGTTTTGTGTTGTGGTTTGTGAAGAGGAACTGTTTGGGTTAAATGGCCCCAATTTTCCAGCTCCGGCCTCTGAAACCAAAGCGGTCTGCTATGCAGGCTGTGCAGGTCGTGATTCGCAGCAGGATGCCACATGGAGGGGACACACACCGTCAGTCACAGGCACCCACCTGTGCTGCCAGAGTGCGAGATACACACAGAATCGTATTCAGTGTGTTCGTCTGCAGTGCTGCATAACAGTGTTTTTCGTGTTCTGAAAGTTATGACGCATATATACAGCGTGTGGTCCTGCTGTGAAACAGTGAATCAGTAAGATGACACGTTGAAACGTCTTAGTTTATTGTATATTATAACATTATATACTTCAGTTCATCATTTTCTAGGATTTTGTGTTTGCATGTCACAAACCCTAAGCTCCAAATGGTGGCATGTGGTCTTGGCATGAAGCAGGTTTCATTCAGATGTCTCTTCAAAGCATGAGCTTTTTTTTTTCCCCCAAGGTTTTCTTGTATGCGTCATGGACCCACTGAGCTGGAGTGTCAATTAAGACTGTAATATTATGAATTAGCCACTTTAGTGTTTTTTCTTCACTGCTTATTAAGCATATTGGAATTAGCAGAAGCTTTCAATGCATGATCAGATGATTTACCTGCTTGCCAACATCACACCATAATAGAACGTTACAGACTGTGGTGATTACAGCAAGAGCTGAATGCACTGAAAACGTGCCATACATTTCGTTAGAATGACATTCACAGCAAACCAATGTTATAACTATGTACCAGATAAGACGCAAACACATTGTTAACACTTTTCATCAGTGAAATTGTGCGGCATCACACCAAGAGTGTTAAGTTAGCTAACTAGCTAGCACTTAATTATTTTGTGGCACGATGATAAATGTGACCAGAATTATTACGAAAACAGAAAGTTAGTTTAAATTCAGGAAATTGGTTGTTAAAGTTCCACCGAAATATAATTGAAGGTGCTTATAGACAGCGCAAAAGTGCTTATTGCTTATTTAAGTTTTCTGTTCATGTGACTCTGTTTGTTGCTCAGGCTAATCCATGATGATGTAAGCAGAGGATAGCAAATTTATTCAATCGCACATCTATCGTTAAAGGATCTTCTTTGTGTAATCTGATGCCGAGGTCATCTTGTCTCACTGTCTGTCGTAGAATTCAGCCATTATTTTATTATAATCGTTTCATATTATAAGGAATAATCTTTAAAGACTGCTGTGATCACACACTTTAAAAGCGTCATCTGTCTAACGATTAAATGTGTGTGCGTGTGTGTGTTTTTTTGGGCTTTGTGGGTGATTTCTAACACCAGATGACAGTTATTATAAATAAGGAATTATGGTCATGCTGTGAGACCTTTCACTTGATAAAAGTGATAACACAATTAAAACTTCTGAAGTAAAAGCACCCGATCTCTAGGCACATTAAAAGTGTGTTAGGTAAAAAGATTCCTTTTTTTTTTGTGCAGGTTAGGTCTCTAACAGTGAAGTAGGTGACATTTTGACATTTGAATGATTTCTTTTCTGCTTGAGCACTGCACCATTATTATGGAACATTTTCACCAGGATCCAAAGTGGCATCTAGAGTATCTGACAAGAGGGACATGCAAACACAAACAAACATTTAGGACAAGAAGTCAGTTTTCCAAGTTTTTTTTCCTTATCCACTTAAGCTAAAGTTATACAAGTTAAATTTAAATTGCTAAGCTAAATTGATCATGTTTCAAATGCTGTAATGTAATTTCCCGTTTGTTCGTACAAAAAATGCATAACACACAGGAATACACATAATATTACACAATAGATTGCACTCTTAATCAAGTGTGCACACACAAATGGTTCCAATATAGTAGTGTATACTAATTTTCACCAAAACCACGTAATGTTTATTGAGCCTAAGTGTTCAAGCAAGTGCTGGAACGCCTTCTGAGTTTCACTTTCTAAAAACTAGATGAAAAGCTAGGCATCATGCCAGCATGCTGGCTTTACCAAAATATCAGTGACTTACTGCTGAACAAAAATTGGCAAACAGCTGGCGTTAGTGCCGATTCAGTTATCAGCCGTGCTTTAATCACATAGTTTCTTACTCTAATGGGGATTTATACAGGCACATTGGCTCCCAGATCTGCCTGTTGGCGTGCTTCCACTTTTGCTCTTTTACACGTGTGCTACATTTTAGGGAAGAATTGTTGGCCGTGATTTTTCCACATCTTGTTCAAAGTTAGCACATTAACAGTTCATCAACATGCAGACGTGTGTGACTGTCTGTTTAGTTTTGCTCGTTTGCTTATTTGTTCAGGTCAGATGCTTATTTTTTTTTAATATGCTCTTTGGCAGTTAAATGCATACAAAAGATCTAAATCGATATATGATCCATCCAAAATTATTGGATTTCCTTTGAAATCTTGAAAAGAAAAGTAGCACTTTGCCATATGGTACTCTGTCTCCATCCAGTAACTATCCAGTACCCATGCCAGGTGGATATCCAAGAGACGACAAAGTACCTGGCAGACTTGTTTCAATTAAAAATATATTATATAATAAATTGAGAGTTATTCTGCATGCATTGTGCATGAGTGGGTGTTAATGTGTTGTAATTTCTTTCCCCTTTCAAAATCACATGGTAAAGAGTTTTTATTATTGAAGCCCAAATGAATTTGAATAGTTAGTTTCCTGAAATGCCCGTCCCTTACAACAACATGAGTAGCCACTGCATTTGACTAGAGCATAATGCTGAAAAGAACTGAAGACTGTTGACTGGTCACTTTATTAGGAACGCAAGTATTGTGTTGTATGATGAAGGTTTGGTCCATTCTCCTTTGACTTCCTTCATTATCAAGGTGTTTTTGCCTGTTGTCCTGCAGCTCACTTGATGTTGTTGTTTCTTACTACATTCTGTGTGAATGCTTTTGAGAGACTATTGTGCATGAAAATCTCAAAAGATCAGCAGTTTCTGAAATACTTAAACCAGACCATCTGGCATCAACAACCATGCCACAATCAGAGTCAAAGAGATCACATTTTTCTACATTCTGCTGTTTGATGCAAATAGAAGTGAAGCTGTTGGCCCGTGTGTCTGTGTGATTTCATGCATTGCACTGCTGCCACATAACTGATGTACAGGTGTTTCTAATAAAGTGGAGTTTATATTGTAATACTATAATATGGAGTTTGGAAACAATCGTAAGAATTTAGATTGTTCCATGTACTTCTTCAATATATATAATACAATTGTAGGTTTTAGAGAAAAGGTACATTCTTTAAATCTGTGGCAAGTTATTGTTTCTATAGTAACAGCTTTATTTTTCACACTCCTTATAAGTATGGGTTTTAAAAGAATTTTCGAGAATCTGATCAGTTAGCAATTTCTGCCATTTTGTGCCAAAAAGGAGCTAAGCTGCTGGCTGAAGAAGGAAGTGATAGCTAGCTATGCCTCAACAAATTTTAGAAATGAATGCTCATAATCAAAAAGCATTTTAATTATATTAATTATTATTATTAATTTTTTTTGTACAAAGTGCACCACTACAGAATGCTCAGAGTGATTCCACTAAGTGTCTATATGTTTAAGTTTAAATTGTCAGTTGTGTTGTAGTGACTGGCTTTGATAGTTCTGCCAGTCATCATGAGGAGAAGCATCCAGGTGGGACAAACATGAGGGACACTCTTCAAAAAATCCACCTGCTCACAAGCCATTCACTCCCCGAGATGCACAGCTTCCAGGCAGGACACAAAGCTACATGTTAGCGACAAGCCTGTCATCCAACGAGCTTCGATCATTTCTCTCATTAAAACACAATGAACTTGAATTTCCCAGACTTCTCTGAGTGTCCGTTTGCTTTGTGTCATGGGGTTTTGAATGAAACTTTCACACAGACTGTGCTGTCCACTACGAACCCTTCGAGTTAAATGAGCAAACAGTATAGTTGTTGCTGCATGATATTTGATTAATTAATCAACAAAAATATTGAATATCAATCATCCATTGATTGATAAACCATGTACCGTGTACATTTCATGTTTAACATTTCATTGCAACAACTGAATATAAGTTGAGTGGAATGCAGGCTTCCCATGGAATCATCTGTGCTATGTATAGTTCATTTAAATCTAACCTTAGATATATAATTTTGATGACACCTCTCCAGATTAATCACAAGCAAAAGCTCGGTGTACTTGGCATTTTTTTCTATGTCCTACTTGAATATTACAAGGTAATCCCTTTTTATCAACAGCCAGAGATTGTATACTGGTTTGTCTTCAACAGCGTTTTACGAAATTGGCCTGAGATTTACTGGCTCATTGCCATCTGCTGAAGAGAAGCTCAGTGGAGCAGTTTAACCCTGCAATACCTTGTTCTTTCTACTTCACAATAGCCACAATGGCAGTATTAGCTGAGCTGCTGATGGAGCTTCTTACTGTTTCTGTCCTCTAGCAAGCTCTTAATTGAGCCATCATAAGCTGATTCTGCAGTTAAACATCAATTAAGCTAATGAACAGAGTGCAGTGTGGTGACTAGATACACTTCCCTGTCTGAGACGATGACAGTAATGAAGGAACCAAAACAGGGGTCGATACTTTTGGTATGACCCATAGGAAAACCTTACTTGACCCTTACTGTAATTAGAATCCATAGTACACTATAGTAAATGCTACAGTTGTCTACAGTATACTATAGTAAACCACAGCATACTGTAGTAATGACGTTGATAAACTATATAATTTTTTCCTTTGGGAAATTTAAGTGGACAGTATTTGTGTTGTTATCTACTTGTCTCTGGTTTTAAATGTCAAATTAGAACAAGGACAGTGATTATGTTTCTGCAATGAGCTCACAGTTTTAGAAATTAGATTTTGTCCATTCACACTTACACGCAATGAGTCGTCAATCGCTTGTAGTTCAGGTGCATTTGAAAAGGGGATGCAACTAGTAATTTCCAACCTGTACAAGGAAAAGCCAAAGAAAACTTGTCCTTAAATTCCTGCTTATCAGCACAAAAAACAACAAAAAAAACAACAACTGAATTAACGGAATTACTTCAAATTAACATCCCAGTGAACATGCTGACTTGCCCTCAGGTCATCTGCAGAAGGTCTTTAAAACTTAAGAATCTTGAGATAGTCTTCAAGATGGCTTTAGAAAGACTAATCATGAGGACATCTGGAGCGTTTAAATTTTTAGGGCTTTGTTAAGACATCTCCAAGAGACATCTCATCCAGAAGATGTCCTGCAGTCCTACTTAACTGTCTTTTGCACTTTAATAAATTATAATAGTTGTCCAAGTCTATTTTTTATTTTTTTTTTAATAGGCCTACATTTTTTATTTCATCATTCCAACAATTAGGAGGGTGGGCAACTGTGTACAGTATTTATACATCCTTCTGTGTATTTACACACAAACATTATTTGTCCACCTGCTTAAATGTTAGAGACATAATCTTAATAAGGCTAATCTAATGTAATGCACTTCTAGTTAGTTCTTTTTTCTTTCTTTCTTTTTTTCGAAGGTTACCACATGCCACTATACAGAACTCCTGGACTTCACTAGGTAGCTTTTACTCTTGTTTATTTTCTTTTGCTTGTTTCCCTTTAAGAATTTTAGGCTGATATGGTATTGAACTTTTTTAATGTTCATATATTTTTTTTAAAATTGATTTTTTGAATGCAGAAGAGTCATGTAGGTATCACTTCCACATCTTATTTAAAAAATGGCATCAGCTTGTGGAATCAGTTTGATTTAACCAAAGCACAGGGAATAGCAATTTATTTATGATGGTAACAAACAATTAAGTCTTCATTCAATATTTCCTCACAAAGGAACTATCTAAAGGGGATTATTATCTAGATTTATCATAAATATTTATATCATATGGATACCATAAACCCAGTGATGATCACAAACAGAATCTGGCATCAGTATAAATACTTAGCTTAAGTTTTGATATGTTTCTCAGCACAGCCTCTCCTCACCTGAAGTGAAACACTCACACTTGCACTCTAAGCTCTTTAACTTTACAAAAAAATAATATGAAGCTAAATATTATGAAACATTTGATCACAAAGCTTTACGATATGTTTTAACACCATGATGTTGTAATCAGCTCTATATGAGTAATGTGTAGTTCTCTATGAATAGATTATTAGATGAAAGTGTTATTTTAAGAACCTGCTGAAACACCAAATGCATCATTAAGGTGCCTTGCAGCAAGCTAGCACTTGTATGACTGAGTACTTCATTATGGAGCACGGTAATAATATTATGGAGCCAAAACCTATGGCTGTAGTTTTTCTTCATAACTTTAGATTGATATACGTACAGTATGTTATACTCAATAATTAAAATGAAATGTCATTTAATTGAGCACAACATTTCAATACCATACAATGCAATTTTCATTTCAACATTTCAACACAATATATTCTTAATTTATTTACAGTTATTTCTTTTTCCTAATTACAACATAAGGATTATTAGAGACCCACATAATGTTCAGCAAACAAGTTTATTCCAATTTTTCACTATTTGTGAAAAGGTCTAATAGATTTCGGGAAATTCAGAAGCCAGAGCTGCTCAAACAAAATCACAATTTATAATATTAGAACATCATTACTTAAAAATAATTATTCATGATGGTATTCATGCCTACTTTTAACTAGAATTAATTTTGAAGAAAATGCAAATGTTTTAGAAAAATAGTCCCCAGCTCCTCCTTGAGCTAATGTGTGATTAGAGGTTAGTTGAGACATAACATTCTCTCCCTTCATGCCACTAATGTGCATGCTGAGGACTAATTAAAGTTTTATTTATTTATTCATTTGTCTTGCACTTGTGTAGCTTTAAAATTAATTTTGGATGCCATGTGCACATGCAAAAAAAACAAATAACAGTTAATAAATGCTAAAATGTGGTTCAGTGCTGTTTTAGTTGTGCTTTCATATACCTTGCTTTAGTATTGCTTTTAATATTTAACTGTGAGAAATAAGAAGTAATTCTAAGACATTCCTAGTTATTTGATTTGTCCGTGAAGGTGGCACATTGTGGCATGTCTGTTCCTGTAATCTTTTCTAGTCGCCATAGTTTTGCCTATATTTGACAGAGTTTGACATTAATTGTAAAATGAGTCACGCTTCCTGTTAGGATGGCCATCATCCTTCAGAGTAGTGTCTTCAGCACATGTAATGATGGAATGGATGTTGTGGTAACTGACAGGATTATTGAATAAATGTAAAAAGCAATAGTGATGACACACAACCCGAGGGCTGGTTTAAGGTAGACTGACTTAGGTTTCTGTTTGCAGTACTGGCGTCTTTCAATAAGATCCACTGAACTTGTTAAACTTGTAACACTCATCAGTGGATTTATACATTCCTCAAACTCATAACTGCATACCTTTCCTATTAGTTTTGTTGTAGTTGGTGAGTGGTAAAGGTGTTAGTATAAGAGGCTGTGTAGCATCTGAGATCTGTATCTAATAGTGCTTTTCATGACAGTTCTCGATTAACTGCTCTAAATGCTGATGGATTTTTTGACAAACCATTAGACTGAGGAGCTTTCTTGACTTTCAATTTTATTTAAAATGTAATTTGAGCTCAGCTTTGCGGTGTGCATTTTACACACATCGCAGCAGGTAAGTCTCTGTTATTCTTTATTTAACAAGGTCGCCCTTGCATCATTGCTCCGTATGCAAATTGGCAAGAGTCGGTAACATTTCTGGTTTATTTCTCATTGTTGACTCGGTGAACTTTAATATTGTCAGTGTGTTCAGTGTGGTGAAATGGAATGACAGTGCTGTCAGTATTCACTGTAACACGACCCTTTGTGGTAGTTTTTGACAAACCATTAGACTGAGGAGCTTTCTTGACTTTCACTTTTATTTAAAATGTAATTTGAGCTCCAATGACACAGGTAAGGTTAGCAGTTCTGCAATAAATATATTTTGTTTTAAAATGTTTGGTTTGTGCTGGTACGTTTGTCAGTTATACAGTACTGTGCAAAACTCTTAGGCACCCTGTGTTTTTTTTTTTTTTTTGGTATTATAAAAGAAAAAATAAATAAATGTGACAATTTTAATTAAAAATGTTTTTATTTTATGACTTTATGATTAAACCCCAGCCACTGGGTGCAGTGCCAGTCCCAAGCCCGGATCAAATGGGAGAGTTGTGTCAGGAAGGGCATTCGGTGTAAAACATATGCCATATGCACCTGATGGTCTGCTGTGGTGAACCCCTTGCTGGGAGCAGCCGAAACACCAACACCATTACTAAGTCAGTACAAAGACATTTCTGACTTTCAAACATCAGTATTCCACCAGAAAATTTTAAGTTACAGAAAAATATTTGTATACCAGAGAAGACGGCAGCACATTATATTTTTATATAGACAAAAAACTAAACCAAAAAGTGCAACAGTCAAAGTCCTCAGGAGAACTTTTTTTTTAAAATTGTCCTTGCTGTACAACATTTATTCGCATGTGCCAAACACTTTTGCACTGAATTGTAAAGCATGCACAATTATGACTAACCTACACAAAGTGTCAGAAACGGTTTTTCAGAGAAGCTGATGCCTTATTTTAGTTTTATTGTTACTCAAGTGATGCCACCTCTGTTTTAGAAAACAGTGGGTCTATGAACAAGGGACTATGCTGTTATAGGATTTAAATGAACTGTAGTTAGATATACTGTAATATGTATGGCAATAGCTCAGCTTTGCATAGCATTTAAGCTCCAAATGGCAAATTTATATAGTTTTAAATAAGACAAAAAAAACCTCACAACCGATTTGGACTCCATTATGTCACCAATATTAGACCGGTGTGCTGGTGGGGTGGTCGGGGATACTGCTAAGGGATTTACCTTTATGTATTGTTTGAATATCTGTAAGATTTAATGAACAGGTATTCAGATAACAGCCCTGGGGTTTAGGATGCATATGGTATAAGGTGTACAAATATAATTTTTCCACTGCAATTGAATTTTCTTCTTGGCCGGTGGTGCGCATGTTTGTGTCTGACAGATGTAATGTAGAGGAATAACTATCAAGCACACATTCAAAACTGTACTGAATTTCAACTCAGTATTTCAGTCTGTAACTGTACTGAAAACGTCCGTGTTTGTGAAAATTTTTGTTTAAGAATAAAAACCACTTTGATGATCAGGCAATAAATGTTTGTATTAAACTGATCAGTACAGACTGCGAATAAAAACAGGAATGAGTGCTCCAATGCAGTGTGTGAATTCTGGTGCCTTAAGCGGTTAACCAGGTATGTATTTCCCCCTCGTTACTGCACCTTCCTGTCATGTTTATTGGTCTTACTGTCTGTGCTTTGTGTAATGAATAGTTGCATTAAGTAACATTTGTTATTTTTAAATATAAATTATTGCTTTGTTGTATTTTAACACAAAAACAATCAGCATTTTTGTTGTTTGTTTAATCTTAAAAATATTGTACAAGTTGTAGCTGTCTGAACTGTATCTCGTATAACATTAAAAAAAAAAAATCAGTTCATAATCGTTTAAGGTTCTTGTGTTAAGAATCTTGTGTTTCCTCAATAAAGCTCCTTTGGATAGCTGAGTTTAACATGTACTGTATGTTCTAGTTAAAGTACTCGACTGTTGGAGTAATTCAGGATTCACGTTACATTAAGTATGTTAAGTAATGTTGCTTTACTGCTGCTGTAGTAGTTAATACCAAGGGAAAATAATCTCTGTATAATCACAGAAACTGGAATGTATTCATGATGTACGCATGACCTTCAAACTGTTTGTTTGGCTTTTTAATATGAAAGCTTGCTGTAATTGCACTCGTTCATCAGTAGGTCACATGTCCTTGTGCAAGAAACGTAATATTGTCTTGCCTTTAAATACCAGCTATATTTTATTGTTCTGTGCTGTAAACAAAGCTAGTTTCTGGTTTCAGGTTGATTTTTGGCTTGACAGGAAAGAAAGTTTTTTTTTTGTTTGTTTTTTTCCCTCCAAATGTGGTACGAAAAAATTACTGAAACTTTAAAGTTGAACTCTCAGCAATGTCCTGGTCACTGTTCACTCTGGCTTCCCATTCATCCAGTCTGAGCTTTACTATAGTTTTTGAAAAAGGCTTAAGGACTAAAATCATGACTCCAGCAATAATTGTTAATATTACTTTGCCACCTAATGCAAAACTAATTCTGTTTGAATAGAGCTTTAGTTTTAAATGACAAGACATTTTATTTCATTTAAAAATCATTATCAGGTTTGGATTATAATCTGTTTCTGTATTCCCTCCCAGGTTAACAATCGGCTCGGCCACAAGTATAAGAATGGAGAGCGCTGGAATGCTAGTCTTACCAGACTAACCTGTTGGCTTTTGCTGTTCAATTTCTGTAGTACAGTTCTTACACGGTGAACACCCAGAATCTTACAATGAGGTATCCTGCATTGTATTGAAGTGAAGGGCAACACATGACAAGCTGGAGATGTGGAGATGATCAGACAGACAGTGCCGCTGTTGCTCGGGGCTTTGGGGACTGCCAGGGTACGACATGCCACTTCTGATGGAGGTGAGCACGACTGACGGGGTTACAGTGGCGTGAGAGCAGGGGCTGGCCATCTCTCATGCACAGCTGAAACAGCAAGTGCTCTGGCCAAGAGCTGAAACACTACACCCTCCTCCCCCTCTTTCTCTCACTCTATCATTCTCACTCTACTCCTTTGATCTAAGACCCTTCTAGATTTTTTTGTTTTTTTTCTCTTTCCTGTGTCTCTCTCCACCTGCTCCTTACATTCTCGTTACGGAGAACGAAACGCATACTGTACCGCTAATTTTGCTTTCTCTTTCTCTCGCTCTTTTTCTCGTTTCTCTTCTCTCTTTTCTGTTCTGTAGCTGAACGACTGCAGCAAACGGCCATCTGTGCAAACTGTCTCTAGCACAATGTAGTGAGACTCGTGCCTGGCCTCCTCTCATTGCTTGTTATGCAGGCAATATAGAGAGCTGGGACATTTGCCAGGATCAGAGGAGGGAGGGAAGAAAAATCCCCTTTTTTTCCTTCCAGGGTGACACACTTTGCTTGTTTTTATACGTGGGCAGTTGTGCGTGTGTGCAAGCTTGCGTTCGTTCGTGTTTGTGTTTGTAGCCCTAAAGCAATCTGCACATGAACACTGATGAACATTAAGGGACGAGCATTATGATTTGAGTGCAGGGCAGGGGTTATACTTTGATTTGTGCGATCACCAGATGGTTTTCGCTGGAACTGATGCTGACGACTGAACTGCTTGCGTTACTCCTCAGAGCACACAACGGGACTAAAATGTGGACGGAAGAAACTTTATTTAGTGAAAATTTGTGTGTTTTAAGTGTGACAGGAGACACCATGAGACATCATGTAGATTCATTCTGTTCTCGGATCACTTGTGAGGCATGAACAGGTGCATGATGTGTGTGTGTGTGTGTGTGTGTGTGTGTGTGTGTGTGTGTGTGTGTGTGTGTGCCTGGGTGCACATGTCTGGCTGTATAGTGTGTAGGCTTGGGGTTTTAGGGGGTGTCCTGCTGGCTTATGTCCTTTTTTGGAATGTAAAGAGTTAAAAAGACTCAGCGCTCACCCACCTGTAGACTGTCAGCTGCTGGGGCCTGTTAAAACGTCAGCTGTTTCTCAGAAGAAGGGTGTGTGTGTGTGTGTGTGTGTGTGTGTGTGTGTGTGTGTGTGTGTATGAAGGGGCAGTATGTAATGGTAGGAAGGTAACGGTCAAAGAGGCTCATTTGCTCATGTGTGGGCCATTTCACAACAACTCAAAACCAATAAACTGTGTTTATTTAACACCGAAAAAACACTCAGTAACAGCTGGCAGCATGGAGGTCAAAAAACCTTACAGCTCAGTCCCAGCGACTGGATCACTGTCTATAACCTAGTGACAATTTTTTTTTAAAAAACGTCTGAAACCTTAGCTAAAAGTAAGATGCAACCAAAAAGCTCACCCTTTTCTGATATCTCTCATTCTGTGTGTGTGTGTGTGTATTATTATTTTTTTCTTTCCTCACTTTGCATAATGTATACATGCTGGAAATTTTGCTCCTACTTACAGAGAAAATCGAGAACTGAAAGTCCACAGCTTAGAATATCTTGCTATCAGGCGAACTAATGCTGCTAAGAAACAACTGACAGTCTACAAACACAAATCTGACGTTTACTCAAAACCAACGAAATATTAAAAAAAGTGCCAGCTGTTAAACATGCTTAACAATTTAGATCCCAAGGAACATGGCGTGAAAGACTAAAATGTTGGTATAAAGATAAACTTCAGTCGATCTGAGTGCAGTCAAAGCGTGATCCTAATATTCTAATGAGCGCGCCTGATTGACATTCCTCTCCCCGAGACTGCCAGCCTCCTACGCCACTCAGTGATGCAAGTGGGGAGAATTGCGATTGTTCATCTCTACATGTATGAATCTCCTGTCACAGCAGCCTATGTTTGCTCATGCTGCCCATTTTAATAACAGTGATGTGGGAAAGACAACAGCAGAACCAGACAAAACCCCTAGATTAGGACGGCCCAATAAATTTTATGTACTTATTCATACTTTGTAAACATGCATTACGCACCGATACGACTAAAATGAACCTAATTCGGCGGGGGCAAAAAAATCCCAAGTTTCCCTGAAGCATTACATTTTCGTGAGCAGAGGTAATCTGTCATTTCTTTCCTAGGCCACTTATTTCCAGTGTGACACCGCAGTCAAATCTGGCCAAAAATGGCAAATGAGGAGACAGCAATGTCATGCTGCTTTTCCGAATGAGATTTTCTTTAAATTGAGCATAATGTTGATAATTCCGAGGGCTGGTTTGTGTGAAAGTGAACGAGCTCATTTTCACGATAGATTTTGTTGATGTATTCATATTTCTCAGACCAGACGTGACTAGTGCAGCGCTGTAACTGAAATATAAATGTTAACCCTAAGGCCATGAATTATCCTTATCCTTATCCTTCTTTTTTCTCCCCCATGATATTATATTTTTAAAGCAACAAAAGCATCAGAGCACAGCGCTCATCCTTAGTAAGCCTTGCTTCTCTACAGGCGTGCTGTGCCATACCGGCCTGTGTACAACCAACATGTTGCCCGGAAGAGAAGCAAAGGCAATCACACACACAGATCCCCTTATTAGGCTCGGCGCCAGCACTGTGTGCAAAACATTGAGCACTTCACTTATCAGGAGAGAGAGAGAGAGAGAGAGAGGAAATAGGACCAGACTCATTATCATTGATGTTTCTTATGATAGTTATTGTGTGTTCAGAGTTTCGGTTCACTGGTGATTAGACCTCTCTTGTATGTTTATTCCCACTACTGGCAAATTGCCGACTCGATATATATTGAAGAATGCGCTCCACCCTTTCACAGACGGTAACTGTAAAGGCTACATGTTACACAGATTGTTCCTCTGATGGTGTAACGCACTCTTAACCCTTAACCATCTTGTGCCCCAAAGGAACTGTGTCCTTCTGAAAATGCAGTGACTCAGCTATTCAACAAAAACTCGCGGCCTCTGAATTCCCATACCCCCAAAGCCTGTAGAGACTGCAAGGTCAGAGAAGGTCAAAGCTTGTGTGTCACTCTTTGGGAAGCATTTGTGCACTTTACATGCAGTTCAACTCCACATGATTATACTACATAGCGCCTAGTATGTGAAAGTTGTTTTTCAGGGATCACAACAATTAAGCATAAACCACACACAAACATACACACAGTATATATATTTATATATATATATATATATATATATAGATAGATAGATAGATAGATAGATAGATAGATAGATAGATAGATAGATAGATAGATAGATATAGATATATATAGATATATTGTGTGTGTGTGTTATGATCAATAACATTTTAGAGATCACTAGTGAAAGAATTGATTAAAAAATATGAGCTGCTCAAAAAGTGCTTTCTTTTATTTAAAACCAAAAGAGGACATTATTTCTGTAGAGTGGTATCCCAAAAAACTACAGTATACTTTTCTGAATCACAGAATGATTGGCAGTGGTTTCTTGCTTGCAAGGTAAGGATAAAATGTATTTAATACGGGATATGAATAACAAGCCAAACATTTACAGTATGTACAGTACACACATTTCAATTTGAAAACATCATATGGGTGAAATGTAGGTACATTTTTAAAGATGTTGTACTTGTAGGGTGGAGAGTAAAAACTAAATGCTAGCAAATTAGGTTAAAAAAAAGTTGTATAGTACAAGTTGTACCTATCCTAGTACCTAACGTCAAATGATATCATCAATTTAGTCTAATCTACTATCACTCAAATTGGATTTCACCAATAAGATTTTGCTTTCCAGAAATCTCAAAAGTCAAATGTTGGCATTATTGTTTTTTTCAGAACAGTTAGTTCTTACCAAGTATTCTGATTGGAAGAGAGGCATTCCACAAGTAGTGCTAAAGAGCATAACAGCACTGGAACGTATGACATTACGTAGCACTCCGCATTACAGTTGTTCTAACAATTATTAATCTCACTAACTAACCACCTTGGCTAAAATTAGGTAAGTACAGTGAGCAGTACTGAAAAGAGGCAACAGTAGACCCACATTTAAAACCACGCAATCTTTGTCTTCTTAGTAATTGCTTCTAAGTCATGTTGTTCTGCTCATTGCTAACATGACCTACAAAGCTAACGAGTTCCAAACACAAGGCTGAATCCCAAATCCCTCTCAAACACCTGATCAAGGGCACTGCTTGTGGAACAACCTAGCATACGTGTTTTCCTTTTAACCCCATTTGGGATTCAACTTCAATATAAAATGAGTTACTGTATAGGACTGTCCACCACCTGCAAGGTTTCTCCTCACCTTATGACTACATAGTACCAATAAGAATGAAAAGACTTTCACCCCTGTTAATTACACTAACTCTGTTTGTCAGTCACTGAAGGATGTTGTATAAAAGCAATATCACACTTAAATTCACACTGGTGTTTTGAGCATCAGCACAGCTGTGACATCTTTGGCACTCAGATTGCGGCCTTGTGCTGAAATTCGGTACAACAGCATTCCCTCATACTGTTTGTGATATTGCTTATGGTATTGTACAATCTATAGTAAGTCCACTCCAAAAGCTACAACTAATAGTTAAAAAGCCAATCACGAAAATAATTGGCCAGGGGTTTAAAATACCACAGCTCTTTTAATGTTACCATCACAGGCTGTGTAAAATAGCATCACAGTAACTTTACTGATTTAAAAAATGTCATCTCCTCAAGGCAAGCAATGGGCCATGATGGTAAAAATAGAGCCAAGAATGTCATGTGACTCTTCATTATCCCTGTGCAGTCTTTCAGCACACTGCATTTCTGCAATCGCTTGCCATTTCCCATCTTCAGGAAGATAAATAATAAATTTAGCTCCACTCTGCCGTTAGATTTAAATACCACTTATTATTGACCCAGTGAGATGGCAGTGGCAAAGAGAGAATAAGCAAGGAGCACAGATGGAACAATAGACAACACAAATAATAAAGATCAATAATAAGAAATAATATAAACAAGAGCTATAAATGATACAGAGAAGTTGCAAAGAACCAAAAGGACATTTTACTTCTTTTAGGAAAATAATTAAGAATTATAAATAAAAATGCAAACATAATTCAATAGTACTGTGTTAAACTTGTTACAAACCAGTGGACAATATTCAGTGGTATATTTAGAGCTGCAACATCAGGTTAAAACATATTAATATTTACACACAGTATTAGGAGTTGCTTAAGTTAATTTTCTAGGTACCCCATTTAAATTATTTAAATTATTTAAATTATTTACATTTCTATTTGAGAAGAAGTACAAAAGTATTCACAAAAAAAGTATGAAAGACTTTTTATGATGTAGTGGTATCAAAAAGAGAAGATTTCTTTAGTGTCTAGACCACTATCTTTAAAGACAAGCACTTGTCTTTAGGCCTGATAAAGGATGATTGAAACAGATCATAGTTTTTCATAAAATATAACATAAAATCAAATAAAATAAAAAGACAAGACTACCTATAAATTAGTTATCCTTATTATAATAATGAAGGTACTTATCTTTTTTTTAATTTTGGAAATATGGCTTCTGTCCTCATTATTCAGTGAACTAAAAGTAGCAGTGTTAAAGTGTGAAGTTTAGGCAGAGGCGTAACATCAGGGTCTACTGTTGACATTTGCAGCAAATGGTGGACAAAGTACAAAAAAGCCTGTACTTCAGTAAAAGTAGAGATACCCCAGGTGTAACTTATACTGTAGTAGAAGTCTCTCATTTACATTTCTCTTTGAGAAAAAGTTTAAAAAATACTTACATAAAACTTTACTTAAATCCCAAAAGTACTGAGTTTATATTAGTTCACTGTAGCTTTCAAGTCATATTTAAATTCTGTCTCTCTCTTTCTCTCTCTCTCCTGCCAGACTGTCTGAAACCACTTCCACTTCTGATTTCAAACACCTGCTACATCATTGATTGTTTCACAGAGGGAAAGCAAGTCATATAATTTTAGTAGTCAGCAGGTGGTAAAAGTAACAATTATCCACTAACAAAATTATTCAAGTAAAGTACAGATACATAAAGGTACAGTACCTAGTTACGTTACATCCCTGCTAGACAGGCCTAAAAAATTAATTATGCGCACAATTTGAAGTGTCACATGATGTAGCTATTTTTGTTACACATTTATTTCACTATTTTAGGTTGTCAGATTAATAAAATTAAGTTTTTATTATTATATCATGGGCTTTCATTTAAGAAAATACATACAATTAGAAGGGCAAGCCTACAGTATAAAAGCATCTTTTTTTTCCGGTATGTCTTTGTCTTATGATTATTGTATGCTATCAACTTTGCTGATGTGTTTGTTTGTTATAGTTAATGGTTCATGATTATAGTAATTGCATCTAGTAATTTTAGCTTCTGTTTCTAGAGGATGTTTAGTGTTGGTGGTTTCCCATTGATTATCAACAAGTTGATATTGCTTAAAAATGAAGAAATAATAAATCAATGTTAAAAGTCAAAATCTTTAGTATACAGTAGTAACTGAGACCTGTCTTTGCTTTCTTTTTTTAGCATTGCATGCAAACTGGTCCATTTGTCTGAGGTCTTAATACCAAAGTGACTAATTTTTGGTATTACAGTAATTCCTCATTGTGATTCCTGTGAAGCATACAGTACTTGAGATAACCAGTTTAACATTAAAAAATACAGAATGTTGACTAGTGTAGCTGATCAAAAGAGTAAAAAATAAAAGGGCTTGAGGGCCTGTGCAAGGTGTAAATAATGATAGACCATTAATGTGCCATACCTCAAGTAAAAAAATATCTTAAATATTATTATTTTTATCTACATTTCCTTAAAATAAGATAAAGAAAATCTAAGATTATTTGTTTATTATTTTAATGGTTGGTAGTTTTAGAAATGTATTTGCACTAAACAAGGAATTTCCACAACAATCTTCATAATATTTGACTGTAAATAAGTTTAATAATCTTGTATTTAGTTTGTTTGTATCTGATTTTAAGAAAGCATAGATAAATGTAACTCTTCAATATATTTTTTTTATTTGCTGATATATAATTTTCTGCAATGCAGGTATTTTCCTGGCATTCCAATGCACCTTGGGGCAGTAAAATGTAATTTAAACATTTATGCCATTTTAATAAAAAAAAAAAAAAAAAAAAAATATATATATATATATATATATATATTCATTAAAAAAAAAAGAGAGAAACAGAAGCAGGATGGGAGTGTATTTGAAGCAGCAAGCATGGAGTGGTTTTATAATGAACTCAGAGGAAGCAGGGAGGTAGTACTTACTGTATGTGTGCCATGCCATGGTGAAAATGATGATGACTAGTTCAATTAATGTCTGTGACAATAGGATAACAGAATTGTAATGCCAGCATAATGTAGTACAGTTGTTTACTGCTGTGGTTGTCACTTAGCAAATACTGTAGCAAAAGCTATTTAGCACTGTTTTAGCATTGCTAGCATGCGCAGCTAGCATAGTTCCCTAATGCAGTCACAACTTTGGTTGACTATCTTAAAGTTATCTACAGTATCTAACATAATTTGGTCATTATTGTGTTTGCCTAAGCCCATGTTGCATATCATATTATTTTAATATTTTCAAAATTATAAGGCTAAGGGTTGCCTTGACGCATGAAAAAGATTACAGTACATAGCACCATAGCTCTGCTCAGTTGTCAGTGTGATTGCTCAATTATGAATAAAGTGATTGGAACTATGTTTGTGTGTGTGGTGACAACCTTTTAATTAATAATAAAAAATTTAATAAAATCCCCAGCCAGGAGTCTAGGTGTGCTAAAATACACAGAGACTGATCACAGCATAACTGTTATAGTGCTTAGTAGCAGAAAATGTACGATGGGGAAAGGGGAAACCTATGCCAGATGGTATTGCGCGCACACACACACACACACACACACACACACACACACACACACACACACACACACACACACACACACACAC
>JAQQZT010000033.1:14546008-14563954 GCA_030068275.1 Clarias platycephalus | reverse complement strand
ACACACACACACACACACACACACACACACACACACACACACACACACACACACACACACACACACACATATATGCAAACTTATAGGCCAGGGAAATTATCTGACTAACAGCTTTACTACAAACCCCACAGTAACGCCCAGCCTCCCTCTGTGTTACCAGCGTGGACGCTGATGTATTGGAGGCAGTTGCTGAAGGCATATAAGGACAGAGGGTGAGGGGAGGGTGGGCTGAGTGAGAGGAGAGCTGATCGAGGTCCCACCATTACAGGGTCACTGCTGGACGAGTCACTTCTGTCAAACAGGCGCAGCACACAGGACACGCCATACTTTCTTCCTATAAGGATATTGGTCATGAGTGAACACGTGGATCAGCAACCATAAGGTTTGTGCACCATAAACAAGGGTAACTCTCAAAACAGACTTTTTTGAATTTAACTTGGAGAATTTAATTGGTGGCGCTTGAAGTTTAGGCCTTTGGGCTTGTGGTTTGCTAAAGTGTCATTTGTTCTTGTGGTTTTGCCTTTGTCAGTTTAAAAACTATTTTTCTCCCGGGCTGTTTTACTCTTATGAATTTTTTTTATGGTGTTTTTTTTAATTATTTGTTTATTTGTTAAAACCTAAGAATAGGATCCTCTCAGCAGTTATTTTTGCAGTTTTGTTTAATTCGAATTTAAACCCGAATTAATTTTATTTATTTTTATTTAAATAGCTTTAGTGAGGGCAGAAATAGAAACAGTTTCACGGTCGTATGTCGGGTCGCGGTGTGTGCACTGCTCTAGCAATGCCCTTCTCACCTAACGAGCGATTTCTCAATCTGTAGTGCTGCTTTGAAACTTCCTAAATATACAGAAACCCGTGAGAGAATTAGGAAAGCGCAGGCTGTGAGTAATTCGTATCATATCAGCCACCTATTGTCTCACAGCTGTTGGCCTGCAAATCAATGGATAATGGCAAAAGGAGACGTTTTGATTGACATCCCAGGTGGGGTAGAGTGTAAGCTATGTTAGATGCTCAACAGCACATGGTGGTGTATACGGGAGCTTTGTGTACAATTGCTCTCTAGAGGCAGTGTCATTTGCTTCATTATAGACTTGTATTTATGTATTTACTCGAAGCTTGTTAAGTCTGCATTTATTAGACTCGTAGAAGTTCAATGATGCTGATTATAGCAAGTCGTTCCTGCGCACAGACGGCACAAGAGGATACAGGATGTGTTAAAAAAAAAACTATCTATTTAAAAAATAAATAGTGATGTTATTTGTAGACAGAGGCTATCTGTTGTGTTATCTGTAAAGTTTGAGAATGTACCAATTAATACTAATTCAGTTCAGCTTACTGCAGTACTGTAATATTCCTCATTTGAATATTTCAGTATTGATTTTATTTTCAGAGTTACGTTTTAAACTTGAGAACTTGAAGGCTTAACAGTTCTTAATTGTCAGGTCTCTGATTAGCTAAAGTTGTAATTCATTAGTTGTCGTTGTTGTTGTTGTTGAAACATGGATATATAATCACTATTGCAATAAATTACTCTACAAAATATCCTGTGTGTTTTTAATGCATGTTTTTCCTGGAAAAAACCCAACCCAAGGCTATTTGATTATGAATTGAGACAGTACCAACCATAAAATGTAAGATCTACCTGTCAGACCAGTATACTCGGCGTGACGTACATATAACCAGCTTTTCTTACTATTAGTCTACCATCTCTCATGCCAGTGTCATTGGTGTGTGACTGGAAAGTGGAGGTATTCCCCTTTTCGGGATGATTTGTGCCACACCTCATCGTCACGAGACCGGTGAAATGTGGAAGAAATAATTCAGGTTTTGTTTTGTGTTATCTGCTGCCATTTTGGTGTTTGGTGGTTGCGGGTCCTTGCAGCGTGTGATCTTTGTTTGCAGATAGGCCTCTTTCATTATTAGTTCTAGCTTTGTGTTGTCAACTGACAGGTCAGACCACATTCATCACACTACTGCTGAGACAAACAGGTCAGTGTCACCGGCAGGCTCCTCACACTCCCTCAGCAGTGTGTGTGTGTGTGTGTGTGTGTGCGCGTACGTGTGTGCGTGTGTGTCTCTCACTTTGTTCTCACTAATCAATAAGTAGGTTTTATTCAAGCAGTTACCGGTGTTAATGGACATTAATAGTAAATGCTGGACTGAGTTAGTGTTGAAATTTGTAGAGGATTGTGAAAGTATAGAATAAAAAAAAGTTTTAATTAAGTTTGGTTTCTTACTTCTTTGTATCTTTTTCTTTCTTTCTTTCTTTCTTTCTTTCTTTCTTTCTTTTTTTTTTTTTTTACCCACACAGTGTGTGTCAGTCACATCTAAAGAGTGTTAAAAACATGTCACTCCTGAAGGTAAAAATGAAAAGCGCTGCTTCAAGATGCCAACACAGATTGTCTAAAAGCAACTGCTGTTTATTGATTTAGTTTGCAATTCATTAAATATGTAGCAAATTAAAATGTAATACATAATTAATACAACCATAAAAACCATGTCTGTTTTTACCTCCATCCTGCCTACAGGGGTATTTGTAAAACCGGCTTCTGATCTGCCTGACACAAAAGTCTTTTCAGAAGTTTGGAAAGTTAATAAACCATTTCTGCATCATTTTAGTGAAACGCATTCTTAAAGTGCAGGCGTCAAAATAGGATACAGATTTTTGTAAGGTTGCCATAGAGCAATATAGTCCTGATATTGTGATAAATTATGTCACAATTTCACTTCACAGGGATATCATGATTTTTAAAAAAAGAATAATTACAGACAAAATGAATGGAGCTGATTTTATTATAAAATTCTGAAAATTCTAAAGATTTTATATATGTAAAAATAAATGTAATAAAAACACATGGTATTACCTTAATTTTCTTAGATATTAAATAAAATATTGATTAAAATGGGAATAAATGAAACAATACTACATCGCAGGGATATTATAAGTAAAGCTGTATATCATGGTGCATACATATATGGTGTATCAGAAAAAAAACGTCTTTGAGAATTGTGATAAACCGTTTGCCACGTTAGTATTGAATTGAGTGACGTTGAGTTTTTAAGCAAATTATTTATTATATTGATCATGTTACCCTGTTATCCACCATTTTATCCATCTGTTTATAAACAAAAAAAAACCTGATGATTTATAGTTTATAAACCCAGTTACTGCTGCATGAAAGTTACAGTTTGCTGGTCTACCCTGTTGAAAGGTTAGACAGTAGCAGCTGAGAATCAGAGCTCAAACACTCTTCCTGTCCTGCCTCGCTCCGTCCTGCCAGGAGAAATGCTGCCCTTGCACTGTAGGCCCCCCACCCCCCCTCCCATTTTCAGATCAGGTTCCTCACACGATTCATTGCTTAGCTCTCACGTTATTTGTCGGCACACAAAAATACAATAACGGTGCTCACTATGACGAACCACTGCCCTATAGAATCATCACGCAGTGAGCAGAAAACGTGAGCGCACGCTGAAAAGACGAAATGGCTGTAGACTGTGGTCAGCAGCTGAGTGACCATGTTGGTGTAAGCAAGTGCCTGCCAGTCAGGGAACATGAGGCAACAGGCTGAAAATATCCTGCAGTTGGTGCTGGCAGTACAAACCAAGGTTGGAGTAAATCACTGGAGAGAGTCCCAAAGGGCATCGCAAGTGCCATCAGTGCCCCAGTTAGGCAAGAACGAAGGGGCTATCGAACAGACAAGATAAACAGTGCGTTTCTCTGTTCTGTAGCATTGCTTTATTAACTCTTTAGCTCAAGTAGTACTTGCTCAAATGAACCTTATTTATTCAAAGGTCATGCGCTAAAAAATTATGCTATGTTAAGACATAAAGGTCACAGTGGCGCTCTTCAGATTTTAAAGCAGTCTCAGATGGTCTAAAAACAAACGAACAAGCAAGAAGGATAGCTTTATCATTTATTATTAAATATCGTTTATATCAGATATTTCCTGTGCTCTGAATGTCTCTTCAGTGGCCACGTGTGGTCACATTTTGTTAGTAGAGCCTGTGTGTGCGCGTGTGCCAGATCTGCCAAAAGCAACCCGAGACCACTTCAAATCCTGACCCACAACCAGCCAATAGGAAACGAAAAGACAAACAGGATGCCATTTCCTAATTAAAATGCCAGGAGCTCAACGCAGTCAATAAAGTTATACCCTAGACTGTCGTATTACTGTGAGGTAATCATGCTTTGATTTGCTTTTCAACAATCGTAGAAGAAAAATTGAGAATTATAATCAAAAGCAAAATAAATAAAAAAACAATTAAAATAAAATAAAAGGACTGCAGTATTTCTTTAAAGAAAATCATCATCAGTTCACCATACTGTATGCATTCATGAAGCAGTATTTCCTCAAATATTTTTTCAACCAAGTTTCTAAAATTGTCTGGTGTTAGTACATAGTGTATAATCGTGAATATGTTAGTGTATGGTTGTGAATAAACAGTAGCAGTGAGAATGAGTAGATCTGATCACTAAGACAAATAGCATGCATTTATATAGTAAAGAGCATTTGTTTATGAATTTGTTTATTTTATTTTCTGAAGAAGCGCCTTTGTTTAATGCATTCGAAACAAACAGTTGACGTAGCATTTAACATGCAGCACTGTGCAAATGTCTCGAGCCACCCCGGATTTATTCATATTAAAAGATGTGATGTAGATTAAATGTAAGAAATTGGAAGAAATGTTTTACTGTGACAGGCTGCAAAGTGTCACAAGATACAATGTAAAAAAAATTCCTTGTTTATGTAACAACCTCAGCAGCAACCTCATTTCCCCTCTCGTCTGTTCCAACCATTCAGCATCACCAGTATACCTGAAAACCTGTCATCATCTCTACCTGTTTCTCACTGGTTCATGCCTAGGTTCAAGTTATATGTTTTTTTTTATGTTTGAATGATTCATAGGTCACTGTGTGGCTTAACAAACAAAAAACATTTCTCTGAAACTGGTCAGGTACAGGAACTGAAAACCTGAAAACAAGAGACAAAATATTGCCAAAAATGACAGGCAGAAAAATTCTTCAGGAAGCCTGGAGAACTATTTTTCAAAACTGCATTAAAATACAAGAATGTCTGGCTCTTTGAAAGTAAAATATTAAGAGATGAGGGGTGGCTCAAGACTTACACAGTACTGTAGCTTACTTCCTCGAACTTGGCAGCACAGGTGACTAGGCAGTTTACATACGGCTGCATGGATGTATCCGTTTCTACAGGGATGCGATCACCTGAGATTGATTTTAATCCCATATGTGAGTGGATTTTTATTTATATGCAGTTATATTTCCACTGACAGTTCTCTTCAGCCTGTGTACTTACTTGGTGGTTTTGTTTAAATACATTTAATGGTTATTATGGACAGAATGTGGGCCTGTTGCAGGTTTTTTGCCCAGTTTTACAGAATATTACATTCTGCTTTTTTAATTACTGTAATGATCTAAAGTGCAAATCTCATTTTCACCCAGAGTCACAATCCAACTTAGATCTTCCCAGTACATCGTATTGGAGCCTGTGCTTGCTCGTCGCGCTCCAGTGTTTTTGCGTCAGTCTCGAGTCTTTTACCAGCTCCAGGACTGGCACCATATGGCTGTCGATGACTGTCATTGAACAAGCTGTGGTTTGGGTGTTGTTTGTGAAGCAGCTCTTTTGCAAACAGCTGAATTAAACATCTGACAACTGTGCTGTTCAGTACACGGGGATCCTGTGCTAAGCTGCAAAGGTGATGGATTTCTGTTCAACGCTCTGGCCCGATTCCAGTCCCAGTCCAGGCGCTGGCTCTTATCTCCAAGCCCCAGGCTACTCTGCCTTCAGTTCCAGGCAGGGATGACAAAACTGGACTCTCTCTCTCACACCCTGCAGAGGAGATTACATGTTCTCGCACTCACACAGTTGCACAGAATGGCGTATGCCCACACATGGATGTGCGCCTTCTGTGCTTATCCAAGTGGAACTTGGGTGCTTCAGAGCACGTCAGCATAAGATGGATTGCAGCAGCACTGTGTTTGATAAGGTTCCTCTCAGGCAGTAGTACGTGAAAGACATGGTGCTGTAATTATTTCTGTGATTGTCTAATTAGTTCCTCGGCAGATTAAAAATTGTTTTGTTATCAGTATAGTCATAGTGTTTTTAGTACATGGTCATTAAATATTGTATTGATTGGAGAGATTAATAAAAATTATGTATCACTTATCAGTGGGACAATCACTAGGATAATAAAATGAACACCAGCATCTTTTGTACCTGACGCATGTTAAAATTAGGTTTGAATGGTGTTATTTTTATTGCCGTTGTGATGAGTATTCTCGAAGCTTCCTGTGCCCAGATGACATCATATGTGTAGGACGAGAAGCATAGCTCAGTGTCGCACGAGTATCTGCCATCAAAATAAGCAGGCGTGAGGGAAGAGGGGAAGATTTGGCTCCTAAACAGGCAGCGCTTTAATTGTCTTTGAGCTATATAGCTTGCAATAATCTCTCTCAGACATATCCAGAGCACCGCAGTCAGCTCATAACCAAACGCCAACAATCTGCACAAGCAGCATGCCTTTCTCATTGTGGAAGTGCTCGTGTATTACTCAGTGTACCAGTGATATCTGGGTAACTTGCTACTGTCAGTTTGTGCTGCGTTCTTGATTACAAAGTCGGGAATTCACAAACATTGTTCTTAAGATAAATTGGAAAATGTGATCCTTTTGAGCAGCTTTGGAGCTTGTCCTTGTGTATGTTTTTGTATTAGGGAGTCATTTAACATCTCTTTTTCATTATTTCAACACTTTTCCACCACAGAAATGCAAATAAGAACCAGATCCCAGACTGCACAATCAGCTGTAGTCCTGCACAAAAAAACATGACCATCGGTGATGCCAGGAGCCTGGGTGCTGTTTTGGGTTATTGCCATGACATTACATTAAGCACCTTCAGAGATTCCCATAACCACCATAAAATGCTGGTTTTGTTTTGACTGGGTTGAAGATTATTAATACATCAACCTTTAGTTCAGAATAATGGGTCAGTTGTGTAAAATAAAATAAAACTTTTTCTTTTTTTTGAGGGGAGTTTCCAATTTAGTCATCTGTTACTTCCCACCCACTTTCTGGTCCCCCATCACATAACAGTTATAGACCACAAAGTGTGTAGGCTAACTACTCTCCTACCCCGTTTTTCAAGCTACATCACTTAGGCGGCGTTTACATTACCAATACCAATTGACTCAATTCTGAATTTTTTTACCGTAATAATCAGATTTTTTAGTGCTGTCTGAATACACAAATCTGATGTTTTTCAGATTGGATCTGAGTCACTTTCCTTTGTGGTCCTAGATCAGATGAAATGAAAATTTCATAGCTATTAAAACAGCTCAAAGTGAGGTGTCTGGCTTTCTTTCTTCTTCTGTTCAGAGTTATACCTGTGTGTTATTTCAGTACAGTATGCGTCTACATTGGAGTCAGATAAAAGTCAGAAGTAATTATGAAAGTGAACCGTCATGACATGCAAACCTGATGTAACCAAAATAAATTAAAATCTCAATTGTATAATGTGGCTTGTAATGTCAACATAACCTTAGACGAAATCTACCCTCTTCTGCATACATGAGCTCACAGAAACCAGCAATTCTTTATTGACTCATTGTTTGACAATAAGAGAGCAATGCCACAGAACATGGCCACCTCTCTATTTTTATCTTTTGCGTTATGGCATCACTGGGAACCAGCAATCTCCTAGCAATAAAGCAAGCACCTTTCTGTTGTGCAACTTGCAAACTTTGCAAAAAAGCAATCATTCTACAGGTAACTACATCACAATGTGACTCTGCTTCAGAATAAAGCATTTAATGAACATAGAACATATGAAATCTTCAAGGCAGGTCATTATGATGATCATCTTGCTGTGCTCATGTTATTTAGATTATTTTAAGCATTGCTTTTCTTTTTATTTTGTTGGATTTTGAAGTAATCTTGGTCCATACAGTTTGTAATGAGAATCTTGATTCTGTGCTTGTTCTGTGCTTACTGTACTCTTACTGTAACTTGGATTTTAATCAAGCTGTTTGAAAGCACTTTTGCCCACAATGCTTTTCTACAAAGAGACCTTGTTGATCTAATTTTCAACCACCTTCTAGAAACAGTCTGAAACCAACATCCGAGTGTCAATCACTTCACGAAATCAACTCGGATTTTGCTGAGCTGCAATCCATTTTACCTTCTGAGTTCAGACTCTGGGTTTTACTGGGAATATAGAAATGGTCTTGGTCGGTGAACTCCATTAAGATCTGCCATGCCAAGTCTTGCCTGACAATCTGTCTGAAAAACCTCTCCACTAATTCAAAAGAACCTGCCGGTGGATGTATAAGCCTTACAGAATGCAGGTTTCCTTTCCCCTTTGAGACGCTATGCAGTGGAACAGTTTTGTGCTTGGTCTGAGTGCTTTAGATCAGAGATGGGAATCAGAGTCTGCTCTGCGCTCCCGGGGTTAAAGGTTAGTGTCTTGTAGATAAAGAAGACGTTTCATGTGTGCTGGCCCCGTATTCGGCAGCAGCGCCTTTGAAGCCGGACGAGTCCTTTCTTCCTATCAGCACATACTCTCTAACCACAGAGAAAGAACGGTCACCACAAACATCTCTCCAGAGCATGAATCCATGTGATGGTGTCACATTTACCATCCACTCTGCACCACAAAATGAAATAAAGTGAGCTACGGCGACAGTTCCACAATACCCAGAAACTTGGTGTGTGTGTTTGTTTAGAGTAAACCCAAAATGTAACATTTTACTTAAGGCACAGTCCTCAAACAAACCAAACATCTTTTTAAATAACGCTGTAGAATAGTACATTGTTCAATAAAATTTATGCCCAAGAAGCTATTAAAAATGTCCGATCCCAAACCGCCTTTTAATCTATTGTAGCTTTCAAGTTGCCCTGCGCTAGGGTTTAGTATTTATTAGTTTTAGTAGTATTTTAGATTTTAACATATTCGCTACTGTCGTGCCCCCTCAACACTGAAGTGCACTAGAACAGTCTCCCTGGGATCATTTGCTGAATTCAAGAGCTAAAAGCTGCAGTTGTTGAGTCCTTCTGTGCTGTGGTGTTTGCCAATTCTGGTACATTGTTGGGGTCTAAATATTTTACTGAATGTATCACAAATACACAATATGAGATTTGAGATGCAGAGAGTAGAAAAAGGTAAATGGTTTGTTGTTTAGCAAAAATCCCTTCCCCAGCAAGTTGCTTGACAATTTCACTTTTGCTATAAAAAAAAGATGATTAATTTGAAATTATCGTGATAAAGTCCAGATCTAAACTAAAATCCCCTCAAACATTGCTTTTATCTACTTTTCTACTAGTGGCACATTTTATATAGATATCGATAAATATAGATATAGCGATGCCCCTCAAGCTGCTGGTCAGTATTCATTCTACCCCATATGAAACATCCGCCCATCCTAATCTGATTTACTGTATGTAGTCCATTTAAAATTCTGTGTTGCGCAACAGATACGGCGTTGCTGAATTCTTTAACTGAGGATGAATCCCGAATCTCAGCTTTCCCCCAGACTTCAGGGGGCATTCTTTGAAGTAATGATGAGGGGAAATCCTTCTTCCTTGATGCCGTGCCGTCTGTGGTAGAGCGTGCGCTCCAGTCTCCAGTCATGCGAGTGTGTATGCAGTCTGGATTTGTGTGTAAATATAGAACACTATTTTAAGGCCTTTTTTTGAGGCGGAGATAGTTATAGCAGGTTTTAAAATTATCGTAGCCCACATGTCTATTTTGAGGTAGCATTAAGCTCATTCATGCTTCCATTCATTCAGACATGTGCTGACTGCGGAAGTCCCGACTCCCGCACACACTCCCGTCTGTGCTTAGTGCTTGTTTTAGCGTGTTGTATTTTTATCCGAACTACTGTAAACACTTTCCGCGTATAGTAAAGGATACAACTCAAAAGCCTGATTTATTAGTTCTCACATTTGAAAGACACGATTGGATGAAATTGGAAATGTTTATATGATTAATGTTATAACGGATACAGGATGCATTTGCACTGTTGCTGGGTTTTGTTAACATGTATTGAGTGTGTGCTCACAGACCTGCGTAGTGGTTCAGTTTATAGTCACATGCCTCGCGCCCAGTCGGGGATACGGTATCCTGCCGAAGGTCAGTGAGGCTCAGTGATGTGGCTGTGATGTCTCTAATGAAGCTGATACAGCACAGCTCACTTCCTCCTGCCCTAACAGCTCCGAGGGAAATGCAAACCTCCAGAGGAGTGTCTTCTCCATCTCATCCTGCTGCTCATTCTGCAGTCAAGCACAGATTTACTTGGTGGTTGTCTGAAGAAGACTTTCTGTCTGCTTATTAAGCAATTAAACATGCATAGCATTTCAAGATGTATTGCTAGTTTTTCTCCTTTTTTGGCAAACCTCTCTAATGATCTATTTATTTAATTAATAATTTGACTGAACGGTGCTGATGTAGACAGCACAGCATTTGTGACATATTGAACTTTTTTTTTTTAAATATTCGGCAAACCTGACTGTAGCTGACTGCTGCGTTTTGTCGTTCCACTAGAGATATTTCATGCTTGCTGCATGTTTCTACTACACAAGTCCTCCATATGTAATAGCAAACATAGCATGGATTTCCATTAATTAAACATTGTAAAATAACTGGAGACTACAGACACTTTAGGAAAACACCTGATAAGAAAAGCAAAGCTAAATAAATGGCTAAGATGTGGCTGTCTGGTAAGGCTATTTGTTAAAGCTAGTCTACGCTCTTTATGAACAAGAAATCAGGACTAAATTATGTTTTCTGAGATGCTGCTGCTATAAGGAGTGCCACTGCGTGCGTTATAGCTTGACATCTACTTGCTATGTCCTTTTACTGGAAGCACTCGAGGGTTAGGGGCACTCGTATACACCACACAGCCACTGGCATAAGACAAGAAGCATTCTCAGCATTTTATAAGTTCATTTCTTTTTGCACAAGTATGTTTTTTGTTGAAGTATGTGTTTACACACACTTTTTGGAACAAATATTACCTTGAGGTACCATATATGGTAATTTCACTGGCACAATAATAAAAAAATATTGAAATAATTTTTAAGTTAAAAAAAGGTTTTAAAATTTTAAATGTACAACTATCTCTGTGAGTGCTCTATAAAGGGTTAAGACGAGAACTGGAGTGACATTGCAATTTGCGTATCATGCTGGCTGGCATTTCTACCATTGTTTTCCAAAATGCCAGTCTTCTGTGTTTGTGCCACACCCACTTCAGGTTTAAATCTGACTACAGATAAGAATATTTACAGCACTAAATGAAAAAAAGAATGTAAAATACTCTATGGATTATTATTTTTTTATTTTTATGCCTGTTTTCAAGTCGAACTCTTTTGCTTTCTTGTTTTTTTTAGGTCCATAATTCATCATCATCATCATAATCATCTTCATCCCCATCATCATAGATTTTTTTCCGAGGGGGATTGGAACACAGTACGGACCCAGAGCGGATGATTTACAGCCTGAACACACCGTGAACTGAAGGCTCTGCCAGGAGGCCTCGCTCCTTTCTTTACATACGTACTCCTTTTTTTTTTCTCGCTGTGGGGGAAGAGCCACGAGCCCAGCTGCTTCAGACAGGTGGGACAGGGAGAGTGAGGGACAGTGTGTGGGCGAGAAAAAGACAGGCGCCTGATTTGCCATTTGCGGTCCTGTACGCTCATCAGGACGCCAACAACCTTTGCCATCTGATCTCATCCCGGGCTCCACCCTGCCCCCACCACCACCCAGCCAATCACAGCAGCCATGGGGAGGAAAAAGATCCAGATCCAGCGAATCACAGACGAACGGAACAGACAGGTGAGACGTCGGGCATGTTTATTTTGTTTTTTAAATATGTGTTGAATGATTTTATTTCCCTCGACCCCAAAACGAGTGCAGTTTGTCGTATTTAGCAGTCTTTTTTTTTTAACTCCTAAATTATACCATCTGTTTAATTTAATAGCTGCATTACTTGTTGTTTTTTGAACTCTCACCCATTTTACCGCCAGTCTGTCCGAATGAGTTGCAGAACTAAGTCTGTTTTTATTTTTCTCTTCTTAGCTACATAATTATTATTTTTTTTTTCCTACAGTTTTTAAAATCCCTCCAGGTCTTATTGACTCGTGCAGTGACATCCTGACTGTTCCAGGTGTCTATACTTAACTGGCCTGCTTTTTAGACCGTAGTTAGCTCTGTTCTCCTTCAGATGTACAGAATACAGTTTTTTAATCTATCCAAAGGATCCATGAGTTAATTACAACAATCTTTTAAATTCTCTATTACAGCCTGGTCTAAAAAAAACATGAAATCATATTTACTCTTACTTTAAATTTATCTGATCTGATTTGTCTAAAATCAATACTCAGCAACACACACACACACAAAAAAGCAAAAATTTCCCCCTTCACTTTGATTAGCAGTAATTCTGCAATAAAACAAACTTGTAGAGACGTGTATGTGTGTGTGTGTGTGTGTGTGTGTGTGTGTGTGTGTGTGTAGAGGCATCTGCAGAGTGACATGAGAAATCCAGCACTGGTGGCAGCAGGTGAGAGCGTGATGTGTACAGATCAGTAGATAAGCTCACAGCTCAGAGGTTAATTGGAAAGAAATAAGAAGTGAGAAGAACCAGGTCGTTGCTCCTACCACATGCCACAAATGCACCCTTTTTTCCCCCTTACTTCTCATGTTGCTATTGGTTACCTGCAAGTCTATTTTTGATGCCAATTATCATACACTTGTTTGTGTTAAATTTCACATTCAACAGATAAGAAACCCATCACCTTCTGTTTCTCTTGAAAACAAATGAAGTTGGATTCTCCTATACCGTTAATATGTATGTAATATACTCTTAATCTATTGATCGTTTGTTTTTACAAAGAAAAGCTCCTTTTTTTCTAGTCTGCAAATATCCAGCTTTTTTAAATTTCCAATCGCAGAGTTCTCCACAAGACCTTTCTTTCTCATGGTCAAGCAGTTTGAATTGAAGAAAAAAAAAAAATAGACGGAGTACATTGAATGTTGCAATTGTTTTGGATAATATTGGTTTTGGAAGGATATTATGTTTGTATGTGTGTGTATATGTGTGTGTGTGTATATGTGTGTGTGTTCAGTCCCATTGTTTTAAGCGAGCCTTTAGAAGGGTGCTGTATCTCAGCAGATGGAATATGGTCAATACAGCTCTTTATTTGTGGCACTCCATCTGTGTCTGCCTGTCTCTCTGTATGCATGTATATATGTGTGTATGTGTGTGTGTGTGTGTGTGCGTGTGTGTGCGCGCGCACACGATTCTGTATTTACATGGAGGTGCAGATGGAGAAGGTCTGATTGAAAGAGGGTAGATTTAATGCCTATGGAAACAAGTTGGAAATAATTTGATTTGTGCCTGCGGGAAAGACAAGAAAAAGAAACAAAGGGCACCAGATTTAAAGTTTTCCCCAGAGTTGCATCAGTGTAATATGGAGGGGCGCTAGTTCTTGTCAGGGGTAAATGAAATTAGACAGATGATATCTGATGAAATCAATTCAAGAATGTAACTTTTGTTAAAAAACATGTGTACGCGTTACGGGTTATTTCTTTTTGCGATTGCGTGTGTGTTCTTTATATATTCGACTCTCTCTCCCCTTCTACTTTTTTTTTTCTCTGCATCCTTGCTCATCCAGTATATGTTCCTTCTCCACGTTTCTCTCTCTCTGGCAGGTGACATTCACCAAGCGCAAGTTCGGTCTGATGAAAAAGGCCTACGAGCTGAGTGTGTTGTGTGACTGTGAGATTGCCCTCATCATCTTCAACCACTCCAACAAGCTCTTTCAGTACGCCAGCACCGACATGGACAAAGTGCTGCTCAAGTACACAGAATACAACGAGCCTCACGAAAGCAGGACCAATGCAGACATCATTGAGGTAATGCGGCCATGGACGCACACGTGAAGTATTTTTACTTTAGTAAGTTAAAACGCACTGATTCATATAGCTCCTGGCTGATTGGAAGCTAGGTCACATACTTATTGACATTATAACAGTCAGTACATGTACATGATGTTGTGTTAGTTTGACTAATTGTGTTAGCCCACCTAAAAAAAAAAAGGTAAACATTATAGTCCGACTAAAACTGTATTAAATTCCGAGTGTGATGCTGCTGGGAGTCGAGCTTCTCCTTGTACACACAGTATAATTCAATCAGACACAGAGGGGCATATCGCTACCTATCGTAGCGGAGTCAGACATACTTTGATCAATAAATTGATTTCCTTGCCCAGCTTGTGTAATGGACATGGACAGTCATGCAGTTAAATCCCCTCGTCAAGCTATAACCAGTCATAACCATAGCTTGACTTTACTTTATTATGTAAACATACCTGACTGACTTGAGCAAATTTATCTTGGCTTTAGATGCTGTCTGTAGTTAATCTAAAGTCTTATATTATTTTTATTCTCTTCTTAATTCTTTATTGTCTTCTTCCCTAGCAGTTCAGGGTAAGTGTTCATTCTTAGCGTGGATAGGAACGGGCTTGTACACTTCAGAACGAATGATAGCAAGTGTTAAGGGTCACGGCCTCCCGCGAGTTAGCGAGCAGCTTGCTGCAGGTGTAGGCAACGTTTACAGGCCTGTGGGTCTCTATAAGCCACTGGCTGCTTGCCTGGAAGATGGTGGGACAGCAGAGGTAGGGACATCTGGACCTAGGAGCTCCCCCTGGCCTTGGCCTGAAAGAGAGGGCTACAGACTCTCACACGTACTCTGAAACACACACACACACACACACACACAACCCACATGCCCTATGCGTTAGGAGCAATTTGGCTACAAACATACACAAGTGTAGAAAGTCTTTATGTTTTTAAACTACTTTATATAAATTAATTCACTTGCTATACATGAATATGTGCTAAATAACAGCAGTTCCTGTGATCCTAATGAATGCATAGATGCCTACGCTTTTAAAGACGCATCCGAGAGCTATGTGGGAGAGAGAACATACATACTTTGTTAGTTGACTGCGTTAAGGGTGAGAAACCAGCAGTACGTGTCTTTCTCATGACAGAAGGCCACGGCAAGAGATGTGCATGCTTCTCATTGGCTACAGCTGCAGATGGTATATGCGTGTATATGTGGGTAAGAGAGGAAGAGTGCACATGTGATGTGGTGAAGGTGTTGGGTGTCGGTGCCGCTGTGGGACACATCAGCTCAAGGCTGACTGGGTAATTGCGTGCGCGTGTGTGTGTGTGTGTGTGTGGGCTTTAGTGTGCAGTCGACCAGAAAGCTGCTTCATGTAATATTGAGATGGAGTGTGCTACGGCAGGAGCTCCACTCGCCCTGACGTCCAGCATCAGGCCCTGAGGAACTAGTCCAGTCGCACGGCAGCGCCACACTGTCCACCCCTTCAGATGATTCAAAATACACGTCCGTTTCCCTTCTTTGTCTTTTTTCGCCTTCACAGATCAGCTGCATTTTTAAATATAAAGGTAAAGTGTCATGAAGGCTCTTACCTCATTTTCTACCTGAATTAATGGCCAACTTTGGTATATACATATAGGCAGACATCCCATCATACTGCTGGATGACTGTGCAGTCATGCATATGTATGTGCACTCACCAGATTCTCTCACAGAGTCTCGCACAAAGCTTTGTGTGCGTGCGTGTGTGTGTGCGTGTGGCTTGCATTTCCTGCCAGAGTGTGTTAATCCGCCTGACTGCAACTCCCAATGAGAGAGCAAAGGGACATGAGAAAGAGGGAGCAAGTGTCAAGAGATGGACCAAGATGAAGTAAGAAAAAGGAGAAGAATAACATGGAGGACAGGAACATGAGGGAATGAGGGAAGAAGCAAAGAGAAATTCCCTTCTCTTAGACCCCTGAGCGGAATGGATCTGGCTGCAGATGCTGTGTTAAGCAGATTATTAGTACAACTCAAGAGACATCGCGGCTAAACAACTTATTCCCAGGAACCATGCCTAATTAAGACAAGAGGAGATTTCATAAATTTATTTTTTTTTTTAATGTAAAAATGGGACAAAGTGCAAAGTAGTAGCCTGACAAGAAAACGGAAAAGAACAGAAGAATATTATAGCATAGTTATCAGTTTTATAGAGCTAGTAGCCGAGTGTAGTCCTCAGCAGACTCCACCACGGGAACCTGTTCATAAACTAAAAAACTTTATGCATGTTTTCGAGGGAAGAACCTGTTCCCAGTCTTGATCAGTTATCCAGCATAAGTTATTTTCTCTGCAGCAAGTGCTCCTGGAGCTCGCCACGCTGCGAACGGTTTGGTAGATCAAATGCAATCAATGCTGAATAACTAAACCATGATTAGCATATAGCAGCATACCACGTGCTGATTTTGTACAGGCGTGGTATGTAGGGCATTTACTTTTGCACTCACACTTTGTGCACGCATCGGTAAAAGTGTTACATTAAAGGGCAACAAAACATCAGTCTTATCTTCCGTGCTTGCTCTGTTGCCACATGCTGAAATGTCATATCCATTGCGCTACCTGTGCATGCATTTGCATCACCTCTGTTATTTTACATAACATCCGGAACTACGGACTTTTCTAGGAACAGTGCACTTCTTGTTCACGAGAGTTGCAGAACTCTTTAGTTCCTCAAAAGGTTCTGGAACCTTCAGTGCTTGGTGGTGGTGGTTCCAGACTAAGATTAGAAAGGAGAGCTGGAGAGCAGCGTAAGAGCCTGTAGAGCACTTTAGACCCTAATCTGATCGTCTCCAGGGTGTTTCTGTGACCCGGCACATCCCGGCGTAATCCATGTGTGGAGGAACAGAAACATCTTGTGCTCATCCTCATCCACATCCACGACAGTAGGGGACCAGGATGATCTTATGGTCCTGACACCGGTAGCCACAGATTAAATACGTTGCTTGTTTACTCACACGTGTCACTAGTAAATGGGCATCATGGTAGTGAAATTCCATACTAAACATTGATAAAAACAAACCTGTTTGCTAGTTTAACGCTAGCAATGTTCTCAGCAGTGACTCATTTCAACTTCATGAAGCACTTCCTACTAACCCTCCTTCCCCTTAAAAGCCCCAAGCTATGTACACTGCTATCCAAGTCGCCGGTGGAGAAGTTACATTAGAAGCATGTATAAATCATGGGCACACTAATGTAGAAAAGCGCTTTTTGAAACGGGCAACAGTCGAGGTAGGCGTACAGGAGGAAATATCTGTGCTTCTCTGTGTAGCGCCTCTGATGTTTGGCCGGCCATAGCAAAGCCGTGGCTGGGTACATGTTCTCCAGGGACGCCAAGAGGCCCAGCACACACTCGGCATAGCACAAATGGGACATGACATTACATTCTGCCTCCACATACAGCAACCCACACCGAACGCCCTCGTACACGCCAACAAGACGGAGAGCACGAGGCTCCGAAAAGAAAATAAGCACTCGGAATTCGAGAAGGGTGGCAGGATGCAGCAATGGATAGATAGGAGGAAAAGAGGACAGGAATGAGTCAGGCTAAATAGTCGTGGGAGAGCATAAGAACAGGGGAAGAGAGCACGAGGTGCTTAAAGAAGAAGGGAACGAGAGAGCAGCTAATGGAAAAAGAAGGGAGGAGGATAAATGAGAGTAGGCTTATGAAGGCTGGGAGAGCAGGAAGGAAGAGAAGGGGAGGGGGGGAACCGAGGGGGAGGGGCGGAAGAGAGAAAACAGGAGCTCCAACCATTCAGAGCGCGTGGAGCTCTGCAGGGGAATCTTACCTTGGCAACACAATAGAAGCGGCCACATGAAAGAGAGAGCCAGCAGAGAGAGGAGCACAGGGACAGGTGAACAGATGGCCCAGGCCCAGAGACAAGCGGATCAGCTGACATGCTCTGCTCTGCTCTGCTCTCTCTCTCTCTGTGTGTGTGTGTGTGTGTGTGTGTGTGTGTGTGTGTGTGTGTGTGTGTGTGTGTGTGTGTGTG
>JAQQZT010000033.1:14501856-14531562 GCA_030068275.1 Clarias platycephalus | reverse complement strand
GTGTGTGTGTGTGTGTGTGTGTGTGTGTGTGTGTGTGTGTGTGTGTGTGTGTGTGTGTGTGTGTGTGTGTGAGTGACGGGACTAATACTTCTCTAATCTTCCCTTTCTTTATATGTTTGTGTGCTCTCTGTGGTCTGTTCACAGCATGTGGGGTGCAGACAAACAGAACGGGGAGATGGCTAACTGCCTCTCCGGTCTGGCCGCTAATGTCAGGTGAATAGGCCGCTAAGGGAACTGTGTTTTTAGTCAGTCCTGCACTGACGGCTCACTGCGCTAGCCAATGCCGCTCTGTCATCCTGTCTGCAGTCGAGGCCGTCACAGCTACCGCTTCTGATTGAGTCTCAAAAATAGTCAGTGTGCTTTTGCTGCCAGCGAACACCTCACTTCACTTCATGCTTCAGTTCGCTTTGTAATTGTTTGTTATTTATACTGTATCTGCTGTTCTTCCTCGTCGTCCATCTGTGTTTGTCGTGTGGGCGGATATCAAGTCAGGGGAAAGGAGCTTGTTGTTTAAAGCAAATGTAAGTGAGTTAAAAAACATGAAAGCTATTGAGAATACAGCAGTCAATAATGATCTGAAAGTCTGCACGTGTGGTTCAGAAGTCATTCAGTCCAGCGCCCCCTGTAGGCCAGTTGCAGAACAGCCTGTAGCGATCTTCACTCTGTCATTTACATAACTTGTTTTCAATTGTGTGTTTTCAGGGTATAAAATCTTACCAAACGCAGGTTATATTGCTGTTCAGATTTAAGCACCATCACCACCAGCATCTGATGTTGTTTCCTGCAGTTATATAAATAAATATTCTGAATCTTTTTTTTTTTTTTGCTGATCTTGGAGTAGTTTATGGTTTCTAGGCTCACATTTCCCTGCAATCTGACTCTTAATTGAGTGTAACTGATCTCCTACTGCTTCATGTGTTCTAATGCTTTTTTTTTTCCTGGTTATTTAGTGATTTATTTTCCTTTTTCTATATTTTGTTGTCCCCCACTTTATAAAATGTCCCATAATATAAAAGAAAACATGTCCACTAGGTTGTGTATGTGTACAACGGTTCTTGGCTGTAACCGTTTGAAACGCTCCACCATGTGACATCAAACCCTTATGAATAGGCAGTGTAGCGTTTGTGCATCATGTGCCTCGCCCATCTTCTTGTGTTCACACTCAGCATGCGTTCCAAAGCTCTGTGTGACTGTGTGTGTTTAACCGCATGATCAGTTTGATGCAGGACAGACTTGCGTCTGTGAGTGTGCAGTGCTCTCCTGCTGGAGCTGACGGGCCAGGGAGGTGTGTGTGTGTGTGTGTGTGTGTGCGTGTGCGTGTGTGTGTGTGTGTGTGTGTGTGTGTGTGTGTGTGTGTGCGTGTGTGTGGTGCATGTGGAACTACTACCACATTTATTATGCCACATCTTTTATATGAAAAATGTGTGATGGCGGGGGAGTATTGATATGAAGGTGCTAGTGTGTTTCGCCTGTCTTTCTCTCTGCAGTGTGACCTCTCAGGCCAGCTTACTCTTGGGCAGGGAGGATGGGCTCAGCTGGTACTGTATTCTCCTAATCTTGCTGTTTTCTGTCTGACTGGCTGTCTTTTTCTCTGTCTGTCTGTCCTTTCTGACTCCTGTCAGTCTGTTGCTCTATCTCTCTCTCTCTCTCTCTCTCTCTCTCTCGTCTTCCTTCTGCTTTAAGTGGCTGAATTGCCTCTTTGTCACTTTTTTCAAGTCTCCTTCAAATGTCTGTTGAATAACAACAACAACAATGCATATTAAGCTTGCGATCAAGTCACATTCATAGTACAAATCTATAAGGCCGAGGTGTTATTTTAATTTTTCTCACATTCTCCCTGGATTCATAACACATGCAGGTAGCGTTTGTATAACAGCACACACACACTTACAGTAGGAACTGTTCTGCGGTTGAGGCAGAGTGAGAGTTTGGGCTGCGTGAGTGTGTGTGAGAGAGAGAGAGCGAGACCAGAACGAAGCCTTTTCCACTGACACAGAAAATTATCGATTTCTAGTGATGTTCATGGAAAAAAAAGATCATAACTGAGTTAGTTTTGCAACATCAGCTCAGTGATCTGAATAGAAAACAGCTACAGAAGCTGGCTATGCAATTGGCCGTGGTGCTAGACTTTCTTTATGGACTTTCAAACTCAAGAATAAACAGGTAAAAGTAATAAAAGCATACATTTTCCCGCACATGTTCTTGTGCTGTCTGTCTATAGATGCTGCAGAATCTGGTTACAGATAGGAAACCTAGAGCTCCAGTGCCAAAAGTACAAGAAATACAAATGTTACACAATGAGTAGGTAACAGTTCGGCTGGAAATGCAGACCGAGGCGTCGTGTCAGTGGAAAAGCCTGCATGACTGAGGGAGCAAACTGCTGTCCTGTTGCTTCTACAATGTCTCTGTGCTTTATCTTCTGTTTGTCAGAGTGCCTCATAAGCAGGACGCACACTCTCTCTCTCACACACACACACACACACTCACTTATACACCTTTGTTTTATAATTTGTTAAAGGACTCCCCATTAAATCCTTCAAATTTGAAAGTTTTAAGCAGATGTCCTCGTGCTGTCAGTGAGATTACCTCACTAGTTAAAATTGTCTGTTATTTCTATCATTGTGGGGTTATTTTGTCCTCACTGTGTTGTAAAACACACACAAACACACACACCACGATGCTTGTTTTTTATTTTTATTTGTCCGTTAGAATGGATCAAACAGCTGCTGATTCAGGGCTGTTTTTATTGTGATTATGTGGCAGAGTTGTCAAAAATGTTGTCATGGTCTCCAGTTTAATCTCTGTGTAGTTTCTGTCAGCACTTTGTTTTTGTCATAACTCGCTAAGCTGTTTTTAAAGCTCTTATAAATCTTTCTCTCTGTCTTTCTCTGTCTCTCTTTCACTACTTCCTATTGCAGGCCAGTGGGTCCTATCCCTCACGGAGCCACTTTGACGGTGAACACTAACCCGGGCGTGAGCATCAAGTCAGAGCCGGTGTCCCCTAACCGCGAACGCTCTACCCCATGCTCCACGGCAGGTCTCGGCGTGTCCCAGTACCCAGGGGCTGTGCGAGTGGAAGCCTCCGGCCGCTCGCCACTCCACACCATCAGCAGCAGTAACAGCAGCGAGCGGGACGAGACGGGCCAGCCACGGCCTCCGGAGTTCAGCGCGGCCGCCCTGGGGCCAATCAGGATAGCCGGAGGTCACACATCCTCTGTAGAGTCACAGGAGGGCGCTAATGGCAAACGCATTAGACTGGATAACTGGAACACATAAATACAACAAGCTAGAGCTGCCCTCTGTCTTTCTCTCACACACACACTCACACACAACACATAACCACCACACACACACACACACATTTACTCTGACATACAGTTTCATCTGCAGCCAAGACACATGCATGCAACACTTTCTTTCCTTGGGCTTTTTCTGTTTTTCATATACACACACAGACAGACAGACAGAGACACACACACACACACACACACACAGTGCATATATGTACACACATGCAAGATAGTCATGGATAGAAGTGCCAATGCAGGTGCAAGCCTAAAGAGCTGGATCGTTTTGGACAGGTGTAGGATGGGACGTTTTTGTTTCTACAAAGCAGAGAAGAAAAAAAAAAATGCCAGCTTTACTGACCTCCGATCAGTCTTTACTGTCCTCAGCCCTGTCTCCACACTGACACACTTTACCTTTCTGATCCAAGTCCGGCTAAAGCGCTCAGACAGCCAAACACAAACTGTTCATCGTGGAGTGTAGCTTAGCCGCTCAGAAGCTGATATCCAGGTCATGTTATTGTTGTTTGAGGTTTTTTCCCTTTTGTTTTCTTGTGTGAGTGTGTGCGCACATATGTGTGCGGGTGAAAGCTTGTTTTTGCTGTTTATTTTTTATAGACGTTCTCTTCTCTCATGGAAATTTCTTCTTCTTCTTCTTCTTTGACTATCATGCTCAAACAGCTGTAGTACTGACGTACAAGGTGTCTGTTGCGTTTTAATCATCAGTCTTGTAAATCATGCATAAGGATGAAATCTCTCATGTACAGCCGACCTAATCGAGGTTTTAAAAATATTTCAGGGACGGACTACGGTGACTCATGAGGTGAACTCAGCCATGCAATCTCCTTACGAACGCAGAACTGCAGACAGACTGACAACAGTAATATTTGCGCGTGTGTACACCGTGTGATAGAGAGGACGTGGCGGTACAACCAAGTGCTCAGTTCAGTCATGGTTTTGAAGTTTGTTTTTCTTCCTGCTTTTCCTCTCTGCTAACTTGCGTCCAGTCCGTCAGCAGTGCACCTCTACATGAACAGCTCGTTCGGGTCGCTCTTCTTTTGCAGGAGAGGCGACCAGATTTTTCACTTTCTTCACTTTTGTACACACAAGTACGTATGTTTGTACCGTACGTATGGTGTAGTGGAAATGTAGCCCTATTTGTACGATTTGAACATAAGTCCTGATATTAAATGCAAATGTATACACACGTTGCTCAGCTGAACACTCTCTCGTAAAGAGTGTCTGGCTGTATTAGAGTCACTACCGCTAGTTTGTGTGAGAAGCAGCCTAAAAATCTGTATTTATTACTCGTATGTCTGGCTTTG
The DNA here is from genome assembly GCA_030068275.1 of Clarias platycephalus. Lineage (NCBI taxonomy): Eukaryota > Metazoa > Chordata > Actinopteri > Siluriformes > Clariidae > Clarias > Clarias platycephalus. Next base: position 14,526,953 of record JAQQZT010000033.1, on the reverse strand, counting down.
CAATTCAGATGTTAGTTAGTTCAATCTATGAAGCAAGATTTCTTTTTTTCTTAAACTGTTGTTTTAAGAATCCAGATGAGTTTAGAAGCAATCTGAGCCACACAGGGCTCGGGGGTTGCAGTTTTCTAGGCTTTCAGAGCGTGTAAATATCCAGTTTTCTCCTCTTTTTGTTTCTGCACAGGCTCTTGTGTAATGAGAGGAGAGGATCGGAGATAGAGAGGGTGTTTTCTGGAACTCTCAGCACACGGCCGTGAGGATTGTAGAACCGGAGAGGAGTGTAGCTTTTGGTTGAGGCTGAGGAGCAGCCAGGTGAGGGGGACTGTACATAGAGAAACGTGTATGATCATACACATTGTGCTGGATCTGCCTAAAGCAGAGCTGTAACTCTCAGTGGACATGTCTTTCTATTTCTATGTGTAAATAAATTACCGTGTTGCGAGCGAGCCTAGTAGAGATGCAGCAAGGGGCACAGACATGGGTTTGACTGTTTCAGGATCGATGCTTTTTTTTTTTTTTTTTTTTGGTTGTTGTTGTTTTGTTTTGTTTTATTCAGTAATTGATCTTCTGACAGAGTGCACTTTAAATCAACCCTCACCACCCCAACACGAATTCCCTGTACCCTTTTTAGTACTCGGCTGTTTTTCATAAGATGGGATGTTTTCTGTTTGTTTTTTTTCCCCCCTCCCAGTCACTTAACCCAATTAACAGGATACACACTCTGCATTGCCCTCCTCATGTCGCTGCTTTCATTTCCCTTTCCTTCATGCTGGCTTGACCACCTGGCTTTCAGTTTCATGCAGCAACTGCAGGACCGTCCGTTTCGGTCTTCATAATCCCAGCTCCTTAAACTTTAACACTCCATCCCTCCTCGCAGAAACAGTGTGTGCTGATCAGGGAAGAAGAGCTCATGTTTGTGGCCCCACAATTCATGCCTCGTTTTTTTGACGGTGAAAAATTATCAAAGACAGCTGTGTCACCTTTTTTGTAAAAAGACGTTGTACTTATAAACATAATAGATTAGACTTAACTCGACACGTGTTGCAAATGTGCAATTCTCGAAATGCAAAAAAAAGAGATGTCTATTATTGAAACAATAATGTACACAAATTGTTTTATGGTCATTAGTGTAGTGAATAATAGAGTGAATAGAATGAAGGATGTTTCATTATTGGTAATGAAGAATAGGACGAGCAGCAACCTCTGTTCAAAGTTTGTGAACAGAACGTTTTTAACCAGTGCTGTACGTTTATTGGTATCCCAATTCTGTAGTCACTATTTGTAATTTCCCTCAAAAGCTTAATATAAGAGAAAGATTTGATGTGACATATCTAATGACATGACGTCTTGGTGAGAAAAGTACAGTCTTGCTTTATGAAAAGGTGTTCTCTAAAAAGAAAAGAAAAGGACTCAGCCTGAAGTGTCTCAGAGGTTGGTTGATTTGGCTAAATATTCCATGGACATTGTGGTATAGCTCCATTATATATCTATATATTCTCAGGTGAGATCTGCCTTGCATCAGTCCCTCCGTCTTGGCAGCTGAATTATTATTATAAAAAAATTTTTTTGATACCTTGTCAAAGCCCCTTCCATTTCCCAGCGTCTCTTTCTCCCTTTTTCTCACTAATCTTCTTCTTTGTTTGGCAGGCGGCCATCTCACCCAAACCATCACAACTAGTAACCCATATCTCCTAGTCAAGAATACACATACACACGCACACACACTTGCCTAACACCACCTCGGTCTGCACGTTGGAACGCCTGTAGACTTTAAGCCTGAGCTTTGAACAAATTCGCCGATTCCTGAACGTTTTCTTGAGGTGTAAGAAGTTTGCAGTCTCTGATAAGGATCTTTTGGTAATGGTAATGGTAATAGTTATTGTATTCAAAAGGAAAGACAATCGTCACGTGAAAAGTTAACTTTCACCCCCATATCCCCCATGTATGATGTTTAGAGACGCTGAATTTTTTCTAGTGTTAATTTGTGCTGGTGACAGTTCTATTGTCTGTTTTTATTATTATTGTTATAATGGTTATCATTACCATTATTGTTATCATCTTTGATGGTAATAATAATGATAATTTAAAGATTTTTATTTTATGCATATATTTTTTTGTGTAGGGTAGGCATCCTATTTTATTTGAATTTGACTTTATTATATATGGAATACTATATGAATATCTTTGTTTTCAGGTTTTTTTTCTTTTTGTTTGTTTTATTTTGTTTTGTTTTTATTTTTTTCTTCAAAGGGGTGTTACTAATATTGCACGATCTATTAAAACAAAACACGTCAGTAGTGATATTAGTACTTACTGGTAACTGAGGGAAGTGATATACAAGCTGATAGAGTGACCAGTCAAATGCTGCAATTTTTAGTCAATTGTACAAAACTATCTCTACGCATAGAAGAGTAGGGGTAGCCACTCGTTTAATTTATTCAGATCAGACACAGATGTCAATGCATGGGCGTAAAAACAAGCAAAGAATGAGTCATATTATAATAACTGAAATGTAATTTCATTAAGAATATACACCACACACAACTAGAATAGGAATTGAAGAAAAAAAAAGTTTAAAGAAAAAATAGCTAATATATTGTGTTCTGCTAGTATGCTTTGAGTTTTGTTGTAAACAAAAGATATTTTCTGTTGTTTTCGGAGAATGATATACAATTTGTGTATATTTTCATAAACAAAGTATGCACTGATATGTTATTACAAATTATATACTGCTTTTACAAAAAAAAGTGTTTGTTATTGTACCAAAGTATCCATTTGTCCTTTATGACCTTTCCCTCCCCCTTTTGCGTATGTTTTACTGTATTTTATATATTAAATAGACAAGTTGACCTACAAAGAAGTTCAGGTCTGATTTTCAGTTCTTTCCTTGTCAGTGTGTCTTGTTCATTGTTTGCACTGATCAAGCATTCAGCGCTGAATCTGTACACAAAGCTTTAAACATATTCATTAATGCTAAATGAACTCCAAATGAAGTCCATGATTTGATCCTAGGTGTAAACGTGTGTGTGCATGGTGCTTTTATGATGGACTGACTTTTCTCCAGAGTGAATTCCATCTTTGATCCAAGTGTTCCTGGAATAGTCTCTGGACCCAGCACAACCCTGACCAGGATAAATATGATACTGAAGCTGAATAAATGAACATCATTGTTCATAATCTGTTCCTTTCTCCATCTGGATAAACCCAATTGTTTTTCTCAGAACAGCTATTTAAAAAAAATTTTTTTCCAACATTTAAAAGTACGCACACTAAGCACTTTATTAGAAACACTACACGAATACAGGGTAGGTAGCCAGCCTCAATTCTTCATGGCATGGCTTCCACAAGATTGCTTTAAGATTCTGGCCCATATAGGAATGCCGGCATCACGCAACTCCTGCAGATGAACTCATTGTCATGTTCATGAAATCAATTTAAGGTGACTTTTGCTTTTAGAAGACGGTAAATTGTGTCCATGAAAGGATACACATGGTCAACAGCAATGCTCAAATAATGCGTAGCATTCAAGCACTGATTAATTGGCATTAACAGGCTCAAAGCGTGCCAAGAAAACATTCCCCACAACATTACACCACCTCAATCAGCTAGGATCGTTGGCACAAGACAGGTTGAAGATGCCAAATTCTGACCTTACCATCTGAGTGTTTCAGCAGAGCTTGAAGTTGATGATCAGACCAGGCTATATTTTCCCAGTTTTCCAGTTTTGGTGAGAGTGTGTCCACTGCAGCCTCAGCTCCCTGTTTTTGGCTGACAGAAGTCAAATCCCATGTGATCCGCTGTTGTAGCCCATCCTTCTCAATATTCCATATATTCTGCATTCAGAGACTTTTCTGTTCACCCTAATTGTACAGAGTACAATTACTGCAGCCTTTTTGTAAAATTTAATGTGTCTGGACATTCTTCATAGAACGCTCTTATCAACAAGAAGCATACCTCCACAGAACTGCTGTTCGCTGGATTTTTATTTTTATTTTTTAAGCTCAATTTCGAGTAAATGCAAAATTGAGAAGTGTGTGAAAATCCCAGAAAATCAGCAGTTATTGAAATCCTCAAAACCTGCCTGTCGGGCACCACTAATCGCGCAATGATCAGAATCACTCAGCAATTTCTCCCCAATCTGATGGTTGACGTGAACATTATCCAAAGCTGCTGGCCTGTATCTGCATGATTTTATGCATTGCTCTGCTGCCACATTGGCTGAATAGAGAACTGGATCATTCATGATTAGATAATCTCATGAATGAGTAGGTGTACAGCTGCTCCTAATAAAGTGCTCTGTGAATGTAAGCCTGTGTTTTTGCACACTGTTAACATACAAACACCCTATATGTGTTAGTTATGTTGCTCTTAACCACATAAACCAAGACTAGTAAAGTCAACATGTACAGTATTTTAAATCCGGTAAGAGGCCAGATCCAAGCTTTTTAGCTTTGTAAAAGTGTTTCCCAGTTTGTCCACTAGATGGAGGTATAAGTCACTTTAACTACATTTAATCAAATCCAGAAAACAGTCCTGTTTTCATCAAGTGCTTTGGCATGTTAGAAATGTGTAATTCTGAGTAGAGAGGCAGGATTGTGGGCCTGATTGTTGTTATCCTTGCATAGCTTAACCGATTGCGGTTATTCTAGGCAGGTGTGAGTGTTAGTGGGAATTTCCACTGTTCCCAGCAGACTAGATGACCAGAGTGTCAGCTGAGCTGGTCAGTTGCAATGTCAAGTGCAACTGTTATGCGCCTGTCGCTTACACGTGCCCAGTCACCACTCATTTGATGTTCCAGTAATAGTTGCTCTCCTGCATTCTACAGGGATGGATGATTCAGTCACAGTCATAGTAGCAATTTATCTTTAGAAGAGTTAATCTTAGTGTTGCTAAAATGTCTGTCAGATATATAAATGCAACGGGTAAAGCACTAAATCAGGTGCATTTAATTATCAGTTGCTAAGCTTAACTAATGATTTACACTTATTCGAGTAACAAAGTAATATATGATTTATTGTTTATTTCTTTGTTGTTATAATGACAACAAAATCCAAGTAAAATCTGTATTAGTTTTCTTTATTTTATCTTCATTAAAAATTGAGTTACAGTATAAACCATATTACTGCAATAATTTCCATAATGTCTTTTTGTTTTTGTTTTTTTCATTTCAGTCGCATGTTCTGTTGGTTTGTTCATAATGGCTTAAAATACTGTTAGTTATATAAATGCAAAATTGTCGAACACGGTATAGTAGAAAATCACAATTAATTGTGTGAGGTTTACATTTAGATTATTATCCATTTTGGGTCATATGCTATAAGGCATCTGCTTGTATTTAAAGAAACCATAAACCATTGCTCATTAAAGGCTAATGGGCTGCATATGATGGTTGCTATAACACTGTTTATGTACTAACTTCCCTGCCATTTTCCATTTGTCATATCAGCTGATAAAGAATTCCTTTCCTCTAGATTGATCCAGATTTACAATTTGATCCCCATGAGCAGGCGTAGCACTCCTCTCAGCTGCTGCATGTGGGTTGGGTAAAAGGATGGAAAGGCCCATTTTTAAAATATAAAGCATGTAACAGTAGTAAATGAAACACAAGGAGTGCCATTCCATCTGAACGTACAGCCTTTCTCTATTGAATTATGCAGACTCTTAATTACTCAGCAGCTTCCAGGAAATCAATGGGCACACAGTAATGTAGACAGATGGACTGAGCACACTCATCTCAATTCAAGCTCTCAGGGCTTTCTCCAGGTCTGTGGCGTTTCATAAGAATTAAAGGGCAGAGTTTGAAGCCATGGTGTTGGTGTTCCCTGGTCACGGAAGTGCAGTATATCTTTTTAACCCGTTAAACCTTGGGTGATCATGTGGCTCTATTTAATTTTAGACCTCATTTATCCTTATGCCCCTCTATATTCCAAACTCCACCCCTGCAGTTGCTTTTAGAATCCCATTGCAGTCTCTTGCATCAAGTGGGATGTGCTGTGTCATGCGCTACAGGAAGCCTGTTGAAGTGACTAAGGTCATCGCAGAGAGCAGGTGCAGACTGGACCAGTGGCAAGATTCTTCCTCTGGCTCGCTTTTGTTTTAGCTCCCAGAGGACCGTCTAAATCCTGATCTGTGTGTGCGCAACAACTGCCCATTTCTGGTTGCCCAAATAATAGAAGCTCACAGCAGCAGGCTGGAAATCTATTTAGAGATGAAAAAAGAGCATGGCAGACTGCTGAGGTAATGCAATTACAATCTCCTGTGCCGTCTCTCTCCCTCTCTCTCCCTCACTCTCTCACTCCCTCTCTCTTCTACTCTATGTGTTTGGCCCTTAGTGAGCCTCATACTGAGCACAGGACCGAGATACAAAACTAAAGAGCTGCTATTCACATGAATAATGACAAAAGGGGGGGGAAAGTACCCAGCAAGGGAGATGACATCATCTTTACTTATGCTTTTTCTCTCTGTCCTTTTCCCGTCTCTTTTCTGTCATCAGAGCTGTGTTGTATGCTGGCAGAGATGAGGTCGATGATGAGAGATTTAAAACCACTGGCCATTGAATATCCCCACAACCCCGTAAATTTTTATGATTCATTAAGCATATGCACATTCACTGAATCTATTGAGAAACATATTTTACTGTATATTTTGCCTTTATAATTCACTCTATACTGGAGTCTTCCAGTTACATCAACATTCCCCAAATCTGTGAAATTTATTAAAGTTTTTTTTTTTTATTATTATTATTTTATTTTTTTTTATTTTTTTATTACCATTTTTTCTTTCTTTCTTTTCTCCAGGGATTTTTTAAAATTTATTTCATACATTAGTTTCACTTTAATGCTCATTGATATAAGTAATTTAATGAAATAATCTCTGACAGAGAAACATGGAGGCAATTCACATTTGGTTTATTAAGATTTATTGTTCAAAAAATCCCATCTGTATGTATTTCACTTAAAAAATGTTATATTTCAATGTCAAAGTCAGTAAGAACAGCTTCATTACACAGATCATATAGGTATGATATGCACAAATATTTTTCAATCTAATATTGATTTATAATATTTCGCTTATTTAAGTTACAAACATGCATTGGTTATACTTCTCAGTGTTTTACCCAGCTTTCCTCCTATTCATTCTGCACCACTGCAGTACATCATTAAATGTAATGTTGTACAGTTGTGATAGTAATGCCAATAGAATGGATTTACTCTTCACCAGAAGACCAGGAGTCACCTTCATCGGTGGAATCTTCTACATGGACAGTCTTCTCATATCCATCTTTTACATCTCTACTCTGTACTTTTTTAGCCTGTGATATCTTCTGCTCTTCCCCTTCGTCCTCTGTTAATTGAGCTGGAGAGGTACATGTATCTTCGTCAGGTTTGCTATTGGTTGGTTGTAGTCTTTCAAGACTTCCCCAGTCCTCCTCAAAGACAATGGGCTGATTTGGATTAATACTGGCATATGAATTCCTCTCAGTCTCTGTTTGGTCATTTGGGTCATATGTAGCAGCGGTCTCAAATTTTGTTGCACTCCAAATGTCTTCCTTTATGCTTGAGCTAAAGAAGCTGTGAAGGTCATTTTCTTTTTCATTAGTCTGACATTCTTCTTTTAGAGCCTCTTCTTGGAAAGCATCCATGCTATCTTTTTTGTTTTCAATTTCCACTTCACCAAATTCTTCACCGCTGCTAAGAATGCTATGGGATGCACTTGTAACTTTGTGACCCAAATTCTCCCATTCTTCTGGAAGGTTATCAGCATTTTCACCTCTTTCACTACTACTGCCCACTGCATATTGCTGTTCCTCTTTGTTCTCCAAATCCTCTGCTTTAGGAGGACTATAATCTTCAGAGTGCTCCTCTTTCAGTGCAGCACAGAGAACGCCTTTGACAAGTGGATCAGTATCTGAGACTAAACCCATAGTAGTCACACTATCCTCTTCTAGTTGCTGGGTCTCCATCTTGTTCAGCAAAGAACACTGGCTTGCATTTGGAGATTCTTCATCACAACTATTGGGGTCTTCCAGATCTGAGTCGTTAGTGTTGGTCTGGCTTTCTGGATGACTGTGTAGAGAAAATTCATCTGTGAAATCTGCATGAGTGAGCATTGACAGGTTCGACTGCACATCTTCCTCCTTTGGACAGGGTTGTTCTTCGGTAAGATGAGTTTCAAATAAAAGCACATCAGAATGTGTGACCCCTCTTGACAGGCCTTCACAAGATTGTTCAAGGACTTGTTCTTGGGATGATTCAGACAACTGAGTTTCAAAACCCCTTTTGTCTTCACTTTCACCCTCTGATTTGATTTCTTTATATTCTATGTTGCGGTTTTCTGTGTTTTCTCTGTATTGTGTTATTGTATCTTCACTGATATCAGACTGTATGGATAGAAGAGTCTCCTGCTCATTTATCTGACTGGATTCATTGTCCAAACTTGCACTCCAGTCATGTAAATGTGAGCTCTCTTCCTGTTTCTCAACCAACACTGCTGGCAGATGGTAGTTCTCAATCTTTGTCTCCTCCTCGTCCTGGCTATTCTCATTACTATTGTTCCTAACGTCACTTTCTGATTGTTCTACCAAAGCATCATCCAACAGTGGTTTGGCATGGCTGTCCATGTCCTCGGTTTCATTTGGAACAATAGACTCTTCATCCATGCTCTCTAAAACAGTTTGAATTGACCCATCTGTCATTATGTCATCCATGCTGCCCAGCTCTGGCTCCTCAGATAGATCCTCCATAGTGTCAAAGCGCTTGGCGATAATCTGGCTCCAGTTGCTGCCTCCATCATGTTTGTCCCTCTCTCCCTCACTGTCAGAAGGTTCATTTGCACCCAAATGAGAGATTGGGATGATGGCATCTGTCTCTTCATCACTCTTGTAGTGTATGAGAGGACGAGTGTCTGCTACGGTTTTCTCCTGAGCATAGCTGTCTACTTCAACTGGGTCAGTTCTCCACGATTCAGTGATGTTTAATGACTCATCTTCATCACTTCGTTCCTGCCGCTCTTCTGCATTACATTCAACTAACTGATCTGTTTCAAATGTATCCATCACTTCCTCAGCTTTTTCATCTACTTGATTATCGTTTTCATATGCGTATATCACTAACTCAGCTTTTTCATCCACTAAATCAGATTTATTCATCATTAACTCCACTTTTTGTCTGTCCTCTCTACTCTCTTCCTCTACCACCCTTTCCTCTTCAACACTAATCAATTCCTCTTCATGAGTCTGCTCCTCTTTTTTCTCTTGTTCAGTTTCATCCTCCTCTTCTTCCACTTTAATATCAAACTCATGGCTTTCCAATGTTTCAGTATGAGGCCATTCAACGTGTTCTGCTTCCATTTTTTCTTCCACTTCTTCACTTCCTTTCCTTGACCCACTCTCTACGTCTGGTACACTCTTCAGTGACTCTTCTTCAACAAAATGTATAACATCTTCCTTTACATCTGCCCATGTTAGAATTTCACTGTCATCCTCAACTGGGCTTAATGTATCTGCAGACAATGGTGAGATGCCTTGGAGTAATAGTGAAGCACTTTCATTAGTGTTTTCATCAAGCATCTGTAATTCTGCATCATGAGCATCTATTTCTTGCATGCCATTTTCAGCAGTGTTCTCTGACTCCAACTCTAGCTCTGACACTACATCTTTCTTTTCTGGTATTGCTGTTTCCTCCCAGGCAGACATAGGTGCATGTGATATTTGAGCCATTTCAGTGGACACCTCAGTCTCCTCTTCATCTCCATCTTCTGAACTCTTTGTTCCCTCAATATGCTGACTAGAGGACACACTCTCTGGAGTTTGGGGATGTCCAGCTGCCGGAGTAGTCATTGCTGTTTCATTGGTATTAAACAAAATTGGGCCAAGTTCTGCTTTAAGGACTTCCTGCAAATCTTCTTTAATGAGTATGAACTCATGTGGCTCATCTACAGTTTGAGGGGCTTCAGAGGCAGAGACAGAAGCAGTAGCGCTTACTTCCTCCTCCGCTTTATAATGATCATGAGAATCTGTTTCAATAAGATAATTTTCTGATATAGTCGCAGATGTTTCTAGTTTTTGCTTCTCTTGCCTTACAATGACTTCTTCTTCTTTGGTTGTCTGGGGTCTCTTGATTGTCTCGTGTGGAGTTCTTAGTGTCAGACTCTTTGTAGGAGTAGGAGTCATGAGGTTGGCTTTATGGGTGATTGATCTGGAGGTTGTATTCAACAGACTGCTGAACAGACAGGAAGAGATGGCCTGAGTGCCTGGAGGAATCCCAGGGGACTTGGTGATGCCTTCTGTGAATGAAATTGGAGAACACTGATAGATAGATACACACAGCTTTCATGTAACATAAAAACCTACAGTAGTTATATCACAGTGAAGTATTTAAGTCCTCATACATAGTAATATAAAAATTATACTTTGTGGTTTAATGCTAATAATGCATGTGCATTAATCTTGGGCATTCATCACTAATCATTTTCCCAGTAGCATTGTCAGGATACACAGTTGTAATGGAGTAATGTGGATATATTGATCCCTCAGTCTACATTACTGGAAAAAGAGCATCTGGTGCTCTGGTGACCTTTGGGGACTCAGGTTCCATTTAGTAAAAGGCCAGCTCTATACGCAAGTGCAAGATTGTGCAAGAGTGTATCCTGAAGTGTTAGAAATAAAATAATTATTTCAAAAAAACCAAATACCTAAAAGTGGCACTGTCCTGTTCTTCTTACTTGCTGACTGGTTGTTAACTCTCATGTTTTCACTGTCCAGCAAAGCTCTAAAACACATGGAAAGAAATGTATAACAGTTTATGTTATAAACAGTTAATGAACTATAAAGGCATGCAGATCATATATAAGCTAGTTACATTACTTTCCTGTAATTGTATGGCAAAAAAATGTATGAAGATATAACATACACCAAAACATTTTAGAAAATTGTTTCTTTGAAATAAAAAATACTTTCTGCAAATTATGAGTCAAAACCAAGTTGTAGAAGCAGTTATAGTGAAAAATATAAATTCATAAATGGTGTGTTTATTGAGCTTCCAACACTGCCACCAAAGAGAAGCGTAGCTCACGAGATCTGTTTTCATTGCACTGGAAAAGCAGAAGATAAATTGCACCATAGTGCACGCTGAGATTATTGATATAATATGGAATATGGTTAAAGCAATGACAGAACACCACTTTCCTGTTTCTTCTTTCTTTGTTAAATATTGGCAGTTATTACTTTGATAATTATCTACATAATGTATAACTATGACTACAGAGCAAATCTTGATTGAAAATTGTATTAACTAGGTTTTAGGAGTAGAGGAGGAAGGGCTGATTGTGTGCAGGAATGAAACTTTTCTAACCCACTGAGGGTAAAGAAAAGAAGCGGTACAAAAGCTTGTGTTGCTCTTAAGCAGCAAGCTTGAGCCAAGGGTTGTTGTTATGGAAATGAAGTGTCAGATTTGTCATTGTTAGGCCATCTGCAGTGCACATGCCACTGCCACTGACTTTATTTACTGCACACTAGTGAGTAGTAATGGAGCTCACACACCACCAAAAGCATGACTGTGAGTGCTGCAGGGTTTTTAATAAAAAAAAATAATAATATTTAAAAAAAAAACATACAGAACGATCATAAATTGGATGTAATACATGAATGGCTAAAGTACATTATATTACATTATTTATTTATGATTTGCTGCGGGCATGAATAAGTGAAGATTTGGGAGAATGTATTTAATACCCAAATTGAAATGAAGATATAAAGCCTCTAAACCATTCTGCTAAAGATACTGAAGACATATGTCTTTCCAGAATAATCACTAATGACTCACCAAGCTCTGGTTTTGTTCAGACCTTTTTCAGGAAGTTGGATAACCAATAAGGAAAAGACTATTTCAATCTCTTTATAACTGATTAATGATATTAGTTATGCCAGTTACACATAATATCTTATAGCAGTGCTGTTATGTGCACATTACACGTTAAACAAAAGGGAGGAGGCAGGGGATTTCCACCATAAGACACAAGATGTAAACCGATACCTGTAAGTGGCCACCTCGAGACTCAAAGACATCTTCATTTTCATCAGACTGCGACTCTCTCCCAGCAGCTCACCTATCTGCTCTCCAAGATCCACCTTCTCTGCCTCCAGTGCCTCCACATGAGCCTGCAAAGACAGTAGTATATCAAGAATATGAGCAAGAATACTTTTTTTCTACGTACTTGAACAAACTCTTCTTTTCTTCAACACAGTTTTATACTCTTGACCCTGGTCATATACAGTACACATTGCATTACAAATGTGTAGCTCTGTGACAAATAATGTTGGCACAGATGCCATTAGGTATAACAAGAATTGAGCTCCACATATGAACATTTTTACTCATTTTGATCAACTGCTGTCAGGAAGCCCGGACCTATTGCAAAAAATAAATAAATAAATAAATAAATGCGTTCTTTCAGATGAGATTTAAAGAGAAACAATGACAGGAAGTCCAGTTATTGTTTTTGCACCCAATAAGTATATTAATATAACATCTGTTCCTGCTTCTGAGTTAACATCCCATAATTATTATAAAGCTACTTCTATTTTCCTAATAACATTTGAAAGAGAAAAAAAGAGTATATTTTCACCTGAAGATGTTGAAGGTCTTGATTCTGCCTTTGCCTCAGCTGTATGGTGTTCTTCTCCATCAGTTCTCTCTTGGCCTTTGCACTTTCTAGTTCTTTGGCTAAATCTTGCACCTGTAGTTGATTCTCCTTTTTCTCTTTTTTGTTCAGTGTCATGTGAACCCTGGTCTGGTCCAACCTCTCCTCTAGCTTATTTATCTGTGTCTGATACACACCTGCTGCTTCATGCCAGGCCTGGGCTGCTCTCTGTGAGTACTCTTTCCCCAGGCCCTGAAGGTTGAGGGCCTGGCTTTGCTGAGGAGCCATTAGTACAGGTTTTGAGAAGGCACGTGAGGACTTCAGGGCTGCCACATCTTCCTGATGAGCCTGCACTTGTAGAGAGACCTCTTTCTCAAGATGAGCAGCTTGTTCTCTCAGCCAGATCTGCATCCTCCTCTCATCCTCCAGTGCCTTCCTGCTTGCTTCAAGTTTTCTCTTAGCCACAGCCTGTGCAGACTTCTCTTTTTGTCTCACATTGTTTAGCTCCTCAATCTCTTCCAGCAGGATGCTGACCTCTAGCTCCGCATGATCCTTCTCCCTCCAGGTGTCCTGCAGTTCTTTTCTGGCCAGACGGAGTGCCTCCTCTTGAGCTTTCCTTTGGCCTTCAGTGTCTTGGTTTCTCCGCATGGCCTGGACTTCCCCCCAAAGAAGCTGATTCTCTTCTTCCAGTAACTTCACATGGTTCAAGTATGACTCCAGTCTCCTGTTCAACTCCAGCATCTCATACTTCTCTTCTCCAGAGTAGGAAGGAGTATGCTGGAAACTTGAGATCTCCATTTTAGTTTAAAGCAGCTTGTTGTAATTTCCACAAGAGCTACAATATCGGTCTGTCTTTGTGTATGAATGGCTCAGGGGTCTGGCCCTGCAGAATGGCCAGCACAGAGGGACACTCCTTTCATAGTGAGTGAGAAAAGGGGGAGGGCACAGGGACGAAGGGTGGTGGGCGGCAGAGGGTGGGGAGCGGTGATGTCATTTGTGGAATTAACTCTAGGCTTGCCACATCTCTCAGAAGTGTAATTTTCTATATTTTATAGAATTGATAGAATAAGGATATGCATAAAATAACTTACTGGGATAATTAAATAAATATATCTCTATATGTTAAATATATCTCTGTATATTTATAATCATACCTATGTCTCTCTATCCAGACAAAGAGCCTTTAGATGTTTCAATTTTTATGCTTAAAAAAATCTCACTTTAAGTGCACATTTTAAGACCACTGTATTCATCACTGCTTCAATTTGTGGTATAGAATAGTTTCATGCACATATTCATTTCTTCATCTTAATTAAGTACCCCGTCCTTGTTAGCGTTGCGTTGGATCCAGACCCTATCCCAGGACACTGGTCACATTTTACTTTTCCTGCTGTGTTGTACGATGAGGGACACAGCAAATTTACCTACATGTCTGTTTTGGGGCTGTGAGAGGAAATTGGAGAACCTGAAGACAACCAAAGTAATCACGGGGAGAAGATTGTACACAGTGATCCAGTAACCACTAATCCAAGCTGAGGATTGAACCACTACATATATTGAATGAAACCTGAGAAGATGAAATGAAACTCTCAATATATTGAATGAAACCCGATGTCAGTAAGCCGAGGGGCACCATCCAGTGCTTTGGAAGGTGTATTGGTTGCCATACACATCATGCAGCTACAGACAAATATGTCAGAACAGGTCTGAGGCGAATACGTCAGAATGCATGAGTCAGCAAGAAATCTAGTGGCGGCAAGCCTGTGTACTGATGAAATGATTAACACAGTGGTGAGTGTGTAAATAGCCCACACCATGGTGAATCTGGCCACATGTAGAATTTAGGAGTACTTTTACCCACTTAACAGTACAGTACTAGCATGGAAAATGGAAAGCATCTGTGAGCACCTATAAAACTAAAGTAACAAACCTTGTTTATGTCACATAGGAAACCTCTGAAACCTAAATATTACGCCGCGACTGTACTGTATATTAAATGTCCTGTTTAGAGTATATACAGTATTAAATATAGTATAGAATTTATACCAATCAGCCATAACAACACCATGACCTGGTGACCTGAACAACACTGATCACCATCTATACACCAGCAAACTGGTGACAGGATCATGGGCACCAAGCCTCACCTATGTCTGTGGGAACCAAAGCCTAGTCTGTCCAGTCTGATCTCACCGAAAAGTCAATGCTGGCCACAAGAGACAGGCACTAGATCACCCAGTGCACCACAGCCTATCATGTACTGGCCCAGTCTCCAAACTCCTCAAATACTAATCCGATCGAGCACTCATGGAATGTCCCAGACAAACAAGTCCAACCCACAGAGGACCTAACCTGCAACCCGCAGCACCCAAGGGATCCTCTGGTAACATCTCAGTGCCAGACACCACAACACACAGACAGAAGCCATGTTGAGCCACCCCAGTAGCACAAGGGGATGTCAAAACCTAGGGGTTTTTAATGTTATGGCTGATCTCTGTATATAGATAACATTACATACATAAACAGATAAAAATACATTAAATTACATGTATAAATTTGGACAGCAGAGAATGTGGATAATACAGAGCAAAGCAATGGTATCTTTGTTAAGTTTGTCACATATGCATTACTGCACAGTGAAATTCTTTCTTCGCATATCCCTGGGCTCAGAGATAATACAGCCCCCCTGGAGCAGATAGGGTTAAGGGCCTTGCTCAAGGGGCCAACAACGACATCTTGGTGTAACTGGAACCCACTGACCTTCCGATCAGTAACTCAGTGCCTTAACCCTTTGAGCCACCACTACCCCATAGTGGTGACTCTTGGATGAAATGTAGAGTAAAAGTGGTCAGCAGGATGTAAAAAGCAGTACTTTGCAATATGGGACGTTTGAGACTAACGCTAAAACTTTCACAACTCACAGCTGATATGAAAAAGGAGAAGCAGGAGAAGCACATACTGTTCAGTTGTTTCCTCTGACTACACTTGTAATGATGGAGGATGATGTGTGCTACTCTACAATAGTGTTTCATACATCTTACTCTGCTGTGCCAAAAGGTGAGTTTGACCTTTTTAAAGTATGACTTTTTCTTCCGGTTTAATGATCAAACTGAAAACCAATAACCAGTGAAAGTAGACTAAACTAAAATTGGAAACAATTTAAATTTAATTAAACCAATCAATAAACACTTAAGTCTAATGTATGTTATTATCGATCCTGTCCTCCTCTATGTAATATGAAAAAAATGTACATTTCAAATTATCCATAATACCAAAAATATGAATCATATTATCCATAATACAATAATATGAAAAATACATTGTCAAATATTGAAAAAATTCTCAAGAAATCAAATTCACAAAATGTTTCTTCGTTAGCAGGTAAATAGCAAATAACTGATTAGCATTAAACCCTGTTACTGTTAGCAGCTGTGTGTACATATAGATGATTACTTATTTCATATTTTCCACTCTTTTAATGTACATTTTTATTTATTTATTTTTGTTTTGCAAATATTTTGTTCCTCCACCTTTAGTAATAATTATGACACAGGATGTTGTGGCCAGTTCATGTGGATAAATAATTCCTCATCCTCAAGAGAGAAACACTCTTACAACATGAGAACATACTGTACCCGTGCCGTCAGGGAAGAAAAAAGTGCATACAGTAGATGGCATACACTGGTCATTCAGTACATTCAGGTCATCAGCTGATTTCATTTTATTATCATACAAAGTTGTCTAGACCTGATCAGCTAAAGCAACCCCAGATCATATCACTGCCTCCAGAGGCTTGTACAGCGGACTCTATGCATGATGAGTGTATCACCCCTCCCTTCTTACCCTGAAACACCCATCGCTTTGGAATAGGGTCAATCTGGACTCGTCAGACCACATGACCTTTGTAGATTGCTTTAAAGTCCAATCTTCATGCTCACTACGATATTGTAGCCAAGGAGTCTGAATAGACTCACTAACAAGTCCTGTGAGTTCTCGTCACACTGTGTGTGTAAATGCTCCATTCACTATTACACAAAGCTGTGATTTCTGTTTTTTTATGATGCAACTTCAGCAAGCATTTAAGTAATGTCTATTCATGGTCATTCATGGTGGTGCTGTTTTTGTTTTGTTTAGATTTTTCTGACCACATTTCTTCTACAAATTTAACAGTTCACCCACTTTCCATCTATGTACTGTATTTGTGGAATATTTACATATGTGTAAAACCATTAGATGCTTTAAATAACATTTGACAAGGTGTTGTACTAAAATTACAGCTCATTTCCTATTTTATTTGCTTAGTGAAGCTTTGCCCTTTGCCTTACTATTTGTGAGCAGATATACCAGAGACTGAGAATGTTGTGTACTCAGAAATCAGGACGACAAGAGAGAAATCAACACAATGCAGTTCCTCGACAGCTGGTAAAATCTCTGATGTTTGTGGTATTTGGTTTTGAATTTTCATTGTGTCTGTGTCATTGTGTATCTTTTTTTTATTTATTTCATAGTTTATACCAGGGACCCAGGAGCACATTTTAAGTTGAGAGTACTAAAATTCTAAGCAGTATATATGTGGTGTGCTACCCGTTTTTGCATTGTAGGCTGATTGGTGGTTCCAAATTGCCTGTAACATTTAATGGGGCATGTGAGTGTGTGTGCTTGTGCCCTGGGTTGGGGTGACAACCCATCCAGCATGCCCTCCACTTTCTGTTCCCTGGGATAGACTCCAGGCCCCCAGTGACACTACACAGCATAAGTAATTATGGGAACTATTATTATTATTATTATTATTATTATTATTATTATTGCAACTGCAGTTGAAGGAAACCTGGAGTTCAGGGCAGCTTTAGCAGCGGGTTTCTGTGTCCTAGATTTTTGTCCTTTTTTTTTGCCCATATTATATGAATTATTCACAATTATTAATAATGTAATTTAAAATGTAATGATACAGTAAGTAGTGAAATGCAAAAATGATATAGTACATACTGTGATCAGATATTATGAGTGTTCTTGTAAAAGCATAAACACTAGACTAATACCGCAGCTTTAACAGATATAATAATCTAATGAATTACCCAGAATTCTCCATCTTTCTGATCCTATTCTCTTAAAGAGGAAGTGACTACACCCAGGTGTCAATCATACAGACAGACTACAGCTGTTCTAGGGCTATTGTGTGTTCTCTTACTAGGAGGATTATCTACTATGTGTGTTTTAAGTAAGTATAAGTAACACAGAAACACAGCTACACTAGTTCCCTTCAGTCAGTTAGAATCTTTCAGTCTAATCTTAAAATCTGTCTGTTGAAAATATACCAGGTTAATATTCTAGCAGTACTAATGTTATGATAAGCATCTTGTAAAGGTGACTGACATGTTGTTGCATTCTGTTGTTTTTCTACATAGACATCAAGCAAATTTCAAAATACTCCACCATTTTGGTAAGAAAATCCAACAGCTTAATATCATGCACAATACAAGGCTGCAGCAAGTCATCAGAGAGCTAAAATTGAACTTAACCGTTGTGCATAACCTTCTACAGGCTCTTTACAACAATGAGAGCACAGCACACAGGTTGCTGCAAGCTGATAAGGCAGCACTGGAGAAAGACAAGGAGGAATTAACAGCACAGAGAGATAAGCTCAGAAGCAGCATGCGGCACATCACCCAATTTTCAAATTTCCCAGTTAACAAATATTGTACAACAACAAATGGCAGTAGGTCAAATAGAACTCATTAACACTCGTTACTCAGAGTTCATTATAAGCTAAATCTTTTTTCTTTTTTTTTTTTTATTAACTTTGAATAAAGATTTACTAACCATAGAGTGTGACATCCTCTGCAGAGCTTTACTGTGAGCCCTGTATGAAGAATTGGATTCAGAATGGCCCCAGCTGTTACTTTTTCCATATTTACAAACCCTGGAGGACCTGGGGATGGAGCCAAGATTATTGTGCTGAAAGGGGAGGACATCTAGTGGTCATTGACACTCTACAGGAACAGGTAGGTCTCCAAAAAATAAGAGAGAGAGAGAGAGAGAGAGAGAGAATATATACCCTCAGTATATATTCTGCATATACTCTATGGTGGCTTAGTGGTTAGTGCTGCTGTACATAGACTCTTGTATCTAAATTGTTAGGAGTTTGGATCGTGCCTTCAGTACGTGTGTGTGGAATTTGCATTTTCTGCCTTGTATTTTCTCTGGGTTCTCTGGTTTTCTCCACAGACCAAAGGATAGCCAAAGCAGGGTTTTAAAATTGCATGTAGTGTTTATGCTTTCATTGCAAGTCAGTAATATAAATTTCCCTTTACAGCATCTTAAAGTCAATTATTGTTTGTGATGTCCTGTCCACGCATACAAGCTTGGCACAGTTTTTACACCCAATGCCCTTTCCCACCCATTTTATCCAGGCTTGGGACCGGCACTGCATCCAGTGGCTGGGGTTTGTGCACTGACTGGAAATCAAACCCAGGCCTTCCCCATGGCACCTACCACTGACCACCAGCCCTATTTAGACCTAACAAGCGACCTTACAAATAAACAATATCAAGCACCTAAAACATGTTTTTTTTTTTTTACTTAGATGTTTCTAGTGATATTTAATCATTATGTATTAATATATATAATAGATCATGTATTAATGCGAAACTCAGTGTACGTAGATGTACTAAGGTTAATATAAAAGTGTTTCTTCAAATTAAATAAAAGTAATTCTAACTCTTGGATGTTTACAGATTCATAAAATTTTCATTACAATCAAAATTTTTTATTTTCCATGAAATTATCCATTAGACTTTACTGAAAAAGCTTAGTAATTCTTGATCTTCGGTTCCTTAACATTCTTTGTATATACTTAGGAATTCATCAGCCAACATACATCTGTTTATTATGATGAATATCATGGGTACTGGATCGGACTCTCTAAACAGAGCGATACATGGATTTGGACCACTGGTGCTGAGCTTCAGAACAACAGGTAAGATTTTATAAATATTTTAATCTCATATCTCGTTATAACTACAGCTTTTGCTTGTTTGCCCGAACAGAATCACTGATTTTAACATTAGTAAACTAAACCTTCCATAGTCGCTTGTCAATGTTATAAACCACTATACTCTTCTTCTTTACAGTTTCTGGAGTGTTAAACCTGAAAACCCACAGGATGGCTGCATTTTGTTAAATCCTAACCGTGCAAATCAGAGCAACTGGGTGGTGAACAAGTGTACCATGTTAAATAGATGTATCTGTGAAATCAAAGCGATGACATGGCCCAGTCAACTGTAGGCCACAACACCACTCCAGAACTCTCCAGCATCTTTACTTAATTAATTATTATTGTTACTTACCTCTCAATTTAATCTCAATCTGCTAAATCTGTATCAAATCTCAGTCAAAATGCAAATCAAGGGGCTGATATCAATTTCTTTCAATAAAAGTTTATAATACATGACTATGGCTCCTGAGTGGTGCAGCTGGACGTGCACCCTGTTTTAAGGACTGACTGAATTAAAAATCAAATGCCATAAGTGGGAGCGAAAATAATAAAGTAGGCACATACATGAGAGGATAGATCAACTTAGCGAATTTATTTGACAGAAAATCATGAAATTTTACTGAGGGGCGTTCAGGTCAAACTGGCATTGTGCAGAATAACAGAACACAGTTTGTAGAGTAATAACTACCTTTATTTCTCTGTATAATCCCCTGCTACACTAATGCACTTATCCCGGAGTTTCACTAGTGCTTGGAAACCATCAAACTAGAAAGATTTCCCAATACACCAGAGCCATCAGGACTGTACTGGGGATGTCGCAGTAACTCCCAGCCGAGCTCCTGTGATGAGCAAGTGTTGTTATAGGGTATCCATTGCTTTTCAAGGATCTCAACAAAAACGTCTTTTCAAACTCTCTGAATGTTCATGAGAACGAATGCATTGGGCTCTGAGCCAGCTCTGCTGGGAATGTTGATGGACACAATGGTTTACAGCTTTTGAACACCCATCGTATAATTCAACAGCACTACCACTATAAATGTGTTTGTTTTTTTTTATTGCTCAGTACATTAAGATTGTTACTAGGTGGAGAAATTTTTTTTTATAATAATCGGCTGGCGTGTCTCTACGTTTCCACTTGTTTAAAATGGATTTCACTGGTTGTTTGCAGTTTGGTTTTGATTGTAAGCAGGAAAACCAAACCAATAGTTCATGCTGATACAAAACATATAAACCTCAAGATGTTTTTCAAAATGTATTATGTAAATAAAAGTATATTTCAACAAGATGGTAAAAAAATAGAAATGCATTGAATTAAAAGAATGCAGTACTTTCCATGATTAAAATGAGTCACTACATTAATCCTCGAGCCAGTTCATGGAGCTGAGAGGATATGCTCTGAATCTGAAATGCATCAGCGTACAACAGGAGAGACAAACTTAAAATGATTATAAATGACAAATTCATGACTCACAGTAGCAAACAGCAACAAAACTGAGAAAGAATTCTGAGGTATTATTATTGTTCAGACCATAAATATATTGTTTTTGCTGCTAGTCATTTATCAGCACTGAAGATGATGATCAGTACTATATTTTAAACACCTGAGTTCGACATGGCATATGAAATTTGGTAGAAAACATCACTCTGCATGTTTCCTTTTTTTCTTCTTCTTCTTCGGAGTTGCTTTAGCTACTAATCTATTCTCAGACTCCGTCTCCTCCTCCTCTCTGCTTTTCCTCTTTTTCGATTGTGATGGTTCCTTCTCGACATCAGTTGTTTCCACAGTCTCTGCTGTGACGGCGTCCATTTCTGGAACTTCAGATTTGTCTTTATTGGCCTTTGAGGATTTCTTTTTCTTCTTCTTGGTGACTTCAGGTGCTGGGTGGAGTACAGCTGTGCTCTCTTCCTGCTGCTCATGTTCCTGACTTTCTGGTGTTTCTGCAGGCTCTTCAATGTTCTTACTCGGTCTTTCCTCCAGAGCACTGCCTTTTCCTGACTGTTTCTTCTTTTTCCTCTTCTCCTTGGAGATGCTTGCTTCTGTTGGTTCAGCAGTCTCTGCCAATTCACTTGTGCTTTCCTCCTCCAGCTGTATTTTGGGCCTTTTCTTCTTTTTAGTTGTCTCAGTATCCACAAAAGCATCAGCTGCATCTTCTGATCCTAAACCTACTTTCGATCGTTTCTTTCTCTTTTTAGACTTCTCTTCATTGTGCTCCTGTGAAGCTTCACCGTTGTCTGGGACACCATTCTCTTCGGGCTCATCGGAGTGTTGCTTCTTCTTCTTGGCTTTCCTCTTTTCGGTCTTCTCTTCCCTCTCCTGTTCTAATGCAGGAGTAAGCTTGGATGGCAGGGCTTCACTTGGATGTGTGGTTTTGTCCATCTGCTTTTTCTTGCCATATTTAGCCATGAACTCTTGTTCTTGTTGTTCCAGTCTGGCTAGTTTGGCACTCATCGTTAGACCATGTCTGGCACCTCTGGGGATTTAAAATATAAATAATAGTTGAAATATATCAGGCATTTGAATTTGTTTAGCCAAGATGATTAAAGAGCCCCTATTATGCCATTTTAAAGGTTGCTAATATTGCTTTATGTGTCTCTTAAAACAGGTTTACATGTATGCAAGGTCCAAAAACACTTTAGTTTTCTCCAAAAAATAGATTTCATTTTACCCCATTTCTAAATGATTCGTAAACGACTCGTGTGAAGCAGTTCGAAGATTCAGTCTGTCTAAACCCCTCCTTTCCGTGAGCCCTCACTGCTGTGATTGGTCAGATGGGGCGGTCTTTAATGATTGGACTACCGCTACAGCGTGTGTCGGAAAACGGATAATTGAACGACAGCTCTGGAGACCCGTCAATACATAGAAAAGATGGCGTCGGTTTTACCGTATCAATTCGAGCCGGAGTCTGATGATGAAAAGGTTGAAGTGGCACATCGACAAGAAACTGTTTCGCTAGTACGACTGGAGCAGGACGTTTCTCAGTGGTAAGCACAGGATACAGCGTCTTCTTGACATGATGTAACGTTAATCCACATGGAAATTGTACTGTTTGTGAGTGGGCAAGTTGTTCGCGACGTAAAATGTGGGCGGACATTATGCAAATATGTTACTTAGTGACGTGGATCCGTAACAGAAAAAGATTTGAATTGCTAACGACTCGTTTAGGGGAATGTGAGCCGACTCTTTTTTTTAATAGACAAAAACTTCATTTATCGTGCACTGTCGCAATCACAACTTTGCAGATAGTTTATGTTCACATACAGCTACATGACACACTGCATGAAAGATCATATTTGAAAATGCATAATAGGGGCACTTTAATAAATGTAAACAATATTTTTTACTTAATTTATTATTTATTGCAGATAATATACATCTTCACATTCTTTCAAGTGCACGAGTATACATTTTTCTCTTTAAAACTTTTACACCTGATTTAAACTTTGATTTAAATCCCTGTTCACATTATCAAAACTATAACGTTGCATTTGATAAACATCCCCTAATCACAAACTCAAACAGGAAATATCTATTTACAAAGGACGAACCATTACCAGTGTCAAATTCTGTACAAAATCAGCACAAGACTCACCTTAGAAAGTGTTCTTGGAAATGTAAAAAACTCACAGCTGCTGCACATTACTGGAGGTACTAACCTCACAATGGGAGGCAGTCCTTTTATTATTTTATATTGCAATAAACTACAACTTCAGCAAAGAAAAGCAATTTATGGTAAATAAGTATAACTAAGCAAAGCATTCAAAGGAAAATAAAAGAACACAAAGTCTTGTGAACTTAAATTAACAATGCCTGGTAACACTGCCTAAGAAAATTATTGAAGTACAACAAAACTCTTTTGGACAGGACCTTGGTCCTGTGACTCGTGTTCTAACAGCCTTAACCAACTAACCAATTAGCTTCTAACATTATAAGGCAAGGCAAGTTTATTTGTAAATGAACATTTCATACACAATGGTAATTCTAAGTGCTTTACATAAAAGAGAAGAAAATAAGTATAAAAAGAAATAGAAAATAAGAGCACTCAAACTTTTAAAATTATTTCAATTTAATTTAAAATAAAAAATTAAAACAGATTTAGAAGCAGTTAAAAAAAAATAAAGTAAACCTAAAATACAGTGCAGTCAGTTCGGACATAGCACAGTGTTCATTTAATAAATAAAGTAAATACTGATGAACTAAGCTGCTCTCTACTGCCTCTAAATAGGTTTAACATAATCAGCAAAATACATGTCATTGTGTTCTGTTTTACTAACTGCCAGACAATTTCTTAAAAAGTGCGCTAACCGCAGACATTACACCACACAATACATCTTAGGTATAAAGAACATCATTGATAACATTAGCCTCGCTGCCCGCAGCCTCGCAAAGGTCAACTGTTTTTTATCCCACAGATGTTGCAGCAATGTCAGGTAGAGGGGTCCTTGCAGCATTTCTTCTCACCAGAACTCTGTTGCTAATATTGCTTGCGAAAGCATCGTCCTACGACGCCTTCATTCTCGCCGAACTTAGACTCATTCTGCTTTAATGTCTAGAACAGTTTCAGCTTCACACATTACATCTCCTATAGTGGAATGTGCTAATGTTGGACATATGACAACATTAGCACATTCCATAACAAAACATAAAAAAAAAACTTGAGCTTCACCTGAGAATTCAAGCTGATATGAATCACTTTGTTCAATAGGAGGTGTCATTCCATTATCATCTTCACCTAAATCTAACTGATTTGCTTTATTGTTGGTTGACGTGTGATGTTTCCATAGGTTGCCTCCTCTTCTTGCATTATTTCACTGTCCACATTTATCCCGTTTTCTTCCTTAACGCCAGCAGAGGCTGCTTCTGTAGCTACTCTGTCAGTATGGTGTTCTGAGTTGTGGTGGATGGTGGCGTAATCAGCAGTAAGCTTGGAAATTCCTCTTATTTCACTTCCATCTCCATTTGGAAACACAATAGTAGAGTAATTAAGTAACTCTTCTAAAACCTTTTTGTCCACATACGCAGACTCTTCTCCTTCTTCCCGACAAACAGCCTGAGGAGGCCAGCAAAAAAAAAAATATATTAAAAACTTGAATTAAATCCGAATAGACATCAATTTGTAATCCAATCAACTCTGTATTTGAAATCTTACACTAACGGTGCCGAGTCCTGGTGTGTTTTCTCGTAAATACAGGGTAGGAGTCACTTTCCTGAATGAAGGAACAAAAAATCAATAAATAATAATATTACCTTCTATAATATTACATTAAATGTATTTAAAATGTAGAGTTACAGTTGCAATATCTTCTCTCAGTGTAATTCTTTATTAATGTACCTACACTGCAAAAATTGCTAGTCTAAAAATAAGAAACAATTACTACATTTGATTAAAAAATTACCTAAAACTAGTGAAATTATCTGTCCATGCAGCAAGTAAATTTTACTTGATAAGAAATCTTGAAATAAGATTTT
>JAQQZT010000033.1:14427577-14442106 GCA_030068275.1 Clarias platycephalus | reverse complement strand
GTGTGTGTGTGTGTGTGTGTGTGTGTGTGTGTGTGTGTGTGTGTGTGTGTGTGTGTGTGTGTGTGTGTGAGAGAGATGTTTGTATAAGAAATAGGAATGTGTCCCAGTGGCATTACGATTCTTTATTCAAGTTTAGATTAAATGGAACTCAAAATAAAGCATTTGAGAACTTTCCTGTTTGGCGCTCCTTCCAGAGGAGACTCTGCTGACCACTTAATGTGGAAATTCTGACTGTGGTGTCTTTAAGGACACTGGAAATGGGCTTTCCCTAACCACTACTGCTGCTGCTATAGACTAAAATAGTCTCTTAAACAAACGATTGCCAAGGCACTGAAAGCACAAACACTTCCCACAATAAATGCACAATCTGGTGCAGGCCGGGGGTAGCTGGGTCCGGAAGGTTTTAGGTTGAAACCCCAGCACCACCAATTTGCCCCTGGTAAGAAACTTGGGCAAGAACCTTTAACCCCCAACCATTCAGATGTAAATTGAGATTAAAAAAAAAAAAACAATTAAGTCACTCTGGATAAGGGCACCTGCCAAATGAAATACAGTAAATGCAAATGTACTTCAAAAACACCAGGCTTTGTTCTTCTGGATGTTCCGTTATCAGAAAGGGTTCCAAGTACCTAACTATCTAGAACAATTTTGAGAAGTTATTGTGTGAAATAAAATTGTTGCAGCTAATCTAAATAAAAGTCAGGCAATGAACTAGACAAGTCAGGTCATGCCACTCACTAATACTTTATAAAAAACAATGGAATTCCTTGTTACAGGCTCACACACACCCAAACCCACAGACGCATTGCAAGTTACTTATCTTGCAGAAACACAGTCACACATACTGTAGCAGGTAGACACACCTGTACTTGTGCATCACAACTCATTTATTCTCACATTCCTTGAATTCCGGTCATGCATTCAGTACATCAACCAGTGTTTAATGCACATGTCACATGGACAACATGCAGGTACCAGAAACTTCATGCACAGAAGAGTTTTGTTTATTAAACCTAAACATTCCCAAATATTTGGAGACCATTTCATTGCTTGAGTTACGGCAAACATGCATTAACGCTATAGTTAAACCAAACAGAAGTAATGTAGTACGGAGCAATACTATTTGCTTGTGTTAGGCACTGCAGTGTTGGGTGGTGCCTTGTGTGAGTCACTCCATAAACAGCCAAGTCTCAATCAAGAGGCCTACTTGTTCCAAGTGGATTAAAACACTTCCTTTCTAAGCAAAGGACATCTCTGAGTCATACTTACCGAGAGAAATCACTTTGAACAAAACAGAAGAATATGGTCTTTGGAATAATAGTTGAAAAAAATAAGAGGTCTTCATATAAACAGTCTGGAAACAGCAGCTGCTCAAGCCAAAAGGCATGATCTTTATTATATGAATCAGGAAGCAGGAGGTTCCAAAATTTTAATAAGAAAACCAAATACATCAAGCAAAACCTCCATACTCTCAAACTGAGCAAAGTTGAAACAGAGGGATTAAAAATAAAAAGCAAGATCTAAATATGCATGCCATTTAGGAAGTCAGTATGATACGAGAGACCTGTTGTGCTCTCTTTAGTAAATTGCACAATTCTTTTAGAGAAAACTGCTGAAAATTAAAGGCGGAGGGGCACACTGGAAACTATTATGTCTGACAAAATGGTGAAACGGAACATTTGGCTATTGACGGTTTAGCACTATAGCAGAGATTGGCTTGATAATGATCATTATAATTGTGCTTTCTGCGCTCCGGATAGCAAAACTATGGTGTGGATTTATTATTTTATTTTTTTAAAGAACTATTCCAAAATTAATCTCTCGTTAAAAAAACACCTTGCATTGTGCTCATACATTGTCAAACAATAAATTGTAAATAATACAATTTGGACAACAACAAAAAAAAAAAAAAAGAGTCAGACAGAACCTTATAATTCCAAATGTGCACTTTTAATATGCTTTAGGAAAGTTTGTAATTATTAGAAGCTAGAATAAACACCACAACCAGGCACTGTCTGAAAAAAAATATTAAAAGATTGAGAAGCAGGGACAATAACTAACGACCCAACAACTTGGGTGGAAACACACCCAAGCCTTTTGTCACTTCAAGTAGAAAGGCACTGAAGGGGGAAAAAAAACAGTCATTATGGTATTAAACCATAATACAAGCATTCATTTTTCAGCGGGTTAGCACATGGTGTGTGTACAGTATACCGGTGCAGCTGTAAGGATACTTACTGTATACAGAACTGAATCTAAGCACAGTCAAAACCACAGGCATTCTTCCCTCTCGCACTGACAAATGCCCAAAGTCTTGTCAGGGTTGGCTAAAGAGTTTCTGCATAATTTAATTTGAATGTCTACACAGGCTGAAAAATATGTACTAAGAGAGCATCATGTACACTGATAGATTACAGATTATCATTAAATCATAAGCATGTGTGAATGCACAAACTGTTACAATGGCACAGCGGTAATGGGTACTGTAGATGTTTAGAGGAAATCCTGACAGCAGAAGTAGCCAGCGTGGC
This sequence comes from Clarias platycephalus, assembly GCA_030068275.1. NCBI lineage: Eukaryota > Metazoa > Chordata > Actinopteri > Siluriformes > Clariidae > Clarias > Clarias platycephalus. The sequence continues at coordinate 14,439,575 of JAQQZT010000033.1, read as the reverse complement.
ACTTGAGGAGCGGCAAGCGGATCCACAAGAGGGTGACTCACTCTCTCCTTTGCTCCACCAGCTACAGTACGACTATTTCAAATGGAGTATACTCCATCATTTCATAATGAATCATTGGCTTTTTATACAAACCCAAAATACTTTGACTGGCTTTTCAAAAGTATAAACACAAGCAGATTCTGCAGCAGCTCAGTTCCACTCAACAAAGAGCGAGTCTCCATACAGCTGCATCAAGTTTATAGTGGGATGGAGGCTGTCTCTGTCTGTCTGTCTCTGTGTGTGTGTTTAGAGCTAGAGAACAGCGAACCTCCTCTCACACTACAGGCCTTGTGGCATGGCCATGTGAGAATCCGTTCAAACCACAGAGACACTCTCCCTAACTTTTGTCCACAGGACTTCTTTACTGTATAGTCCCCGCTGAAGTTCACCTGAGACCATGAAATGCAGTCAAGAGTGTCCTATTTATAGTGAAATCAACAATCATCAATTTCAAATGTTTCTCCCAGTGGCGATCAGATCAATGATAAAAGCGTTAAAATTTTAAGCTAAATAATGCCTTACATTTATTAGAAAACCAACCAGGCCATTTTCAGTAAAAAAAAACTGCTGGAAAAGTGGAAACAGATTGGGTTTTTTTTTTTTTTGAGCAAGAAAGTGAATGGAAATTATATAACTGGCTCAGTGAGTCATTCGATAGTTCCCCAAATTTCAACCACAATCAAATGGGAACCATTCTTTTATAAGCGCGCGCGTGTGTGTGTGTGTGTGTGTGTGTGTGTGTGTGTGTGTGTGTGTGTGTGTGTGTACACAAGTAAATGCATACGAGTGATGGAACGTTTGCCCAAAATCATTTTCTGATTTATACTGAGTGACTCATAACTACTTGGCAAGCTATAGTTTATAAAAGGCCAAAAGCCATGGAAACTCTGATCCACTCCACACCACACACGCACACAAACTTTCCAGTCCAGAGTGAAGTTAGACCAGCACTATGGACAGCCCGAATCCCTCATTATCCAACTTCTACCACACTAAATGCCTTGGTACGCTACTAAAATCACTGAGAATAACCTTTTCCCATCTGGTTTCTATAGCAGGTTCATGAACGAGCTCGTCTTTAGTGTTACTGGTCTGGAGAATAGTGTGGACTGGAGCAGACACTACAGAGCCAAAGATTTGTAAACTTGAATTGTTCTACAGGTCTTGTATGAAAGCATAGTCACACAACCAAAAATCTGAGCAGATGAGTGTGACTATGAGAGGCCCTGTTTCACATTACATAAACTAGAGGTCATTATGACAGATGAGCTCAGGTGATATCATAAGAAAGTTGTTGAACTGTTGGCTCAGGGGTGCAACCTTATATACATAGAAACAGAAAGGACCGAAAAGAATTTTAAGAAAGAGCTGAAAATAGAGACACTTTATTTAAACCCATCCTTATAGCTAGTATCAGCCTCAGGCCTGTTCTCACCACATGACTCATGTGATCAGGCTGGTTTAGAGATAAAAGAGTTTGGGAATCATGTGAAGCGAAAAGGGAGTTCTCTACAGTCAGTGTTCTGTCCTTTTTAGGCCACACTGTCCTGAGCTAAGCACACAAGCTGCATTATTGGGCATCTGTCATTATGAGGGCCTGTTTAAAAAAAAAAAAGAAAAAGGAAAAAAAAGCTGTATCATTAACAGATCGTTATTAACGAAATAGATGATGTTTTAATTTTATTACAAATATTATATTTGAAACAAGTTAATGCAAAATGTTCCTGCTATGCACGGTTTATTTACAGCGAGATAAACAAGCACAAGATCATTTAGCAAAATATGTGACTGCACAGGAAACAATATAAACAGGAAAATGTGATAGTTATTCTTCATTCATGTTCCCACTGATATGCCAACTACTGGGAGCTAAGAAAGCTTTTATATCATTTCAATGTTAAAAATGCATTAAAATGTTCAGACCCCCTTCAGACCTAAGGAGGAAATACCTCTAGAAACATGAAATCAGTTAATGAAATCAAGACAATTTAAAATACAGATGTAATGAACCTTCTACCCATTGTTAACGTATCCATTTTTAACTCAATCATTTTCCCTCCAGTCCAAAAAAAACCCAAAGACTTTATTTAACAAACAAGTTTCAATGGCCTAAGGTATCAAAGATGGCGGGAAATAACAGCTGTGCAACGGACAGGAACTGAAGTACATGTCTGTTCATGCAGATGGATGGATTCAGTTTAACCGTGAGCTACCCTACACTCTGCCAATATCCTTCTTGTGCCAAAAGGGTGTGTGTAGCCACAGTCAGGACCACACCCACATTTAAAAAAATGATGACGGTGTCAATGTTTGAAATCAGACCGAGTTAGCGTTTGTTTTTCTAAACTAAAAATTGTCCACCTGAAAACTGTCCTTCAGTGCAGACGTTTAAGCTTTTGTTTGCACATGGCTATGCACGTTGCTTGGCAGGTGATATTGGATATATTGTTATCACAACCTTTGTAATCATTATTGGCATTCAGTATTTGCTGAATAGTGTGATTTTTCTGAACAGAAAAATAGCTTTGAACTATTATGCAAATTACCTCAATATGTACTGTAAGTACAGTACATGGAGCTATGATTCATACCATATGAGACAATGTGCTTCAGTGTACTGGGCTTGTCTCTTTTCCTGAGTCGCAGGATGTTGTGCTACCAACTGAACAAATATCCGATATAACAATCATCACCCACTGAACATTATTTCTACAGTTTCTAATTAAGTTAGTGCTTTTGTCTGCTTCTCTACGAGCAGCTAGGATAATATAGTAGTTACAATTTATAGTCAGCCATGCATGTTTTTGACCAGTGAATAACAAGCTCACATCTGCCATCCCTTCACTTTTCCACCATGTGGTAAGCAAGAGTTTGGACAAGTCAGGAAACAAAAGAGCCTATTTGGATCATCACAGGTTAAGACTGAATCAACAGCACCTGTCTCTTTCCACACACACTGCAACACACACACACACTCAAACCAACATAAGGCCCACTGTTTGCTAATAATCACGGAAGGCAAATGCTCATGTTGAGGGTGGGTTGGGGAGGGGTGGATGGTAAAACAGCGGCCACACAGAGAAGGGTCATTCATCTATTTCAGGCCATGTGTTCGTGTCGAGCCACTTCATGAGACCAGAGCCACAGTGTTAGATCTTGCAACCTGATCTCAGAGAGGTGAGCTAAAAATAAAAAAAAAAAGTCACCAGGGGGGTTCCCACTTGTATACCACGCAGGATGATTCAGACTGATTATTAATACTTCAAATAAATAGAATTTTAGAATCCCCTGAATCCCCTAAGATCGAAATATGAGTAATAATTGTGAATGTCCACACTTCAACAATTACTAAACTTTTCACTCTATACCATCATTTGTTTTATATATATTATCATTGTAAATGAAGAATAATCCACACAGCAGGCACAGTACTACAAAGCTTCTTCCCCCCACCTATAACAGCATATTGCTGATGTATTTTATGATTTGCCAACAATTAATAATTTCGAAACATGACTTCATTTTTTGAACTGTTTATAGCTGAATTTGCTGAGGGTCAGTTAGGTCCTCCTATCAGTTATGTTAAAGCAGCTATAAACCATCATTCTGTTTTTTTTTTTTGTTTGTTTGTTTGTTTTTAACTTCCCCCTGTGATGGTAATATATGCAATTAAATTTGTGTCAAAGAAACAAAAATTGCCATGTTACTAAATTCCTGGACTCCTGAAGCCTTTCCCATAGGGGAAAAGTGACTTACTTACAAACTTCTCACACCTCAGGCTCCTACCATGCACATAATAAAAAGTCTAATTACTTACAGAAACTTGAACAGAAATTTGGTGGAATAATGTACTGTACACTTACTGACACACATCTTTCTTTTTTTTTTTTATCCACAAAACATTCCCCTTCCTCATTTAGGTGAGAGGTTTAGGGTATCGAGAGTTTGTTCTGAGACTGTCTGCTTCTCTCAGAACCACAAAAAGGCTGATGAGTCACAGCTCATTCCAGTCAGCGCCAGCTCACACACCCGTGGTATGGCTGCTCCATTGCCACGGCAACTAAACACTCCCAAACAGCAGCAACTACTGAGGTAGTGGGAGAGAAAGAGAAGGTGATCAGCATCATGGGATAACGGAGTGAAAATGCTTCCACGAACGCACGTCACAGCTACTCTGGGCAACAAATGGATGATGTTCACTTGTCCATATCTGATCACAAAGACTAATCTTTTCAGAGGAAAACTGTTGTATAACCAGAGGCACAGCCATGCAAAAAAATACTCTATTACTCAATAAAACTAGTTTCTTTGCATATTTCTCAGTCTATGTTTTTTTTATGTTTATTTAAAATCACACATAGTTTACTCATTAACCATATATACATAGGAAAATCTGACTTCAGTGGCTGCGAGACAAACTCTGATAGTTAGAGGCTGGCAGTCAATGAATGGTTGCTACTAGTCGTCTTAATCTAATCTGGTTGCTATGACAGTAAATGCAACATGTTGGCACTGTCACTGTTTTGGCAGCATTCAGCATTTTCATATTTACACAGCAAGTAATGTTATCAGAGTTTAGATATCCCTAAGGCAAAAGAGATGAATAAGCATGCAAATGATACTGTTAATATTCCAGTTCCTCTCCTTGAGTTTGATAGACCAGTCACATACTGTACTACGGTCACCAAACTCCACTCTAACTTTACTAGGCTAAAAGAAAGAGAGAGAAACTAAACTGCGTTAATCATTATAAAAGTCCTGGACTTTACAACTCTTATCAAAGAAGGCTGAATACAAGGAGTATTGTAGTTGTACTATGCAGTGGCATTTCTTTTGTATTGTTCCCGCCATAAAACAGTGTGTTAGAATTCCATTCTGATGAACACAATTTATTGTGCAATAAAGCGGTGATTAAAGATTAACAGTGTTTTCAGCTACCTGCTCAACTGCATACTTAATTTGGTTAAATTCTATAAAACACTAGTCAAATCCCACAAACTTAACACGCTCAAGCAGCCATGACAGGGTGTGGCGAGACACTCCGCTCCCATTCGTTATTCCCTCACCCGCAGAGGTAGACAAACAACATACCGTTCTGCCTGAGATACAACTCTACGGCAGGAATGTGTGTTGAGACATGACTTGGAGCTCTGTAAGGTCTGCAGCTCCTGCATGTATACTAGCAACATGCAAGTCTCCCATTGGCCTATAATCAAGTAAATCTTCACCCAGGCAACAACTTACATGGTGAAATTTAGCAATCATGTGGGTGTGAATCATGAGTAGTAGTATTCCTGTTTTGGGACTTTGCATCTATATTTCTTGGTTTGAAAGCATACTACGAGAGACGAACCTGATTGGTCATAAATTTAGACACATCACAATGACACAGGAAAGAATAACGGCTGCAAAGAACACACAAACTTCAAAGGCCAGGGGAATAATCAATCAAGCAATCATGAAAGATTAATGCGAATGCTAAAAATGGGGAGATTGCTCAGCATCAGAACGTTAAAGAGATTTTTGTGTATAAAAAATGATAGATAATAGGAGTCTAATCCTGCTGGTTTAAATTTAAATCCAAGCAAACATTTGGAATTCTAGAAACCGGTGCAGAACCGGTGCTAGAAACCTTTTGAGATGGCGTGTAGCTGTTATTTGTATTCGTACCTGGCTTTAAGCTCCTTGTAGTCCTCACGGATCTTGCTAAGCTCTAGCTGCAGCCTGGCTCTCTCCTTGGCCACCGAGTCGAGAGTTTTGCGAGCATCTGCCAGCTCATTCTCGTACGCTGCCTTCATGCCACCCAGCTCCCGGCTGACCTCTGTCTCCGACTCGGTGATACGCATTCGCAGGCCGGCATTTTCGACCTCCAGAGAGCGCACCTTATCGATGTATACAGCTAGACGGTCATTCAGGTTGCTCAGGTCCTCTTTCTCCTGCAGGCGGGTAATGCGCGCGGGCGAGAGCACGCTGGATGCCCCGCCACGGCTGGTACGTTTCTGAGCCGGACTCTCCATCACTGGTCTTGAAGGGGATTATGAAGACTACTGCAGTAACGCTGTTTGTGAAAGAGAGGACATGGGATGAGGAAAAAGAAGAGTGAAGTGGAAGAGAGTGCTTTAGAACTGACGGGAAGGACTTGTGCAAGACCATTTTGACCGAACGCAAACAGCTGTGTAAAAGTCAAGAGGTAGTTAAAGAATGCTAAAAAGAAAAATTATGCAAAAAAACTTTTGATGGTCAATCACCGCTGCATTGCAGTTTTGTACTTGACTGGACTTTAGTAAACTGTCCTGGCGCGTTTCTGAAATTAACTCATGACCAAGACTCAAATGCATCACGTCCTCCATGTTCTCCACTGCCTTCCTCCTTTTCCCGGCCCCTGCCACCAAGGGCCACACCCCTTTACAAAATAATTAACATGTAAGATAGGTCACAGCAAAATTTCTGAACGACCTTTAAATCGTTAAATTTAATTTTAAACATGAAAAGCAAGTTTTAATAAATACTCAAGCAAACTTCGGGAATGCACAAAAGTTTCCAGGTTGTACTGATTTTAGCATTATTGCATTTACTAGAATATTAAGAATGAAATCATTTGTTGATTAAAAAGCAAAGCAGACTGTGAGAAAACTAAAACCAAAATACTTTCACTTTCACCCCACTCCCTTGCACACTTTACTCGATCTGAGGCAAACAGAGACATGTCCTTAAAGCAATTAGACACTCCCCCCACCACACCCACCAGCAAAGTATACTTTCATACTACACGGGAAAGCACCATCAAAAGGGCAAAGTGCAAAATGAATCAATTTTACACACGCAGCTTTAGGTTACCTTAAAAGCAAACATACTTTATAAGAAAAGAAAAAATATAAATAAAAGACTAGGTAAACATTTTTACCTGATAAAGGGAAGTCTTGCAGAGCAAAGCTCTTGTGAAGATCAGGGAGTTTGTGGAAGCTGGTTAAGCTGCTACTTCTCTCTGTAGTGGAGGAGTTTCCAAGCGTCTGGTCTGCCTCGTTCACTCTGGCCTTGGCTTGCTGCCTTTCAACCCTCCCTAGCAGGAAAGAGTGAGAGAGGGAAGGTAGGAGGGACTGGAAAAAGGGCGGCACCACAGAATAGAGCAGAGTCTTGCCATTTTCTGTCCGTCCTCCTTCTTCTCCTCATTATTTCTCCCTCAGCCCATGTCTTTATGTCTCATTTTGTTCTGTTGGTTATTTTTTAATATAGACTCTAACCCTAGTGAAAATTTCAGAACATAACCAAAAGTGAAAGTTCTGCAAGTTAGAAAAATTTCTTTCAGTCCTTGGCACTCTTCAGTCCACCTCAGACAAGTTCGTAGTATACCATCTAATCTCTGGCCATCCAAATATACAGGCACAAATAAAAGATTTTCCTTTTCCCCAAAATCCAAGGACATTCTAAATATTCCACCCGTTATATAGCCACCTAAATCAAAGATGTACACACAAGACACAAACCATATGTAAAGAAATAACCAGGCAAAACACTTGCGAACACAATATTTATTACAGAGGGGTGGCTTCCTAAAAATGAACTGTCCAATCAGGTGTGTAAACAGAAGAAAGCTGACAGAAGTCTGGGAGGGCACTTGGATTGCGTACCGATATTTTTAACTCTAACTTGCTCCTAACCAAGTCTTCTCCTTCTCTCTATACCCCGCTCCATATACTGGATTTTATACGGAGTAGATAAGTGACGGCGATTCAACCATCAGCCTTAGAGCTTTTAGTTCTTCACTGGTCACAAAGTCAGTGTTCATGAAACATGTCTATGTTCATGAAACATGCCTGGCTGTATCTCAAGGATGAGGTCTTGATTTGTGATCAGAGTTATCGATTCCTGTAATGAGACTGATGGAAGGAATGGGCAAAAAGCTGCAGTCTGCAGCAGAAGCTCTTCATCTGTGTGTATGGGCACGGTACAGTTTGGTACTTTCCCTGCAATCAAATTCCAATTGCTGATGCAGTGAATGCATTATGGAAGACTTTCACTTAGTAGGATTATAACATGAAAACATGAAGCAAAACCTGAATCTGAGTCCTCAGCTCGAACTACTGCTGAGGATGTAGATGTTAGCACATCATCACCTTGTCTGTGTGGGTTTCCTCTCACCTTCCCCCAGTAGCTAGAATAGCTACACTAATTTGCCATATATTACAATGAGCAAAGTTCAGTTTCAGTGGGGCATCCTGTTTTTAGATGACAGCTGGGTTTAAAATATTGTTAATTCTGAGATGATTTTTCTGCTCAAACCAGTTACAATGCCTGAATATTTCAACTAACAACACATACAGTATAGCAAAGTAGGCAGTCGACTTTATGCTGAGCCATTTAAGGTCAGGAGTAGTGAAGGATTCCCCTATGATTCCCGAGTTATGCCTACCAGCAACACACACACACATACACTTCTTTGTTATTCTTCCACCCTTGCCTTTTCCCACCGCATTCTTCACTACACAAGGCTGTATGTTCCTTCTGGTGAATCCTCATCTGACTCACAGCAAACTGTGAACACCATTCTGAGATGAAAATCGCCTTGAACAGTCCATTACCTGTACCACAGGTTTCTGGAAACAATTATTAGAAATATTCCTAGGGAAATATCAAAAGAAAAATCTACCCTAGACAACGAGGACATTCATTATTATTAATACGTGATCTTCAATGGTGTCCAAGATCAATTTCATAATAAATTTCTCAGCATACCTTTTTCTTGACTTAAAAGGTCTTTATTAAAACACATTAACCCCTTCTCACTTCAGCTAACAGTGCCCTACATTACCCATAATGTCATTTGAGTACTTGCAGATAAAGCATCAAAAGCATTATGATAATTCAGGTATCAGAGCCTCATCTCGTCATTCTGTTTACTGATGTCTACGTTGTTACGGCACTGGTATAACTGCACTGCATTCTCGAACACTTTTTCAATGGTGGATGTTGGATGTCTCATTACTATGATACTGACTGTGGTGTGTGCGAAAGAAGGTTTTGCACTTTTTTTTTTTTATAACCCAACAGTAGGGGTGCACAATTTGATTTAAAAATTCTGCAATTATTTTGATATATTCCGATTGCGATTTCAAGTGTAGACCACAATATTAAACTATTAAATGCATCATTTAGTATTCATACTTATTTATAAAGAATAAAAGCAAATAATTGCACTAATAATTGCGCTTCCGGTCTCATGTGATTATTAGTTTCATATTTTGATTTCTATGTGATTAATTGTTCAGCACTAACTAGCAGCAAAATCTAACAGCCCATAATTACTTATGTTATAGAGTACAGACTGACAATTTTAATATATCCATGTTTGCACTGTCCACCTGTGACATTAGCAAAGCATACCACTGAACGTGGATATAAACCTTTTTTTTTTCTTTTTCCAAATTAGCTGTCTTTTTAACAAAATTCAGATGGATACTTTTCTTGTTTTCTAATTTCCTTTTTTTTTTCTCTTCTGCCTTATCGAATGGTAATTTCCAACCAAAACTATTCAGGCTACATCAGGCACAAGGTGGACATGGTGTTATTCCATTGCAGGGTACACACATATAATTTGGCCAATTTGGGAATGCCAGCTACGAGCTATGGGAATTACCCAACAATTAGCCTAATCTGATGTCTTTGGACTATGGGAGGAAACCAGAGGTCCAGGAGGAAAACCAAAAATCACACAGAGATTTCTAAGCAAGTTCGAAGCTCGCACAAACCCAAGGCAAGACTCAAACCTTCAACCCTGAAAAGTGAAGTCACAGTGCTGCATCTACTGGTCACAATAATCTTACAAAACCAGTGTAACGTTAAGAACCGTATGAGTTGGACTAGTAGAACATGAGCATTCACAAACTTCTGATGATAAAAAAAAACAAATATAATATTCACTACCAATTTTACCACCCCATTGTTTACAGCCAAAACATGGTATTGGTGCTTAAAAGTGTTCCACCTTGGTGAAGAAAAATAAATTTTCAGATAGGATCATATGCCAACATTTTTCATATACTTAATGCTTCTCATCTCCCGATCCATGCTTCGATTTAGTTTTTTGTTAAATTTGCATACACATTTATATTTTTATCAAATAAAAATATAACATTTGCTAAATACAATTTTATGCCCTTTTATGTAATGTCCATAACTCTCTCAATGATGTTAATTAAAAAATGGCCAATTTAGATTTCACATGAAATTACATAAACCTGAAAAAGTGTATTATTCTAAAATGCAAAACTGTTATGATTTTTTTAGCTTTTACCAAAAACTGGAATGCTTTAATTTAAGCAACATTTCTTACAGGTAATATGCTTCTAGAAGATGACACTGATCTTAGCATCAATACTCAAAGAAATATGAATAATTTGGATAATACATATAAAATCATCTCCAGAACGGCTGAAGTTAGCAACTCTAAATTTTTAAGGGAAGCAAGATTGGTCACTTCCATGTTGAATAAACTTCAGAAGTAACTTCTTTGGCACACATAGTTTCTGTATTATATATATATATATATATATATATATAAAACATAACAAAATAATAATAATTAAAAAAAAGCTCAAATACTGTGTTTAAGGAATAAATAAATAAATAAAAATGTCTTACAGTGGAGTATTATTAGTAAAAATGTTTTAAGGTAACACTGAAAACTACATCAAACCGACTACAGTACTTTCTGGAGAAGCAGAAGGTGTTGATCAGTCTAACTGCTCTAACTAACCAGTCTGGAGCTTCAGAGTTAACTCCAACTGCGCACACACACACACACACACACTCACTCACACTCGTTTCTGTACACAGACCTCTTCATATTAATTAAAAGAAATGATTAAGGTGAAAAAGCCTTTGTTGGACATAAGGAGTCGTGCAGGACTTTCAGTGTGAGCGTCAGTAATAGCAGCTCCTGATTCCCCGGAACTCTGAGGACGTTACTGCTGCGCACGGCTGCGCTATATTCACATACAGCTGAGTCATGGAGCAGGAATGAAAGGTTTCCCAATCCTTCCAGGGCTCAGGTTAACTTCCACCAGCCATACTGAGGTCATATGAATTACCCGGTACAGCTTCTCAAAAGAAAATGGATGCACTCACGGGAATATCGTCCCTAAACGTGGTAAAGTTTGGCCGTGTGTAAGCTACAGCATTCCTCCTCCTCTCCTCGCTCGCCTTACTGGTTGTAACCGAGCCTCTACTCCTCCCTCTAGTGGACACTATAAGCACTACACCGGAGAAAAGTCTGTGATCAAATCAAATTCAAATTTTATTTGTCACATACACAGTCATACACAGTACGTTATGCAGTGAAATGCTTAGACAACTGCTCGTTACCTTAAAATCAAAGACTAGGAATAGGAATAGGAAATAGATATGAAAAATTAAATAGAGGGTAAATTTAACTAGGAAATAATAAAATATAAAAATTAAAGTAAAAATAAAATAACTGTACAACAATACACAATATAGAAGATCAGTTAAGTTATGCCTTTATTTGTCACGTATACTGTACAATACTGCACATTGAAATTAAGATATGGTTAAGGGACTTGCTCAGGGGCCCAACAATGGCAACCTGGTGGAGCTGGGACTTAAACGATCAGTAACTCAGTGCCTTAACCCTATCATACAACCATATAAACTATCCGTCCATCCGGAGACCTCTGCAGGCCAACTAGGGACCCTGGAGGTCATTGGTGATTACCATTGTATTTATCCCCATTTTACAACTGTGGTGAGACCTCCAGTCAAAATTCAGATGCACATTCACACACTACGGCAATTTAGGAATGCCAGTTAACCTAATTTGCATGTCTTTGAAACCCAAAGCTTAGGAAAAACCACACACACCCTAGGAAGAAGAAGAAGAATATTCAATTATTGTCACATGTACTTTTTACAGCACAGCGAAATTTCTTCTTCGCATATCCCA
>JAQQZT010000033.1:14402952-14419614 GCA_030068275.1 Clarias platycephalus | reverse complement strand
ATACTTCAAACAAAACATACTTAAGTAAAAGTAAAATTACAGATTTTAAAAACTACTTTAAAAAGTAGAAGTACACACAAAAAACTACTCAATTACAGTAACGCAAGTAAATGTAATTCGTTACTTTCCACCTCTGGGGATTACCTTTTGTCTGCTAGTCTCAAAAGGAAATAAATCACTTATAAGCATACCCAAAAGCATACTCCACTATTAGCTATAGCTTTAACCGCTAGCTAGCTAGCTTTCTACAGCTGACTTACCACATGGATCTGAGACCATTTAATAGTATAGTTATCTTAATTACTGCTAATAGTTTAGTTACTAACACTGAATTGGATTGTCTTTGCAACACCAAAGCAATATTACAGCTAGCTAGCTTAATATCATCTAATATTTAGCTATCTGCAAAGATTCATTAGCTGATAGATAACATGCTATCTCTGCTAAAGTGGTCCAAGTGATGATAAGAAAATTAATTTAAATTGCAAAATTTAATGTCAATGGAAATCGATTAAAAAAAAAAGACAACCTTCGACCTTAAAATATTTTAGACAAACAAGAATTAATACAAGCAATCAAGAAATCAATACACAAGTAAATGTGGTGCTTCCTCTAGATTTAATTCAAGAGTAAATGATGTAATTCACAACTATTTGGACATGGTGCTTCACACACCCATCTAACCTTTCCACCAGCGTTATGGGCAGCAGGGTGAAAGTAGTTTTAAAATTTTGAAGGTACTGTATTTTGTAACCAAATGGGAAAGAGCCATGGAAGTGGTGGAAAGTCCTGTAAACCTCGTAAGTTTCGCATTATGTCTCCACTTATTCCATTCTATAATATTATCAGCTATTCAACTGTTCCAAGGTTGAAACTGAAACAGTGTAAAATGGAAAGCTAGTGCACTATGTAGGGTGTAGAATCCCTTGTTCCGCACACCAAGCAGTGTCATTCAGCCTTGTCTTAGATAGTTAGCTTTCTAGTTGGTGTTTATCGTGAACAAAGTGGTGATGTGAGTCAGAAGCCTGTCAGCAGGCTGGTGAAAGCTCACGCTCACATTACCCAGCAGTAATAACCACACGGATAGTTCAAAGGCAGTTCGTTATGACTTAGAAGCCATTAGTGAGGAGACAAAGTGTTGTTTAAGATTACATATTAGATGTTTTTTTTTTGCTGAAAATGTTACAGGGACTGGTTCTGAATGTTGGTTTTGGAAGCCAGCTGCTCTTACTGGTACTGCATACCAGCCTTTCACCCATGACAGGCAGATCAATAGTGAAGTATTCATGCTGTCAATGGGATACTAGTTTTGAATAGAAAAGAAAATCAGTGGTATAACCTGGACAGGGTGCCAATCCAACGCAGGGCACAAACACAAAACATGTATTTTGGCAATGCTAATTAGACTGATCTGCATGTCTTTGTCTGTGGGAGGAAATCACCACACCATGGTAATGCCTTTAAATAGGCTTCGTTATTCCATATTAATATGACTGAAGATGTAAAAAAAAAAAAAAAAAAAAAAGTTATGTTAATTTTACTTGCCTAACAGCGAGTTTAAAATCCCAAGATTACTTTGCAAAATACCTATATCCCAAGCTGATCCACAAAATCCCACAAAATTCTTTGGGAAAATTCCCAAAAGAATGGTACCACAGAGTTTCCACTCACAGATCTGCCACACCCACTGTTAAGTATTAAATAGAAATAAGAAATGGCACAAAGAACGAAATAATGAAGCAAATTAACTCCAAATGTCAAAATAGTTTGAAATAATGAGTTGGAATAATTGAAAAATTGTTTGCGACTCAGTCTCTGTAAAGTAAAGCGGAGGTCAGTGGTATAAAATTAACGAACTAATGAATTCATCACCACAACTTCCGGGTTCTGCAACCTAACCGGAACAGACTTCATTTCCCATGAAGCACCGCGCGGGTGAAGTTCATGTGCAGCAGTGATGGCAGAGACAGCAGCATGGCGCGGCGCGTGCGTTCGAGGACACATTAGAAACACGAGTTCAGTGTAAGCTTCACTTCTCTCCTCACGCTCTCACCTTTACCGGACCGCTTTAATACCGGATATAGCCAAGAGCACCTGTGATTTGATTAGCTAGCCGATTAGCTTAGCTATATTTAACTGCATAACTGGACAATCGTGTGTGTGTGTGTGTGTGTGTGTGTGTGTGTGTGGCCTGTGCTGTCCTTACTGTCCTCGGTCATGCGTGCCACTCACTAGGCATGAACGCTTAATTCCAGTCTGTTGACTTGTTGATTTATTGATAGCGATCGAACTCGGAAGTAAGAATACAACCGACACGTTTATTATTATTATTATTATTATTACTGTACATACGCTTGTAAATGTGATTAGTAACAACACGTGAATATGACAGGAGTTCGCGCTAGATAAGACTGCAGCTGTGTCTGTTGATCTGCGCCATGCTGTTTACTGTGTGTGAAGCCACGCCCCCTGGCATCAAGGTGAAGGCTACCGATTTGAAGGACGTGGTTTTAAACGTCATTTCTCTTTTTGTTTTTCCCCCACCCTTTTTGGCTTTTGGGGGTCTTAACAAGCTCAGAACTCCGACAGGTTGGAATCTGCTGCCATTAGGACGCCTGAGAGTCTCAGGGCCCCCAAACGAGATTTTTCTCCATAACTCATACACACTTGCACGTATGCACACGAAACTCGGCACACATTTAGAGCTCATTGTGTCGAACAACTTTCGCACTTCAAGTCCTGGGCTCATCTCAACTCAACTCAAAAACTCACCAGATGTATTTTGATATACTCCTCCTAGGGAATTTATACGATCACCACAAACCGGGTCGATGGGAGGGATGTTTGATATCTCAAGCGGGTCAGCCATGATAATGTCTTAAACTTGCACTGAAAAGTGATTAATAACTTTGTGTGGCCTTATATCGAGTGATATTATATTCAGTGACATCACATTGACTATGTGACTCTCACAGACTCTTTCTGATTCTGACTAACATCATAGTGTGATGCTTTTTTTTCCGGCATCTGCGGCCTATTCACATATACACATCACAAATGTTAACACACGCACTCGTACCACACACACACACATTACAAATGTTAACACTCTCACACACACGCACACTCATATATCACGCACATATACCTGTATACACACACACATATCAAAAATGTTAACACTCAGACACTCGCATCTCTCTCTCTCACACCTAAACTGACATCAACCCTATATACTGTAATGTGTGATGTTTGCAGGTTGTACGGTGCACCCGGCCAGCAATGGCTTTTTGTAGGTCTTAACACGCTTAACACACAGGTTGTGCGGTCGCCCGGGAGGCGTTGGAATAGGGTGTTTGGGCCCGTCATTGTTGCTTGCAACTATATTTCACATTTAAACTGCCTGAGGAAAAAAAGGACAGCCTGGGAATAGTCATTTAAATGTTCAGAATGTGTCCAAAATGTTTGTTGAACTTTCGACTGCTCCCATCGAGGGATCGCCACAGCAGACCATCCGATCCGAGTACAACTTGGCACAGGTTTTACGCCTGGATGCCCTTCCTGACGCAACCCTCCTATTTTATCCAGGCTTGGGACTGGCACTGCATCCAGTTGCTGTGGTTTGGACATTGGGTGGGAATTGATCCTGGGCCTTTCACATGGCAGGCGAGAAACCTACCACTGAGCCACCAATAGCTCCAGAATGTATCATTACACAAATAAATTTGGATTAGCTAATATTTTTATTTACCATTGTGCTAAACATTATGACCTCCACCTGTCTAATACTCTGTATTTCCCCATCCAAGGCAAGAACTCGACTATACCTCGGCATACAAATTTAATCTGTTCTGGAGCTGAGTTCTTTAAGCCAAATTTTGTATTGTAAAATGCATTTTCCCATAAGAAATAATGTAAATGCAGATAATCTGTTCCAGCCGCCCAACAAATATTATCAATATTCCCTCGTATGCCGAAAAATTTGCAAGATGGGGTCGTTCTCTGGCACCAAGCCGTCAGTATCAGATCTAGTCTGGTAAGTTGTGAGGTGGGGCCTGCATTGATAAGACTGGTTTTTCCAGCACATCTCACAGAGATTGAGATCTGGAGTAAGGCCAATTCAAGCTCGTTGTTGTGTTCCTCATACCATCATTGTGCCATTTTTGCAGTGTGGCATGGCACGTTATCTTGCTGAAAGAGGCCACTGTCATCAGGGAGCGGTGTACGTGATCAGTGACAATGTTTAGATAGGTGGTATGTGTCAAAGTAACATCCACGTGAATGGCAGGACCCAAGATTTCCCAGCAGAACATTGCTCTAAGCATCACGCTGCCTCTGCTGGCTTGAATTTTTCCCATAGTTCATCCTGGTGCCATCTCTTACTGAGGTAAGCAACACACAAACAGGACATTTTCTTTCATTGCTCCATGGTCAAGCTATAATCCTACCATGTCCATTACAGGCAGACAGGGGACAGTGGTGGTTCAGTCGGTTAAGGCTCTGGGTAACTCACCGGAAGGTCAAGGTTTCAAGCCCCGGCACTACCAAGCTTGGCACTGTTGAGCCCTTGATCAAGACCCTTAACCCTATCTGCTCCAATGGTGCTGTGTGCAGTCTGACACTGCACTCTGACCCCAGCTTCCTAACTGGGATATGCAAACAAATCTATTCGCTGTGCTCTAAGGTACATGTGACAAATAATTGAATCTTACTAGGCATGTTTGGTGGTGGACATGGGTCAGCATGGGCGCACTGACCGGTCTCCGACTACACAGCCCCATGTGCAATAAACTGTGATGCACTGTGTGTTGTGACACCTTTCAGAACCAGTGTTGCCTCCTTCAGTAATTTGAGCTACAGTAGACCAAGTCATCTAGCTGTCACAATTCGACCCTTGTCAGTGTCGCTCAATCCTTACACTTGCCCATTTTTTTTCTGCGTCCAACACATCAACGTCAGGCCAAATGTTACATGACTGCATAATATATCCCACCAACTTTCAGTGGTCATTATAAGGGGATAGTCAGTGTTATTCACTTCCCCTGTCATTGCTCATAATGTTATGGCTGATCAGTATATCTCTCACTTCCTGGTTTGGGGGTTCGAATCTCGCCTCTGGTCTGTGTCCGTGAGGTTTGCATGTTCTCTCCGGTTACTCTATCTTCTTCCCACAGTCCAGACTGATTGGTGTTTCCAATATTAATGAGTGTGTATGTGCACATGCTTGTGCCTTGAAGTGGGTTGATACCCCATCCAGAGTGTCCCCTGACTTGTGCTGGATTCCTCGAAATAGGCTCCGCTCCAGGCCACCTGCGAATCTCCACAGGATAAGTGGTCTGAAAAATTAATAAATGAATACTTATTCGCTTTTATTCTTTAATGATTTAAACGCCGGGCTTAGATCAGATGTCAGTAGTACAGCTTTCTGCACACACAGACAGCACACACTGTCTGCACTTAGTTTCCCTTTCTTTACCATAGCATACAGGACGTTTGCAGATAATTACCATTTGGGTTATTTACTTCAAAGCTATATATTAGTGGCCACTGGCTGTTTTAAAACTAGTCCAAAATGTACTTGACCTGCTTTTTCTAAAGCGATCCAGAGTCAGTGTAAAACCTACCCCTCTAGACAGGCCACCCTGTCTACCGGCGTCCATACGCAATGGACATAGATGTTCTGATGTTTCAAGAACAAGTTTGAAAGAAAATGGAGCAAGCCACCAGAAACATCAGCTCACAGGGGGTGTGGCCTAAGGTACATTACTGGGGCCCCCTCATCAATTTAATTTAATTACCACCATCACTGGTGCTTCCATGGATTCCAAAATTTGCAGGAAGATTGCAGGATGTCTATGTTCTACCTTTTATTCATTTGTGCCATGCTATGGTAACATTGCTGATGTATATCTGAAGATCCTATAACCCGTAGCTGTCTCCCATGAAAGTATCAATGACGACATAGTGGCTTTTATGAGAGAACTCTGCTGATGGCTCTGGCGATAACCTATTTGGACAGCAGATAAGGATTTCATGATGCCACATGGGAGTCAGTAATCTGGACACATTCTGACATACAGCAGGATTTCCTATAACAGCAAAAACAAGCACACCCCAAAAAATATATAGTTGGACAAGGAGTTGGACAAAGCTTACAGGATTCTTTCAAATTGTAAATAAGAAGGGAGAGAGTAAAGCTCATCAACAAGCCGAGGCAGAGCGATAAATAACAGCAGTGATGGCAAACTTGAACGAACAGGTGCGTGTTTTGTGAGCGAAAATGGGACTGGAACTGTGCCAGAATGCCAAGCTGAATACTTAGAACGGGAGTATTAATACAGAATGGAACCAAACTTTCACACATCTTGGGTTTATAATCCCCTAGTCTACTCTTTCAGTTAATAAATCGCAGTGTGTGTGGTTATTATTAAAAGTAATTAGATGACTTTTGTGTTTATGCTCAAGGAAGCTTATGTGATACTTACTGTTATCAAAGCAGCTTGGTATTGAATAACACCTCAGCAGCGCCACAGGCTGATTGCCTCCATGCCACACGCAGTAATTCGTAAAACACGCGGTAATTCGTGCTAAAGGAACCCCAACCAAGTACTGCAACAATTTTTTTTTTTGTTTTTTTTTTTTGTTTTTTTTAGAATTTCTGTATTGTAAATTATTTTTGATTAGTCTTTATTCTAGTCATATTCTAATATTTTGAGACACTGGATTTTCGAATTTCATGAGCCGTCATCAAAATGAAAACAATAAAAGGCTTGAAATATTTCACTTTATGTGAAATGAATCTAGAATATATGGGAGATTAACTTCAAATTTAATTGCTTTAAATTTCCTGATATTCTTATTTTCCAAGATGCAGTGTAGATTACATTAGCTGCATACATATATCTTTTGCCCCTTTATCCTCCCCATTCCTCTTTTCTTCCAAAACCCTCCCGCACACCATTACACCACCAGCCTGAATCATCATTACTACATGGCAGGATGGATCCATGCTTTCATTTTGATTATGCCAAATTCTGACACTACCATCCGAATGTCACAGCAGAAGTAGAGACTCGTCATACCAGGCAACTTTTTCCAATCTTCTTGTCCGGTTTTGCTGAGCTCATGTGAATTGTAGCCTCACTTTCCTGTTCTTAACCGACACGAGTGGCACCTGGTGTGATCTGCTGCTGCTGCTGATCACAACATGTTCACAACACATCAGTTGTAACGAGACGTTGTGAGATACTGTTGCCTTTCTATCAGCTCGAACCAGTCTGGCCATTCTCCTCTGACCGTGCTCTGAAACCCCTAGAGATGGTTGTGTGTGAAGAGTTGCCAGAGTTGACACTGTTTTTGTCATGTTGTATTCCTAAATGATGGATGTACAGATTCCATTCAGATTTGTTAAACTGCCAAGTCTATATGGAAAATATTATGATTAAAGCTATTGCAATGATGATGTCATATAGCCTACCTTCATGTGCAACTATGTTAATAGTGTATAAGTCACATTTAATAGAAATCAGAAGGCAGAGCTCGGTAAGCACCTTGATTACTTCTGTTTGCATCTTATGATATTAATTATTATACCTTATATTATGTTTTCTCCTCTCTAGATTGTGAGAGGTTGGGAATTTAAAGACCAGATGATGCAGCGTGTGTTGTGTCCTGCAGCCGCCCCGCTGCGCTCTGTGTGCCTGGACCTCAACACGAGGGACCTGACTGTCGGCGCAAAGATCCTTCATATAAAGCATTTTACTGCACGCTGCTTCAGCTTCTCCGGCATCACCAGGAACTCCGAGTCCCACAAGACACGTCCTGAAGATGAAAGAGCTACACAGAGGCAGGAGAGAAGCCAGGGAGAGAAAGAAGTCTCACCACAGAGCATCAGGGACCTCGATCCACTGCAGGACAAGTCGATTGGCCTCGTTCAGAGGTTTAAGAAGACTTTTAAACAGTATGGAAAAGTGATGGTTCCTGTGCATATCGTCACTTCCACTGTGTGGTTTGGGACGTTTTATTACGCTGCAATGAAGTAAGTGCAGGTCTCTTCTCTTGTAATCTTTATTTTGTAGCCCAGATCTGATTGGTAGTTCTAGATGGAAAGGAACATCTGTTTATAGCTTTATTATATAGGAGGAAACAGTAACAACCGAAACCTCCTCCACATGAAACGTAATTATGTATTCTAAAAACGGGCATTGTTGGCAAATTGCTGTGGTATAAGAGGTATGTTGTTATGGGAAAAAAATCATCTGCTGCTGGGTCTGATCCCACTGACTTACCCATACATTTCCTTTCATGTGTTTATTTTTTTATATAACGTGTGTTTCCTCTGTCGCACATAAATCGGCCGATCTCATCTTTTTGAACTGTTACTCACCCATCGTTAGGGAATGGTGTAACACACTCGGAGGACAGCGTTATCCCATCCTTTCTGCTTGCGTCAGCTCACAGATGCGCATTGATTGGCTAATTTCGGAGTGTGAGTTTGCCATCACTCCCCCTGAGATAGCAAGGCCAGTCATGATCAGGGTGTCCCACCAGTCTATATTCTGGCCTCCCTTTTATTCTATATTTACATACTGCCTCTTTAAAATATCATCAGGAGTTCACCAAACCTGACGAGTGACTCCAGCCTGATCCGCTCTGCTTGCTTCGAAGACATCAAAATATGTCTGACTGGGAAATGCTCACTCATTAATCTTAGTCAGTAGTCCATGGTAGCTCAGTGGATAAGACAATTGGACTGCTGATCAGGAGGTCGAATCCCAGCACCATCAAGCAGCTACTACTGGGCCCTTAAACAAGGCCCTTAACCTAACCTGCAGTAAAAAAAAAAAAAAAAATAGATACATCTAGTCGCTCTGCATGAGGGAGTTTTTAAAGGAAATGTATTTCAGGATCTCTATCCTCGCTGGTTCTGAATATGTGACTCATTCCAGTCACATGCCTCTGAAATAGACCAAACTTCCCTAAAATAATAATAAAAAATGAATAATAAAAAATCATAGTCATCATAGTGTTAAAGTGACCAAACTTATTATTAGTGGATGATGATTAAAAAATATTCATTTTGCTACTACGGGCTGTATCACACAACCCTGTCATTAATTATTGTCCTAATACCACTCACCCTGTCTTGTACTTTCTTTGAACACTAATGTAGAATGTCTGAACAGAGTCAATGACTATATTAAATAAATTAATTATTGAAATTTAAAGTTTAAGTATTTGAATATCAATTTTAATCCATCTAGCAGCTCTATTTCCTCACTTTAAACATTTTCTGTTAACAAATTGTGATTAAACATGGTAAGGGAATTCAGTGCACAGACCAGACAGACTCGAAGGTACCTTTAAAAATAAATAAATAAATAAATAAAATTTATCCACAGTACCTCAAAAAGAAAAAAAAAAACTTTCGGTATTGATAAGGAAAATATTCCTTGTTAATTCTGTGCTGGTTTTAAGCCCAACTGTAAAGCTGTTTTCCTGGATAAAGTCTCATTCAGTCACACTTCACTGTCATCTGAAGTGCAAGCAAATACAGGACACACTTTTATCAGCATGCCATTATAAACTCTGTATAATTCCAATTTTAATGACTGGGCATAAAAAAATCCCCGTTCCAACTTGTGTAACTGCTAAAAGATTTCTACCTTGTATATGTGTTTTTGCCAGAGGGGTGAACTTGGTGCCATTTCTGGAGTTCATTGGCTTACCAGACAAGCTTGTGGGCCTTTTGCGAGACTCTCAGGGTGGATATGCACTGACAGCCTATGCGATGTATAAGGTATGAACTGCACTAATCTAATGCGCAAAACATCAAAGTAAGGCAACTGTCCAAATTCTACATTCCACTTTTTGTCCTGAACAGCTCGCAACGCCGGCCAGGTACACGGTCACGCTGGGCGGCACGTCTCTCTCAGTGCAGTACCTCCGTAAACACGGCTACTTCTCCACCCCGCCTCCGGTCACGGAGTACCTGCAGGACAAAATGGAAGAGACCAGAGAGAGATTTTCTGAGAAGATGGAGGAGACGAAGGAGCGGTTTTCAGAGAAAATGGAGGAAACTAAAGAGCTCCTGTCAGGTCGCATGGAAGAGACTAAAGAGCGCTTCGCGGAAAAAATGGAGGAGACGAAAGACAAGCTGGCTGAGAAACTGCAGGAGACCAAAGACAAAGTGTCTTTACGGAAGAAAACGGATTAACAGGAAATGATCACTCTCACAAAGTTGTAAAATTCTACGAATCAAACGGTATAAACATGTTACCATCTTTCACAACCTTCTAGTCTTGATCCACAAGTCCTGAAGTCTCATTGTTTTTTTTTTTATTGTTCAGTAACACCTAGAAACCTGATTGTACTTATTGCATAACTGATTAGGGCTGATTTCTACTTCTGTATTAATGCGCATAGATGTGCTTGTATAAGGAGAGAAAGGAGAATTATGAGAGACAACAAGATTTTGCAAGTAGACATAAAAACACTATTCCAGCAAAAACAGTGAGGCATGTATCTGCTAATTTAACAATCAGCACCTACACTTCAACCAGAGACCACTATCCTTTATTCTCAATTACTGTTGACTCACAAGCCAGAGGCTTAAACAGGCCAGAGGTCACCTAACAAACTGCCTTGTTTCTTCTGTCATGCATCTTTTTTATCTTTAATATGTATCTATTACAAGGAAACGTAACTGTAATATTCACAGATCAGCCATAACACCAACACTAGCGCCAGGTGAAGCGAATAACATAGATCATCAATTATATACCTGTAAACTGATGGCAGGATCATGGGCACCCAAGGCTTATCTATGCCAGTGGGGAAGGCCAGCCCATCTACTCTGGTCCAATCCCACAAAAAAATCCAATATTGACTGAAAAAAGTCAATACTGGCCATGCAGTATCAGTGCAGGTATCGGTGCACCACAGCCTGCCATGCATGGGTCTTAGCAAGCAAAGCACCAAAGGCTGCTGACCTTGCCTCCAAACTTCCCAGATACCAATCCAAATGAGAACCCATGGGACCCACCAGACAAACAAGCCCGATCCATGGAGGCCCCACCCCTCAACCCACGGCACCCAAAGGACCTGCCGCTGAAGTCCCGGTGCCAGATGCAGCAGCACATCCCTAAGGCCCTGCGGAGGCCTGAATCCTAGGTGGGGTTAGTGTTAATGGTTTGAATGTTATGGCTGATCGGTGTAGCTTTCAAAATATGAGGGCGTTCAAATCAAACGGGGACTTTTGATTGCGCAAAATAGCAGAACGAGAGTGTTACGAGAGTAAAACCTCCCTTTATTTCTCCACATAATCCCCTTCTACACCACTACACTTACCGCAACATTTTATTAGTGCTTGTCTTCCATCAAGTTTTCCCAGTACACCAGAGCTATGATTGGACTGCCTGCTTCACGTCTGAAATGCTGGTCTCCCAGGAACTCCTTTAGTAGCCCTAACATGTGGAAATGGCTTGGAGCGAGGTCAGGACTGTATGGGGGATGTGGCAATAACATCGCAGCTGAGTTCTTGTAGTGTGCAAGTGGCATTCGTGAATGATTGTGTGTATGCGTCTCATCCGCAAGTTGTCTCTACTGTAGATTTTCCACTTGCTGAATGTTCACATGAACGACTGCAGTGCGCTCCGCGCCACCATTCACGGATGTACAGACAAGTTTGCACCATTCAGATGTTTTATTGCCCATCACAGGGCACAAGCACACCCACCCACCCAATCATACTGTACACTACGGGCATTTTTAATTGGGGAAAAACAATCAGTCCACAACTTGGAGGAAACCCACCAAGATGCAAAATCAACACGCACGCAGACACACATACCAGAGCCAAGATTTAAACCCACAACCCTAGACAGCGCTATCCACTAAGCCTCATGTAGCTTTCCCAGGTAAAACATGTATACTAAAAGTATTTTTTTATTATTCTGAGAGGAAAGATATTTTGCACTACCAGAAAGAAAATGCATGTCTTTCATCTTTTACATGTGTGTGGATTTTATTTGAGTTTGTTCTGACCACTGGTTTATTAAAAAAAGTAAGCCTGTGTAGATGTAGGCACTTGTATAGATCTTCTGTAGAAAAGAGTTTAAGCAGAAGAGTGTATCTGGGAGTATGGGGTGGAACTTGAACCAGACTAGAAGTAGCACAAAAACAAAATGGGATAATTTCTCAAAGGTGTGGCCTCCTAAAGCCCTCGTATAGCCCAGCGTCAAAACTTTGACACCGTGAACTGTCAGAGAATAGTTGGGATATGGTGAAAACTTGCGAGACTTCATTTAAGTTTTTCCCCACAAATCATCCTCGAATGCAGCTGAAGAAACCAAACTCTTCATTTCAGCCAGCAGTTTTCTTGTTCCGTCATCGTTTCCTGTACATGCTGCTCGTCACATGTGACAACTTCTCCCTATATTAGGAAACACCTCAGCTGGTGTGCAGACAGGCTTGTTTACACAGCTCGCTTCGTGAAGCCACCTCTCCCTCAGCCACAGGTTCTTCCATCGTGCTGTTCAAAGGCATTTCTAATGCAACGTGGTGTGTCTACATGGTGGCTTGAAAATATTAAAATCCTACCATATGAGCAGAGCAGGACAGGTGCTCTTGAAATGACTCTGCTGCTAGTGTGTGAAGAGCACCCATGTTAAGAAAAAAAAAAAAAGATACTTCCATGGTCTCACGTTCTCTATTAAAAGGTTAATACAGGGTGTCCCAAATGTCTCTCTGTACATGGGGGAAATTACTTTATCCGAAAAAAATTATTACATGATTGCTATTTCTTTGTAATCACACACACAAGGTCTCTCTTCTGATTTTTTTTGCCTTACCAAACCATCTGTTTATGAAAACGATTTCAATACATTCTTTCATTAAAGGCTATCTGAGAAAAAAATTAGTCCTCGACTTACAAACAATCGTGTTACGAATTCCCGCAGATAAACAGACCACGGTTCTACTTCTGGTTCAATCACGGAAGTAGCTCACATGTATTGTACAAAAAAAATCGACGCTGCAGTGCCTCACTGATTTCAGTGAATCAGCCTGAGAACACGATGATAGAAAACGGTTGTCCTGTAAGGCTGTCCTAATGGTGAACAGAAAATCCTCAACAAAAAAAAAAGTTTGCAGTCCAATACAGTGGAAAACAACTCTGACATCCGGGATTCCCTTCACAATTTAAAGGTGCAGAGACAACACTGTGATTCATTTCCCTAGGCGTGATTATGGTTTAAGTGGATTGGTATGCTTTACATTGTATATTCGTGTCAAATCCGTATGAGGCTCACTTTGTCGGACTTAAGAACAAATCTGACTTACGAACGTGCTCCTGGAACGGAACTTGTCTGTCAGTCCGGGACTACCTGTATAACATGAATTAAGAATGAGAGACATTGTGTCAAGACAAGTGTGTAAGTTCCCCCTTGTGTACGGAGTGACTTTTCTGACACTACGGACATATTAAGCCTGTAATAGCAATAATCGTTCTACAAATGTGTGGAGATTAGAAAAATAAATCGTGTAAACGTATTTCTGCTCAAAGAGCAAATGAAGATATTTAGCGATTACAACATGTAATGCTTGCAGTTGAGGTGTGTGTGTGTGTGTATAAAGCCTGGTGACTCGAGGGTAAGGGAATCATCTAAAGCCATAAGTGTGTGTCTGCTTTATGTCTTTATGGAGATTAAACTGTATATTAACAAATCGAGATGCTCGTTGTTTTATGATTGAGTACACAGTTTTGAAAAAACACATTCTTCATTCTCCTAATAAACCACTTTTATTCATCCTTGTCAAGAGTTTCATTCACACAGCAAAGTGATTTTACTCTCTCACTCCCTCATGAGTCTATCCCAGGAGACTTCGGGCATGAGGAAAGGTTCATCCTGGACATGGTGCCAATCCATCACAGGGCACATACACACACTATGGGCAATTGGGAACGGCAATTAGACTAACCTGCATGTTTGGACTGTGGGTTGAAACCCACCAAGCATGGGGAGAACCTGCAAACTCCATGTGGAGAAACCCTCGACCTTGGAGGTGCAAGGCGACAGTGCTAACCACTACGCCGCCATGCCGTCTCAACCTGCTTTCAACCTATATTCATTCCTGTTGTTATTAAAGCGTATTGGCAATAAAATGATAGACACTCTACGCAGGAGTATTTTTAATTTTTTTTATTTTTAATGGGTTCGCTGTAGTTTGACCACAGCAGTACAAGCATAAAATCTTTGACTACAACAGCGTTTAGAGCAACGTTTTTTGACTATTTTGAACTGTTTTTTTTTTTTGTTTTTTTCTGAAAAAGTATTGCAATAACAGACCTTAGGCCTAGAACCTAGTACATCACAATTGCTTAAATAAAAAGAGGCAAAATACACATATTTAACGTGTATATAGACATACGCATGTACGTGTATGCAAGAATACAGTACAAGTACACACTTATGCATACACACAAAATGCTGGGGTACATTTTTGTTTTTTGAACTTTTTTTTTTTTTTTTTGTAAATAAAAACTAAAATGATACAAAGTCCATGACGGAAGCAGTCCAGTATTGACCAATAATGCTGAAAAGCAACGGGTTAGCCGGAGATGTGCACAAGCATCTGATGCTTCTGGGGAAAACAAAACAGAGGAACGATCGGTTTCAGTCGGCGCTCGCGAGGCTACAGCCTTCCATGGGTTTTACGTCACACCGCAAACCTCTCAAGGCTACCTGGCAATGGAGCACTGGGGTAAATGAAATGGCGCTGCTATGTACATTATCTTCAGTTCCGTTGATGTGGACGTGCTCAACGGTTGCGCTGGACACCCAGCAGAGCTGTCATTCAAAAAAAAATCCCCGTTATTTTTTATTTTAATTTTTTGTTCCGACATACCACGTACACAGAATGTGTGAAATAAATAAGTAAGAAATAAGAATGGTAGAAGTGTCAGTGTAGTCGCTGTCTGGATCGATTATTAAAACGCTGGAAGCATAGCATTGCATGGAAATTTAAGACTGGCTATTACGTGCTTACAGAGTACCTCAAATAATATAGAATATGCGTGCTTTCGAAACAAAAGCCTGGACAGTGACTGATGGTTTGTGTGTGTGTTTTTTTTCTTTTTCTTTTCTGCAATACAGACACACAAACATTCCAAAAATCAGCTTTGCAGACGTGATTGGGTATATCTGAACGTTTGGTAAACTGCTGCTTTCTTCCTGTGTCTGTGCGCGCAAGGTACAGCATGGCCATGTCCTAAATCACCAGTCCACCCGTGGGAATGTAGGGACGTGTTTGATTTGATTAGATTAGATTCTACTTCTGTGCAGAAGTTTGCAGGTTTCATTTAGACACCAGTGACGTCGTCATGACGCCATAGTTAAGAGCGCGTCATGGCTGACATGACTGTTTTACAAAACGGAGTTGGTTCCATGCATTGTTGATGTGACAGTCAGTGTGTTCGCTGGTTCAATGCTGTGGGTGGAAATGTGAAAATGTATATACTGTAGCACAGATTTGCACTGGTACGCCGATTCTACTGTTAAATTGCAAGTTATACAAGTTGTTATCTCGGGGTAGGATTAAAAAACAAACAAAAAAAAAAATTATATTCTATTTCAAGCATCTCTTGTCCTAGAACAACTGCCATTCATACTGTTAATATTGTTATTATCCATAAGAAAAATAAGTAGTACTTTATAATCGTTCTGTAATTCATATTTAAGTATCGTTTGCAAACCTTGTTTACAAAAAAAGACAAAAGCACATTTCGAACTGTAGGCATTTACAAACCTGATAACCACTGTGTTAAATTTTTATACCATCTATACATTATATTACACTATTAACAATATCTTTTGTGGTTTCTACCCATTGGGTAGGATATGTGTGCATAACATATTCAAGTTATTTACAGCACCTTACAAAAGAAACAAAAAAAAAAAAAAAAAAAGAGAGAAAGAGACAAACAATAAAAAACAGAAAAATAAAACACAGACAGACAGACCAGAGAAATAAAAAGCACCGTTGGAAGTGAGGCACACCGAAGGTGGGAGCTTAAAGAGTGCAAGTGGGTTCCTACGTCTGCTCGAAACGTGAACATTAGGCACCGGGTTAGCTCACATCATACACACATGCAACAACGCCTCATTCCACGGACAACGAAGACGAGCACTTGTTTGTAGCGAGGACGACAATCGGACAAAACGAGGCAGGAAAAGCCGAGCGGAGACGGTGAAACGATGGTCGATATATGAGAAAAGGGTCGAGCCAACGAGCGTGGGCCAGATTGCAATCGATTGGTGAAAGCAGCAGCAGCAGCAGCAGCAGCAGCGATAGCAGCAGCATTAAACACAGCACAGATGAAGGGATAAGCTCCGAGAGCTCTTTGGAAGAGTAAACGAAGGGAGAAAACATCCGACACACGGAACACTTTCAAGCATCTCGGTCAGCACCAGACAAACAGGAACATCGTTCAGTCTTTCTGAAAGCGGCTGGCGCTACTTGCCGTGTCCGTGTCAACTTACGGGAGATAAAATAAGAATGTGATGCGTGGGGTAGCTGGCAGAAGCCCTTACTGAATGCTGGCATCGCAGTAAAAAAAAAAAAAAAAAAAAGGTTTCAGGTTTGTGGTCTATTGTGGAGGTT
>JAQQZT010000033.1:14391946-14402852 GCA_030068275.1 Clarias platycephalus | reverse complement strand
GGACAGTAAGAAATCGCCTTAAAGAAATGGGATTTAAATACAGAAAAGCCAAACGAAAACCATCATTAACATCTAAAAAAAAAAAAAAAAAAAAAAAAGGTTTCAGGTTTGTGGTCTATTGTGGAGGTTCAGGTCTCCAGGTGCAGATTGAAACTCAGCTGGAAGTAAAACAGACTGAACTGCGTTTACACATTTGATCCTTGGCTAGTTTTAATTTGTGCCCAAAACACCTCCTGGGTAATGAAGTGTGCAGATAGTGGCTCTGTTCGTCATGTAAAGGCTTTAACAGAAATCCTTCACGTCCTTCCAAACACTGACAATGATCAGACCTCGTCCTGGACTAAAACTCATGCACGCGCGCACACAAAAAAAAAGTCAATTAGAGCAAACTAGTGTCTGTACATCTTTAATATTTAATCAGGGAACCAGCCCTGAACATGCATTCTGAACGAGCTGGCTTTCTACACGAACACAAACACACTCGAGGACACTTTCTCGTCTGGGTTCAGTGTCCAATAAATTGTCTCATTGTCTTTCAAGTGTACTTCTAGGCAGTTAAGGCTTGAGGTCAAGAGCCAGATTGAGAAACCAGGCTTAGTAATCTAGCTGGAGTAACTAGCCTACAGGTCACATCGTCTTCATGAATAAACTTTCACTCACTCTCACACACACACACACACACACACACACACACACACACACACACACAGTACAGTAGAGCCAAACACACTAATGATTTTATGGGCAGCGAGACTCAAAATCTACTGACAATGTTGAACAAAAGGGCAGCTGATAAGCATGTGTCAGTGAAACAATCACAAACATACAGGATGGACGTTTCAAATGGATCTGTCCATGTTCGACGCCCTAAATGAAGAAGAAAAAGGGCTAAAAAAAAGATGAGTCTTTAGCGCTGATATTAAAGGGATGTGTGCCGAACTACAAGGCAAAGAGTTCCTTTGGGTCCTGGTTGAAAATTACCATCTAAGAGCTTAGAGCTTTTGACTGACAGCCACTTAGTCCCAGTGTCAGCTAACTAAACCACCTGCACGCATCGAGTCTCTCACAGCTCATCAGTGCTGACCACCAGAACATCATCATCCTGACACATTTAAGACAGAACAACGTGTGCTCAGCTTGTAAACGTCTACAAGTTAAATGTAGCACCATGGTTTGGATCTGTTCGCCCAATAACCACAATGCTATGGATTGAAAGTGATGACATGATTGCATCTTCAACAGAACAGCGCAACTTTACGCAATGAAACTAAGGTGTTTAAATCTTCGGTGTTTTAAGCTGCTAAGTTTGGATCAGCTCGGGTGTTTTCATGCACCGCTTCTCCGTGACCACGGGGGCAACCGAGACTCCTCCTTAGAGCCAATCAACACGAACAGAAGCAGATGAGCTCAAATCAACACTTTCAAAAAAATAAATAAATAAAAATGCATTAAAAACGCAGGAAAAAACGCTTGCGTCAATACTGACACGTGTGAGAACCGAGCAAGAAGCGACGAACCGAACAGGCGATGTAATCAGAGGAAGGCTGGGTTAATGAGATATTACAGTGAACAACCCTCACTTTAGCCCTTAGCTTAACCGTGTCACAAAACATGATTATCTTACCTAACCTAGGAGACGTGGACAGCACAGCGACATGGGCCATGTTTGTATGCTTGTTTGTTTTTGCTCGCTCTGGTTACTATGGCAACGTCCATCGCGACGTCGTACAGATGGGGATCTGTGGTGAGAAGGGGGACGAAAGTGAGAGAGTGCACGACTGGGCAGCGTAAGCCATTTCAAGTAAGGAAAAGCCAGGAGACGCTTCCGTCCATGCTGAACAATGCACAGGATAACACCTCGCGTCCATAAGACGCTCTAAGGATGATTAAATAAATGCCTTTTTTTTTTGTCACGGGCCAAGTGCAACACGTATAAAGGATTACAAGAGCCTTGACTGTGGTTCAGAAATCAATAACTTGAAGAGCACGACCCTGCGCACACGATACCTTTCCCTCATCGTTGTTTATGTGGTTTAAGCCTACTAAAGAAACTTAATGATTTCAACACTGCTACAGGAAGGAAAGTGTCTTTCAGACTGTTAGAAAAAAAAGGAAAAAAAAGCTTACACTCATAACAAAAGTAATTACTTAATAACTTTAGAATATTTCTGTGTGTAAAGTGACAATATTAAGTAAAAGTAACATTCTGTTAGCGTCTGTCTGACCCTCAAGTGGTGTAAAAGTGTCTGAAAGGCCGTGAGGAGGACTACGGACCGGGAAGGAGGATTTCTAGGCTGGATTTAAGTAACTCTTGTGCAGAAGTAAGGAGAAAAAAAAACCCTACAGCTTCTACAGATCACCAACTTTGGAGTTTCTTTAACAACAAAGACCATGAAATGCATTTCTCTCTTTTTCTCCACAATAAAGATAGTGCAACTTGTGTATGTGTGTGTGTGTGCGCGTGTGTGTGTGTGTGTGGGTTGATTTAAATGTATATGATTGTGAGCGTTTACTCTCACCCCTTCCCCCCCCACCTCCCCCAAAAAAACCTTGGCACTAGGATTTGGATTTCTGTTTCAACTGAATTGTGCACAGATCATGGTCCTGGAAAACTTAAATCCAAGTCCCTCAACTCAAAGTCCTGTCTAAACCTGTGGATGCGTTGGTGTTTTGTAGAGCACATCACCAAAAGGAGAAGGAAAGAAACAAAAACAAACAAACAAACAAACAAAACAAGCTTATGTGCTAATATCATCATCTTCCGTTTGAATGTAATACACAAGTACAAAATAGCGCTACAAAGCTTTGTTATGTCTTTTTATGAGACAGGCAGTCAATAAAATGTTATTTTGTAAGCTTTGCTCCACTTGGTTCCTTCTTTGTAATGTGGCTTTGCTTTTGTAGTTGAAGACAGACGCGTTTTATGTTGTGCATGGGAGTGTCCAGAGACTGACCACACCCCTTTTCTAGCCGGTAAAAGGAGAAGGTTTGGAGAGTTGACATTACACTAGCTCTCCTCTCTGCATGTCCTTGGCTTTGCTCAGGACTATTGTGCTTTCCGTGCTGCCCTGGCGCGTCCTGGCACCGGGCACAGTTGGCACGGAGGAGGACTGGTTATTGCTGTGCTGGTGAAGATAAAACGCCGTGCCTGGGTAGTGGCCCATGACCTCGCTGTAGGCGGGTGGGGGGCCTTCCGTGGCTCCGTGGGCACTCCAGTTGGTGGCGCTGATGCCTGTGTTGGTGCTAGGGGGACACGGGCCATGGCTGTCCATCAGGTCACTGTCGAAGACCGTGCGGTTGGGTGGCGCTCGCACCGACTCGCGGTTCAGCTCCAGCTGTTGCTCGGGGTTGCGCAGCTGCAGCGGGCACGGGCCCTGGTATGGCGGCGGCTCCTCTCCGTCTGAAAGTGCGATGGTGGGCGGCAGGTCGATGTGCTGCTGCAGCAGAGGGTAGGTCGGCTGGAAACGGCTGAAGCGGTCTCGCTGTAGGAATGAGGGAGTGCTGAAGCGCTCGCGAGGATGAGGAGCGTACACCACCTGCGAGCCAAAGAGCGAGAGCAATAAAGGTAAATAATGTTGCTAGAAATAATAACTTTTTAAAGCCCAAATGGATTCAGAGACTATACTCGTGTTGCTACTGCATCATAAAAAACCTACATATAGCCTATGGTGTGAGCACTCTAAAGGCAGATGGACTAAATCAAGAAGACAATCACTTTCTTTTTCTTAGAATGGAATTCTGTGTGCATGGACTGTTCTCCCCGCTGCTGACCCTGTCCCCTCGACCCCGTCCCCTCGACCCTGCTCTCCTAAAGCCTCCACTTACCCCCCAGCCCCATCTCTGGGCCTGAACCTGAAGCACTCATCCCCCCCCAATCACCATATGGACATTTTAAATAAATGAACAAAAATGCAAATTCATCCATCCATCCAAAAATATATATATAATCTACCGCATATAATAATTATCTTAACTTATGAATAAACAAGGAAAAAATGATAATATTAAGCAAATACATTTATTCTTTAGACAGACAAGAAAATTATTTAGGTAAATTATAATATACCTCATGCATACATACAAACTAAATGAATAATCAGTGTTTAAGACTACACCGTAATCTGGGAAATCCTAAGAGGAAGCCAATCTCTTAAATCGAATGTAATGCAACACCCAGGGTCTTTAACCGTATAGAATGTTATTTCAGATAAATCAAGTGCTTTACTGATCCCAGAACAGTGTTCCTGTTGGCATTTGCTGGAAGAGTTACGATGGTTTGGCAGAATAAGATGATATCACACACACACACACTTGTCGCATGCTCAGTCACAAAGGATTTGGTGCTAAAGTAACATTTCCAGCTCCTTGTTAATGTTTCTCCGAAACTCTGGATCAACTGATTAATGCCTTGTTAACTGGCCAACCAAATAGTTCAGCAAGAAAATCCACTAAAGGTGATTAAACAGTGAAGTAGGAAGAAGGTTTTATATCTGATTAACAGCTGATTAATTAACTGATGGAATGACCATCTCCTGAAGCCTGAGAATTTGAGAAAGTTAAGCACAAGCTTTACATCGGAAGACATTCCCGGCTCTGCTACATAACAAAGCTTCATCTGGAGAAAGAGGGCCAGCGTTTACGGCACAATCAAATTATTCCATTTGTGGGAAATCTCCATGTTGGCCAGCCAATAAGACAGACAGCTTTGTTTTATGGGGCTGCGTTTCAGTTCGAGCCAGGGTGGCTAATGAGGGGCAATTTGGAGCGAGAGGCAAAGTGTCTCGTCTCTCAGACAGCTGTCTAGACGCTGCCAGAGGAGAAAGCCAATGATTAATGATGCAGTGAGAGACGCAGGCATCGAGACAGGGACTCTCAAAGCCACGTACATTGGGGGAAATGTGCTGCTACACCCCCCCCCCCCCCCCCAGAGGGACACAACACATGTGCAATGATTAACAGAGAGGCCCTGCTTCAGACACTGACCCTCTCCTCCCCCTGACCTCACCAAATAAGGACCCTGAGCTGAATCCTCAACCCCCTCCACACACACTCTCACACAGAGTTAATGACCTCACCTCTGAAGCTCCTTGTCTGGATCCACTATCTGATGGCCAAAAACATCCCTCCTATCAGGGGAGACAGAAAATTAAGAGAGAAATAGCATTTTTAAAATAAGATCTCACGGTATTACAGAATGAAGACGCATTCGAGAGAACATTTCGTGAATCAAACATGTCATGAGGAAACAAGTTTACAGAGTTACATTTATTGCAGAGTCACTGTTGGGGTACATTTGGTGTTCGAGCCCCAGAAGCTCAGTCTCCTCTGAATCCAGACAAAAGCTCAAAACACTAATTAAAACAAACCCCCAAACTGCTTGCTTATGCCCTAATACTAATGCTCAGCATTAACATGTGTGTGGTAAATCAAAGCAGCAGAGTGCACCAGACTGTGTTCTCCCTCCAGACAGTGTCTCTGCACTCGCTCTCCCCCTCAGTCCACCCCCTCCCCTCATGAATAAAAATGAAAGCGACTCAGACGTTTATCTGCCTCTCCTGCACGCTGCAGCAGCCAGCGTGCATGTCTGGCTCTTCGCTAGCGTCTAGACAGAGCTGGGCCAAATTTAATCATTAAGGCACGTCTGGGAGCGAGAGTACTGCGGATATTTATCAGAAACACAGTAAATGGGATCTTGGGCTAACACACGGTGCTTAAAGCCACACTCGGGCTCTTTTTTTTCCCGAACCAGACCGGTACGCCTTAATCGAATCTCACGGCTAGAGGCGACATATTTGTCAGACTAGCTTGTCGGGTTTTGCTTTTACTTTGCCAATACGTCTAACCCGATGCTGCCTCCAGGTTTTAATGAGACTAATACCTGTGCATGCCGTTTGTGTAATGATGGTATAACTGTCTTTTTTTTCGGAAGGCAGATCTAAAAAAATTTCTATATGCAAACTATATTGATTGAAACAAAGCCGAGTCATTTTCCTGGCTGGCAGCGATCCACCAACACACGTACTTCAGCTGGAAGTGAGGGATGGAGCAGTGTGACGTCTTACCGGCTGCAGAGAGTGCTCCTGCCTCCTGGCCTGGCCCAGTCTGCTCATCAAGGACCACGTCGAGAGTTTATAGTGGTTCAGAAGACAGATAATCACCACCACCATCACCATCATCACTACGATTATGATTATTATCTGCACAAACTCCAATTCAGCTGGAGGGAAAAGAGAGAGAGAGAGAGAGAGAGAGAGAGAGAGAGAAAAAAACAGATTTTGTTGTTTCGTTATTTCGTGTGTTACAGACGCATACACAGCAACAATCAGGTTTAATCATCATCCTGTTCGAAAAAGTGCTGCAGGAAAATGCAGTTCTAGTTCTGACCACAGGATGGAAGCACAGAACAACAGGAGCCTGCGATGTCGACCGAGTGAGAAACACAATTACTGTTCTGTTGAACAGAGTGTCTCGGACATGGACGGTAAAAGGACTGCATGACGTTCAGCTGTTGACGAAGGCTCAAGTGGTTCAGGATGTACAGGAAGTGATACGTTAACACTGTTTACCTTTCCTCTATTCAAAAGCCTACTCTCTCACGCAGACACGAGCAAAACAGGTCTGTAACACGCACTAAAAAATAAAAACAAACCAAAAAAAAAAAAAAAGTATACGCACATCCTGGCACTATCCAGACAGACAGGCAGGCAGAGCGTCTGGTAAAGCAAGACAATAACTGCCTATCTGTGGCAGCCAGACAGCTCATGGCATTAA
This sequence comes from Clarias platycephalus, assembly GCA_030068275.1. Lineage (NCBI taxonomy): Eukaryota > Metazoa > Chordata > Actinopteri > Siluriformes > Clariidae > Clarias > Clarias platycephalus. Next base: position 14,396,081 of record JAQQZT010000033.1, on the reverse strand, counting down.
AGCGGGCGCTGCGATATCCCAGCATGCCCCCGAACACAAGCCCAATCTGATTAGGCTAGACGCTGTGGCTGATGCAGGCCCGGCGAGACGCGGACCGTTTTGGAACGCTCGGGTCTGGAGAGGGCATGTTTTAAAGTGTCAAACAGAGACGCATTATCTTCTAGAGCAGACTGAGTGTACTGTCTGAACAGCACGGCTGGAACACGCGCCACAAAATTGCCTGCAGTACAGCATCTGAGCAGACAAATACCGCTTTTCTCCAAATTTAGGCCATGAGAGCGGATGCAAGGGAAAAGAGAGCAGAGATTAAAGAGAAAGGAAATGATTACAAAAACAAGACAGAAACAGGACAGAGGGAGGGACAGAGACGGAGACACAGAGAGAGAGAGAGAGAGAGAGAGAGAAAATGTGACATAGGCGCTCAAGCTGTTTTTGCGCACTAAAATTAGCAGGATTCTGACTAGCAAAGGGTGAAATAGACACTATGAAAATCGTCCTCTGGCTGTAGGGCATGAACACACTCGCACTTAAGATACACAAATTAATTTAAAGCTACTAGAGGAGTGGTGACGGTGCCGGGGAGGGGAAAATGCAAAAAGACGGGTGGTCTTGCATACCACTACTCGGCGGTATGCAGGGGGGGTGAAGTGGATGGCAGTGAGATGTTTCAAGCTTCTGTTAAGCACGACTGGACTCGACATTTGCTGCGTCGTTTTTCAAATTTGTAACAATCAAAGAATTTCCCAACAAACTTTATATAACTAATAATGAACAGAATCTATGTTAACGTATTACAGATGGAAGGCCGTTGACTTTACCAATGTGACGTGATGAACTACTGTATGTTGATACATGTTTTCCGGGGGGTAATTCAGCATCATAACATTTTATCCTGCTCAGGAATTCACCACGGTGGCGTACGCTCGCATGCCGTCTCCAACATTTCAACACTATAGCAGCGGTAATGAAAGCCTGATGTATAGTCAGACGTATAGTAAATAAGGAGCTTCCCAATGATCTCATTATCATGCATGTAAAATGACTCATGTGCATTAGATTATAAACACGACTCTGTAGTAAACAACCAGTGTGTGTGTTTTCACGCTATGACTCAGAACCTGAGGGTCAACCGGTACACGTGCATGCTTCAGAGCACTTCCGCGTCACTACATTTCTATAAAGATGACACAAATTACTGCGAGTGAGTCATTACAGAGTGCTCCTGCTACATCAGCGCCTGAGATACTACCGGCTCGAACTGCTATCAGAAGCGTAGCTGGCTCACAGGCTGTTTTAGTGATCGTATGCCGGATCTACGCTGGGCTGAGACGGAGCATCAGCGATCAGACTGAGGAGACTGCGCATGTCCCCAGCTCCCCCTGGCGAAATCCTCTTATTCCTGTCCACTCAGCCTAATTACCCTCTACAGACAAAACTAAACTTGTAATCAACCTAGAGATGAAGACTATTCATTACTCGCACACATGGGGGCTTTCTGGTCAGGTTCATCTTCCCATTAGTCTATTCGTCCTTGGTCTAGTAGTAAATCGTACGTGCGAGAGGTTTACAAAATGGGCTTGGAAGGGACTGATTAAATGAACAAAGCCTGGCTGAGTGAGAGAGAGGGAGAGAGAGAGAGATGGAAGATGAGGTTTGGCACTTCAGTCTTGCCTTTCATTTAGAGACAGACAGAATGAATAAGGAACAAGATCTTCAGTGAAGTAGATACCACTGGCAATGCCATCCCCTCTCTCTCTCTGTCTCTCTCTCTCCCCGTCTCTCACACACACAGCTATCCAGCTGCCATCATTGCCATGGAGACACAGCCCTCAGCATCCGTGCCCACAGAGACACAGAACACTGACATGGCCCACAGACACGCACATTCATGCAGACGCAGACACAGATAGAATAATAAAAAACAACATCACCACACACACACACACAAGCGAGAGCAAAGCAAAGAAACAAGGGCAGATCTAAAAAACTGTGTGCAGACTACAAAAAGCAAGGAGAGATACAGAGTCAGACAGAGTGGGTGCTGGGAGAAGCATTAGCCCGTGATGCCAGCGGCAGCCAGCGTTCAGCGCGGCAAATCAATCAGCCCTTTTACTGTCAGCAGGCAGAGCGCAGCTGACTGAGAGCTGCCAGACAGTGGGCCACTCACAGCGACGGAGTGCCAGACATGAGCCGTGTGTGTGCGTGCGTGCGTGCGTGAATAGGAGACATATGCAGGAAGGATCGGTCGTGACGTCGAATTTTTTTTATTGACGATAACATTCCAACTACAATCACAAGAACGACGCTGGCTTATAAGATACGAGCAAGAAAGCAAATTCAGTGCGGATGAACCGTTGTAAGAACCAGCGTCACACTTCAGGTCTGGAACCAGTAAAAAGCTGCCGTCCAGACAGACAATAAAAGCTAAAGAATTCTTGTGAAGCTTCAGTGAAAGAATGACTATGTTTGGATTGTGCTGGAATGATGCCTTAATTTTACTATTTGTCTGAGAGAAAAAAGGAGAGAGAGAGAGAGAGAGAGTGAATTACTTTCTGGCACACACCGTTTCATCTGGACAAGAAAAAAAAACACACACAAAAAAAAACAAAAAAACAAAGCCGCTGCCTTAATGTTTCACATTGTACTTAAAGCAGCACTTCACACAAACCATCCATTATCATCAGTACCACACACACACAAAACTATAAATGTTGTATATAGTAAATAAATGCAGCCCTTTCATCGCTTCAACTTGTTTCATTCCGTCTTAGACAAACATGATACCCAGAGAGCAGACGCTAGGTCATGCCACGTAAAAGGCTCATTCTGTTTGTCGGGACGTCCATGGACGCCACATCACTCTGACAAGACGAGAAGGGTGTTTTGACAGCCTCTGAATGTGGATACGAGCAGATTCGAGACAGGCTTTCTGTCAGCCAGTGATAAACGTGCATTTTTGTGTTTGCGGGCTGGGGGAGGTAGGCTCCTCGTCTGCTGTTTTAGAAGGCTGGATCACACAGGTGGTCTTTGTGCTACAAATCAAAGCCCTGTGGCATAGTGGGACGGAGAAAAACACGCTAAAAGACTGGCATCCCGCTGGGCATCAGAGGGGCGGGCAGCCGATTCCAGCCCCGCAGTACGGCCATGCCACAAACACTGCCAGTGGGAAGAGGCCATGCCACCCAGCACGCCAAGCAGCAGCCTCCATTGCATGCGGGAGCTCTTGCCATCAATTACACCGAGAAAGGAACAGAGACATCATCTTAAAGATGCCCAACTGAGTTTCTGTCCATCAAGAGAAAAAAGGAACGACCCGAGCAATAATGGGCTTCTTACGGCTTCAGTGTGCGTACGTGTGAAATGTCAGAAACTGTACGCCGGAGTTCTTCACCGCCAGGCTGCTGCACGCCGCGTTAAAACCGCAGCACAAAAGATCTTTCACAACAACGCACCTATAGTTCTCCCTTGCAGATTTCAAGTCTCGTCAGACGCCTGAAGATTTCTCGCCGCTTTATTCGGTTTAATATCCATTCGCTGCTGCTGCCATTTTTCTCAGCTCTCGACTCGACACATTAGATAATTAACAAGTACTTCATGAGTCGAGGTGGTTATATTAAAGTAGTAAAAAGACAAAGAGGGATTGAGAAGTAGACTCTCAGTGCACTACAGATATAAAACCACAATAAAAAATAAAACATGCTCCCTCGTTACACCTAGCGGTAGAAGACACGGCATTATACGAGTTCTCCTTTTCTAACTCGCGTACTAAATCCTTGAGATATAAAATAACCAGGTGCAAAGAAATACTTCAGCCACCAACATGATGCACAAAACCGCAGCTGTTCTACTGAAACAAACATAAATGACAATAAAATGTATGATATTTTTAATATGGTATGTTAGACAAAATTCAGTGATATCTCAGTCTCAGGTGTGTGTTACAGGTAGATTCGCACATCTGATACAGATTTTTTATTTTTTTTTGTATGTTTGATATCACATGAGAATCGAGACCGAGTTATAGGTCTGTCACGTGTTAAATGAGCATCTTTATTAAGTCAGTAGAGAAAAATCATAAGGCTGTGAGTCACCTTGTCGGGCCAAGAAAAAAAAAAGGGGGGGGGGGGGGGGGGGG
>JAQQZT010000033.1:14363271-14384485 GCA_030068275.1 Clarias platycephalus | reverse complement strand
CACACACACACACACACACACACACACACACACACACACACACACACACACACACACACACACACACACACCAGACGTGGGGGAGGTGGAGAGGTAGGGGTCATGACTCAGGGTTTGAATGGGTGTCTGAAGCAACATCCCAAGGGAAGTGAGTGTTGGACAAACTGCGCATGTTAATGCTGTTGTGGCTGGTTTTCACAATCCCTCCACAATGCATTTTAATATATTCAAATAGACGAAACCTCTAGATAGCATGCTGTCTGTTCTGTATCGATTCAATTAAAACAGGTAAAAACAGGCCATTTAAAGCGAGACACTAACTAACTGCATTACTGGCTCTTATTTATAAGGTTTATCCTCACTCTATTTACAAGAGAAGCCATTTGCAGATTGTAAACTCCCCGCACTCTTTGGATCAGGTTTCATTTTTAGCACCACAATGATTTCTTATTCTTCCCATTATGTAACCTCTAAATGGCCCTTCTGTTCAGTGTGCGTTGTTTGAGGCACAGCGCCACCTGGTGTTCGACGTGGGGAGTCCATGAGCTTGGGACAATAATGTTCTCATGTTGTCTTGCTGCTAATGTCAGGGCTTTTCACTGCTCACCATTGTGTAAGTCATTCCCTCTGCCTCAGATGCTGACATGAATATTAGCACGGCTGGAACAAAACCTGAGATGAATTTAATATTCTGCCCCATGGCTAATTAACCTGACATGTGGTTTTGAATAGATGCTGAGGCTTCCACGGTGCTCTGATCTGCCTCATCCTGCTTACATGAAACCTGTGTTCAGATATTGTTCACACAGCATGTCTCATGCCAATAATCGATTTATATTAAGTGCACCTTAAACAAACACCTTTCCCCGAGCTGATGCTTTACACCACCTATAGCAGAGGTTGTCACCTGGCAGTCCTGAGTCCAGGTCCAGAAAAATATTTGACCAGATTAAATAGAGAACAATGAATTAGTATATCAGAGCTAATAACTGTGTGTAGTTCATCGACTAGTTTGCTAAATATGAAACCATGTTTGTCAGCTTGTCCAACCACTGTATTTTGTACTTTATTTAGGTAAGGGCATCTCATCAGTGCGGAGACAAGCTACAGAGACAATAGAAGAAAAGGGAGCCAGAAAAGAGAGATTTTTATAGATTGCTTTTATTGACCCTTTCTGGTCTGATTAGCAAACTTATGTCAAAAAAAAAAAAAACATCTTGTTAAAATTGCTTCGCTATCCCTCTCTGGACTTTTTCAAACAAGGAAATGGATCGTAATGTTAGTTTTAGTTTTATACCTTTACAGAGTGTCTCTTTGGAACTGAAATCTTCTCCAATGTCCATGTGTACCTTCTAATAAATCATCGCTCGCTGTTGCTACAACAGTAGATTAAATACTTGGGGGAAAAAGCTCACGTTAGTCAACAGAGAAGCCCGGTGTAACAGAGTATCCTGTGTGAAATACAGCTCCTGTGGCCTCAGGCAAACTCAGAATCCATATTGTGTTCCAGGGACGTCCAGTGATCTGATCCTATTTCTGAAGGAGTGTCAAAAATATTCTAAAATGAAGTAATATACACATGCATGCTATGTATAAACAGTGAATAATGACCTTTTGTAGGTGTTAGTACAAGATGGCCTGAGGGAGCAGGCTTAGTGAGACAGGCACAGGGCCATCACACTGATAATCTGCAGGTTTAATGTGGGAGAGGGCCGACTTCAAGCACTCTCCATTACCTGACTCATCTCCCACCCGAGCCTGCACGCTGTGGCAAATTATCTTCACACTCATCCCAGGAGACCGGGTGTGCGCGTGTCTGAAAATTGCCATCTGTAAGGAAGGAATGTGACGTCTGCGGATGTGTGCTGCAGAGAGTGTGTGTGTGTGTGTGTTTGTGTCTGTGTGTGGCAGAAAGAGAGAGTGAGAGAGAGAGAGAGACAGAGAGAAAGGGAGAGGGTGAGTGTCTGTGTGTGTAGATAATCACCAGGTATTGAGTTTTTCCCCCCCGCTCTCTCCCGCAGCCTGCTGAGCATCGTCATGGGCCGTCTGCCCAGTAGGGTGAGGTAATGTCTAGGTTTAATGCCAGCCTCCCACACCGGCACACACACACATAGTGGGCACACACACACACACAGGCTCAACAGGAAGAACAGCAGGCACAGTAACTCCCAAAATGGCCACTGTTGTGACTCCTAATGATTAGGATAACATTATCTGCTTTCTGCTAACGAGCCACATGACAGAACCTTCACCACCCGTCCACCCACTTCTAAGCAACGCTGCAAACGCCACACCTCAACCACACTAATTGCTGATAAGCAGAGTTCAAAACCATAACCAGATACACCGTGTGGCGTTAAAATTTTTTTTAAAAAAGTGTCTTCCGACAGCTTCATTTGGGCAGGGAAGAAACTCTGGAGGAGATGCTCTGAAAACGAGTCTCATTTAATAAGACTGTGCCGGCGTGACCCGACAGAGGGAGTGAGAGAGTGCAGCCTCGATGCAGCACTCGGAACAGCGGTAGTCAGATCTCGGTGGCCCGTGGCCAGCTCGCCTGCTGTCTGCCACACTCTTTTTTTAATAAACCTGTCAGCAGCTACATGCCGACAGCATTGGACACACACAGACCGCAGCGACCCAAGGGGCGCAGAAATGAACATATCACGAATGATGTCTACACCAGGGACATTACAGTGATGGAACACAGAATTGTGCTGCAGAGGAAGGAACTCAATTGAAATTCCGCTGGTCAATTTCAAATGTGTATAGAAAACCAATGCGAAAGCTATGATGGGCAACAGTAGAGTAAATACCTTTGTGAAACATGCCACCTTACAGACCAGGTAATGAAACAGGATCACTTGGGGCAGTCTGCTTTGCGAGATATTGCGGCGTTATTTTTATTGTATATGCAGGAGAAGAATAATGCTGTGGTTGTGTTATGATATTCAGAACCTTTTGGTGTCACATTTTTCATTGGAGTCCCTGCCAATCAAGTGATCACCTTCATCTAATAATGATGATGATGATGATGACATGCTCATTAACGGCTCACTGAATAATTAAATGAGTGTAAATGCTGAGCTCCACAGTGACCAGATCTCAACTGAAAATCTAGCAGAAGACTTTGGACCCATGTGTTAGATCTCAAAAAGACCATCCCCACATGTTGTTTTGTCATCTGTCTAGATCACGGACTAAGACTGAGGTCAGACGAAATAGTACAACCTGTTAATCTGGTTAGTTTATTTACTGATGTGATCAAATATGCCTCCTCTCGTCAACAAAACATGAAGCTGCTTATAGCATCATCAAGGCTATAATGGACAAAAATTCCAAAACGTACTTAATCATGGAACAGGTATAAAACATTTAAAACAAACATTTAAAAAAAAACATTTAAAACAGTTAATGTACCTCCAACAGCTAGTTTAACTAAGCGGTACGTTTCCAACATAATCGACATGTTCTCTTGGTTCCTTGGACAGTTAATAAGCTTTTCACAGGGATTCAGTCTGCAATCTTTTCTAAATGGTAAAAGCTCTTGTTGTTAGTACTTCAGACTCTTAAGAGTCCCTGCAGAGAAACAACCCAAAGAACCCCGAAGAGCAGCAGAGTGAACAAAAAAAAATATCTAGTATTCATTAAGTACTGAAAATGCCCATGGTAGCCAACCAGTCTAAAATACATAATGAGGCTTAAATCAATGTAAATACAAGAGGAAAAAAATGGTTAGAACAAAAAAAACATCTAGTAATTCTTAGATATGATCTCTTGCACTTGGATTATAACTAGCTTTTCCTGGCTGAGTAGGAAAACTTGTCCCGTCTCTGTCTGTCTCTCTCTGGGTCTCCATGACCTACTTTTCCAGACCCAAAACACAAAAACACAACCAACAGTAAGTAGAGAGAAAGAACACCATTTTAGAAAATCTGCTGACACATTCAGTCTACACTGCAGTCATTCAGTCAACACTACAGCATGACCAAAAAATAAATAAATAAACAAATAAACAAATCTGGAATGTAAAGATCTAGTTTCCCTAATTAAAATGTTGCATGGTTTATTTTCTATAAGAGAAAATATATGTATAAAATGAGTAAAAGGTGCCAAATGTGGCTGGTTAGTTTGGTTGGTTTCAGACTTAACACGGTTGCTGGAGACTAAACTCAGACTCTAGGACCTCTCATATCTGGCAACATTTACATGATGTACATTTACATCATTTGGCAGACACCCCTATCCAGAATGCCTTTATCTCATTATGCATCTGAGCAGTTGAGGGCCTGCACACGGGCCTAAAAGTGGTATCCTAATGGTGCAGGGGTTTCAAACCCTGACTTTCTGTTACACTTGTACTGTAGATATAGATCTGTAGCCCAACGTCTTATACACACTATACTGTACCTGCCCACATTTTAACACCTAGAGTACCAGTCAAAAGTTTGGACACCTCACCTCCTAATTCAGTTTTTTTGTTTAGTGATTTATTTTGTACATTTTAGAACACCTCAGGTGATTTCAGAACTGTGAAATAACACATACAGAATCATTTAATTAAGTAACAACAACAGTCAATTGTTATATTAAGACATGAAGGTTAGCTGATCTGGAATAGCTTTTGCAAGAACTGTATTCTCAAATGCATTTGCAAAACCCATCAAGCACCATGATGAAACTGGCTCATGAAGATCATCCCAGGAAAGCGAGACCAAGACTTGCATCTGCTGCAGAGGAGAAGTTCATTTAGAGTTACCAGCCTCTAAATTGTGCAGGCTTCACAAGCATAAGTAACAGACACTTAACATCAACTGTTAAAAGGAGATTATCGTATATTTTGGATGCCTTCAGCCTTGTAGAAAAAAAGAAAAATCTGGAAATACCATGAAATTCCTAAGGTCTGCCCAAATTTGGACTGGTTGTGTAGATGATTGCAGGCCTCTCATGTGACGGACAAGTTGAGTGAAATTTTAACCAGACGCACAATCCTACTACAATCAAGTTGTACTTTTAGGGAACTAAATTGTACTTTGCTGCGGCACTACCCTTGAGTCGGCTCTGTACATTTTAACAAGAATCTTTAAAAGCTTTGCTCCACTTAATCCTTGTTTAAAGCTGCACTATATCCACATGTACTGTAGGATCTTTTAGGTTCTAAAAGGTAACAGTACCACTCCAGCTATTAGTAAAGGACCAGTTCTGTACCCTTTCCTCTATGAGTAAAGCCATGCTGCGCGGCAACAACAAAAACAGCTGCTGTTGTCAGGTTTCATTTAGGAATAGAAGACTTACTGAACTGCCTTTTTTTTTTTTTTTTTACAATAAACTGGACCTTGTACATTTCTGCATGAATATTTCACGTGTGCAGAAAGGAGGAAGAAAGCGTGTGAAAAACATGTCAGGGTGGGAGGGTTTGCTCAGTGAGGAAATGAAACTGTTAACCATGGTAACACGAGCAGCTCTAAAACGGTTTAAAAAGCATTGCTGAAATTACAAAGAGGAAAAGAGAGAGTATGAGAGAGAGAGAGAGAGAGAGAGAAATATAGACCGAGTGAGAGAAAATGAGAGAATCACAACGAGTAATTAAGTAATAAAATTAAATAATCGTTACCTTGGCCACATCAAGGTGTGCCATGCAACAATTAAAAAAGCCATTACTAAGATTACTAAAAATTCTAAAATGGTCACAATGAAAGATTTATGAATAAACGGTTGGTCCGCATCAGCATTAAAAATTACTAATGTGAACGTGAAGCGCCTTGGCGTTGAGCTGAGGGAACTGCCTATAGCCTGGAGCACAGAATGGGCCTCTGCCAACATACTAACACCAACAGCTGGGTCTTTTTAGCCTGGCCACATCATCTGCATCTCGGCACCTAATTGGCCAGCTTGATAGGAAAGCCCGGTCTTTTCTCTACTGCTTACCACAGGCTAGCCTATTCACTACTGTATCTCTTATTCCATCCCCCCCCCCCCTTTGACACACACACACACACCTACAGACACACTGGCACAATACGCAGACAAACGGCTGGACTTCAAATAGACTGCCTTCATGTTCCTTTCCTCTCTGTGTGGCCTCCCCTTCCCTTTTAGGCGTTTCCTTTTTTTTCCACTGGATTTCATTCTGGCCTTTGAGCCAAACCTGATTCTACTCTGAGGAAAAAAAAGCAACGCTTAAGACTAGTCCATTTATTGCTGCGCTTTCTTTCTTTTTGTCCCCACTGTCGCTCTCGTACTCTTTGAGAGGAGAGAGGAGAGCTGTCAGTTTCCCACCTTTAATGGTCCCAGTTGCATCATTAGCCCCAGTACCCACTTTACTGTGGAAAGAAACAACAAGGGAGGGATGACGGTGAAGGAGGGAGAGAGGGGGTTTTCCTTCGTACTGGGTGGCACGCAGGACAAAATGACAAAGAGAACGCTGAAGAAAAGAGTCCAGTAGACCTCTGAGATAAACAATCCTAGACCCCCTCGAGCTTCCCTTGTCAGGTGACACTGTCCGATATCCATCTGTAACGATGCCGACAGCACTAACGTCTCGAACAGGCATAACTAATGCGACGACGTGTGGGGTACTGCAATAAAAAAAAAAATATATATATATTTTAAAAAAAAGAACAGTGCGCAATGAGCGGATACAGGGAATTGAGACTCTATTAACGCAGACAGCATTTGTTCGCCATTTACCACTAGCGCTAGGGCTACTACGCAAGTAATATACAAGATGCTAGGTCAGCTAGGAGGTAAAGAAATAGTAGGATTTTCTCGTTTTAAATACAAACACATTATTATTTGACAAATTTGCTCAATTGATGACTGCATAAAAAAAAAATATATATATATATATATAGTAGCTATAAAAATATCGGTAGCTTATTTACTTTAAGACAAACAAATGTTGACACCATATACATAAATCATATATATAAAATAAATATATCACTTGTATGTCTTTTGTTCATGTCTTTTCATATCCTTTGTTTCATCATTTATTATCTACAATCTAGAACAATACTGGATTTTTCAAAACTATGAAATAACACATATGGCATTAGGCAATTAAGTAACAACAACAGCCACAACAGCAACAACAGTAGTCAGTTGTTATTTTAAGAGGTGGAGGTCAGCAGTTCTATGTAATAGAACAGTTTTGTCAAGCACCATGATGAAACTGGCTCTCATGAAGACCATCCCAAGAAAGCAAGACCAAACCTTCATTTAGAGTTACCAGCCTCAAAAATCACCAATTAACATCTCAGATTAGAGCCGCTATAAAGGCATTACAGAGCCTCAGTAGCAGACCCATCTCAATATCAACTGTTCAAAGGAGAATACTGCATGTTTTAGATGCTTTCAACATTGTTTTACAGTGTAGGAAGAAATTAAAGTCAGGAAAGACCATGGAACTAGAAGATGTGTCCAAAGATTTGAATGGGAGTTTATACACAGACACACAGTATATGATTTTATGCTATGGCTGGACAATTAATTGAAAATTAACCAGAACCTCTAATCGATGTAATCTTGCCCATGTATAGCATTTGTTTATTTTTTAAAAACAATTCTGTTAAAAATTCTCACTGTGTGTGTTCATGTGCCCTTAAAAAACATACTACTGTGTGTTTAGTCACATGACTACCCAGGCCTGTCTGTGACATGGATGCAACATGGAGGATAGCAGTTTCAGAGAGAGAGAAAAAAAGCTCAGCTTTAATAGTTTGGAGCATATTTACAATACAAACATTGTCAAAAAAACAAAAAATATCATAATTGAAGTCAAATAAAATGATATGGTTCAATAAATCGATGTTGATTTAAGGTCATATCGCCCAGCCACACACACACATACACAAAGTAAAATACTGTATATTTATGTATCAACAATAATTTATGTATTAAATATAGGATCACATGAAGCACATAAGAATGCAAATATTAACAGGAAAAGGAAATCAAGGTTTGGCGGAATTTTAAAACGTGGTTAATACTTGAAACTTAGTGAAATATTATACAGTGAATGAATATCACTTACTGTATTACAAAGTCTCATTTCAACTTAAACTGTTTTAAGTATGAATGAATCAGTAGCAATTAAGTAGTTAGTCTTTACTATACAACAGAAAAAAAAAATATCTTGCTCTGTGGCAAAAATATTTAAAATTAAAGATTTTACCAGAGTACAGACAAGCAAGAAATATTCCATCACAATCACGCCAAATTAAACCACATCAAAAGAAATGTCCCTACTCAAGGTCATCAGAACACACATAAATCTATTAGACTATTTAATTTTCAGTTGGTTAGTTGATATGGAAATGAGTAATGTTCAAGCCTGAAAAGCCTTCAATAAGCCACCACAACTTCCAAGTCATCAGCCATCTTCGAAAAGCTGAATTACTTTTACTTTCTTCTCCTGAACATCAAAGGGACAATGGCCAGTAAAGAGAATGAAGGAGATCACAAGAATGTGCTTCAAAAACGTCTCTAAAACACATAAAGTACATGAAAAGTGACAAAACAAGCGACTCATTCAAGCCTCATTTTTCACAAGTCACATAAAAAGGCCCTCAAAGACATTTTCACTTGCATTCAGCTGCTTGTCTTCCCAGTCCGGAATTTCAGGGAGCAAAACAACTCCATCAGCCACCTCTTCTTCTCTCTTGGGCAGCTTCAATGCCGCTGTGCCTGACTTTGCCTCTTATAGAGTAATGCTACTGCATAGAGAGGAGGTGACGTCGGTTTGGCAATGAGAATGTTAGCATGAGAATACAGTGGCCTCAGATTAGTGCAAGATGATGAGGATTACGCATGGAAATCCCAAACTCAAACAAACTGAAGCCGGTGCTCTTCACTCAAAACGAGACTCAATCAAAGACAAGGAACATGACCTGTGTGATCTCTGACCATAGGTCAACCTGGCTAAAAACTGTGGAGAATTGAGGGATTGAGATGGGTGAGAGAACGGAAGAAATAAAGATTCGCAAAAATTGCAAATGAGATTCATGCTTCTATGGACCACCTAGGTGCACTTATAATGAAGTATTAGAACAAATCATGTGCTGTGTGCCTGAGGTGGATTTTTACACCTGGAACAATAAGGCAAAAGTGTGAAGAAGCATAATGGTGTTGTTCCCAATAATTCACAGTTTATACTGAATAATATACTTTAGACTGAATAAAGGTGCATCTGGATTGGAGGTTTAGCTATTAAGTATGAGAAGTTTTTTTTTTTTTTTTACGGGCCAGTCCCTACTATTCCTCACCCATGTACATTAGGTACACTCTGTAAATTGTTGACTGTGGACAAAACCATGGTAAGTTCAGGTGGATGCTGGGCAGGTGCTGGGGAGGGTCTTGATTAGACCGGATGAGTGTTGGAAATGGTCTTAATAAGACCTGATGAGTGTTGAGAAATGTCTGGGTTACACCATGTGGGTGTTGGGAGAGATCTAGGTTAGGCCAGGTGAGTTGGAGAGACAGTAGTTTGTATTAGGAAAAACAGTTGCCTAGTCTGCTGGTGGTACCATAAACCTTCCAGTACCTCCTGCCAGATGGCATGAGAGGGGTCACAACACTGGTGCCACACATTAATGGTGATCATTTGTAGTAGGAGTAATCATAGTTCAGCAGAGAGCCCGCAATTATCTTTTATAGGGTCTAGCAGTCTGAGACAGTGGGTAAACACAAAGCATAGATTTTGTTCGGAGACACGCATATACTTGATATGAAAGTGGCATATACAGTACATACATTTAAATATATAAATTTTTAACTATTGTACATGTAAGGGGTTAAATAATTTTCTTCTATATTTAAGGTACTGTGGAAAGTGCCTCCAAGTCAAGGAAACTTGAAGAATAAGATTTCGATTTGGCAATATTACATCTGGGCTGATACAGCCAACCATTTATGGCTAGGTTGCTTTTTCTGCTATACGTACTGTAACTGCCACTGAAATAATTTGATGTTTGTGTTATTTCGCAGTACATATGGAAGTGAAGACTGCGCAGCAGTGTATAGTCATGGGTCAAGACCTAGATGGTGTATTAGGATCAAGAGTGAGGTGTTATTTCTCATCACTTGTGTCCTTGCTGTTAGGAAACCTGGAATCAACTTGAAGATGAAACTGCATACGCCCGGTTCTCTGGCTTTATTGACCAGCTTACTGGGAATAATTGTAATGCAATTTCACCCATAAATTGAAGGGCAGTGTGAAGAGTATGAGAGTCTCCACTGCACACTGATCCTCTTGGGCAAGAGGTCGAAAGAATCAGCCATGGTTCCATTGATGCATGCCATTCAAATAATGTATCGCCACAAAAGTGAGTGCCAGCGGTTGGTAGTCATCTTTAAGTTTTCTTTGGCAGCAGCACAGTGGTGGTGCTTTTCAAGCACAATGGGACAATGAATGGAGTTAGTGAGCAGTTAGAAATGTTGGAAAACAGCTGCCATACTCAGGTTCAGAAAGAATAGTCTAGCACAGCAGCTTTGCAGGCATCCACTTAAAGTTCTTTTATTTCTCACTCTTTGTTTAGCCTACTGTGGACAGCCCTTACATGAAACGGACACAAATTTCACAAGGGATATGAAAGTACATAAGTAGAGAGCAATTTGTAGAAAACTGCCACAGTGTCTGAGAGAAACAGTGGAGAAGTAGGAAGGTGGTCTGCTCAGTCTTGTCAAAAGACATTAGAGAAGACACTGGTGCAATGCTGCTGGTACTGCGCTCTAAGTGTGTCCAGCTGCCATTGGTTTTAACTAGCTGGCCAGCTCTAGATGAACAAGGTCCTTTGCTTTTATTCACTACCACCCTGGAGAGCCATTAAAACATGCTTCAAAGTGTGCCACTCTCAGGCCCCTTCTGAGGAACGAGGTTCTAAAGATTTCTCCAGCAAAGAATGACGTGGCTTTTTAACACTGACCTGGGATCAGCTTCTCAGCTCCTGCTTGCAAGGGGAAAAAATGCTGTCATGTTTATTCAATGCCACTTGGACAGTCTACTTAAAATAATCCCTTAAATCACACAGACAAAGGGAGTGATGTGAAAGCAGTGCAAGATAGAACAACAGAAGCCCATATCTGCATATGAATGTCCACTAGCCTGTAGCTCAGCATGGAGCATGGAGGGGGCACAATCGCAGAGTCCTCCATCAGTTCCCCCTCTAAAGCCCCTAAGGTCCTCCAAAGTCCCCTAAAGAGAAGCCCTACACCGAAACAACCCTGTCTGGACACGCGGAGGTGAAAAAGGTCCCTTTACCCGTGGTGGCCCTCTAGAGCTGGGGTCCTCAGTGTTTAAAGCCATGGCTGACTGTAGCCCAGGGGAGGCTCATGGTCATGTCCTAGCACTCCTTTCAACTCAGACACTTGAACACACTCGCTTTACGCTTCATTGCCTGGAGAGTCACACCAGATAATACGCAAAGCAGCTGTAGACAGCCCCGCCGTTTGATCAGAAAAGAACGTTCAGGCTCATTAACCTTTTAGTAGCCATACATACAGTCATGATGCAGTGCAGCACACTTCATCCACACTTACAGAAGATATGTAAATTTGACTTGAGCTCAGACAGGAGGGAGTGGGAATCACAGCATGGGTTTTAGCCACATGTCCAGTAATTAAACTCAGCAGTCTACATAGTAAACGCCTTAAAACTTCCAGGCTCAATATAAGACCATGAAGAAATAATATTCTTTTGGCAAAACAAGGAATAAATCAATGGTGAGACACCCTTTGTGGTTAATCTGACTAGGTCACTGCACCTAGAATGCATCGGATTCATCATGATGTCATCAGATGGACAAGTCTGAGTCAACATCAAAATTCAAGGGAGTCAAGAACGGGTAGAGACTGAAACTGGAAAAAAAAAAGGTTAGGAAGTGGATAACACGAGGAGCAAATGAGCCTGAGCCAACAGTAGAATTTAATTAAAGTTCAAGACAAAAATGAAATACCGTATCATGCCGTATATTTACCATAAAACTAAAAGATGTGACGATTTTTCATTTCTATTTTACATCAGTAAAACTATTTAACGACTTTAAATTCCGGACCAATTAAGCATAAAAAGTATTTCTCATCCAAATAAAATCAGTGATACCGTGTCATGACATTTGCGTAAACATCTTTCTGCTTCATCTTCTATTTTCCCTACACCTGCTGCAGTCAGACGATAGTGTACACTCTCCATGATTTCACCTGCTGTGCTTTTTTTCCGTGTTAAATATTTACCTGAAGCTCTACGCATCATAGATTTGTCCACATATCTTTAGTTACATTCCTTTTCGAATCACCACAATTATATATCTGACATTAACTCCTCCACTAGATGCAGGCTAATACACAAACTCATCTGTGTAGACTTTAATCTCTGTAATTTTCCCTGTAAAAAAGGCATGTCAGACAATTAGCCCATTTTCTCATCGGTTAAACATTTTTTCCCTGACATTTGCATTCATCTTTCTAACGGGGTCTCGGCTCAATTTTGCAGCAGGAGAATATTCTCCGCCGCATAAAAAAAATGAAAGCGCAGCCTCTGACTTGGTTAATTAGTACCTGTCTTCATAACGACAAACGTTTTGTGAGACCAGCTCTCTTCGCAGAATCTCTGAACATATCTGTGCTTACTTTGTGGCGCACCCCTCTAGTGGCTAAATAGGTGTGCCGTTTTTAAGATCTCTTTTTTTTTCTTCTTCTCCACTCTACTTCCTATTCTCTTGGTGTCCTTACACCGGGGGGTAACAAAGGGCTAGTGCACATCAAAGTGAACTGGCTGTCTGCCACTGCTGCTGCCTGCTGTCCTTCAGGCAGTGCACTCATGTAGCTGAGCTTCAAAAATGCACTCTGTCTTTTTCATCTCCGCATTTAAGAAGAAGGTAGAGTCTCTTCTGAACACCGAGATTCATCATAACACACAGCATGGCGGTGTACAGAGGACCAGATCTGCTAAAATAAATTCAAGTCTAACACTAAACATGTAACTGAAATAATGAAACAGGTTAATATCTGGGTTAAAGTACGATACTGAGGGTAATTTACATGTTCTTTTTTTTTGGTGTTTTTTTTTTTCCACCATCACACTGTGATAAATTTGGCCTGAATTTATGGTTGCCATGGCAGGAAAACAAAGACATCAAATTTCCTTCTGCCAACGCTAATAATCCTTCAAGTACAGTTGTAACATGCAACCTCCAGCACAGCTTCATACAGAACTTACACAGATAAGTATAAGCTAAGCTACACGCCTAATCATGCCATCACTTATGCACACACGCACAAGGGCGTTCAAGTCAAACCGAGACTTCTGGCGAAATTCATTGGGAATGAAGGTGTTAAACCGATTGACATTTACAGAAGACCTCGAGCACAGTGTGGTGATGAGACTCTTAGGCGCAGTAAAACATTTAAATAGTGCAAACATTTTAAAGAAGCTCATACGACTGTAAATAATGATCCAGGTGGCTTGGAGCCCATTTCAGTCCATGTGAACATCGAGTGAATGTCTGATCCTTGAAAATCAACATGGATGACTTTTCACCAATTTGAGGAAGAGATTGGTCTGTGGGAACTTGTCCCTTGAACAGTCCTGACCTCGCTCCAAGCCATTTCCACATGTTCGGCTCATTAAATTCCTGGGAGGCCAGTGTTTCAGATGTGAAGCAGTCCAGTCATGGCTCAGCGGACTCGATGATGTGCAAGCACAAGTGAAACACTGGGATAAGTGGGGACTATATAGTGAAAGTCCCGGTTTGACTTCACGTGTTCATATACACTGTAAGACAAAAAAAGTTATACCCGTAATTGTCCTAGTGGTGGAGAGAGAGAGAGAGAGAGAGAGAGAGAGAGCGAAAGAGTGTGTGTGTAAAAAGATATAGTTATTATATATTGTTATATATGAATAATTGTAAAATATTAATACGCTAAAGAATGTACGCTGGATGTACGCTGCCTTGCATAAGTATTCCCCCCTCCCCCCTTGATTTTTTTATAGTGTTATTATAAAGTAATACATGCTACTGCTCCGACCCCGGCTCCTCTGCAAGTCTGGTCATCCACGACAGCCGGCTAGAGGACTTGATCTACAGGCTAGTCATAATATCCTGAAGGCTAATAACTAGCAGAGGCATAGAGGAGTCACATGATTCCCACTCAAGTAAGGTAGAACCAGCAGACACTCACAGTAGAACAGGGCGGGAGAAGGGTGCTGGGTGGAAACGGGGCAGTTCTCTTCATCACTGTTGTCTCCGCAATGGTTGAGCTGATCACACACCAGCGAGGTGAGGTCCAGGCAGCGGCCATTGGTGCACAGGAACTTGCACTCTGTGCAGGAAAAAGGAAGAAGGGTTTAGGTTAAAACCTAAAGAGATACCAGTAAACAGTGAACAGTACTGCTGAGAGCCAATAATATGCTGCCTTTTAATGTCAGTAGTGGTCGGCTTTAACTGTTTGTTCTGCGTACAGGAAGGCCACCATTTCAAATGTACATCCTACACAAGTAAAATCCAGACATTAAACATTCTACTAGAAACGCTGTACAGGCTTTTCATCATAAGCACTCACAATTCTTTCAGGAATGTTTTAAACTGATTAAAAAATATTCAATACATTAAAAAATGTGGTACTGATTAGTAGTACTTTTTTATGCCTTATTGCATGGAATTGCAGCTATTTTTGGAGTTTTATTAAGTTTAGGAGTTTTCTTCTTTTATTAGACACTAATTTTTTAGTGACAAAACTTACCTGCTTTGGTTTGAGTTTTTATTTAAAACCACGTCATAAAATAATGCAAGGATCTATAATTATAAATGGTACGTGATCTTAAAACGCTTCCATGACCCCGTCTAATCTTTACTCCACCCCTAGCTTGGTTAACCTATATGTAATTGGCTCGTAGCCCTGGTCCCTGCGTAGAGGTTGTTTTTCAGCTCAAACACATTGCATCCGACTAATCAGCTAATGACCAGGCCTATCTGAGTCAACATGGGTGTGTTAATACAGTAAAACACCCATGAGTTATAAAAAGCCACTGGGTAACAGCTGAGCGTGTATGTCTGGAACTTCGGAATGCATCTGTTCACCAAAGTCTGATATTTATGCACATCAAGAGAAAGATTTTTTTTTTTCTTAAAAATGGACAAATACATAAACAAGGTGTCTGGTACAGTCCCTCATCTGTACAGACTCGACTACTGCAACTTCCTGAACGTGCCTGTAGGATCTTGTGGCTGCAGACGTACTCGTCTTCAGTTACACATGTCACTCCATTGCACCATTCCCTCCTGGCTCTATGTTGCTGTCAGCATTAGATTTAAAACCTTGACCAGCTCTGCCCTACTAGTCAGATTCCACACAATACATCAAGGCTTGAGCCTCAAATACAGCTCAGCTGGACTCGACACCTTTAAATCACAGGAAGCGTGATCATTCTGAACGGTTGTTTAAACAACTTCTCGTAGCGAATCACACAGCTTGGGACTGTGGGTCAGTCTGCACCAGCATGAGGGGAGGTTCCACCTAACCCTAACCCCGCCACCGAGTAAACAACAAAGCTCTTTTGTAAGTCATTTGTGATAAGAGTGTCTGAGAGAGATAAGAATGATTAGTCTAGGCTTGTGTTTGCTCGTGTTAGAGATGCATGTACAGTAGCAACAAAGAGTAAACAGTTAACTGGGAAATTAAACGTGTCACTTGTACACACAGGGAGTGTGATTTCAGTTTCATTTGCGTTGTTCTCAGTGATTTGTATAGCAGGAGCAAATCACCCCAAAAAAATAAATAAATAAAAACACACCAAAGCACCAAACGCTTGGATTTACTACAGATGGTTAGCTATGTATCGAGCTCATCATACATGTTTTGTGGCTAAAATGTTAAAATAATAATTTATTTATTCCCCTGAGATCACACTCAAGTAAGATTTCATCATATGAGTAAATATTAATTATAGAGACGAGGAGAAAAATCGATTGAGTTATGAATCCAGATTCTTTTGTGTGCCGATTCATTGACTACAAAAACGTTTTTTTAATGATTTATTACATTTATAATAGAGATGTACTAATCGATCAGCCAGTGACCGGAATTGGCTGTTTTTCGGCTTCACCAGCCCTGACCGATCGGCCTTGGACTGAATGGTCCAACAGAAAGGCATTTTATGGAATTGAATAATAAAAAGTTGCACGCGTTAAAAAAGCCTCAGAAACTCTCCAAACCCTGTCAGTGAATTAGTCTCAAACCCATTAATTATACACGCTTACACCAGTCTCTAAACACCACATGTGCTAATTAGTCTCAAAATGCAAGTTAGAAGCCGCGCGAACATGCATTAGAAGTGTGTGCTCACAACCGCATTTAAGGCGGTTTAACGGCACCGTTTCTTTATAATCCAGGGCACTCTAAAGTATTCTCAGACCGGCATCCTGTGTGGTAGGAAATTTTTTTTGCCACGGTGTTTTTTTTTGCCAGAAATCTAATACAATTATAATAAAATATAATTAAATTATATAATATAGTAATTATATAACGAATGGGCTACATTTAATTACTCACATTCGATTGTGTTGTGAAGCTGGTGAATAAAGTTAAAGTATAAATCTTTTGTTATGACAACGTTTTTAAAAAAGTTCAAGGAAGAAGAAAAAAAAAGTTCAAGAAATTGTAACAAAAATCTGGAAAAATGCAATATCGAATCAGGATATTTATAAAATCTCTTACAGAACTGCAAAATAAATCGAATCGGAAGACGGACTGCAGTACACTGTGCAGTCTTGGTCTACTAGCTGTAACCTGGACTCTCATGCCGTAGACAGAGCAGCTAATATTACAGACAAGAAAATCCTAGAAGGCAAAGAGAGAAAGAGAATTTTACTATGAAAAATGTATGAGTCTTCCAAAGAAGACATGTGTCGCCTGCCTACTGAATGTCTTTGTCTGTGACTCTTTGTCTTTCTTTTGCATTTTAAGTTAGTCTAAAGTTAAAGAAACAAACTGATGTAAGAGAAGAAAAAAGATGTAGAGAAAGTTTTTAAATCATCTTAAAGAATTAGTCCTTTATCCATTACAACACGTTCTCTGTGAAACTTTCTGTCTCTTGCCTTAACGCGTCTTCATGTTGTAATATATTTGAAATATTTCAGTTTGTTCCCCCCCCCCCCATTCCTTTAGGCTGTATCGTTTGCTGGTGTACTGAATTAAGGAGTTTATTGATTTTCTTACGACAGCCAAGTAACTAGATTCAGGTTTTATGGTTTTTGTTGCCCTTCTTCAATACATGCAAAAACTGCAACTGCAATGTGTTAACCTATTGACCTGTGAAGAAAATCTCAAGTAAAACAAAAACACTAAATACAATTCCAATAAATTTCCCATGAGTAACATCTTTAGAGAAGTCTGCTGGTATAAGATATCACAAAAATCAAACTTACTATAAAACTACTTAGCATTAGCTTAATGATAGCATGTTAGAATTCCACATTGTAACTTAATTTCGACTGTACAAGCCAGTTGTCCATGACACACAATTTATAGAATACAGCAATCGTATGCTGCACTGCTTTCTTCTGAGGAAAACAAGTTCAGAGAGCTAGCTAATCAGAGCGGGACAATAGCAAAACTTTCTCCTGTAAGCACACATTCAGCTGTAGTCCATCACAATAAAAAAGGGAAGTGCCACCTTGTGGAGTTATTTCCATTATCTGACTCTTACAATATATTGTATGGAACGGCTGCATGAATTGATTTAAAAAAAAAAAAAAAAAAAACATTGCATATTGCAATTGCGATTTAAACAGCAATATGTAACTATTAAATATACTATTTGGTCTTCAAATCGTATTCACCTACTGTAGGCTAACAGCAAATAATAGGGAAAAAAATGATAGTGTAAAGAGGATGTTTGCCAATATTTAATCATCCAGTTATTTAAAAAGAAAAATACTTAAATTATTGACAAACCCCAGATAAGTTCCTGACTGTGTGTAATATGAATTGAAGATTTTTGCAATTAGATAATTGCACTGGTCCATATCTCGACTTCAATTTTTATGTAATTAATTTCGTAGCGCTACTGGATTTAACAAATGAAAAAAATAATATACAATTACTCACTAACTCATTGTCTATACCGCTTAATCCTATATACAGGGTGGCGGAGGGCCTGGAGCCTATTCCAGGGTAGGCGAGGCAGGGTACACCCTGGACAGGGTGCCAATCCATCGCAGGGCGCGCGCACACACACACACACGCACGCACGCACGTACCCAGAGGAAACCCACCAAGCACAGGGAGAACATGAAAACTCCATACACACAGATACGGGAATCGAACCCGAACCCTGGAGATGCATGGCTACAGTGCTAACCACTAAGCCACAGTGCCGCCTATAATATACAATTTTAAACAACATTAAACGGCTAGTTCTGATAAAGGTACTTTGCAAGTTCGGTCAAATTCCCATGAATGGTTTAGAAAGAGTTGCAGAAAAACCTATGATGCCGGCGGCCGACGCGAGAGAGCAGATCCCCATGTGTCGCCTATGCTTTGCAGGCAGACGACACAAAAAATTAGTTGGACAAGATGTCTCTGTGCTAACACGGATGATAAATCATACTGGCTGAAATGTTTGTATTTATAAACAGCCAGGTCGGTGAACAAGCTTACTTTAAATACAGCTGTGACAAAGTGAACACAGGCGTGCGCGAGCACCAGAAGCATGAGCCTCTTTCATGTCCACATCCTTTTTCCTTTCAGTGTCTAATCTGCTGGCCGAACTTTATTCCTGTTTGTTCTAAACACTGATTTAGCTGCAAAAAAAAAAAACAAAAAAAGGGGGGGTGGGAAACAGAGCTGTGTAGCTTTCAGGTGTCTCCTGTATTGCCATAGCAACAGGTCAAAAAATAATAAATACTACAGCTAAACCTTGCATCATGGCAACTCTGTGTACCAACCAGACCTGAAATAATGCTTGTCCAAATATTGTTTAAGAGCGACATCAGCACACAATGACCTGTAAGGCATCCATATTTACCCTCGGTCTCGTTCTTATTATTAATCACAGTGAATTTAAAATGGTCCATGAAAAATGTAAAACTATCCTAGATAAACACTTCCTGTGTGGCTGATGCAGTTTAAGGATCCTATAATATGTACATGTACAACTCGTCCACTTTTCACTGAAACGTTCACCAGAAAATCGTTGCTAATCTGCGTAACCTCAGCTCTGTACACATGCTCCTAATGGCATGGCCATTTTCTCCCCCTTCGCAACAAAACAACTTGTTCTTCACTCGTCTAGACAGAGGGAGGAAACAGACAGAGGTGCTATTTACAGAGCAAAGCAGCATGACCATACCCTTAGGCAATGTTTGTCTGCTTGTCTGTTTGTCTTTCAGTCTGTCTGTGTGACTGCTGATACACCAGCGCTTTTTCCCACCTGTTTGCTCTTCTGCTTACTCGCATACTTCACCCGGCTCTACATTTCCTTGTTCTGATCCATTTCTTTCCATTAACTTTATCTTATTTCATCCACCTTCTTTGCCCTCGTGAGCTGAGTCAACAGTCTGAAAAATCTCATGATTCCATTTCCATTAAAAAAAACAAAAACAATTTGTAATAAAATATGCTACCTATAAATACACCTCACATAGCCCTTAAGAACCCACGGTGTCACAAACCCTTGAAAAGGTCCTTATTCAGTTTTTATCCTTGACGTTAACTGTCCATGAATTTGTATACCCATGACATCATTTCCAAAATGGTGGTGTGCCTGGGTAGCACATGTGTCAGAAATAGATAAAGTGTACTAAAAGTAGATTTCAAAATATAAAAAAAAAAAAAAAACCTCATGATTTAATAACATGACTGCATTTCTTGAACAAGCCGATATTAAAAAAGAAAAAACTATCACTGTGACACATATTGAGAGTCTGGTTCCTCCCAAGGTTTCTTCCTATTGCCGTCTCAGGGAGTTTTTCCTTGCCACCATCTCCCTCAGCTTGCTCATCAGGGACAATCTGATCATTCTGATTTATACACATTTCAAACTCATTTCCCTGATTGTTTTAATTCTGTAAAGCTGTTTTGCTGAACTGAATTGAATATGTCATATAGGGCTTTTTGTGATGGGAAAATCACAAACATGTTTGCATTATATTCACCATAATACCTCATAAAGCTGAAACAGGTCTGGGCTCTTATGAGTTAATGAGCTTTATCTATTTAGCTCAATGGGAACAACATGAAACCGTTTATAATACTCGAGTACCATAAGTAAATCCTAAGATAAAAGCGCATATTAACAATGCAAATATCATTAACTGCAAGATTTGTTTTGTCGACTGTCTTCAGTGTTGTATTTCATTGTTGCTGGATCAAAAGGCGGCTCGTGTCGGTATGACAAGGCTGTCAGCGACGATAGTCAGATCACAATACTGCTGTTACAGAACGGCTAATCCGAAAGGGAGCGGCTTTTTGTTTGAAGGCTGCAGGAACGGAATGTTACGGGGATGTATTCTAGGAGATAACTACTGAAGAGACTACTGTAAACACACTCAACCAGCATCAAGGCTTGACCATTTTGTTATGCCCAATATAACGTATTGCTTATCCAAACACTGCAAATAACCGAATGCAGTGTCCACGTGGTCCAGCACGCAATGCGTTTCGATTTCTTCTATAAAAAGAAGAAGAATGAGATTTTATAGCTATCTATAAAGATATCAACTTTCTCACTAGTAAAGAAAGGTTTAAGGAAGCAACGAAATAACCCGCATCATTCTTCACGCCCCCAGGTCAAACTGACAGATGGAACACAAAGCGATGCACATTCAAGACTAAACCACATAGTGAACACACAAACAGTAAATCTAAATATAACAGATCCCATTGGTGCGTTAAGGAACTGTTCAGTTGGGTGGAGTGCGGCTTATGACAGCTCAGGGGTTTGTAAGGATAATCATGTGCTGTTTTTGTCATCTACATTATTTTGATGTAATTGATCAACTGACTCATCCAATATAACCAAGTTTTTGAGACTAGCGATAGCCAGTTGACATGACCATGCTAGCCAAAACAGACGCAGATTCACATATTAAAAGGTAAGCAAAATGCTTTACTTCCCCCAATATAGCCACATATGATGTACATTAAGTAAAGACTTAAAAACACACCATTAGATGAGAGTGTGTGTGTGGGGGGGGGGGGGGGGGGGGGGGGGGGGAAG
>JAQQZT010000033.1:14348060-14363171 GCA_030068275.1 Clarias platycephalus | reverse complement strand
GAGAGAGAGAGAGAGAGAGAGAGAGAGAGAGAGAGAGAGAGAGAGAGAGAGAACACTGAATTTTAAAAGCCCCTTAATGGGCTGGTCAAATATCACAGAACATAAACACTGTATATTATAGACACAAGAAAAGAAAAAAATCCAGACAAACAGAAAACAAAAAAAGAAAGTTAAACTAATAATGATAATAAAAAAGCTAGAGAGAGAGAGAAGGCATAGAGAGGAAAGAGAGAAAGCTGTTGACTGGTACTGCATGTATACTGAACAACCATGACATTAATATCACAAAACATTAAAACTGATTATCAATTGTATACCAGACAATTGGTGACAGGATCATGGACAACCAAGGCGCATCCATTCCCACAAAAAAAAAAAAAAAGCCAATGTAGCATAAAATGGCAAAAAAAGAAAAAGTCGATGCTGGCCATAATAGAAAGACACCAGAACACCCAGTACACTGCAGCTCATGGATGCCGACCCCGACTTCTAACTCCCCAAATCCGATACACAATACTTGGCCTAATGTTTTGTATTGTAATGCTATGGCTGTTCAGTGCATATTTGTTTCTACCCATTTCTGCGTTTATCTTGTGACTTGTTCTGTAACCGAGCTTTGGCAATACACATGTCCATATTTGTCGTGCCAGTAAAACCCTTTAATCTTGAGGGAGAGTGGGAGAACTCATGATCAAACAGTTTTTGCCCAGTTTAACCATGTACATTACATATCTCACTCTCTCGCTCACTCACACAGAACTAGAGAAATAAAAGGTTTCCCATGTGCAATACTTATTATAACCACAGAACCGTTCATATGCCCATAAAAACACAGCAACTCAGCAAGTCTAGATTAGAAAAAGTGGTAGAAAATCGTCCTCACCAAAGATCTATTCTACTAAATGAATGTCTAAATGTATTGAATAAATCAAGAATAAATGGGGCAAGCGGGTCATGGTTGCACGCGGTGTCTCGCAAAGAACTCGAAGTGACGCAGTCCGCTTACAGAACATTTATCAAGAGCGATTTTCACCCACAAATGGCTATGAGTTATGAGTTGCTATCGGCAGAAGAACAGCAACAGCGACTAATTATTTAACCCACCATTAATATTGATGGTTTCCTTTTATCTTCGGGAAGACAAACTATGCTCTTGGTACCCTAATATAATTAAAGTTTTATACTAAATAGCAGTTTAGTTAGGTTTTTGTAGTACAAATGGACTGATAAATCAGTAGTTCAAAATGCAATTATAGGATTTCAATTCGAACACAAAGAATGTTCGATTCCTGTTTCATCAAGAATCATGTTGTTCTCTCTCTCCACACACTTTTGAACTAAGCCTTTTTACATGCATAAGTTTGATGACATATCTGATGCACACCATAGCTAATGTTCGTGTAAAATCCTACCTGAATCCTTGACCATCAGTTCTGATGTGAATTACTGTGAAATATAATTGCTGGCTTTCCAGGAGACTAACAGCAGGTCAATGTTTGTTTGCATTTTTAACAAAAAACAAAACAAAAAACAACTACCCTTCCCCATGTGTCATATTGAATATTGATGATTTAGACCGAGACATCTCTCACATCTAGATCTATGAACAATGATTACTTGCGTATGCCAAACAACAAAATCTTTGATTATTTGAAAATTTATTCAAACCTATTCATTTTTATTTGTTTAATTAATCTCACTAAGCACTTTACTAGAAATCCCTGTACACCTACTTGTTCATGCAACTATCTAAATCAGTTAATGATGTGGAAGCAGTGCAATGCACAAAATCATGCTGTTATGGGACAGCAGCTTCAGGTAATGTTTACATCAACCATCAGAATGGGGAAAAAATTCTCTCATTTGGATTGCTGGTGCCAAATGGACTGGTTTGAGAATTTCTATAACCAGCTGGAAACAATCTCTGGAGATTACGACAAAGGATGGCGCAACATCCTAAAACATCCAAGTGAGCAACAGTTCTGTGAACAAAAACACATTTGTTGAGAGTAGAGGATGAATGGTGAATGGCCTGACGGGTTCAAGTTGACATAAACACTACCGTTACCACTCTGTACAACTGTGATGAGCAGAAAAAGCATCTCAAACATGTCAAATGTGCTACAACAATAGAACAGCTTTACAAGCTGAGGCTGCATTGGGCACAGGCTCACCAAAACTGGACAAATAAAGACTTAACCTGGTCTCATAGAACTTGAATTCTTCAGAAGTACACAGATGGTAGGACCATTATTTGGCACAAACAGCATGAATCCATGGACCCAACTTGCCTTATGTCAATAGTCCATCAACAGGGCTGATGGAGGCAGTGTAATAGTGTAGAGAATGTTTTCTTGGCACACTTTGGGCTCATTTATAACAAATCATTAATCGAATCTCTAGGGCTCTGGTGGCCCAGTGGTAGGTGTTTCGCCTGCCCAGCCAGTGCCCAAACCCCAGCCACTGGGTGCAGTGCCAGTCCCAAGCCCGGATAAAATGGGAGGGTTGCGTCAGGAAGGGCATCTTCATCTCAAACTGGATTCATGAATATGACAAGGAGCTCAGTGTTTTTCAGTGTCATTAACAGTCACTGGATCTGAATCCAGTAGAACTGCTTTGGGACGTGGTACAACCCAGCAGCATGAAAGTTGTTGTTGGACTTCCGGTTGCTCCCATCGAGGGTTCGCCACACCGCACCATCCGATCTGCACACAACTTGGCACAGGTTTTACGTCAGAAGCTCTACCTGACGCAACCCTCCCATTTTAGCTGGGCTTGGGACTGGCACTGCATCAAGTGGCTGGGGTTTGGGCATTGGGTGGGAATTGATTTGCAGAAAATGTGCACCTGAAAAATCTGCAGGAATTGTGTGATGCAATCATGTCAACACGGAGCTGCATCTCTTTGGAATGTTTCCAACATCATCTTGAATTAATGTCATGAACAACTAGGCTTCCGAGTACAAAGGCAGAACAGACCCAGTTTTTATAAAGAGTTCCTAATGAAGTGCTCACTATGTATAAATTGTCATTTTTAACATCGCTGTTCATATTTGTTATTTAATGTAACACAAATACAAACACTAATGTTGATTACTGGCCAGACCTTTCTTTTTTGCGCATTCATACCTCTGTAATCGACAGGGGACCGATCCAAATAAAACAATCCCCTCAATTAAAAAAAATTTTTTTTTTAGGAGTCTGAATTTCTCTGGCCAGATCTGGTTCAGACTGAGAATATCATCTGACTCTAAATCTGTTGAGTCTGGCTGTGGAACACAGGCTTGAGGTGTAATAAGACAGCAGATGTCATCTTTAGCATTTAGTCACATATTCTGCAGACCAGTCCTTCATTAGTGTCTCCTTCTGTCAGAATCTTAACAGCACACACATGCGATTTCCATTCCTTGTACCTATTAACCTTGCAACTGAAAGTTAACAATCATAAAGCCGGCATGCTTCTGGACTGGTATGTACAAAGCCTCAGTGTAAAAAAATAAATAATAATAAATAAATAAATAACAAAAAATAAATATTACGAATACTAATATTTTAAGTGGCAAAAAAAAACTTCAGAATCAAGAATTTTTACTCTTACAGTTAAATCTTATAATAAGAATAATGTTCAAAAAAGTACAGTACATACAGTATGTGAGGATTTAGAAGTGCTTCAGAAGTATTCAGGGTAGTGAAAGTTGGCTTTACTGAGACATAAAAACACCTGCACTTGTTATTTTCAGATATTAAAAAAAAAAAAAAAAAAAAAAAACTTCACTGCTGTAAATAAGTTTAGAAAGAGATTGATCACAAGGTTTGCTTGCACACATTTAATCAGTAATTCAACAACAATGAAAAGAATGCAATGCCACACAGGCTTTAAGATAAAAAATTAAAACACAATTTAATTATTATATTGCCTCCTGTCATCTGACACTTTTGTCTCTGACTTGCTCATTTGTGGTAAATGTAAAAAGGTACACTAATAAAACTGAACTGAATTTTTCCCTGAGTTTACTCACACCGTAATTATCCAGCAGGAACCTTAACGTCGGATGACTGCTGTAATATACTTGTAACGACGTACTGAATAAATTACCCAAATGCAACCTCAAACCAATGAAATTTTAATCTTTATTTGCACCATTTATGTAATCGATTTACATCCATTTTCAAAACGTCTCACTACACCCCTTAAGTAACAGGATTTAGACTTCCGATCTAGATGGATACAACAGCTTCCCTACAAAAGGGAATCTCATGTCACACATCTCTTACTGTTCTAACGTTAAATCTCTAGTTAATTTTCTTTTATTAATATAAAATAATTTCTTTTTAATCGTTAATTAATTCAATTATTAATATATTGGAATACATATTAATATTATATATTAATTATCAAGGTGTACATCGTCACTCTCAAATTACTACTACTACGTACTGTAATACGGTGTCTGCGCAGCATCCAAACCGCACCATGTCCTGTATAACGGACAGATCTTAATATTCTGGCAACCTGACTGGTATTTTTTGTGGCACATAATACAGTATATGTTTACTGGCATTAACAGGGTGGTCTGGTGGTTAGCATGCAGTCCTATTACCGCAGTGACTGGAGTTTGGGTCCGCTCAGACCAAGTCGTTTTTTGCAACATTTTGTTCAATCTTATCCCATAATCACCTAGAAAACAATGTGCTGACTTCATCAAAGTACAGTAATTTTAATAAGAACAAAAAACAATCGCTTAACAACTTTGTTCCACCCGATATCGCTGCAAAATTAACGTCAACACAGAGTTTAAACCATCCGAAATTCCTGCTGGGTAACCGCTAACACACGACATCATTTACTTCCAGCAGGCGGTCTATAATTCCCTCTGTTTGGTCAGTCTAGCAGAGCTGATAGGACTATTTCAGACCAATTCACCTCGACGTGTGGCAAAACAAACAGTGATGTAAACGCTATGTATGGGATTTAATAGTCTCCAGTTACACACAGAAACACATCTCGCTCTCAAAATATTTTTTGTTCACTCTTCGGGAACGGAAATATGCATCATTTGTCCGAGTTTCCACGTCGTCTGTCGAACACGCCTAGGTGGAAAATGACAACTCTGTGATTTTGATTACTGCTTAAGATGTCTTTCAGCAATATATTTTACATACAACTTTGTAAATCTGTATAAATTCCATATTTCTTAAGTGATATTTTAATATTTAAGGTCTCACTGATACAATGTCCGTTTATTTATCTAAATAATTAATTTTTTAAATAATAAAGTATGGAGCAGTACATTCTGTAGGAAGCGCTTATCAGGTTAATCTGTTTTTTTTCGCACTCCTTATTCGTTTTAACTTATAAACAGTATTCAGGATTTTCATGATCACATAAAAACATCAATTTAAATAAAAAATTTTAAATAAAAAATAAAAAAGAGAAGCACTAGAGTTAATATATACTAAAGTCAGTCATCCAGATCACACACACTGAACCGTAGATTATGAACACATACTGTATAGTACGGTACCCCTAGTAGACATTAAATCACAGTGGCATTAAAGTATTTTTTCACAGAAAATACAAGGCTAGAATTTTACTGTAGCAAACCTACAGGATATTGTGACGCATACTGAGCACAGTACATTTATTTGAGATATTTGACCATAAGAAGGCATCTATGTTATTTTTCATGTGTACTTGGGTGCAGGGAACAATTAGCTATATTGACAGAACACTACCCTTAGTAAATATGGAGCTTCAACTGGATGTCCTTGGTGTAAGCGTTATAAAAAACAAGAACCCTTGGCATGTACTATAGGATACTAAGGAATGCGTACGTCATGAGTATAAATTTACTCCTACTATTAACTCCCACTCTTTTCTACGAAAATTATTTTCAAGAGCAATTCCCAAAAACATTATAATACCAGCTTAGATAAACACAACACATCCCAAGGCAGTAATAAATAATTATTACTTGGATGGATGTGATAGTAGTGCTCCTCAGGCTTTTTTTTTTTTTTTTTTTTTCTGATGGAATTCAAAGCAGATACAAAAAAAATAAATAAAATGAATTTAAGAACCATGTTGATCCTGAGAGAACCTGGCCAGAACTTGTTCAGGAAATGGATTTCTGGCACCGAGCAGTCATGAGGTTTACACTGTTAGCTCGTAAAGATGCAGAATAACCCTGGTTCATAGCATCTACAGTAGAGATGGGAAAAATATTTATTCCGTTATGTCTTGTGATTCTTTTGAGAGGCAATTCATGGATCATCCTGTGTGGTATTTATTACCAAAGTTTGTTTAGAATTGTAACAAAATTAATATTGAGTCCCTAATGATTCCTTTCCCTAATCTACAGTATATAAATGCCTGCACAGAGGCAAAAAAAATCAATCAATCAATAGATAAAAATCTTTGTTTAATCTAAGATTGACTTTTGTTGGTATGCCCTCACTTACAGATGTAGACTGCACCGACATTTTGATGTTGAAACTCCTAATATAATTTGATGATCTCATAATGATGACAAACTCTCCAGCTACTTAAGTTACCAGAGTCAGACACCTTAATATGCTCCCTTCATCATGCGTCAGTGGGATCCGGTATGTGGTTTAAAAGCAATACAATACAAGTTAAAGCTGTATTTTTGTGATTAGCAAGTATTGCAGAAACTGAGAGAAGATACTACCTACATACTGAGGAGGGCAAAGACATTCAGATTAGGCTTATTGGTGTTCGCAAATTTCCCTTAGTGTAGGAATATGTGTGTGTGTGTGTGTGTGTGTGTGTGTGTGTGTGTGTGCGCGCATGCTCCAGGCTGTCTGTGACCCTGTTAGTCGTTTATTTATATTACTGTACTATAGTCAGTTATTATTGTTATAAGTCTAGACTGAATGACAGCAATGTTAGTCAACTGAAGTTGAACACTTCTAATGTGAACTTGGAGGTTAATATCTGGTGTGGTGTCCTCAAGTTATACTGTTTCTAACTGTAGATAGCATTACAGGAGTCTCCATCCATCCGTTATCAATACCGCTTATCCTACATGGGGTCACATAACCCTAGGTAAAGCACATACAGTACATAGACACACATTTAATCATGGGTAAGTTGAACATACCAATCAGCACTGCAGGTCTTTGGACTGCGGGATGAAACCAACCAACCAAGCACACACACACACGAGATTCGAACCTCTGGAGATGCAAGGTGACAGTGCTGACTACTAAGCCACCAGGCTGTCATAGAAAACAAATTCCATGTTTGTGACACATGGGGGTATTGTAAGGTGACGTGGTAAGTTTCTGGGAAAGATATTTTGATTCCAGTTCTAGGCGGAACAAAAACGAAGGAAAAGAGAAAGAGAGAAAGAGTGAGCCCAGGATCATTAGAGACCAAGTTAAAGAAAACAGGATGTAAACACAGAGAAAGAGACATACAGTAGAAAAAGAGATAGTCACAAATAGACAAAGTGGGGGGAAATGAAAAGAATAATAGAAGAACAAATGAGAGGGAGAGAACTAAAATGAAAAGAGAAGGCACACGAGGGAGGGAAAAAGAGAGGGAGTAGACAGCAAACAGCTCAGGAACTTCAGATTTGAGAGGCAAAAAATCTGAAGCAGCTTGGCGTCCAAGTTACAGCTTCATCTTCTCATACAAGCGAAATCTGATTTCACTCCGTGAAACCACTTCCTGTTAAGCATATACATTAGTATAGTACTACTTACTTTTTTTTTTAATATTGTGTGAATTTATTATTCCAAGAGTCTCTGGTTGTTTCCAGCAGGTTAACACTTTGCCAAATAATGTGTACATGTGAGAAAATAAAAATATATATAATTTATCAGTAATCTAAAAGAGTCCGTCTTTTCGGAACAATTACCATTTAATCTAAAACGTAAATCGAACATTTCTCCAAAACTTTGGAGAGAGCCCCTCGTGGACCTACTGTAGATTATCTTGCATCAATATTTTGTGATGGCTAATGACCGTCTCCCCTCTTCCCCCCCCTTATTGTCTTATTGCTCTTCTTATTTCATCCTTTTAATATCTGTTGTTACTGTATATGCCATTTTGTCTAATGGTGCAGGGAAACAGAGAAATGTTGAAAAATCAATAAAATTAAAGACTTTTACATTTCAAAACTTTTAAAAATATGACAAAGCAGCATTTCTTACAGCACTCTCATTTTATTCCCACTTGTATGCATAAACAATAACCTTGTGGCACAGATACCCAAAGAACACGTTTAACCCTTAAACGTGCAAAATTTACACTTTAACTGTAAATAAAAGTACAATTACTACACTTAAAATAAAAGTACATAAAAATACTGCCAGGCCAAAAAAGGGTGACATTTCCTACACTAAGCAAAGAAAAATGATTAAGAAGATGGATCAAAGAATTGGCATTGAAAAAAGTCCAGGTTATTAATAAAACCTAGACGCATGTGGAAAATATGTGGTCATAAAAAACAAACAGAGGACAAAATGCTTGGGGAAGTCGAATCACAAAAATCAGCGGTAGAAATCACATGTTTTATAGTGACAATAAGAGAGCATTTAGACACAGAATGGAACAAGAACTCACAGGGACTAAATACCTGCGTTGCAAGAAGCAGTAGAAAAAGTTCATGTGGTCTGATGAGTTCAGACTGAATCTATTCCAGAGCGATAGGAGTCTCAGGGTAAGAAGGGAAAAGAATATGAGATGTACCCATCATGCATAGAGCCCATTGGAGGCAGTGTTATGATCTGGGGTTGCTTCAGTCGGTGAGGTCTAGACACAGCAACATTATGTGGCAGTAAAATGAAGTCAACTGATGACCTGAATGACTGGAAGGTTATCACCATCTATGGAGTTTTTCCCTCACTAATGGCACAGGCATATTCCAGGACTCTAATAGTGGTTCAGGGAGCATGAGGAAACACACCACATTGCTCAACGTAACTAAAGCTAAAGGCAGTTGAGCCAAATGTTAGTGTGTGCGCAACCATTTCTGGCTAGGCAGTGTATAAAAATTTTTTTTTCCATTCTTTCAGACACCAAAGATTAAAAAATATATTAATGTAATATTCTCAAGCTAGAATATTAGTAAACAAATTTACAATCTTCACAAATTTTTTTTTTAATTGCAAGTCTTTTTTTAAATTAAAAAATAAATATTTTTTAATTTAAATATAAAACCATCAAAAAATCTTCATGTTTTCTAAAGATTTATTCATGAAAGTAAATGTACTGCCATTTAGTTTGTATCTTCGTCCATGCACTTCTTCATGCTGCCTTGCTGTTTCAATTCCCATTTCCAAGTAACATAGCACAGTCATGCACAGAACTTCCTCCCATCAGCCAGCGACTGCTATTTGTACAGGCTGTTCTCTCCAGTTCGCTCTCCCTCCCATCAGCGTTACAGGGAGTGCGGAAACCTGTTGTGTCTGCCAAAGCAGCACTAACTTTGAAGGCAGAAAATTAATTACAGGAAACTGGAGCATTTTGCACAGAATCGCCATGAAGAAAGGAGAAAGACTTTTCTTCCCCTTTATTTCCCATCGCTCAGGAACGATTTCCAAGCTGTAGTAGGAGAGCTGTAATTCTGCACACTGACATTTCTGCCGACTTCTCCAGAACACGTCTTTTAACGCATTGCCAGTCAAGGAGCAGCAGTTGATTTCTGGCATCTGTCATTCTGGGCCATTTTGGAAAACTTGTTCTCGATTCGAACGATTGCACTGTGCAGTCCTATTAGCACCTCATCCGCATCAGGACATTGGAGTGTATCATTTCATCAGCGGTTGGCTAATTGCCAGCCAGGCTTCACTCCAGTGTGCTGATAGAACATATAATGTGATTAGGCTTCAAGGTGAATTGGGAGAAATCTTGCATCAGCACACCCAATTCCTTGGCGTGTATCTGGTTGCTTCCTGTGAGAACACTCCCCCATCTGCTCGCTTCCCGTCATGGCTCGGATGAACTCCTCCTCATTGTGGCCATGTGCCTTCCCTCCTTTCTTCTGGAGAAGGTGAGGCGAATGCAGCTGCTGATGGCATTTTATACATGCCTATTACTCAAACCATTTCACTGCCGCCTTTTGTGGCAATCGTCGAGGTTGCTGTGCCATCGCAGCTTCATGACTTGGCACCGGAGATCCTGGTTCCGTAACGGGTTGCCAAATTCTGTCTAAATATGGGCTGTCTTCACTTGCTGCGCAGTGGAAATGCAACCCATATCCATGCACAGTGACAGTCTGCTGAACGGAACAGTTTCGGCAATTTCCTTTTAATTTTATGCTCGCGAAAGCGTTTCTTAAATGTTTTCTGTCACAGCTATTTTTAGAGATTAAATCATTTTAGAATTGTGATCAAAGTCCACAGAAATCTAGTAAATTCTCCTTTTTTTCTTATATGGCAGGACACTCTGTGTTTGTGCTAAGACACAATAAAAGCCTTTAGCCTTCACTCAGGGTATGTCAACATATTAATTTGCCTCAACAATCAATCAGGAACAGTACTTTGCACAGTCCAGGGATGACCTGGAGAAGCACATAAAAGCAAAAAGCTTGAAGTCGTTCTCACTGTGGAAAATCAGGCATGTTAAATGAATCATTGAAGCATTTTTTGGAGCGCTCAATCGTTATTCCTTGTAGTCTTTCGTGCTTTTAAGACGGATACACATTGAGTACACGAGCAAACATCTCAAGAGGTGTGCAAACTTTTACAGAGGCAACCAGGAAGTTCACTTCTTCCCACAGCACTTGTTTGTGGAAACCCAATCTCAACCAGACCTGGCTGATAAGAGAAAATCCTTTGAAGCTGTTTAGTATGCGTGAGCGTGTTTGTGTGTTGTCAGCTAACAGTGGTTTACTTTCACAAGAGACAATAAATAGAATTCAACTCGGGTGTGAATTCCAACATATCCAAATGTTTTAAAGGGTCCCACATTTTACCATTTCTGTAACAAATCAACACAGGTGTCAGAGATCCCCATAAAGTTCATCTGTTAAAGCTCCAGCTGAAATACCTCTAGACCTCTTGTTTCATTGCTCAAACTGCCTCTGTTTTGCCATTGTATTAGTATCTATGCAAATGAGCTAGTGCTGAGCCACACCCCACTAAAGAACAGCACGATAAGCTTATACGAGATCACAATAGGGAGACAATCTAATTGGCTTATTTGTTCAACAAAAAACGTATGGGCTGTGTTGTGTGAAGATCCATCTGAACATTTAACAATGATTAAAAAGATGGATTTTCCATAATAGGTACTATTTAAATGTGTGAGACCAGTCAATATGCAGTATGTGTAATGGCTTCACTATATTTTGATTCTGTCTTAGCTCCCTTTGAGCTCCTGAACTCATTAGAGGACCATGTATTCTTGATTCAAACGGCCCAGCTTCTGGCACATGAATCTATACGCCAGGCGACAGCGGTGGTGTAACCTTGAGACTAAAGCGGCTTTGATCTCTAGGGTGATAAAGTGTGCGCTTATCTCTCATGTGATCGGTTTGTCTGGCTTTTTTTTTTTAAAGTTTAGCAAGCAAACAACTGTACCCGAGTGTGTGTCTGTGTGTGTGTGTCGCTAGGCGACTGCAGCTCTAAACCGGGTGCTCAGTTACATGCTGTTTACTGGGTGGTCACTTGTCAGGCACCTTAGTTATCTGGATGGTCTAAGAAAGTGCAAAATTGCAATTTTGAAACGAAGACCCTATATTTGTATGATGTTACGAAGTTCCACCTATTCATAGCACGTTACTCTTCAAACCCTCATCGAGGTTCAGGAAACAGACTGGAAAGACTTGCACATGCATTTTCTTCATCATTTATATTAAAAAAAAATGTTTTTTTTTAGGTTTACCACATGCTCTCTTTCCATCACTGCCAAGTATAAAATTGCTTTTCCTGTTTCCAACCAGGTTTTTCGTTTGTGCTAATTAAAAATTCATGTAAAAACAGGTGCAAGGAAACCCCACTAATGTGGCTTCTCCTGAAGAGTTTCTCAGAATTCTAGCAGGGGGTCTGACTTCAGCTTACTGAAAACTCAACAGACAAAATGAATCAATTATTTGGCTGCGAACATGCAAGAGTAGAACTACATGTTTTAAAAATTAAAAAACAAGCAACTGCTAGGCAGAAGATCAAACTTTTGGGATATGGTCAAAAGTCAGCCATTAGCGCCGTGGTATCGGATGAATATGTTAACTAACAGAGGGCGACTTACCGACAGTTAATTCAAATGCAGAATAGAGATCTGTTCTTGGCTTTTAGGTTTTTTGCGATCTCTGACCACATAGGCCATGTACTGTACATGTACACACAGGAGAAGTGATCAACCTTAGAACGAGTGCATTTAAATGGCTGCCTTTGAATAACAAAGTGAACAAGAAGCACATTTAACATGGCTGCTCACTTTTTCGCTCTAAAGAACTTGAAAGTATAGAACAAAAAATGTGCCTCGCTGACACGCGTTACAAACGGTGCTGACTTCACTTCATCATATAACCGTGGCAGACGTGTCACCTATACATTCACATTGCTAATCTCTTGTTCTACCACATCCCATAGCTCTACTGGATGCAGATCTAGTGACTGGAGAGGCTTTTCAAGTACTCTCCACTCACAGTCATGTTCACAGAACCTGTTTGAGAGGTTGGCAACAATACTCCAGCATTGCTGTGGCATTCAAAGTATGTCCACTT
Source organism: Clarias platycephalus (assembly GCA_030068275.1). Classification (NCBI taxonomy): domain Eukaryota; kingdom Metazoa; phylum Chordata; class Actinopteri; order Siluriformes; family Clariidae; genus Clarias; species Clarias platycephalus. The sequence goes on along the minus strand of JAQQZT010000033.1, from coordinate 14,350,474 downwards.
GGTATTAAGAGGACAGATTCCCCACACCATTACACTGCCCCCCACCAGCCTGAACTGTCGACACAAGGCAGGCTCTGACCACGCATTCAGGCACTGAATTCATTCTGACTCTTACCGTGTGTATGTTGCAGCAGAGATCTGGCATCCCTCATGGTCTGATAAATTTAGTAGTCTGTCTAGTTTATGCCCATTGAAGCCTGCTGTTTTTGGCATGAAAACCCGATGTGGTCTTCCACCGTTGTAGCCCATCCTCCTCAAGGGTTAACATGCTATGCATTCTGAGATGTTTTTCTACACAGCACTGTTGCAAAAAGTGGTCATTTCACTTCGCATAGCATATCGGTCAGCTTGAACCAGCCATTCTCCTCTTACCCGTTGTGCCGACAAGACTTCCTGGCCGCAGATCTATAGCTAACTGGATGATTTTCCTTTTTTCACACCATTGTTGTAAACTCAGAGAGTTGAGTGTGAAAATCCCAGGAGATCAGCAGTTTTTGAAATACTCCTACCAGCATGTCTGGCACCAACAACCACACCGTGCTCACCAAAGTCATCAAATTTTCATTCTGATATTTGCTGTAAATATGAACTGAAACTCGTGACCTTTATCTATGACATGACTGTATGCATTGTGGTGATGCTGCATGATGAGGTGTTCCAGGTAATGTATGTACTGTATGTAACACTTCATATGAAATAATGTAGCAGTCAAAAGTTTGGACACACCACCTTATTCAAAGTTTTTCCTTTATTTTTACTATTTTCAACGTTATTACTGAAATGGATAATACAACGAAAGTGTATTTGACATTTTGTAAAATTACATAGAATATGTTTTATATTTTTGATTCTCCACCTTTTGCTTTGATGACGGCTTTGCCCACTCTTTGCGTTCTCTCAGTCAGCCTCATGAAGTCGTTGCAACAATCTTGAAGGAGTTTCCAGAGTCATCTCTTACATAACCTGGAGGTGTGTTTGGTCAATGTCCTGTTGTTCCCGCTGAGTACAAACCAGGCAGGATTGTATGTCACTGCAAAATACTGTGGTTGCCATGCTGGTTAGGTGTACCCTCAATTTAGTCACCAATAGTGTCACCAAGAAAAACCCCACACCCTTAAACCTCCACCTTCTCTACTTCTAACAAAGACACAGTGGTTAGAACCAAAAGTCTCAAATTTGGACTTGTTAAAACAAACGACAGTTTTCCTCTGATCTAATGTCCGTTTCTTGGTCTCTTTCTGCTTGTTGTTATTCTGAAGTAATGGTTTTCTTTGTACAGTAGTTGTAGTGGCACTAATGAGGCTATTGACTCTGTACACACCCTTCCTCGCCATAGGACAACTGATGGTCCAAAGCACATTAACAAGGCATGGAATGTCACAAATTACCTTTGACAAGACACACCTGTGAACAGAAAACCATTCCAGGTGACTACTTCAGGAATCAAACGAGAGAATGCATAATTATAATGCATAATGTTCTTTCATAGTTTGGATATCATCAGTATTAATGCCCAATGTTTAAAAAAAATAAAATAAAAACACTGAAAAAGGTGGCGTATCCAACTTATAACTTTTGCATTGTGTGCTACACACACAAATGCACCAATCATCCTGTCTGGTCCAATCCCACAGAAAAGCCAATGTACCTGTAGTAGAAATCATCGACAGAAAATTAAATACTGACCACGACAGAAAAACACCTGGGCACGCATGGGGCCTGACGGGTAACAAGCCCAAGATCCATCTCCCCAAACTCCCCATGTTACAATCTGAATGAGCAGCCATAGGATGTGCTGGACAAACAAAGTGTTGGTGCCAGACGCTACAGCAGAACCCCAGAGGCCCTAAGGAGCCACGCCCGAGGGGCCAGAGCCGTCCCAGTGGCCCAAGGGGAACCTAATATCTAGGTGGTGTTTATGTTTTTAATGTTAAGGTTGATCAGTATGTTTCTCTCTCTCTCTATTATATATATATATATACACACACACATTTGTGTGCCTGTGGTGTATTATTTCACTCCACAGCAAATTAACCATCCTCCACAAACGACATCAAAACACACCTAAAGCAAACCGAGTTCAGAAACAGCAAGCTCCCATGAACCCAGCATGTATAGTAAACACATACGCGCACATGCACATACACTTTAACCTTGCAGTATCGATCAGTCTTCCTCTCCGTCTGGCGTACCTTTCACACAGTTCCCTCAGGGCCTGAACTCACATCGCTGATGTACTGTCACACACAGCGTGTCAGCTACACTACACTCCCTTTACTGCAACATCAAACACGGAGCTGAGGCCTTCGGTTCAACTTTAAATACGAGCAGTGCTTTTCCAAATACTTCAATTTTTCATGACATGCAGAAATAAGCCGATCGTGTCAAACATAAGTACAAAATCAAACTTTATA
>JAQQZT010000033.1:14311563-14331706 GCA_030068275.1 Clarias platycephalus | reverse complement strand
TTTAATGAACCCTTTAATTTTTGTGGCTTCAGTCATTGTTGGGATACTCTTTTAAAGCTGGCAGCATTAACAGCTTAAATCGAAATATATCGTTATCGTTCAATATGGGCCCAAAATTATCGAGATTACTTTGCCATATCGCCCAGCCCTACTCCCAACCCTTTTAATCAACCAGAAAAAAATCTGTACTTCCTATTATTTCTTTCTAATACCCCTATCTCACCTATGCGGTTTCGCGCGGTGGCCGTAAGTACGGTTCTTTATGATTCACCGTGAGTTTTTGGCGCTGTGAGTACGTTTCCATCTTTCCGCGCGAAAAATTTAACATGTTTAATTTTTTTGTCGGTCCTCGCGGAAGCTTGCAGTCCTTACAGAACTTCACGGAACGCCAGCGGAACGTCGGCGGGCAATCGCGGGGACTCACGGTGCCTAACTCCGCATCTCACCGTGAGTCAAACCGCATAGGTGAGATGGGGGTATTTGACACAGGTGTTGGCACAGTGGCTTAGCAGTTCCACCTCGCACCTCCAGGGTTGCGGGTTCAAATCTCGCCTCTGGTCCGGGTGCGGTGGGTTTCCGCCGGGTACTCTGGTTTCCTCCGAATAAGCAGTGTATACAGGACGAGCGGTATATGCAGATAATGGGTGGATGAAACTGTAGCAGTTTTTCCCTCTTATCCATCATGTACTGTATAATCATCTCTACACACTGTTCTGTAGTAATGACTTCTGAGTGAGTATTACATAGATTTACATACACTATATGAACACAGAGCTTTAGACTTATAGCTTATTCAAACAGAACGGCCTGCAGTTGTCCCCGAAATGCAACACTTTCCTTTCATTTAATAAATGTATATAACTTTTCTTCCAAATAATATTTTCATGTTAAAGCTTTAAATCCTTAATGCTCCTTTGTACGTGTGTGCTCTATGATCTGTGTAGACTGTACGTTGAAGCGTGAGTTTGTGATATTTTCTCCCTCTCTTTTTATTGTAGGGAACCATTTTGCTCTGAAAAAGGTCAGCGGTTAGATGAACCTCTTTTTGCGAAGGTAGACAGGTCATGTTTAGAGAGAAAATGTACTAGACTCTCTTGGGGAGAAAACTAGAGATCTGTCTCGTACGGTTGAGGCAGGCGCAATTTGTCCGATTCCAAATGGATGAAGGTTGGCTGAAATGTGATATACTGAGTGTTGAGCCACACCTCATCTCAGTACATTCACAATTTAATGAAATTCTGTAGATTAAATTTAATAAATAGGAACAAATGTTTTACTGTGGCAGACTGCAAAGTGCCTAAAGATACAATTTAAACAGTAAATTGCAGGTTTGTGCAAGAACCTCAGCAGCGACCTCATTTACCCTCTCGTCTGTTCCCACCACTCAGCTTTCAGCATCACCACTATACTAATCACCGGCCTGATCATCTGTCATCATCTGCATCCGTTTCTCACTGGTTCATGCCTTAAGCCACCACTGCAACACTGTTGCGGCGGAACAGAGTTTTTATTTATTTATTAATTATTATTTCACGCTGTTATTGAAACGGACCTGTGACACTCCTGAAATAAATAAAACAAATCAAGATGAAGACAGAACATCTAAATAAATGAGATAACACTGTACCATCATGATGAAAAAGCTGTGCTGCGGCTAGAGACCTCGTGCTGCACTACTTAGCACATTAAAATAGTGACACTGTCTAGTAATATCAGTATTATCAAATTGGTCAGCATGTGGTGGACTATAAGGAACGCTCGCTCGTAAAGCTGTAATCAGACCACTTCATTAGTCTGAGTAATGGTTAATGCAATTTTAGTGAGAGAGACGTACAGCCAGGTGTGCGCTGCTACATGCAAAGACAAACTCTTAAAACACACTCACACACACTCTTAAAACACACTCACAGACGTACAAACGAACAGTTGTTGCGCAATGCTATAATGAAGCTGCGATGGGCCGTGGCGATGATGTCACTACTGCACTCAACATTCAGACAGTTTTTTAAAGAACACAAAATACATATTACACTTTCAAAATACAGATTTCTTGCTTAGTTACCATGAAGAATCATGTAGTACGACTGCAGCATCAACAGAGGAGTCAAAAGGAGCAGCACTAAATAAAAAATAAATAAATAAATAAAATAAAATAAAATGATGCAGGATATTACATAGACGCACAAGAAAGCAGCTAAATAATCCTTCTTGGTGAATGAAATATACTAAAAGATTGACTTCATAGTCTCATTTATGTTTCATTTGAGAGGCTTTACTTTATGTAAATTACTGTATGTGCAACATTTCCATACACTAATGACGTCGGTTAAGTTCACTTTTTATTTTTCGCCTGTTCAATTCAGCTTTTTGATGTTGAACACTGTTGATGAAGGTGTACATGATTTAGCACAGTTTAAATTAAGAGGCAAAGCTGAAGATCCATTTACATCCACAAATTTCATTTATCTTGTGCTTTTACTTCAAATCTGTTCGAAGTGTTTATTTTTTGGTCATTTAAATGTTTTTATTTTTTTAGAAACAGTGAGTAATTACAGTATTAGGTACCAAGATGTTGTTCCTCAAAGTGTGCTACATACATTTAATGAATGGATCACAATTTATTTTATTGACTAAGAAATAAACCTATCAGCAATTGATTTGATGTAAAAGCACAAGATAAACGAAATCCATCATCCATATCATCCATGAAATTGTCATCGTTCATTAAATTTACACATCACGCTTTGAGGAACATCTTGATTTGGTCTCAACAAGTTTCTTTTTTATTTACCATCCCCTTACCCCTACCATTGAAAACCAAGAACGATACTTTTAACAGGTGTCGTTACTATACAATGTTTTGGCGAAGTTTATTGCTGCATTTTCGCGATTGCTTTGTGCAGCAATGTATGTATCGCCACAAATAGTTTTTTATTTGTTTGCATGCAAAGCATCACCATCCCTCTATAATCCTACAGGTGTTGTGACATCTATGCAAAGTTTGTTTAGAATTGTAACAAAATCACAAAAAAAAACTGTATTTACAAAGTAGTAATACAAATTGCATCTGCCTTTTCATATTGTGATATAATAATATCAACTGACCACTGGTTTAAAAATAAATAAATAAATAAATAAATTTAAAAAACCCTCTTCAAACCCTGCTCCAACTCCAAACTCTGCTGCATTTTGCACCGCTACAAAGCCTATACAGTAGTACAATAACAGCGACTGAGCTGCACACTAGCGACTGGAGATTTCAGAGAAGTGGCTTTACTTTGTGTTTGGACGGAAGACTGGAGTGTTTTCCCTCCACTGGACAAGAACATTTACGTTCATGAGAACTCTGAGATGGTGCTCGGGTGTGGACTGAAACGGTCTGAAAGCGTCCGACTCTGGTGTCAAAGCACAACTCGAGATATCCGTCTTTCGACAACGTGTTACAAATAAAATGATCTGAAGTTGAATTTGTGATAAGACTAGAGACAGTCTACAGACAATCTCCTTTATATCAAGAGCTAGAAACTGGGCCACTGAAACGCAGCAGGTCGATCAACTACACACCAACAACCACAGATGTGTTTTTTTTACAGTACGTCTATTAAATAAAGTGTTATCATAGAAAGACACACATCACTGGGTTCTGCTAAAGTATAGAAATGGTGGAAAAATATCAATTCAGTTATCAATCTCGATTCTTCTGTTTGCTGATTCATATCGGCATATTGACTCAGAGATTCTTTTTTTTTTTTTTTTTTAGTCTTCACATTTGTAATAGAGCCGTGCTGGTCGATGAGCCAGTGATGGAACTGGTTGGTTTTCAGCTAGAACAGTCATGACCGATCGGCCTCGGGTAAAACCCATTCTGTGCCGAGTGCACGAGCTTCCAAGTGGTGCAACAGTCGCATCCCGTGTGGTACCAGGGAATTATTTGCTAAGTTTATTAAGAAAGAATAATTATGGCAGATGACAAAGCGATTTTTTACGGAGCAGCACGCATTTGTTCGTTGAAAATTTAAGTTGAATGTTAAACTCTTTTATTTGAAGTAATTGTGTGTTTAAATTGTGTTTAAATGCTGCCCCTGGATTTTATATGAGGAAACTAATACAAGTTTTATATCGTATACATTATATTATAATATATAATATAACTATATAAAGCTGTTGAAGAACAGCAAAATATAAAACAGGTGGTCTTAAAATTGTAACAAAATTGGGTGCAAATGTGATATAGAATCAGGATATTTATAAAATCATGACACAGAATCGCAATATTAATCAAATTGGCACCTAGATAATGTGAAAATATTGTAACGGGTGTTGTGGTGATCGCCATCCTTCCTAAATGGAGAGGAAGAGGAAATATGGAAGAGGAAAAAATTTATAAAACATTAATAAAGGCTTCAGTACTTAGTTTTGAAAAGACACTCTAAACAGTGACTCAAAACTTATTCAAAAGTGAAATATATGAAAACAATTAAAAAGATCATTCTGTAAACAGGGATGAGATTTGAGGACAATACAGTCAGATGATAAGAAAAATATATAATATAAAGGCTTCCTTGGCTTGGGACACACACACAGCTCCCAAATGTCTAATGATGACGACATCCAGCAAAATCTTATTGTAAGGAGAAACATCCAACCTTTTCAGCGATAGTTTTTGACACAGGGAACATTCAGAAATCTGCGGATAAGGGAACATGCTTTCCAGCGGCTGGCAGGTCTGCTGGTTCGCATGATGTTCGAATAAAGAGACCGCACAGCAGAAATGAAAATAAAAGCAAGCTTTGTTGAACTGGCCTGGAATGGTAAAGGATTTTTGGATTACGATTAACTCTCAAACAACATGCATTCTCAAACGGTCCCAACGATCCATCAGCTTGAATATTATAGGAAGTCTTAAATAATTAGAGGAGGAAATTGGATGCTTTTAGAGGAGTATTCGTGTCCAAATACACAGGCGTATCGCTTATCACGAAAGCAGCCTGAATCATATCTCACCACGTCCATTATTAGGACGACTGATTATAAAGAAAGCCGAGTCTAGTAAGTAGGAATAAGGAACAAAACACACGGAATGACAAGTTAGAGTGATTACTTTTCTATAGCTGCTCTGTAGTGATTTATTCCACAGAAATTCGCCCATGGGTACAGAGGCACGTTGTACATTGTGGATTTTAACCCATTTATAGTCACATATAAGTTGTGGAAATTTCATTAAACAACTTGCGTACTTTATTCTTAAATATAACTTACCTGACTTTTCCCCCCTTCTCTTTCCCGGGGTGATAAGTGAAAGGATGACAAGGTTTTTGTTTAACAATAAAAGAACAAAGACTTGAAACTGGAGACCAAAAATGTAAAACAAATAAATATAAAAATCCTGTGCGGTGGTGATAACTCTTGGCCGCAGTAAAACATCTGAATGGTGCAGATGTTTAACAGAACGTACGAACATGAATGCTCGGAGCCCACCTCCATCGCTCCCGTCAACATTTGCCAAGTGGATGCTTTCTGTGAGGTACATTTAAAGTTATTTGGTGGTTTAGTAAGAAGTGTTTTGTGTGTCATCTGAATGTGTGATATTTCTTCCTCCTTTGCTCACATATCCTATTTGTTTAAATACATACCTATAAACAAACTTGTGTGTGCACGTATACATTTTATTTTTTATTTTTATCGCTGTCACAATCGGTTGCGAAATGTGCAAGATTCAATTCAGTTTTATTTGTATAGCGCTTTTAACAATCGTCATTGTCGCAAAGCAGCTTTACACAGTCAAAATTATGGAAGTTTGTATGAAATGTGAATGCGTAAGAATCAAAATGATCAGATGGGCCCTAACGAGAAAGCTGACGGCGACGGTGGCAAGAATAAAAAAAAACTCCATGAGATGGCAGTAGGAAGAAACCTTAAGAGGAACCTGATTGAACAGGGAACTCATCCTCACTGGGCTCAAACGGACAGCAGGGATTGATCAGCAGTCATACTGTGTGTTAGGAAACTGGAGGTTCAATATAACAGTTGATGTCTTCAAGATAATATGGAGTCCAGTTCATTATAAGAGGCTCAGGCAGACTGTAGAAAATTCAGAAAGATACATTTTCTTGCTTTACTGATTATCAGGGTTGGATGACTTTACTTTTTAAAGTAACTAATTACATTACAAAATTACTGTCTTTAAAAAGTAATCAGTTACATTACAGCGTTACTTCCTGATAAAAGTAACTGGAGTACTTTTCCATTGCAGAAAATGAAAACTCCTTTGTAAATTCCTCATGCATGTTGTTTTAGTTAAGACCTTTATAATTATTCTACCATCATCACTCAGCGAAGTTTGGCCCATAATCTGTTAACTACTAATACACCTATCTCACCTACATGGTTTCGCGCAGTGGCCGTAAGTACGCTTCATCATGATTCACAGCGACTTTTGGTGCTGTGATTAAGTTTCTTTCCGAGCATCGGTCGTCGCTAGGGCTGTAGCTATCGAATATTTTAGTTATCGAGTATTCTACCAAAAATTTAATTGATTAATCGAGTAATCGGATAAAATGTACTTTTGCTTAATGAAACAGCAATGCGAAATATATAAGAGAAACAAAGATTAATTGGTTTTCTTTTTAGAAAAATCAACTTATATTTTTTAAATGCATACAGCATTTTATCAAAAATAAACATTGTCATTATTCACAATACAAGGAATAACTTAAAGTTGACTGAGATGAATTAAGTGCGTTACAGAGCCATACATTCTTATTTTAAAGCCTTTTCTCAGATGCAAAAACTAAAAAAGGTATTGCAAATGACTTTAATTATCAAAAAAACTAAGACACATTCCATTTTACAGCCTGCAAAGGACGACTTTCACTCACACTCACCCAGGATTGGGCTGCTGTCTCGCTCACGTATTACAGAAATTGTCTGAATAACGGATTACATTTTTGAAAATTTAACCAAATAACTGAGTACTTAAATGGCGGAACTAACGCATTAGATTACTCATTACATCAAAAAACTCACTTTGTAACTCGTTACACCCAACACTGCTGATTATTGGAACTTTAAATATATATATGACGTGTGACCGGACTACGCCTCCATACGTTTTCATAACAGATGCACATTCTAAGGGTCAAAATATAATAACCGTTCACTTGTATGGTTTTTAGTTTGTTTAGGGGAAGCTCCCTGAAGGCCCAAGTCTCAAAGGCGCGGTTCGCTACTGCCGAATTCCAGCCACGCTACCGTCAGGGTCATGCTGTTACACAACACTAATCAACACCTTCTGACCAATCACTTCGACATTTCAATAGTGCTGTGGTATTAATGGATACAGAGTGAAACACCACAAGAGGTAACTGAAGATGAAGGATACAGATTTCCATGATTTGGAGTGGTGCCTCTCGGCCCACAAGTACATGCATAACTAACACGTTGGACAGGATGCTCATTAACGAGCAAACATATGACACTGTAATTCTGTACAGTTCAGAGCAAGCGTACAGTCTAAAGGTGCCTCAGTTCCAACACTGCCAGGATTAGGATTAGAACCTTGTTCAGGGCCCAGTGAGTCTCCATCTGTCAGTGTATGAAGGAGCAGGAATAGGGGCCTTATCCCTCATCTGCCATATGGACTCCCTCTCTCAGTCGCTATGACAATCAGTCGACAGGAGAAGTCCTAGAAGCTTGAGCTTGTGTATTTCACACTGGTACATGAGCTTTAATTTTAATCATCAACTTAGACAACTGTTAAAGCGCTAAGACACACACCCTGTATTTTGCCTGTAGGTACCCAGAGGTGCTGATACGAGCTTAATATCAATGTTGTGAATTTGCATATTCTCGACTTCACGCGCTTCCAAAGAGTAAAAACGCAGCCGAGGTTTTATTACCCCAGTTCAGACGATCAGCACCGGGTTGTGGGTTCAAGCACAGTAATAAAATGGCGAGTGGTAGCCGTAGGCCTCTGACAGAATCCCTCCACCCACCGACATTTTCTGCACCCAAGGTGTGATGACATTCCAGGCAACGAGACAGGCGGCTTGGCATATGATGTCAGACGGACAGACGGATCTCTGCGAGACAGGAAGCTCCTCCCTATTAGCAGCAAGTGTTCCGGTCGGGAGCGGACAGCCATCTCAGCAGAGCTCCCTCTCATGCCAAGCGCAGAGACTGGAAGCTAATCTGCACTATGGGCTGTGTCTCAAATATCAAGCCGTCAACATAAGGCTCTATATAATCACACCCCCCACCACCTGAAAAATACAAGCTTTCCTTTTGTAAAATTGCTAGAAAGTCACACACGGGGGCTGAGCCATAAACCCCATCATGCTTATCTATTCAGACACTGCCGCCGCAGACTAAATAACCCACAGCTGTGGACAGGCAGGTAGCGTGTGTGAGCATGCAAAGAGAATCTGAATCAGAAGTCAAACACGCGACAGTGAATCATTCAGCTGTGAAGTCTTTTATGGCGTGCGTTTTATGGAGACAGTGACGGTGATGTGCGGCTAACCTTCGCAAGCCGGTTCACCCTCCAGCAGATCGATCATATTTCTGACACCGCGCTCCACGTGCCATCACAGTACACTGTTACACTTGGCCCTGAGCCATGCTCGTATCAGTCAGCTGCCACCACAAAAAGGCACCTTAACCTGGCGGCACATGATGATCTCCTCACGCCAACACACACCTACTCCTCTGTCTGGGGAACTTCTTTCTGTGCAGCAACAAACCCATTGTTCTCTCTGTTCAGGGCAAAGAAACTAACACCTGCTCAAAACTGTATTCATGCTCAGTGAACTGTCAGGATCACCTGCATATAAACACATCTTAAAGAAAAAGAACGTTTTATTCAAACACAAAATAACTGACTTAAACTTATTTCTTACAGAAAGAAGACTTCTTTGGTCAGGTCACCAGAAAACTAACTATTTACAAAAGTATTACAACACTTTCAAAAATGTAGATAAGATGAAGCAGTGGTGTTAAAAAAAAAATAAAAATAATATATATAATTTTTATTATTATTATTATTATTATTATTATTATTAATTGTTGGTGAACTGACACTATGGAAAATGTTATAGAATGAGTAATGTGCAGAAACAATCAAGAAGAGTTGAGAGAATCAAATGAGCGTGGTGGGGCAAACAACAGTGATCAGGCGATGGGAATAATAGTGATCAGCATTGAGAATAACCCTAATTAGTCATTAGGCGTTGGGAATAATGGTGATCAGTGATTGGGAATAATGGTGATCAGTGATTGGGAATAATGGTGATCAGTGATTGGGGGGGTGGGGGGGGGGGGACAAACTTATGCAAGCACAACTCAGTCAAACTATTTTAACTAGTGGGGCGTTACCAATCCTGCTCGCTGAACTGGTATAACCTGCAGCTGCTCGCAGGAGAGATGTATCGGATACCTGACGATCCTAACCGTCTGCTCAAAAAACATAGTTAAATAAGACATTAATTTGGTCTAAAATGCAGCCAAATGTAGCGACAACATGAAACTGGCAACGCTGCCACAAGGCAAGAGTCTCAACAGAGAGAGCAAAATCCATCGCATATTCCACTGTGATGAATAAAATCTTATGTAAAACAGGATCTTATGTAATAAGCAGCAGTTGCACGTTGTGTCCGTGTATACACTCGTCATTGTGTTTTCACAGCTCGTACAGCGAGCGCTGCACCTTGCCAGTCATACACAAAAAGACGTCATGCACTTTTACCTAATGAAGTCCAGGTGGAACAACGCCTAATCAGGTCACCTTTAAAAAGCCCTGATTTCCAAGCGTAGGTCATTGTGCAAAAAAAAGGCCACACTTTTTCTGCTTGCTGTGCATTCCGTAGAGCCGGGACGTCGCAAGACACGAGTCCGAGTGCCAGCGGAGGGAAATGACGCAATGACATACCCCGCCGTCGACAGGCTCTCTTAAGTGTTCACACCAGTGTGCCGTGAAAGCAGCAATGTTTCTGGAGTCAGATGAGCATTTAAGACCTGGTGGCCTGCTCTTGACCTTTGACCCCACAGATCAGCTCAGGACAAAATGTGACTGCAAGAAGCGTTCACACAAGATACTGGAGGAGAAGTGTATCAGGGATGGGTATTACTGAAAAAACTTAATACCCGTAACAATACGTATATCTTGACTTCGATACAGGTTCATGAACAATACTTTTCTGGATGGGAATTAAACAAATAAATAAATAAATAAAAAACAAGAAAGACATATTGTGCATTAAGGTAGACATTTTTATTTTTCAGGTTCACAGCACATCATATAATACAAACGTGTGTAAAACCGAGTGTTTTAACTTTCAACCATTTATTTTTATTTTTCAGGAATTTGGTATTGTTTTCACTCAAAGCAGTTTTACAACATAAAAAAAATTAATAAATAAATAACCGATTTATCACAACGCAAAGTTGTCTTAACATCGTTGGCCAAGTTCACAGTTCACAAGAGCTAGCTCAGAGTTCACACACACACACACTAAAATATTAATTTTGAACCAAGTTTACAGTCGCAAAAATTAACTAGTTCACTTTTTTTTTCTTCCAGTTTTTCAGGTAACCATGAGCAGTGCAGTGTGTTTCTGATCCTCGCACAAGTCGCTTCATCTCTCACTAGATTGATGAGAGAAAGATAGAGAGGAGCGACTTCTTTCTTCGACTCTCAGAATATTAACAATAATTTAAAAAAGGGATGAAAAAAAACTTTACCGCTCACATTCACCACCTTGCATGCTAACATCGCTCACGTTCACTTTATTTATTTATTTTTACAAACTAATCTCTTCAGGTCATCACTTATCAAAAAAACAAGCAAGTGTGATGAGCGGTGCTTTTTAATTAGCGCATTCATGCACAACAAGGTCTGTTAATTTTACTGTATAAAAGCCAGAATTGACTTGCTAATCTTCATCTTACCAGACAGCCAAGATGACCAGTTGGCGAAATTGGCAAAAGTTTGGTCAACGTTACTTACTAAATTTCCAGTCACAGCGTAATCCTCAGTAATGCGGGGTGAGACAGAATTGAGATTTTGAAGGAAGGTTTATAACATATGTAATTGATGGCTGTTTTTTGTCTTCTTTTCAGTTCAGCAACTTTCTCCTCTTTATTTATCCCACACACCCTTTTTATACATTGCATTCTGCGCTGATAAAATCATCAATGAGGAGAAAACCGAGTCATGCCTTTAATCACGTAGACATTTTTTTTACACCTACAGTACAATGCGACTCACACCAAAGTCAAGCCTCTCAAAATACATCCCAAACGTGAAACCACTCTGTGAGCGCTGTAATCAGCAGGCTGCGTGTCTTCCGGCTCGTTGACGCCGAGACATACTCGTTAAGTACCGAAATTTGGTACCGGATGATGGTGTTTTCCGTTACTCGATGGTATCGAAGCGATTCCACCAGTCACACAAAAGTATCGAATTTCAAGACCCACTTGTAAAGAGTACTAGCATGACATCATAGACTTTTAATGCGTAAAGTTATTGTTGGACAATGTGGTGTAGTTCAGCATCAGCAGGAGATCAGGAACACAATCCAACAAAAACAGGACACACTACATCCATGATGTATGTTGTATTGTTCTGTGTTGTGCCACACTCCTGGGAAAATGTCGTTCTGACAATAAAACGCCCCTTTGACTTGAAAGATAAAGCAAGCACAAACTTTATCTGCGCTTCAAAACTCAATCACAGAATAAAATGTAACAGACCATTAACAGAGCTTCACACACACTGCCAGGCCAAAAGAACAAAAAAAATTAAAAGAAAAAGGAAGTTGCACACACTTAAAATTTCATTCAATCAGCTTTGATTACAGAAGAGAATGTGGTGAACAGTTCATGTGTGAAAATGTGGTGAACAGCTCATGTGTGAAAATGATTCCTTGTGCTCCCACAACCACGCTCTCATAATTTGAGTCCTGAACTATGCCCGTGCCATCAGGGAAGAAAAACTCCATAGATGTGATAATCTGGTCATTCAGTACGTTCAGGTCACCAGCTGACTTTATTTTATTGCCACATAACCTTGCTGAGTCTGTACCTGACGAACTGAGGTAACCCCAGATCATAACGCTGCCTCCAGAGGCTTGTACAGTGGCGTGATGTGTGTATCGCTTCATGTGCTTCCCTTCTTACCCTGACTCACCCTTTCACTCTTGTTTAGGGTCAGTCTGAACTTATGAGACCGCATGACCTTTTCCCATCACTTCAAACTCCGGTTTTTATGATTCCTAGCAAATAGAAGATTTTATTTTTGATTGATCTCACTAACAAGCGGGTATCTTAGCTGTCCTCACAGTTCTTTAGTCCCAATCCTGCGAGTTCTTATCACATTGAGTGTGTATGGAAAAGCTTTTACTTTCACTATTAAACACAACTATGTTTTTTACTGTCGATTTTTTTTACCCTGCAACTTCCCCAAGTTTAAGTGATCCCTATTTTCCGACCACATTTCCTCCTTAAAGTTGATGGTTCAGCACTATGCTTCCAGGTTTTGATAATGTGTTGATGGGTTCTTAACCCAGTTCCAGTCATTTTAAAGCTCCTTAGTTGTTTTCATTGGCTTTATACAGCTCAATAATTCGACCCTTCGTAAACGTCGACTGTTCTCCTGGCCAGGCAGAGTATTCTGTGATTTATTTTATGATGTATTTTGCCGATGATCTGTTTGAGCCAAGATGTTTCGGCGCTTGTTGCACTACCTGATATAAAAATAACGTGCTTGTAGTCGATCGCTTACGTTATGTGATCCGAGACCCGGGAATCAGTGTTGGGCTGATACCAGCGAAAAAATGCTGGATTTGATATCGAAGTGGGGGGAAAGAAGAAATTCAATCTGGGCCATGAAATAAAAAAATAAAAAAAAAAAAAGGGGGGGGGGGGGTTGGACCTGGAAATGTTAACAAAGATTGTCGTTTTTTTTTATTTTTTTTGGTTAAAATTGATTTTATTGGATTTATCCTTTATGTTGTCATGTGATATTCGTGCAAAAGAGAAGAACCGAACATTCTTTCAGTGAAGTGCTTCTATTGTAAATTTAAAAAATAACTTTAAAAAATAAAAAAAATAAAAAAAAACCTTTTTAAGCAGTTTTAAAGAAAGAAATAATCACAAGACTTAGTATTGGTTGAAAGGCAGAAAAAGTGCTCTCATGCCTTCTCAGTGTGGCCATACCCATTGAGCACAGAGCATTGAATAAAGAAATCAATAAACTCCTTAGAAAAGAAAAACGAAAGGGAATGCATTGTTTTGGACGCAAGTTATAGAGTAGATAATATTGTTTAAGGCAGGAAGCTGCACATACCGCAGGGTGTATGAGTTAACTTAAGGCTGTGCCTCCTAGACCATCTTTAAAACATTTTTTTTAAATCATAAACCATTATCAGAAACCATTATGTTTAATCTAAACTACGACAGAGCTTGTGTTCTTACTAGTGAAACTGAACTTCTAACCAAACATCAGCACTCCCACCGAATCATGGAAAAAGTAGTACCTCCTTTCCCTATGTTGAGCACAGGACAATTCTAAGCCCTTTTCCGTCTACACACACACACACATCACCACTACGACAGCCTCTTTTCCCTGTTCGGAAACGCTCGGCCTGAATAAACTGTGTTTGAAAATCCTCTCGGAAGGTTTCCTTCAGGTGCTGTTTCGTAACGACTCCTCCGACAAGCTGTCTCGACATGCAAATTAAACGAAGCATCCCAATCATTCGAACTATTCAGACCGTAGGTAAACTTCAGAGCTGGTCTACGCAGACAAGCAGGTGGTGTAGTACACGCACCTCGGGCCAAAGCGGCAGCTTGTAAAAGGAGAGCGCTGTTCCGTTCTGTCTGGCAGTAGCCGACATGTCCATGTCTGTGCAGCACAAGTAGGCCAGTGCCTGCAGTGCACAGGAAAGGGCACAGCGAGTGTGTCTGCAGCCATGGAGAACTCTGGTCACGACAGCCCCAGGCACTGCACTCGGTCCAAGTTTGGAGAGAGCGAGCTGGCAGACTTCCACGCCACTCCACACACGCACAAACACACTAGACTCACACTGAGCCTCAGATATGCAGTGCAGTCAGAAAGAGAGGCTAAATGCAGTAATGAGAGGACAGTTGAAGGCTTCAGACATTATGTAGCGATGTGAGCCAAGTCTCAGACAGAAGGGCTGTGTGCTCGAAATTGTAAGCACTTTCAGATGGCGATTCAACATTTCAAGACAGACAGACAGAGAGAGAGAGAAAGAAATCTGTTAACCTGTGACGAGTGCTAATCTCTAACACAGTTCATACTGGAGTAGGAGACTTTTACATAACACCGCGCTCCGAGCAAGAGTTCAACAGACATGTTGCAGACGTCTGGAAATAAACCCGGTGCTTTATTAGCTGTGAGTCAAGGCGTATTTGTGCTCATTGTGTGTGCGTGTGTGTGGTCGAGGCACTGCAGTGCAGTTTCACATGTTCATGGCATTAACACACCTTATTGAGCTGCTCATTCAGTGCTCTAGCCTGGGGCAGTGTTTCCTGCTCCTCCAGTGGCCCTGCAATGCGTGTCTGGACTCTCTGAGGGATTAGGAATTAGCTGATGAGTTTGTTCAAGTGTGTTGGAGCTGTGAAAACACCAAAACAGTATCGGGAAGCGCTTACACACACACACAGAAAGAGGAGAGAGAGAGACCTCAGGCGACACAGTCTAACTCACACTATAACTGACTAACAGCTTGGATCATAAATCATCTAGAAATACACTGACTGTATGTTTATTTAATTATTTATTAATTATTGTTCAAGTTCATGTTCAAGCAGCTATTAAGAGCTGCCAAGTCGGACACTAAACTACTAATCATCCCTGAGAGCTCGGTTTGTCTGCCAAGTTTTTTGGGATTCGTCTGGAAGTCTGCGGCCATCCCGCCTGCAGCAGAGCCCGAGCAGGCTAGTCAGGAGGCTAGCTCAGTTAGCAACAGCACTGCAACTTAACTTACTTCATAAAATTATCAAAAGGTCTTAAACACTGATGACACAACGATTTGTATTATTATTATTATTTTATGTAACGAGTTGCCTGTGACAACGGGACAGAAAAGCGTTAAGGAAACAGCGCTAGCTGTTTTTGGAGAATGACATTTTAACTTTATGATTAGCTGGAAAGCTTTTTTTCCCCCTGCCAAACACAGCTAGCTAACTGGCGAGACATGCTGGTGGAAGAGATATACAGAGAGCCAGACGGACAGACAGACAGCTGGACGGGTGTCTAGACTCCAGTCTGAACCCTGATAGCGCTTAGCATTCCGACTGTCTAACGGTTAGAGACGCAGACAGTCCAACTTTCCGGGCTGGTACTGACACCGCTGTGCGTCAACAACTGTCCCTGAAGTGTCCATCTGATGCGCTGGGGTCTGACTTCAGGCGCACACAAACATATATAGACACACACACACACATAGAGAGAGAGAGAAAAGTGTCGCTCACTTACCTCTTTATCAAGACGCGTCACATCGGTGCGCGTGCGGAAAGAGAGCGCGAGAGAGCGAGCGCGCGCGTATGTGCATGTGTATATATGTTGATGCGTATGTGCGTGCGTGCGCGCGCGCGCCGGTGGCTCGTGCTGATCCGCTGCCGCTGACCTGATTTGAGTGCAGGCGCTCCGCACAGCCGGAGACACACACACACACACACACACAACGGGCACCGCGCCATCAGCCCCAGCCATGCGCACTGGCCACGGCGCTTCACAGTAAAAGTCCCCCAGTGCCGCGCCTTCACCACCTTAGTACCAGCTCCCTACACACACGGCATGTTTTCTTTTTTTAATAATATTCAAAAACCTTCATTTCAAGTAGTAATAAACTGATCATTTAATTAGTTATATTCTTCTGGAACTGCAAACAAACATCACACACACGTTGTAGGCATGTGTAACCAGCTAAAGCACTGTTCCTCTCTTTCTAATTACAATTTCTAAGTAATTTATAAGCGTTTATACTCTTCTCATGTTTGTTTCTTGTCGACTTCTGTAACTGTGAAAACGTGCTAAATGCCGCCCTCTAGTGGACCCAAGGTGGTGTCATATATATTTTTTGTCCAAACGCGGGTGTAAATGCAAGTTTGCATACTCTTAAGACAAAATAGTCTATATATATATATATATATATATATATATATATATAGGCACAAATCTAGTGTTAGGTTTCAAAGATTCTAATTTAATATCACGAGAAAATCTGTGTGAATTAATGTTTCCTTGTAAGCAAAGTTTGTTTTAAGTCAATGGAGGGTCTTTCCTTGTCCTCAGA
Source organism: Clarias platycephalus (assembly GCA_030068275.1). NCBI lineage: Eukaryota > Metazoa > Chordata > Actinopteri > Siluriformes > Clariidae > Clarias > Clarias platycephalus. The sequence goes on along the minus strand of JAQQZT010000033.1, from coordinate 14,315,387 downwards.
GTTTTCATCCTGATAAATGTCAATAGGTGGACTGATTTAATGGACTAAATTATCCTGTTTTGTGTGTGTGTGTGTGTAAGGCATGATGGAACTAACCGCTCATCCAGGTTGTATTCCTGACTTTTACTGTTCCAGGAATAGACTCTGGATCCACAGAGACTCTGACCAGGTTAAAGTGATTAGTGAAGATGAATGAATCTAACTCTCACAGTTCAAACATTTTCCCTTCCAAAACAGCAGCCAGTTTCAGGGTGATTTCTGTACTCCTCTTCTGCTTAACATCTGCAGAATTTGTTTAGATACATACGTACATACCTGTAAGTCTTATAAATACACACACCTTCTAGTTTTTAGTTCTTTCTATATTGTGAAACAATGCTGAAGGCATTTAAATATGCAATAATCTCCTTTGAACAGTCTTTGAAAGCCTTCATAGCGGCTTTAATCTGAGGTGTTGTTAATGGATGATTTTTGAGGTTGGTAACTCTAAATTAACTTCTCCTCTCAAGCAAATGTAAGTTTTGGTCTTGCTTTCCTGGGATGGTCCTCATGAGAGCCAGTTTCATCATTGGTGCTTGATGGGTTTTGCAAATGTATTGATAAGAACTATTCCAGGACAGCTGTCCTTCATTCCTAAAATAACAACTGACTACTGTTGTTGTTGATACTTAATTATCAAGTGTCATAAGTGTTATTTCATAGTTTTGATAACCCTCTATTATTATTATTATTATTATTATTATTGATGCTGTTATGTTGTACCTGTGTAGCTGGTTAAGTCTGCTCTGTGAGAGTATCAGCATATTTCTTGGACAAGAATGATGCAATGTGCAAGTTATTCAGATGTAGACACTGGCTCATAAAATCAACATTTTTAAACTCTGGGAGAATTCTGTGTAATTATGAAAGGAGACTTCTGGGTTAAAAAATAAAAAAAAATAAAAATAATAAACAATTCCGTGGTACATGTAACAGTTATGAGAACCTTTAACCATTAGTGAATGTGCTCAATAGTACCTGAGTCACTCTTACTGACAGCAGAGTTTCAGAGGGAGAAAATAAAAAAGTTTCAGCAAAGACATTTTATACCCATAAGATTTAGAAGAAGCATTGAACTCTATTGTTACTTTTGTTTCAGACATAGCTTTATTTTAATCCTAGGTGGCACATGGCCAAAATATACACAACCCTCTCCTTCAGAGGTGTGGAGAGGCACATAAGGCCTTTGCTCCACATCCAGACAAAACACACTGGATTAGATCTTTAGAGTTTATCAAACACTGGTGCATGTTCATAGAGGCCCCGTCAAGCTGGTTCTCCATTTTGTTAAGTGTAGCTGTGGAGCAGAGGCTCGGCAATGAGATACAGAACTGGTAAATACAGTGTGAGGACGTCTTCTGTTCTCCAGAGACCTATACAATGACACGGCGTTTCCGCCTCAGTGGCTCATGGTTAATCCAGATCTTCTCCTAATATGTTAGTAGAATACAGCAGTCCCAACGCAAATCTCACTCTGACAGCTCCTGATTCTGCCACTCCTTTTTAAAAAACCCTGCTGTGCTCCCGACAGACAGGCCGGAGTGAGAACGTGGAGTGTTATGCGCATCATGTCCGTGTTCTAGTTTAGTAGTTCTGTGCTGGTGAGTAGTGAGGCTCAAACATGTCTCTAGTGCAGCCTTGCCTGGCCCAGCATCTTCAGCCTGGCCTGGTCGATCACATCTAGGAGGTTCTTGGCGTCAACAGCGAGTGCGTGGGCAGCCGTCAGCATCTGCTTCTTGTAGTCCTGCTGCAGGCTTGTCATCACGTACTGTTGTGCAAGCTTCATCTTGTTAATCAGCTCAGCCAGGTCAGAGTTCAGCAGCTTCTGAGCCATCTCGACCTAAAAGCATAAAACCAGGATTTGATAATACTCTGATAATACTTTCTGTACTGGATTATAATCTGTACTATGATAATCAATACTTGTGGACATCATACAGGGTGTCCAGAAAGTTAAACACTTTCTACAAAACACCCTGAGCACAAATGCTTCCCACTCGTGATGGTCTTGTGTTTACACATCTGGTGTGTTTTGAACGTAATTGCACTTCAAATGCTTTCCAAATGCTTTTGGTTAAGAGATTGAAAGTATGAGTAAAATCAGAATGAGAGCCATATTGTGTCTGTGTAAGCAAACTACGAACTGCTGCGTTGTACCTCTCGGTGCGTGTGAGCCGGCAGCAGGGGAATCGTCTCATCCACTGTGGCCAGGAGATTCCTCAGTGCTAAACCTACATCCTGAAAAACAGTTCAGTAAGTTCATTTTCATAAAACGTTGTGAAGTGTGGCATGAACATATTATGCAATTATGTACACAAATGTATTTTGCTTATGTTTTTCATAATCCTCCTGATACTCCATCACTTTCCTTCACTTTCCTCCACTTTCCAAACTAATCCGAACAAACTCTGAAAGTCCGATACCGCCTGTCACTTCATGACTTGCTCATATTTTTTGACTTTCAACTGGAAAAATGTTGGCTGGCTAATATGCAAATAAAATGAAGATAGTATTATGTAACAATCTTAATACCTAGGCAAAGCATTTTTTATTTTTTTTTGCTGTATATATGCAATGTTACTTCACATGTCACACCTTCACCATGGGCACGTATTCCTCTGGCGGAGCAGGCTGAATTTTACTCGACATCTCGATCACAGCCTTCACCAACGCTGTCACATTCTCATAGACTTTATCATTCGAACGGTCCAGATTAGCTGTAGGGGGAGAGCTAATCTCTTGAGGCTGGAGCTGAATGAAGACAAAGAATATCTATTATAGGACACAGCGAGCAAGTATAGCTGAAGCCATATTATTACCTCCTGCAGTCACTTAATTCGGTGTTATCTGTAAATAGTGTGAACGCAAGTAATACAGTGTAATTTCAGTTGTTTTAATGACAGGTGGCAGTATTTTGATCATGAGTTTAGTAGAAGAATTAGTTGTTTAATTACTGAAGACATTAAGATTAGCACTGTGTGAGATCTGAACGTGAAGCCATGAACAAAGCCGGTTTTACCCTGTGCCATTCTAGCAGTCTTTTACTTGACACATTGTATGAGATGATCTTAATTAAATGTGCATCTAAACCTTCAGGGCATCCTAAAATTATTCATAGACACCGAATTTAACACTTTTTAGCAAAATGTGCAGACGGAAAGCTCTTAGACCCTTTTGCACCTTTTCACGCTCATCTTAAAATTGATTCAAATCCTTTTCTTTCTCATCATACTACACATGATACTGCACAATATAATGACAAAGTAAAAACAGGTGTCTGAATATATTTCATTCAGACCATTTGTTATGACACTTGCAATCAACCTCTGGTGCATCCAACTGCTAACCATCGTCCTTGAGATTTGCTTATACAATTTGGAGTCAACCTGTGTCTAACTGAATTCATTGGAAATAATTAGGAGACACACACACCTGCCCATATAAGGTGTGACTGGAGCTGGAACATATTAAAGTGAAATCAAATCTATGAGATCGAGAGAATTATCTATAGACCTGCGAGACAGGACTGTGTTAAGACACACAACGCATTCAAGAATCTTTCTGCATCTCAGCATTGAAAGTAACGAGAGCATGTACGTGTACAGTACCAGTCAAAAGTTTGGACACGTTCTAGAACAATACTGGATTGTTTTAAAATGAAATAACACATATGGCTCGGTTGTTATTTTAAGACACAAAAGTCAGCTTTTCTGGAATAGTTTGGTAGCAAAACCCATCGAGCTCCATGATGAAACTGTCTCTCATGAAGACCTTCCCAGGACAGC
>JAQQZT010000033.1:14283133-14295190 GCA_030068275.1 Clarias platycephalus | reverse complement strand
CTCTCTTTTTCTCAGCACTCTTGAAATGAATAAGACAAAAGATGCAGCTTGTCATGCTACAGAAAAATCGTACCGGAGAACAGAACCCTAAATAAAACCCTGCTCCGTACAGACGGCCAAGACAAATCTATTTCATCTGTTTGTAAAATAATTAGTCACTGAATGACATAACTAACGTGGAAGCTCAGTGCAATATCCTGAGAACACATCAGCATCAGTAATTCTTCTGAGAAGGAAAAAATAGCCTCAGGGTGATATTACAAAACACAATATATTACTGCAAACCTGATCGTCTGCATCTCGGTTATGTTTAGAACATTTCTTCCTTTGTATTTTAGATTGAAAATAAACAAACCTATCTGAAAGAAATGAACACTAATAGACCATTATACATTACAAAGTTAACAACAATGAGTGAATACACACTCATTGTAAGAGTGTGCTATAAGAGCAAAACTAATAACCTCATTAGAGCACCCTAGGATACATCATCAGAACACTGAGATATAAATAATGAGAAGGGCCTGGAAAGTTCCTGGAAAAACTTTTTAGCTGTATTTTGGGAAGAAGACTGCAGTTATTTCAGGCCAAGAAGCTGCATAAGGTAATCTAGTTAAAGATGGAAGCAGAACCAAGACAGACAGAAAACACACCTGTTTAAGATCAGTCTTAAATCCTCCTTCCCTGAGAACACTGGAGTTTTATTGCACTCTTAGAACATTGGTTGACTCCGCCCCATTATTGGTGATTCCTTTAGCTTAGGATCGAAGTGGGTTTCTAACAGTAGTGAGTGATTACTATGACCTCGTCAATTACGAGTCTGTTTAAGAAAGTAGAAGAAGACCATCGCTACAGCAGACCATCCAATTCGCACAGCTTGATATCGACACAGGTTTATAGCCTGGATGCTTTTCCCAATACAACCCAGCCTTGAGACTGACACCAAGGATTCTACGCCTCCTCAGTGGTGGGGTGTGGGGTGGGACGTCAGCCACGTCCCACGTACCACTGAGCCACTGATGCCCTGCCCTTTTAGTGCAATTAAGTGACCTCAATATTCTGAGGTTCAGACAGTTTAGTATAGACAGAAAAAAAGCTACAGATCATTATGACTATATATACGGTTATATTAAATTTCCATTAAAAGTGCATGTTTTTTGGTCTAATGAGACATCAATCTGAACCTGAACACGCCCTAGTTACAGCCTTTTCTAGCTTCCTTTCTCCATTTTAAATCATTCACCTCACCTTTTCCCCAGGTTCCATGCCCAATTACTGACTTACAGCTCATGCCAAAAAGTTCTATATGTGCGGCTACATGAGGAACAGTCAGAAAATGCCTCTGATGATTGACATTAGTGAATCACATGTTAAATTCTGGGTTTTCCGAACAATGCCCGCTGAAAGCTAATTTCAATTATGTAATCAGAGCAAACGGTTCAAATCTTTACCTCAACCACAAATTTAACTTACAGCATCTAACATCTCGGGGGAATGGGACTACTGGCTTACTTAATTAGTTAAAAGAGAAGAATACGGAAGAAGTACGAGACATGGCACATACAGAGCTTTCCTCCTAACAGATGATTATGATATTAGACTCCATCCAGTGCCTTTTATGGGCCTGATTCTGAGCTAGAAAGTTACAGAGTGTTAACGGGACAAATATTTACATCGTTTCTAGGAAACCTGGAAAATTACTGATGTGGGATAAAGAAAGGGAAAAGACAGCAAGTAAGAATGAGAAAGAATATGTGCGGAACCAGTGTGGAACTGAATAAAAGAAGAGATTTCTGGTGGTGACATTTGCTGTATGATTTGTAAATAACGCGATTAAAACGGTTCAAACCTACACATACATGATTAAGCTACGTGGCGGGATCCTTACTCGAGCATGCCCTGTGGAGGATTGTTTCGCTGCTATTGCTGCCACTGAAAGCGTGTGTATACATGAATGAGAATGCTGGACTCTCTTTATGGTTGCGTCATCAACAGGGTTTTTCTGTCTCTATCCTGGGGAGACTTGTCCTTAGGACTAAAGGGAACGGGTGTGTGCATGTGACTGTCTGTAATAGATGAAAGAAAGAAATAGGTAAAGTGAGTAAGTAAGGAGGAGTGGCACTGATGGTAATATCTACTGCATTGCCATGGCAACTATAAAATAAACTGGACAGGAAGTTGCTCAGACAGGGACTGAGTCAGGGTTTAGGGAAGGGAACTTCCTCTGTGAATGTACGCATCATGTGTCTCCGGTAAATACACGGCCCCGTCGACAATCAGTCCAGCAATCGTGATATACGTCTTGTCGTTTCACTTGTATCACAACAACAGACATGCTCCTACGTGCTTACTGTCTAAAGGTAGAACGCAGTTGTTTGATTACGGTCTTATTAAATAAGAAAATAAAATTTCTAATCAATCAAAGTTTGATATTTTAGTTTAAACAATCATCTGAAATAATTGTGCACTGTAAGGTTTTGAGTACTGTAAGTGCAACAGGTTCTCAACGTGCTAAGGAAAACGTGAAAAGAAGGACTTTAATTTTGACAATGTTGTAGCCAAGTGCGGCGAAATTGTCTTCAGCAAGTAACAGTGGGATTTATCTTTTCTTGCCAGAGTCAGATTAGCTTTCAGGATATTAAAACTTGAAGAAAAAAAAAAAGAGCGCTTATCTAAAAGGTATGAATTGTCCACAGCAGGAAGCTGAACTGATATTTAAGATGTACTATAATTATGTTGCCAAGTTCAAAATCTGTTTAATGATGTTTCTGGGACAAACGCACAAGAACGTTCATTGTCAAAGGCTGCTCATAGTCATGTATGAACAGGACAGAAAAATGTCAAAAAAAAACCAGCCTTTTTTGTGTTTTTGTGTATTTCTCTTGTGCGCCCTCTGGTGCAAGAAAGAAAAATAAACAATAGCGAAATCTTCTGGGCATTTTCAAACTGTACTCCAAGTGGTGACAAAGTGTCTAACTTTAAAACCCAGAAACATAAAAATAATACACACATTAATCATAGTTATAAAATAAAACACAACAGGAGGTTACTCATTGCGTTGTGTCTACACTGACCTCAGCTGTGCTTTGAGCTCGTTGAAGCGCGGCCGTTTGCTCGGGTCGTAAGCCCAGCACTTGGTCATCAGACTGTACAGAGTGGGGGGGCAGTTGTGGGGCATGGCCAGTCGCTCGCCGTTCTCGATACGGCCGATCACATCGTTGTTCTTCACGCCTTGAAACGGCTTCACTCCGTACATCAGTATCTCCCACATACACACGCCTGCAAGCAGAACACAACAACGGCACAACATATCCTGAGAGATGAATGCATGTTCCCTAGTCAAACCTCTGCCCTGCCGCAATACTCCATGGAAATACTCTAGGTAAGGTTTGTGTAATACTGTATAATGATATGATTGATATCCCACTGCCACCATGTCTATTAACGTTTACTGATGCTTATATTACCAGACATGCTGAAGTTTCTCAAAAAACTGTATACAAGTTAGCGTTCAAAAACATACCCGAGGAGCATATTCTCCCTAACCAAATGGGGAGAAGTGAGTCAAGTGACAGACACCATCTAGAAATTTCACCCCCTTCCCACATGCTCACAACTCACACATACATTCTTGCTTTCTGTTAATGTGTCTGTTAATGGTCCGGCTGAAATACCCCTCAGGTGACGCATTTTTTTCATACCTCAACCTCACTACACTACCTCACAGCCCCGCAAAAGAACAACAGCTGAGCAACACACTAAGGGAGATGTATCCTCTTATATGAGGGAACAATATGAGATAAATCTACTGTAAATGGCCTGTTTAAGCTCTGGCCAAAACAATAATAGAAGAGAACAGAAATCAGGGTGTTTTTTTGTTTTTACACACGCTGGAGAAACATCTGAATGTCTAAAAATGACAAAGTGAATTCTGCATCAAATTAACATCACTCTTTAACATCACTTAGATTTTACGAACACCTCTGTCGAAAGAATAAATATAACTATAAAAAAAGTATTAAAAAAATTATAAGTAGCATCAACGGTGGTGAACTGATTTGTTACAAAAATATCTAAAACAGATGTTATGATTTTTTTTTTTTTATTGTTTAATGCACTTCATCTAAAACCACTCAAAAACAGTTCCTGACCACAAGACTAATAATATTTTTACATTGTCCTTATCTCAGAAATGGAGGAAATTCTGGACAATTAAATTGTTTAGTACAGTATTTTAAAAATGGAAAACCACAAGCAAGGGAAAAAGCACCTACGTTCCCTTTTGTATTCCATAAATTATCCCAGTCACACTCTTTAACGCGATTCCAAAATCACACACTTACCAAACATCCAGACATCACTGGATGATGTAAAACGTCTGAAGTTAATGGATTCTGGGGCCATCCATTTAATAGGCAGCTTTCCTTTAGAGGCTACAGGAAGAGAAAACACACTTTAAACAATGTGTATAACCAAACATTTTTCTGATTTTCTTTCAGGAAAAAAAATAAAGAGGCTGGGAATGTTAGTAAATTGACAGCTCAGCAGTGTCTTTGCCAAATCATGGTTTTACGTAATGTCAACTCAAATAGAGCTTTATTGCCATCCCAGCCGTATACAGTACAGCACAGGACACAGTGGAGGTGGAACGATATCAACCTTGGACCATACGGGTGCAACACAGAAAGGCAGCAGCACGTTGAAAAATCAGACAAACACAACCTCATCGGGGAGACAAAACATCATGAACACGGCATCTCCAGTATCCAGACAAAAAACTGACAAAAAAAGTTTAAACAGTAGGATGTATGTTTCATCCTCATTCTGTGAGTGGAGTATCTGGACAAACCTTTATAATAGGAGCTGTCCTCCATGTATCTGGACAAGCCAAAGTCGCCCAGTTTCACGCAGTCTACAGATGACACCAGGACGTTCCGAGCAGCTATGTCTCTGTGGGTGAGAACAGATCTCTCTCTCTCAAACCACAGACAGAACCTGATCCAAGTTCATCATCCAATGCACTCTGAACATGTGTGTGCAGCCTGGCAAAACTCTTCACATAATTGGACATTTTCTACTGTGTACTTTATACACACACACACACACACAGATCAGCCATAACATTACAACTCAAAATATTGTGCCAAATATCATGTAGGTTCCCCTTGTGACGCCTGGGAAGCTCTGGCCCCCGCGGGGTGTGCAGTGGTGTCTGGCACCAGGATGTTGGAACGATATTTATTTATTTTATATAACTGATAATCAATGTTAATATGTTAAAGGTTTGTGGTGCTAATGTTATGGCTGATTGGTGTATATACAGTACAGTATGTGTAGCGCTGAAGTCTACGGGCTTTCATGAACTTTTGCAGGAACTAGAACTACAGATTTACACATTTAAACATTCTGCCAAACCCCTCTGACCACCTCTACATTTATATCCCAATCTCCTTACTCAGTTACTGCCAAACTATAAAGAATTATACATTTATAATAGGAAATAAGTTCTCGCTCTGATAACCAGCGTCATCAATATTGTCTCATCTCCTGAAGTTAAATTCATTCGCAGCATTTAAATGCGAGTCTCATTATCTCTCATCAGTTAACCGTTCTCTGTTCACGCTCACATCGGCGGGGAAATAACCGCTGATTAATTCAGTTCTGCTCACTAAATTTCCTGTTATTAATGTCTTTTATTAAGTCATTTAAACATCTGTGCAGCAAAGCACTCTTGTCTGTTTTGATGACGATGTGATGATGGTGCCTCGCGGACATTTGGACAGCCGGTATCTGGTATCTTAATTAGGCTTACAGTATGTCCATTTTGTTTTATGTAACACTTTAATCAAACTGTGTGAAAAGCTAGAAAGATGCTGGCGATCTTTATGGACACTGTCTGCATTTGGTGCTGTGTTTTACTCTTATAGGCAAGGGTTAAACACAATTAATAAATAAAATAACCTAAATAATCTAAATAGAGGATTCACACTACATTTAAGCAAAATCTAATTCAGTTTTCTGAAAGTATATTATTTAGTTTAAACAATATGACAGTCTGTCAGGAGGGAGCAGATAAGATTTCTATACTGAGCTTCACGAACCTGTGCACAAAGCGTTTGCTCTCCAAGTAGGCGAGAGCCGTGCTGAGCTGGTAGGAATACAGGATCAGTGACGCCAGGTCCAGGCTGTACTTCCGTACTTGCAGGAATGAACGCAACTGCAAGAACACAACAACAGCTGTATTCAAACATGTAAGACACTGACAAAATAACATGACACCCTCCTACAGCGACACTTTACCACAATCAACAATGTCGCACCAAGGCATAGAATAACTACACATTCCTGATGCAGGATTAACAAGAATTTAACAAAAAAAGTATAAACAAGAGATATGAAAAATGACCATCAGAAAATTAGATCCATGTCTAATCACAATGTCCTAGGTTCCCCAGAGTGCTGGTCTGGAGTGAGTCAGTCTCCTGGTCTACAGTATCATTAGGGAAGCAGGAGAAACATGGATTACCTCTCCCAACGTGCAGAGCTCCATAATGATCCACACCGGATTTTCCGTGATGACGCCGATCAGTTTCACGATGTGCGGGTGGTCAAACTGCCGCATTGTTACTGCGGAGACAGAATGACGGAGGCATGACTAATGAAACTACTTACAAATGTGGAGCATAAACTGATCTCTTGTTTCCCAATCAGCCAATTATGAAACGGTACCGCAATGCACAAAAGCATGCAGATCCAGGTCGAGAGTATTTCAGAAACTCTTGATCGCATGGGATACACCAGACTCAAAGGTCAAGCTCAAACTAAAAAAAAAAAAAAAACATCCAGCGAGCTACACTTCTGTTCCATGAGAGAGTTCAGCGGAGAGAAAGGCTAGATTGTTCAGAGCTACTGAAACAGAAAGACATGAATAACTTGAATAACCACAAAAAAAAAAAATGCCTGAAAATGCACAACACTTCAAACCTGGTCGTTTTAACGGCAGAAGACCAGACTGGGTTCAACCAGTTAGTAATAGTAATGATTCAATTACTCGTCACATTTACCTTACAGCACAGTGAAATGATTTTTTTCCCCCCACATATCCCAGTTAGGAAGCTGGGGTCAGAGCGCAGGGTCAGCCAGGATACAGCGCCCCTGGAGCTGATGGGTTTAAGAGCCTCGCTCAAGGGTTCAACAGTGGCAACTTGGCGGTGCTGGGGCTTGAACCCCCAACCTTCCGATCAGTAACCCAGTAACCCACAGCCTTAACCAACTGAGCCACCACTGACTGTTAACCAGTTACTGGTACTTATTCCTCCAGCAAATAAGAAAACAAAACAAAAACACCTCTAAGAGTAGTCAGGTATTGAAAAAGTTAAACTTTGCTGTTTTTTGTTTTGTTTTTGTTTTTTAATGCTCAAGGCATTTAATATCACTAAACATATTACAGATATGTACTGTAAATTCAACCATAAAATTGGGGCTTAACAAGTGTTTAAATTGGCTTCAATTGGTTTTAGCCATTAATACTTCGTGTAGTGAGAAGAGATCTCAAAAATGGAAACCATCATCCATGTTCATCAATTTATACAAAAGGCGTGTATCTAGGAAAATCTAGGCTGAAATAGTGGGCAGATATGACACATGAGCTGAAAAGAATACACAGTGACAGCATGTACTGTACATGTGGGAGTTTATTTATAATGGCCATATTTGGTACTCACAGGCCTCCTGGAGGAATTTCTCTCGGACGCTGTCCGCCGTGCTGTTTTTGCAAGTCTTTATAGCCACCGAGAGGACCGGACTGTCCTACAGGCCAAACATAAACCATCAGGACTCTTTCTACAAATGGTGATGATGTGCATATTACTGGAGGTGGGCGTGGCATACCGGACAAACGTAGACTCCTTGGTGGACATCTCCGAACTGGCCTTCTCCTATACAGCGGCCCAGCTCAATTCTCTCTCTCTGGATCTCATAATCCCTGGCTGAGGGGACAAATAACTGCATACTCATCACACAGGAAAAGGGCATTTCAGAAGGTCATGCCTGGAGTCTATAGGAGGTCTTCTCTATTAATTATTTATCACAGAACACGAGCACAGATACAGGGTTGGGTTTGGCTTCTCGTGTCATAATGAACGTAGGACGATTTGATTGTAATCCTGCATGTTCGGAGATTTACAGCCTGAAGAGCATTTGAGTAAATGCAGGTAAAGAGGCTCTATACAATAATGTAACTGATATTATATCATATAATAAATAATTTACACATGCAAAAAAAAAATCAGGAAAACTATTTAGTCTATAAAAGACAATTTTCAACTTGCTGTTGAAAAAATCCTAGAACTGTTTCTTGATTGTTCAATTCACACTAGGCAGCTATTTTAATAGGATGACTTGTTCACCTTCACATTCATGCAGGAATCTAATCAGCCGATCACATGGCAGCGGTGCAATGCATAAAATATGCAGATACGAGTGAAGAGCTACAGTTAATGTTCACATCAACCATCGGAATGAAGGAAAAGTGTGACCTCTGTGACTCTGAACATGGCATGAATATTGGTGCCATATGGGTTGAGGATTGATGATCTCCTGAGAATTTCACACACGACACAGTTTAGAGCTCACACACACACACACACGTGTTCTTTCAGTTGAGAATTGTGTGAAGAATTTAAAAAAAAAAAAAATAAAAAAAAAAAACACAGATTGAGTGACAGTTCTGTATGTGAAAAAACAGGTAAGAAGAAGAAAATGGTCAAATTGGTTTCAAGCTGCCAGGAAAGATACAGCAACACAAGTAATCACCTTTTACTACTGTGTTGAGCAGAAAAGCATCTCAGAATGCACAAAACATCATTGTGGTGGACAAGCTGCAACAGCTTTCTCATCTGACTTAGTGTGGACTACCTGTCAGCTCAGACCGGTCTGGTCATTGGCCTTTGATGTCTACGATCAACAAGGTGCGTCATCCTGCAGAGCGTCTACTCATACGCATGTGTGTTGCTGTTGTTTTTTTTGCTCATCCCACTAATGTATGTAAAATCCAGAGATTTTGATTTTTTTGAGAAAATCCCAGGAGATCAACCACTTCTGAAATACTCAATCCAGCTCATCTACAGTAGCACCGACCTCTAAGCCATAGTCAAAGTCATAGAAATGATTCTTCTTTCCACTGTTCTGAACTACAGCTCCTAACCTGTGTATCTGCATGATTTCTTTTTGAAGTGTGCTGCTTACACATGATCACCTGATTAGTCATTCTGGACAGTGAGTGGAGCTTATTAATAAATTAATGTGGAATTAATACATACACAAATGTAAAGCAAAGGAAAAGCACACGAACACTAGCAAACATTCATACGAGGTTACATGTATTCAGCACTGTACAAGCAAAAGCCACGAAATGGAAAAAAATAAGCAGGAGAAAAACCTTTACCTTCATCTAGTCCATAGTATTCTGTGGTGCAATTAATGTGAAAGGAGACAAAAAATCGGATACACAGTATGACACTGGTCATGATCATTGTTAACGGGCAAACGCTACAGAGTAAACCTCTGAATGTGTCGTCACTGCAGCTGATTGAAATTCAGTTGTAACATAAAATACTCAAGTGTACTTTTCATGTCAAAAAAAAAAAAAAGACTTAACATTTTGTTAAAAAAACTACAAAACTATATGCTAATCCATATATTATGCTCCATGTTCTTCTCCTTTAATATATCAAAATGTGTTTCTCAGTATAGTTGTACATTTATGAAAGACAGTTTTCCATTTCGGTTTTATACTCGATTTACTCCTGGAAGTAACCTGCACGTCTGCTTTAGGCGATAACTAAACCTATTTCCGACTGTCACTGAAGAGCTGTGCTCTGCAATACGGTGATATAATGAAACAGCACAAAAAGCCTAAAGCTGAACAATACAGCAGTCAGTTGTTCAGTTTAGGACTAAAAAGTGAAAAAGGCAGCAGTGACTGACTGAACAAGAGCAGCGCAAGCTGTAAAGATAAACGGCACACACACAAAAAAAGTGGAGCACATGCTAGAAAACTAGGTTAGCACAGTGCCAGGAACATCTGGTCCGGCAGAGAAAGCTAGCGTAGACGACACATAACCCATGGCACAGCTGCCAAGATCCCTGGACATCATTTCTGGATTAACATATGAAGCTGCATTAAAGTCCGTGGCTACACGGAGTACTTGATCAGCTCGAGCAGCTCTTTGTTTCAGCGCTGAGCGTGTGTAATAACTCTGAATACTCACTGGAGGGCATGGTGTACGTGTCCTCTTCATCTATGATCTCCGCATAGTCGTCTGTCTCTGCAGGAGAGGAGCAAGAAGGCAGGATGAACTCAAATGCAGGAGTCGGAGAAAAAACACACAGTTTAGCAAGCTATGGTAAAGGAGAACATTTTGGCTGTACAATCTGAAGTATTCCTTTCTCTGCTAACATCTCAGTGAGAGGAGAAAGAGTGCCGTCATATCTACACTCACACACACACACTTCCAGCGCAGCTGAATGTTTAAAAAGCTTGTCAGCTTAATAGGATCTGCTCTGGTATTTGGGGGGGGGGTTATGTGTACTGAGGGATAGATGACAGCTTTAGTGTCTTTAAGAAAAGCAGATGAAGTCATGGTTACTTTCACATGCATTGTCTCTCTGCAGTCTGCTTTTGAGGATAAAATGATTGAGTTCTGCCGGGAGCGCTGAAGAAGCTCGTGAGCAGAGGAATGCAGCTGGAGAAAGAAATTTCCTTCCAACATGAAACAGGGACAGATACATAAACTAACTGCTGCTTATTAAACTTTATCCACTCACTCCCTTTTTTATGTCAGCGTCTAGTGTTCATAAAGATCTGTATCTTTTTGCAGGTGGCAGAATTTCCTAGGCTTGAACAGAGCAGCCATTTCTTTCCGGACCAGACACAAGCACACAAAATCCCACAGCAGCTCACTACTGATGGGCTTCCATGTGTTTACATTTACTGTTCACTGCCAAGCCAAGGCTTTTAACCACCTGGACGTCCTTGCGTTTTATTATAGTTTAATCACAGCTATTGGCACAGACTAGACAAAAGAGTACAGAATAACAATGAAATCATCCTAAATCTCTGGGAAACGTATTAACTGGTCACTTTTGGATACTAATGAGACTCTTAAAGAGTAAACCTGTTAAGCCTATAGAGAAATGACTCATTAACAGACTCATAGACATGAATGAAAGTAGGCTGGTACGGTGGTACGGTACTGTGCACCACTAAAAGCTTCCATGGTACGCAGTTCTGGAAATGAGAGAGAGTCGCTGCGTGCCAAAACCATATTCTAAACCAGTCAGGGCGACAAAAAAAAAAACACTGTGATAATCTGATAACATTATGTAATCTTAAACAACACTTTGTTTAACTGCGTCTAAGGGTAGAAATATACCTGCTGTTAAATACGTGTATGGTCATACAGTACATGATGGTTTCCTTGTGCGTCCTACAATCGTTTGAGACGTAGCTCATAAACGTCCTTAGAAAATAAGGTGACGTGCTCATACAGTGACAAATACAGTATGTATAGAGATAGGCACTGTCTTAAATGTTGACATGGAAACTAGCATCTTTTTTTTATTTTATTATTATTATTCAAAACTGTCTAACTAAATTCTACATTGAGCACGCTACTGAAATCCACATAAAGTACTGTATATAGGGAAAGTATGTGAAGTAATATGCTCACAACTTTGCCAGTCGACTACAAGAATGCATCATTCTGAATTGCATCTGAAGCGACCATGCTGTGTTTTGAACTTTAATTGCTGCTAGTTAACATGGGTTTCTGCCAACATGACTGATGTCCAGTGGTTTGGGATTTTGGCAGGCAGATGTTTGTTGATGTTTTGTGTAGCAGCATAAGTTGTGATGCTTCATGATATTCTGTTTTAAAACAATAACAATGTACGTATGTGGTGACGAACAGGGATTCTCAGTAAGTTACTTCCTAAACATTTTATTAACATTTCTTTACACACTTACAACTAATCATTCATCTGAATTTCTAATTT
>JAQQZT010000033.1:14184351-14196979 GCA_030068275.1 Clarias platycephalus | reverse complement strand
AAAATATTGACATTTGCCATCTCCACATCATTGCATTCAGTTTTTATTCACAATTTGTTTAGTGTCCCAACTTTTTTAGAATCCGGTTTGTAATAATAATAATAATAATAATAATAATGCAATGAGAAAATCATATACCACATATGTTTATTTGTGATTTGTTAATTGCAGTTTAAACACTAATTCATCCATATTTGGCAGAAGTGGAGCAACTAGCCTACTGAGTGCACTGTAGTTCATTAGTAACAGAATTAAGTAACATTTACAGGTTTATCCTAAATACAAGAAAATATGGAGCAATTCTTTTTACGTAAATATTGAATTCCTAAGTATTAGACTAGTAATCACCAAAGTGCTTATGGGTAGTGGGCCGAATCCTGAGCCTGGGTTACTGTCTATGTGGAGTTTCACCTTAGGCGGAGTTTAACATTTGAAAATACATAGAACACAAGCAAGCATTTTATAGCTGACATTGGTACATACTGTAGTCCAGCTACCGCATGGCTGGTTATGTTCTACATACAGTAGCAGAAGATAATAGTGACAAGCTTTCCATGAAACCAAACAACACCACAAATCAAAGAAGTTTCTGATCAATTTTAAATACCATTTTACACACTATTACACAATACTATTTTACACACAGGTTAATGCACAATTTGCATTTTGCACAAATACACACAAGTGATGCACACTGGCAATTACAAAAACGGAAATATCAGTCGGTTTATATTATACTGTTAAAATATATATTAAATAGAGTGTCTTACTGAGAAGTAAACGCCTCCTTTGCATCCTGTATTTTTGAAAATAAATGACTTTGTGGGCACTCTATTCATGTTACATTAAGTGACTCCTAATTTACCACTCAACACGATTACTTTTTAGAACTTGTGACATATAATTATACAAGAAAACCACTTAAGCAAATCCAAACTGATCAACATGCTGAATGGTAATCAGCATGTAGAGCGCCCCTAGTGGTCAGTCGTACTACCAGCCAGAATCTGTTACAATGACTGATTATTGATTATTAACTTCACTGAGACTGGAAAAAAATGCTTCTTATATACACAGAAGGGTCCAAAAAATCTATACACACTTGAACATGAAAAATATATGCCTCATGACAGCATCAATGATGGTGACATACTGACATACTACGCATTACTGAAATAATTTGTGATAACTACTGTTGAAGTATGTTTTTTGGCTTTGTGTGTGTGTGTGTGTGTGTGTGTGTGTGTGTATTCCTTTTTTAAACCTAACCATAACTAAAAACAGCCCTGATCAAAATTTTTGATATCTTTGAATGTTTTGCCACGTTCTAAACACACACAGGGTGACACACACAGGTTTAAATGGCTATTTAATGGAAGTTTTCATACTGTGACTCATTGTAATTAGTGTCCTTATAACACAACAAGGCCTACAGTGAAAAGTAAACCACTGTAAAGCATGGTGGTGGATCCCTTAGGTTTTGGGTCTGTGTGAGCTCCAGTGGCACAGGAAAGTTAGTTAAAACTGATGGCAAGATGAATGCAGCATGTTATCCAAAAATACAGACAATTTGCATTCCACAGCACGAAAGCTGCACATAGGGTGCTCTTGGTTGTTCCTGTCTGCACAACAGACTACCTTAACTTCTTTATGGACATCATTGTGCCTGTTAGAACCATGTGCAGTTTCCTGAACAACAAGCCTTGGATTACCAGTGAAGTCAAGTTTCTACTGAACCTGAAGAAGAAAGTTTTTAAGGATGAGCTCCATCACATTTTTCAGTCTAAAAGCGTATAATAAAGAAAGTGGAGAAGGAGTTGCAGGAAAATATCATGAGTGTGGTCTGGGATGCTATGAAAACCGTCACAGGCTGTAAAAAGAAGGACAGCAGTGTAATAGCAGGGGATGTGGTGAGGACCAATAAGTTCAACCAGTTCTTCAACAGGTTTGACTGCCTCACTCCTTTACCCATAACTGTCTGACCTGTTATCACCTCCCCTCCCCCTCAACTACTGTCTCAGTTCTTACCTACACTCCAGCAAGGATCCCTGCCTGACAAATTGAACTGCTCAGTGAACACTGACTATCTGTATAATAAAGGTCAGAGCTGGCTGTTCTTCCTGAGGAGACTAGGATTCTTCAACATCTGTAAAAAGCTCTTGTTTTATCAATCAGTCATCGCCAGCATACTTTTCTACGTGGTGGTGTGCCTGAAAAGTAGGGATGCCACGCGATTGGACAAGGTGGTCAGGAGAGCTGGTTCGGTGGTTAGTGTGGAGCTGGACTTTTTCGAGGTGGTGGTGGAGAGGAGGACACTAAATAAAACGCTATCCATCATGGTCAACCCGACCTCCCAGTGCACATAGTTTTCTGCAAACAGAGGAGTGTGTTCAGTGGAATACTTAAGAAATCCTCTGTCCCCAGAGCCATTCAGCTCTTCAACATTTCAGAAATTGATTCTGTCCCTCTCTACAGGGACATGGTAATGTGGACTGGGAGACCTAGGCTAAGACTTGTCTGCTATATACATCACAGTGTCACACACATAACTCTCTCATCTGTTAGATTCAGGGTCTGCTCAGTTACTCTCACTATTGCATTTCTTTCCATTACAAACAGTCTCGATTTCATTGTCACTTTGATGCTGCTCCTTGAACAATTGGTATTTGACCAATAAATACTATTTGCACTGTCATTTTGTCACATATATAAAATTGCATATCAATGGCTGCACTGAAATTAACCTAATTTCTCTTATTGTATTTTTTAAAACTCGTGATTTATATTCTTTTTTTTTATATGATTCTTATATATCTTGTAGTTTTCATCCTTAGCATTGCACTACTAACTTAACCCTCCTTAACTAACTTAACCATCCAGTGGCTACAGCAGAAAAAAGGTGAAGGTTTTGTAAGTTCCCCCTTTGGAAAGTTCTCAACCGTGCAAGACAACAACAAAAAATTACAGGACCTCATGACCAATAATTACAAAAGACTGCATGCCATCATTGATGCTAAAAGAGCCAATTCATGTTATTAAGAACTAAATGTATGCAAACTTTTAAATAGTGATTATTTCATTGAACATTGATTATTTTATTTATTGTCATTTTCATTTATTGTCAATGTTTGAGGATTGTGAACTTGAGTTCACAACTGTATATGCTCCCTTTGTCCGTCTAAGTTTCCTTTGGTTTCTTTATAATACCCCAAAACATACAACATGTATATCCATTGGGATAGATTTGAAATTATGAAATCTATTAAATCCTGTGTATAATAAAATTATTACAATGCTAAATAATTATTTTAATGTATTAAATGTGCATTGTGTTAGTAATGTTTCAGAACTGATGCCAGATGTGAAAAATGAACATGCATGCTTTATACTTGTCCCCTGACTGGACAATTGTTTATTCTTTCACATTTGAGAGTACGACTATGCTCTTAATAATGAAATGTCTCTCAATTAGTAAACTCGCTTAAACTATTTGACTCCGTTGTAGTTTATTTACATCTACTGGATTATTTTATGCGCAGTGCACCCTTTCAAAATCCCAGACTGTTCCCTTAATTAATTAAGATACTGTAAGACAGCATTTGTAAATTTTTCCAGACAAATAACCACATATAGCCTGAACTGGATGCTTGATTAATAGATAATGGGTCCTCTTATGCTGTGATTACTCTGAAATACGTTGTACAAGCAGCACAATTCAAGCAGATGTTCCTTAATGGTGCAATATTGGGTCAATGGAGAAATAACATTGTAGATTTTTTGTTGGACACAATGCAGAAAATGCACCACACTGATAACACTGATGTACACATAAGTTTTCCACCCTTCAGAAAATGCCAGTACTTTTCATATGTGTTTTAACAGGAATTTCCACCACAATATGCAGTCATTAGACTAAAAGCTCTACAGGCTTGAGATCCAGGCAGTTGTTTGGTTATAGTAAAGACAGGCTCACATCTGCCTTACCCAAAGACAGATTAAACACCGTGTCATGGTGATAAAGCCCAGAGGATCTTGATATATCTCCCCTAAAAATACAACCTGTCACCACTCTGTCCTTCATGCACATTTTAGTCCGCTTGGAAATCATGCAAAGGTTAGCAATGCAATATATGGACAGGACGTGTCAAAAACAAGACACACTGAAGTAAAACCACTGTGCATACGCTATAATTTAAATGCACACACTGTGAACAGGGAGATTCCCAAAGTCGTGTTTAATCATCGACATTAGTTAATATATAATGTCATCCCGGAAAGCTTATGAAAGCACCTTTTTTTATCCTGCAACCTGATAAATACACAGATACAAGAGAAAACTGGATGCTGCTGAATACAGATAGACAAATCAAATAAAAGTTCAGTATTCATACCAGTAAGTTTGGAAAGATATTTTTAATATATATGCAGTATATGTTTACAGATAGCAACTCATTGCAACTCCACACATTCCATTTACACAGATTTCTTTTTTTAACACAATTTTTATAATCCAACTCTTTGGATAAAAGAGTTTAGTATTTAAATGTACGTTATTTTGGCAATTAAAAGTTTTGTTATAATAATAATAATAATAATAATAATAATAATAATAATATGAACACATAAATAAACTTTTCATTAACAGAACATATACCGGTCAGCCATAACATTAATATCACATAGGTTTTGAGTTTCCCTTGTGTCCCCGGGCAGCTCTAGCCCCTCAGGGCGACACTCAGGGCGTGCCGTCTGGCACCAGGACATTGTCACTGGATCCTTTGGGACCTGTGAGTTTGAGGTGGGGCCTCTGTGGAACAAGCATGTTTGTCGGGTGCATCCCATGGGTGCTTAATCAGATCAGGATCTGGAAAGTTTGGAAGTCAGGTCCGCGACCTTGGGCCTGTGGTTTACTGGGTGTTGAGATACCTTTCTACTGTGTCCAGCACTGACTTTTTTCATTGATGTGTACTGTATTAGCTTTTCTGTGGGATTGGACTGGATGGGCGAGCCTTTGTTCCCCATGGGAACGGGTTGGCCTTGGGTGCCCATGACCCTGTCATCAATTTTCAGTTCACCTGGTCAGTGGTCATAACGTTATGGTTGATTAGTGTATTAAGAGAATGCATTTATATTTGCTTATATTAATATAATTAAGGACTGCTTGTTTAAGTAGTCAAGCAAGCTAATTGTTATAATGCAATAATTAAACAGTGCATGCCAAGAAACCTACCATCATACAAAGGCAACTTTTTTTGAGACCAAGAAATGGAAATCTACAGAATGTCAAAAGGTGACTTCCTGCTAACACTTTTGGAGAGGAAAATTGTTCCATCTTCTTGACTCATTTTAGCAGAATCAATACACCAAGCTTCTGCTGTTCATCTACCATGTGAGGCTAAAGACACGTGTCTGGCAGGAGACTCTGTATCCTGAGGAGACCTCTGAGCCTGAACCCAAAGCTGTGAATAAACACGCTAAAAGAAATGGGAACAAAATGGTTGACCTCCATTCATGCCTAATTAGACAACCTGTGTGCCACAACACAGCACAAGCTGAATAATTTCTGATTCACTTAACATCTGGCAGTTAAAATGCAAAACAGTTAGAACATTTTGCTTTACAGCGACAGAGAATTTTGTTCAGTCTGAGTGCAGGATTCAGGCTGCCACAGTTCAGTACAGGAAGGGATGAAAGCGTATGAGAGTGCCCCAGGATGTTTAAAAAAGCTTTTTTAGAAAAGGACTATAAAGTTCATTACTATGTGACATTTGTTTCAAAACAGATCCACTTTTAGAATGCTAATAGACTTTTAGCTTAAACACCATTATTCATACCTTGAAGAGTTCACACAGTTCTTTTATATGCACGTTTGGGTGGAAAACATTCAGGGTAGCATCCTAAAGGACTTATTGCTTTGTCCCGCTGGTGAAGTATAGTGCAGAGGCCTAAAACAGATAAACCTTTCAGGAAAGTGTCTAAGTGAAATATTTGGTTAAGGATGTGTATATACTGTTGATACCCCTGGACCTCACATTTGGTGGGTGTGCTAGATACTTTACATTGCACCCATCCCTGGGTTCTTTTGATCAAGTGATATTTTCATTTAAAATATAGGTAAAATCTCCTAAGTTATAGTTTAAGATGTCGTCCTCACCAAGAACAGCCGCAGCTCATGACCAAACAGTATATTCTATCGGGGCACGATGATATTAATAATGAAAGTCGAGAGGCTGCCACAGTTGCAATTGAGCATCAACAACACATAATTATCCGGCATGCAGTCTATATCAATACTGATGGTATATCTTTTTTCAGTTGCATCCAATATAGCAGGTGTGTGTTTTCCATTAACAGAGTGTGCATCATTAACCAGAGTTAATAGGTAGCAGCAAAATGTCAAGGCTAACTAAACCTCAAAAACCACAAGAATTGAAACTACACCCAAAAACTTGAAACTAGACCAATATTTTTCTTATCCTCTGTGCAGGAAACAAGGTCAACATGTTGTACACACATTTCTCAGATACAGTTGCTGTCTACTTCATAATCCTTCTTTCCTTCTCTCAGTAATTGTGATATACTGTAGGTTAAAACATCATATATATGTCTGGTATCACTGTCATTAAATGCCCTGTCTGCTGCTCATTTTTCACTAAACTGTTCAGAAAGCGAGCATGGGGCAGCATGTATCCTGCCACAATGGGCCTCTAATAGCAATTGTTGTAGCTCCCATTTTTAACCACAAGGTTCAATAATAACTCTGTGGGGCTCAATGGGTTGTTGAGTGCCTAACAATTGTCCAACATTGAGGAATAAAGCAAAACCTTTCAGGAAGCAGCAGTTCTGTTGGCAGAAACATCTTGTTAATGAGATAGGTCAACAGAGAATGACCAGACTGGTTTGAGAGAAAGGTTACAGTAATGCAAATAACCACTTTGCTTTTTTAGTGTTGAGAAAAGCATTCAAAGATTCAAGATTCATTCTTCTGTCAGCGTAAAATAGAAAGCTGAGGCTGCAGTGGGCACAGTCTCACCAAAACTGCACAGCTAAGAACTGGAAAAATGTAGCCTGAAATATCTCAGAAATATCTTGGTTTCTGCTGAGGCACAAATACGGTGATGGAGGTGATGTAACGGTGTGGGGAATGTTCTCTTGAAACATGTTTGTCCTGTTAATACCAATCAGGCTTTTTGTATACTGCTGCTGACCATGTGCATCCCTTCATGGCTACAATTTACCATCTTCTAATGGCTTCAAATGCATAATAATGCATTATGTTACATTCTTACCAGAACTTTGGGATGTGGTAGAACTGGAGATTCAAAGCATGTAAAGGTTCACTTAAAAGTGTAGTGTTTGGAGTTATGGAGAATCCTTAGTTCCATAAAGAATTGCGGCTGTTTTGAGAGACAGTGTCTAGTATTATTGTAGCATGCCTAATGAAGGGGTGAGTGGACATTGGTAATACATGTTTTAAAAAATAAGATAACAGCAGAGATACATATTTGCATGTTCTACTTCCTAAGCTAGTGAAAAGCACAGAAATAACTGTCCCATGGTCCAACATTCTTGATATATATCAGAAATGGACACTTTTAATAAACAATATTATGTTTAATGCAATTGAAAACCAAGGAAAGTTGTGTATAGATCCCAAATCACAATCTCAATATACTAATCGAGGTCAGATGTTACACTGGAAGTGCTGATTTGCCTTCCTTCCTTAAACGCTTAACAGTGTAGCAGGTGTTTGACATCAGAAGCAAAACTGGTTGCAGAGAGCTAATTCAAGCTAAGTACACAGTCTGTCAAAAAAAAATAAAATAAAAAAATCACCACCTGGATTTACCTAAGCAAAAGGGTAAGATCCTTTCCAGTGCAGTGATTAATACGGATCAGCTGCCAACAAGTTATTTAACCAGAACTGATGCAGTGAGGAGCTTCTCATTTCTTAAACAACCATGTCAGAAGACGTATCCTGTAGGTGTGGAAAAGATATTACTCTGTTTCAAATGGGTCAAGAAAAGATTGTTCAATAGATCAGGACTGGAATTTACTACAGCCTCCGTTAACAAACTGGAAGCCATATTAACTTGATGACATCATCTGTTATATTGAACTTCCAGCTGCCTAACACACAGTATAACTGCAAAACAATTCCTGCTATCCATTATCACTTAATTTAGGATGGGTTCCCTGTTGAGACCAGTTCTTCCTACTGCTATCTCAGGAAGTTTTTCCTTGCCACCATCGCCCTTGACTTGCTCATCAGGGACAATCTGATCATTTTGATTCATACACATTTTTTTACTTTTCATACTAATTTCCATAATTTTCTTTTGATTCTGTAAAGCTGCTTTGAGGCAATGACCATTGACCATCTATAAAAAGAAAATTTTATTGAATCAAATAGATCACTTAAACGTTTGCTGAAATCAAATCATTAAAAAAGGGGGAAAAAACAGCAGTACTTACATCTATGTTTATTTGTGAATGTATAAGCATTTCCATATGCACAATATGTAGAGAACCTCAAGGGACCGGGACTAAACAGCTGTGTAGCATTAAAAAAAACACTCATCAGTGAGACTAAACTGAAAAAAGGCTTCAATTTGCTAGGGAGCTTTATAAAAATTAGAAAAAGGTTATATGGTCTGTTATATGGTCCACATTTACCCTATTTCATAGTGATGGGTGCATCAGGGTAGGAAAAAAAGCAGCCATCATGCCTACCGTACAAGCCTGTGAGGGAAGTGTTATGCTCTGGGGTTGCTACTGTTGGTCAGGGACAGGTTCAACAACATGAAAAAAAAAAGTTAGATAACAACCTGAGTACACTGAATGACCAGGTTTTTCCATCAATGGATTTTTTTCTTCCCTGGTGGCAGGGGAGTTTTCCAAGATGATGTTGATAGGATTAATCAGGCTCAAAATATGAAAGAGAGGTACAGGAAGAACGAGACATCGAGTCAGGAGGACCACAGAGTCAGGAACTTAACTCGATTGAGAATCTTTCGGATGTGCTGGAGAAGGCTTCAATCAACGGCCCAACTTTCTCATCATCAGAAGATCTTGTAATTAATGCAACTCTGGACAGAAATAAATGTTGTGGTGTTGCATATGCTTATCGAAATGTTACCACAGTTAATGTATGCTGTAATCGAAGCCAAAGGAGGTCCAATGAAATATTAGTAAAGAATAATAATAGTAACTTTTTTTTTTCTGGGTAGTGTATCTTTGATACTTAGGTAAATTTGAAGGTGAGTTCTTCTGTACTTTTACTCGAGTAGAAATGTAAATGGGACTTGTACTTTCTTACTATATTATTACTACTTAATAATATTTTACCTTGGGTATCTCTACTTAAAATAGAGAAAACCCGAAAGTACAGGTGTTATGTAAGTTTTTCACGACTGTCTAGGGTTTTTCTCTGGTTGTTGAAGTGTAAAGGCTACTGTTACGGCGGGTTCTGGTATAACAAAACCTGTTTATGCTATAATTTCGTAGCAACTTTGCAAAATATGCCGATTCTGTTCATCCTGCAACCTCCATCACAACCTTATTCACTGCTAAGATTTGTGCAATTGACAAAAGTACAAAAAAGCAGTGCAAAGAACTAGAAACAATGTAAGGGTTTATATTCAAAATGAAACAAGCACTTTTAAGTCATAAAACTATTTTTTGAAACATGCACAAGCAGGCAATTCCAAAGATTAGTACAAAATGGAAAAAAATTTAAAGGAAAAAAAAAAACCTTAATGCAGATTAGGGCACAGTGCTACTGGTAAAAATAGATAAACTGCATCTCTGCATCAATGGCATTGATTCCCTGCACCGTAATCATTCTTCCAGTACCGTGTGTCAGGTGGTGTTTTAAACAGGCCATAGTGTTGTAACGTGCAATCAACCTTTAAGATAGCGCTGTGTGAAATCATGCCTGCATCTCAGTGTTGGAGATAGGATGTTTATACAGGACTACCACAAGCTATTATACAACTTATCTCCAAAGCCATTTATCACCAACTTGTGCTGATTGGAAGGACCTGGCACCCTCATCATCTTGAAAACAAATGGATCCAAAAAGGACTAAATCTGCAGAAAATACCGCAGTTGGAGATTACACTGTATTCGCTATTCTATGGAATATAATTATGTTTGATGAATGTCTCTTCATGAAGGTATAATTACATGGCCTAAGAGTTTCATTCATACACTTTATGATTTACAAGACACCAGTAGATGGCACTCCTTGATTTTACACAATTAAGTCCCTGAATTCTCCAGCATACTCTTTAGAGCTCATAGTATATCAGAACAAACTGAGAAACAAACATTATATTGCATAAAATGAAACATTAAAAATTAAACAGTCTACAAATGTTCTTTCCATGCAAAATAAATTTCAATATTAACCATTTATACAAACAATATACAGTATGGTGTCCTTTTGCAAAATTATCTAAAATTACATAAATTAAACACATCCTAAAAGACACATTTCCAGTTTGTAATCTATCTGCTGTATCTGCGCAGTAAGTGTAAAGTAATATCAAAATTAAAAAAGATCTGTCCATTCTAAGCCTGTAATGCCATACAAATATAAAATGCATCTGCCCCATCCAAGCAGTAGTTATAAAATCATCTCAGCAAGTCACCAAATAACAATTAAGGCATTTGTTACATTTTTTCCAGTCAATCTGTCTGGCGACTTTAAAGATCTTTTGTCTTTTTTTTTTTGTTTTTTTTTGACAAAGACATCTGTAAAGGTGTGGTTATTTGAGGTACGAGTTGGACGGCAATATGACACTTTGGGTAGCAGTACGCAGGCTGCAGCTCAGAGAGGGTCTGGTTCTGCTGCTTCCTCCAGGTGGTGGATGACGTAGTAGTCATGGACGTACATAAGAACAGCTATTGGCTGGCCAATTATGAGAGAAAGCCACACTGCAGCATTTCCGTAGTTACCCCTGAGAAACCTGCCCACAAACCATGCCAATGGCAGCTGCAACAAAGACATATCTTCAGTTTAAAAATAGAATACATATGGTATGGAAAGCTATACTGTCTATGCTAGGCAGTCAAGAAAACATATTCAGTAATGCATATTCAATAGGAAATTTGTTTTCACCTGCGCCATCATGCCTGTGAATGCCCACAGTCTGAACATCCTCAGAGGAACACTGACCAGATACTGCGTGCACACACAAACACACACACACACACACACACATTATAAACACAAAAGCAAAAAAAAAAAAGTCTTATATTTGCCTGGCAGAACAATCACACAAACATGGCAAGAGACAACTACTGTACACTTTCTTCTAAAATACATGATTCAGTGCGATCCAGAGCTAACATTCTAATAATTAGCAATTTCTTATCGTAGAAGTTTGCTGGAAGTTCTCAGACTACCCAGAGTCAGAGTTGAGTAAGGTTTCTTTTGAAACAATCTTCAGAAGGTGACTTTCTGAACAGGCCTCGGTATTCTCTCTGGTATCTGCATGCACCTGTAGGTTAAAAGCCCTTTATCCTGTCTGCTCTGTTCAGGCGAGCGCTTATCGTAGGGAGCGGTACAGTGATATGGTGTTTCTTTACGTTGTTCTTCATCTACAAAAACTGCTCTAATCTTTAGTTCAGCTGAAAAATGTTTTTTTAGCAGCCTCAACAGTAGGGGTGAAAACCTCAGCCCTATACCATCCAATCTGATTCAATATCTGACAATTCAACTGAATCTGCAACTATACAATTCAGAATGATTATAACGACACTGCTAGCTAGTACTGTTATGAGTCTATGTTTCTGTTGGATTAAGTACCCTTTAAAAGATATGCGACTTATTTTGTAGAGAATCTGGGGGTAGTAAATTTGTGTATGATGATGTAGAGATCGACTATTTTAAGTCTTAAGAGTTTTGGGCAAATCAGCTTGCTAGCCTAAAAATGTAAAATATTATAAAACAGTTAGTTCCGAACAAGTAATCTGAATGGACGAGAGGCATTTCATGAGCACTGGGGTGTTTAACTATATGAATCACTCTGCGTCACAGGTGTTCTAACAATCATTAACTGAATTAAAAACCCACAGTCAAAACTAAACATGGAAGCAGGTTCAGCAAGAAAACACATCTGATAATAATATATTATGTAATCTTAAACAACACATTAATTGTAATAATAAAAACAATAATAATATTAATATTATTATTGTTAAATTATATTAACAATAATAAATTAATAACAATAAATTGTTAAATTAATATCGATTGCATGTGTAATAATGTCCGCGTTATTTTGTTCACGGTTGATGCGAGCTACAAAACAAACTACTGTAGCTTCTAACACAACGCAACTTGGTGTGTGGAACAAGAAATTGTACACCCTAATGCACTAGCTTTCCATTTATGCTATTTGAGATTCAACTCTGAAACTGCGTAAATTAGCTGATATACGAAAACGGAATATCACACTCAAAGTCGTGCTGTTGTGCTGATATTCAGCACAACAGTACTCCTCCTTGCGTGGTATTGCTTAGGTATGTCTCACCAGGTGTCTATCCCATAATCTCATACTCCAGTACACCTATACCGAATGGCAACTACGCTAATTCTCCCCATCTGTTCTGTATCCTT
>JAQQZT010000033.1:14149947-14164399 GCA_030068275.1 Clarias platycephalus | reverse complement strand
CACACACACACACACACACACACACACACACACACACACACACACACACACACACACACACACACACACAAAGTGTAGGCGTGGGATGGAGATATAAGCCTACATCACTCAGGATATTATAGAACTGCACAGCTGAGCGCAACTGAAAAAGACAGAATTATTTAAATCTAACATTACTTAGACCCCCTACTAATTAGCAGATACTGAGAGAGTGGTAGTAGAGAGGAGTAGTGGGTGGTATGACAATATAGAAAATTTGTTGTTTCTAGGTCAGTGTTTTATCACATTAAGCCATGTTAAGCTGCTTCTTTATAATGGGTTTCTATAGAGCTGAAAAAGCTTAATGTGGAAATGATTGTGTTCTTTTTTTAATACTCTTTTATCCTTTGGGCAGCAGATAGTGTTTTCGACAAGGTAATGCTTGATTGATTTGGCATGATTTAGTTGTTATTTTGGTAGTAAGGGTACTTTATTATTGCAAATTCCCCATTTTGCTCCTACACTAAGAGCATGCGGATGAGGTGCTGATTATTATAAAAAAAAAATTGTCCAGCTAACTTTTTCAGTTTCCTCTCAACATTCTGAGATATGTGGACTGGCTATATTTAATTCCTAGTTAGTGTAAATGTGTGTGCATGGTGCCCTGTGATAAAGTGACATTCCGTTGCCTTACTACTCTGACTACGATAAACCTGAAAATAAGAATGTATGGATAAATAGATACAGTGCCTATGAGTTCATAGGCATGCATTTTACTATGATATACAGAATACGGGTGCTGTGAAAAATTTTATCTACACTTCATGGTCAAAAGTTTATGTACACCTGACCAATTAAACCCATGTGCTTTTCGAACATCTCACTCCTATTTAAGTCCCCCTTTGCTATTATTATAATCTTCACTCTCCTGGGAAGGCTTTCCACTGGATTGTGGAGCGTGGCTATGGGGATTTGTCCATTCAGCCACAAGAGCATCAGTGAGAACAGACACAGCTGGTGGATAAGGAGCCCTGAGGTGCAGTCATTGTTTCAGTTCATCCCAAAGGTGTTCAGGTCAGTGCTCTGTGAAAGCCACTTGAGTTGCAAGGCATGTATTCATAGAGCTCACTTTGTGCACAAGTGTAGTGTTATGCTGGAACATACTGTATCTGGGCCTCAGAGTTCAGGTGAAGGCAAACTGTAATGCTACATCATACAAAGACACCTTATGCGCTTCCAATCTTTTGACAACAGTTTAGGGAGTTAACCACTATATATGGATGTGATGGTCAACGGTCCACATACAGTATTTATATATACTTTATATCATAAATTACATTTATTCTTTTTTTTTTATTTTTTTTTTACATTTATTGTCCACGAGTTTAATCAATTATATAAAAAAAAAAGGCATTTTCATTTCTTTGGTGCCATAAGCAAAGACATGCTGTTTTCCGTTAACTTCAGCGATTACCATGTTCATGCTACAGAGACCTTCCAGTGTTATTAGTTATCTGCAGCAGGTGGCGGTGTTGAGAGGCACCGCATCCCACAGCTTTCCTGTTCTGCATGCCAAAGCCCATTAAGGCAATGCGATGCAACAATGCCTAATCCTCACTGTTTCCATCCCACGCCTTTATACCTAGATATAAACTCTAAGCATCTTGATTTAATCCGGATGTATTGTTTCTACTGTAGTGAAAAACAAAATATCAAGAGGGCGAGGACAGAAAGAAGAAGGAAAGATGAAGAGAGAGGTTGCACTGCTATGAGTAATCAATATTTCTTTTTATCATATGTAGCTGTGCTTGCTAGTGCGCACCTCCCCCCATCCCTCCCCCCCTTCAACGCCACCACCACCACTACCACCACAACACACCATGTGTACACATACAACTCTTGGATATGACTACAGCACTGTAGCACTTCTGTTTGGGGAGACTGAGACAGGGGACTATAGAACCTCCTGTGATAAATAAGACATGTCCCCTGGATATTATGTGCATGTCTAATTATGAATAAATTATGCACACACACACACACACACACACACAGAGAGACCTGCATATTGCATGTGGCCTTCTGTGCTTTTTATGGGGGGATTTATTGTGGGTGTGTGTTGTGATAAAACGAGCATGCACAAGGCCCCCACACCCTCCTCCCACTTTCTTTGTT
This sequence comes from Clarias platycephalus, assembly GCA_030068275.1. Classification (NCBI taxonomy): domain Eukaryota; kingdom Metazoa; phylum Chordata; class Actinopteri; order Siluriformes; family Clariidae; genus Clarias; species Clarias platycephalus. The sequence continues at coordinate 14,162,245 of JAQQZT010000033.1, read as the reverse complement.
TAGCCACACTAGCCTATATTGTACACATTAATTCCACATAGAGCCTGGTCATATTTCTCTTTATCTGGGGAAATTCATTTAAGAGCAACAGTGACCGAACAAACAAGCAGGCGAACAGCAAAGTTTCTTTGCTGCAGGAAAAAAACGTCTGCAGAAACTGTTGCTCCAGTTTGAAGTGAGGGGTTTAAGTGGTGCTTTTTTCGAGCACTGAAACTGAATGTAAGCAGCGTACAGTATATGCTGTATCCGAAACCTTTATTAAAGATAAACACCCTGTGGTGTAGGAAAAATAAAAGAATTACAGAAATATTCATGGATATGATTACATTGCCCTCACAGTTATTAGCATTCAGAACTGACACAAGAGAAAGCTTAGGGAAGAGCTTTTATTGCTGTTCTTACAGCTCTGTCGAATATACTTGCTTAGAACTGTTCAGTCATTTTCATGTTATATTTTATAGGCGCCCGCGTTTTATATAGTGATTTTCACTGTATTATTAATTTACAATTAACACACTCACTATATAACTGAGATCATATGTAAATTGCCCTGGATGATCTTTTATAATGTACAGTAGGTTTCCCATGTTTACTCATAAGAACATCAAAGTAATGTTGGAACACCAACATCATCAGGTGGTCACATGGTGTGAGGATAGACATTATAGATATTAACCAACCATCCAATCAGGAATCTCTGTTCTCCAACTAAGGATCACGGAGGCCAGTGGTGACTATTGCATTTATTCCCAGTTTTACAACTGTAGTAGGTCAACATTCACACACATTTAAGCGCTATGGACATTTTTGGAACACCAATTAGCAGGTCTTTGGACTCTAGAAGGAAACCCACAAAGCATGGGGAGAAAATGCAAACTCTATGCATAGACAGCCTGAAGTGGGAATTGAACCTGGACTCCTGGAGGTGCAAGGTGACAGTGCTAACCACTAAGCCATTATAAACGTTGACATCTATTAATAAATCTCTGATTTAATTTCTTTCATACATTTATAAAGCATACACTTGCCTTTATTATTATCAGATTGTACAATAAATGATGGGCAGCGTACAATTTCACAGGCCACAGATATTAATGTACAATTTATATATAAGTACAGTATATATCCAAGTGTCAGGGCTGTAGTGATTAAAAAGATGTGGGTAAAATATGAATCATGTGATCAAGGTAAGATGAATGATGACATACTGGGGGGAAAAAATACAAATTTCTTGTAGAAAAAAATGACATTGAATTGAGGCTGAAATTTATTGTTAAACAAAAAGCATAAAAGGAATAAATAGAGCTGAATCATTATTAAAAGTATAAAACAATGTAAGACAGTATGGAAGTTCAGAAAAACTGAGCAATCTATCATGCATTTTAATTAGAAAAATAATTATGTGAGCATGACTGTATATGGTGTATATGAACACAAATTATAAATATTATAAAAAAATATATAATTGGCCCTATAATAATATAAAATAATATTTACAACATAGTTCTATGTTGGCACTGTGGCCTCGTACCTCCATGGTCGTGTGTGTGGAGTTCATCCTGTGCTTGGTGGGTTTTCTCCGGGTAATCTGGTTTCCCTCCACAGTCCAAATACATGCAGATTATCTTAACTGGCATTTCCAAATTGCCCATAATGTGTGTATGTGTGTATATGTATGTATGTGTGCCCTGCGATGGATTGGTATATTCTGCCTCGTGCCCTAAGTCTGCTAGGCACACCGTGACCCTGTACACAGGATAAGAACTAGCTGACAGAGAAAAAGCTGACAGCTGACAGAGAAAAGGTGATTGGTCATACAGTAGTAGACAGTCAAGGTACCACACAATACAGGATACGGTTTGGCAAAACGATGAACCTGAACAGTTTGATGCCATTCTAGGAATAGTGAATGTTAAAGCTGCGTCAGTGCTAGTCAGAGGTGGATACATGATAGTCCAGAAATTGAAGAGGTGCGTTAATAGCTTTTACAGTACGTGTGTTTCGTGTCCACTACAGCCCTGCTGTAATTCCCCATGTAATTCTCAGTCTCTTTTCAAATGTCCACCAAATGTCTTTTTTATAATCAAGTCGATGAAACGAATAGTGCTTGCCATTCACTGGCTGGATCATTTCCACTAAATTGGTAATTGGTAGTGACAACCATAAATCCATAAATAAACCAAAAATCAATGAAACTTTTATATAAACCTAAATAAAACAACAATAGCCTTGGTAACAAGCTGCACTAGTTGTATTAAACTGTTGTGGATTCAGTTACACATGGCTGCTGCCACTCTGGGAGTTCTGTCCTCCTCATGCCAGCATGTTTACGTTTATTATTGTTGCAGAGTACTTGGTTATGAGGTTTAGACTCCAAGCAGAAGCCAAGAGCCAAGAAACTCACTCACTCACTCGCTCACTCTCACTCATCGTCTGTACCACTTAATCCTGTATTCAGGGTCGCAGGGGGCCAGGAGAGGCGGAGTACAATCCATCACAGGGCACACGCACATACACACTCACATATTCATTCACACACTACAGGCAATTTGTCTAACCTGCATATCTTTGGACTGTGAGAGGAAACCGGAGTATTTGGAGGAAACCCACCAAGCACAGGGAGAACATGCAAACTCCATGCACACAGAGACAGGAATCAAACCAGGACCCTGGAGGTGCAAGGCGACAGTGCTGAGCCAAGAAACCTATAAAGCTATTTCAATAAACATTGAAATATCTTTTCTATGTAAAACTCGACTGCCCAATTACACATTAAAAGTCTGCCGTCTAAAGAAGTTTTAATGTTTGCTTCAGGTAAAACAATGTGCACTTGAACCTGCCGAAGGAGCCAATAGCAGCCATCTTTCTACAAGAAAGTTCTACAAGAGGTTTTAAAAGAGATCCTCACACGAACAAGCAGTGTGATCCTGCAGTCAGATTTGTGATATCCTTATTCACTAATATATTGAATTTCACCAAAGAGTGACACAGTTTTATATTTAATACAGAGACATTTCATTGCAATGAAAGAGTTATGGAGTCATATGAAAGTGGGTATTTAATATAGAAAGAGTGTAAGACATATTATTATACAGTACACTCTAAGACATTATGTTTCCATAAACCTATTTTATGGAAATGAATGAGCTGTTAAAAAGACTCACATCATCCTCAGCTAACATACAGTTACAGTACATGCTGTAAGGAAATAAAGCACAATATGGACAATTGCTTGAACCGATTCCACTGAGATCTTTTTGGAATCCAAAATTCTTTTGATTTATTACTGTCATTACAGAGATACTAGTCTTCTGATAATAAACCTGAACATTCAAGAGAAATCTGAGGTTTCCATCCATTCCATACTATGTCAGATATCAGCTGAAAGATTCGTTTATTGCCAGCCTCTGTTATACACGCACTGTTACCTAAAAACACTATAACGATTTTACACACAGTTTTATACTATAATGTTCGATCTTTCAGACAAATCTCTGATAAGACATCTGCTCCATACAGTATTATAGAAGATTGGTGTTTTCTACTTTGCAAAATTCCATCAATTACAAGTACCATCTACTACACAAAGCCGTAAATCTGGAACTGGCTTGTAGTTAAGAGACGTGACATGACGTTGTACCTAATGTAAGAGAAAAGCCCATTCTTGGGCAGAAGGACACGGCCTATTTAATGCATTATTCAGATGATAGGTATAAGAAGGAACATCAGTGCTGTCACTTTATAGTGCCAGTCTTTAATCAGCTCTTGTCTATAGGCTTGTTTGTTTCTTCCACGATCCACTGCAGTTTAGAGAATACTGTCCTCCTGGTCTATACATCCCAAATTACTCACACACATACGCACACACACACACACACACACACACATATAATATTGCTGCTGAGTCAGGTGGAGTCGTCTCTTATTGAGAGCGCCATCTGAGAAGACAGCAGGCAGACAGCGAAATTAAGATGCGGGAAATACTGTAACAGTAAAGTGACTTTCAGCGCAGTAAATGAGCAGGCTTGTAATTGTGATGAAACTGAAGAGCAAGAGAAAATGTGTCTCTTTAAAACACCAATAACTACCCTATAATCAACAATCAGTTTGTAAGAATTAATGCCTCTTCGGTGCAATATATTTGACAAGCGAAAAGGGAAACTTCCCATATCCTCAGATGCAGGGTTTTTTAATTTCCTGAAATCAGAACCACTCTGAGCTGCAATTATTTTAACAAGAAAATCAACCATCGACATAATTCCTTAGCCAAATGCCATGCACTTCTATGCACATGAATTAAAACGTAATCTCTTTACGCTAATAAAACATCCACGTAGTGACAACTACACCATTCAACAGTCTCTTTGGCTCATTTTTGCCTCCTGTGCAATGCTGAAAAAAAGTGTCTAGTGCTTGAGCTGTTTGTCTGCTGACAGTGAGCCCTCAGCACGCTGTGGGCCTGTTGGCATGAAGAGCGTGATCAAGCAAAGAGGAGTGCCAGCATCAGACTCTCTCCGTCTCTCTGCACGTCTGACAGAAACCGAGAGAAGTTACACACACAGAAAGAGCGAAGGAAAGAAGTGCGCGAGAAGAGGCGAAGAGGGAAACGTAAGAAGCAGAAACTTGTCTGTGGGTAGACTAGGCTTGTGTTAAAAACGACGACCCTTGCGTTAGGATGCGGCGGAAATGAGACGCTGCAGTTCAGAGTTGTCCTCGGAGATCCCGGGCTTTCAGATAGTGTTCCTTTATAGCTGGGAAATAATGAAATAAATATGAAAGGTTCCTGTTACTTTCCTCATTCAGCGTGATTCTGTGCGAGATTCTATGGTAACTCAATTTCCAGTGAGTTATTGTCGGGTCGAGTACACACTAGTGAGCAGCCGGAGCTTAAGATGCGGTTTGGAATAAAGCTCGCTGCATACGAAAAAACATGAAATGCAACCTGATGTTTATTGCCTCTCGTGTTGCCAGGCTGCCTCACTCATGTTTTTGACAGCATCTTGTTTCATTCAGTGAATAATAAAAATAAAAAAAAATCTCATTTGAATGATTATTATTTCTTATTTACTTGTCACCCACATGTATCTCTGTAATTCTGCGTGCCATCATCCTTAGCTAATAATCTATCTCATTAACTCTCACTCTCTCTCAACCAACTCTAAGCAATGGTTCTAGTCAAACAAATGCTGATTCATGTAACCTGAGAAAGCACAATGGTGGACTTATTGATTTGTTCTTTCATCAGGGAAAAACTGGCATTACACACTCCCTGCTTAGACTGATCCTACTTATAAATATAACTGTTCTACCAGATGAAATAAAAAAAATGAATAAAAAAAAAAAAGGTGTAAACAATGACTGTGAGTCTTGCGAGCGGAGATTTATGCTCTTTAATCTGAAATGACTGTCAGATATGCGAAATTAAACTAACAAACCTGGTTCTCCGTCTGGGAAATTCAACACGTTATTAAAAAACCTGTCTCGCAGGCTCTAAGCTCTTTACAGGAATTACAAATACTGATTATTGGGAGTGAACTGTGCCAGGTGCCGGGTATCATTGCGAAATGATGGAGGAGAAAAAGTATAGAAAATGGGAAGAGCGATGAGACGAGCGATAAAGATTTGCTTAACGTGTGCATACTGTAATGTACATAAAAGTGTGAGCCTTATGTGTACAGTATAAAAGGACGTGTACTCTCGTCTGAATGTATAGAAATTAAAGACATTTGGAAAAGAGCAGGTAAAGTTCAAATGAAACTTTATAGGACGTGTACAATTAATAACTGTCAGGTAGGAAAGTGCAAGCGAACAGTGCCATTAGTGCATGTTAGTGCTGAAGTGGATTTGTCTATTTTTTGCTATGACGACGCAGTGTGTGAGCATGCAGGGGAGTGTTACTCTCTGAGATCTTGCTGGACTTCAGACATTTGAGAGGCTGTCATTGAGCATATGCCATCCGGCTCTGTGCGTCGCAGTAATTTGGAGCTGTCTTGTCTTCAGATGGCAAGATTACAAAGACTGCGAAATGAAAAGACTACATTCACTAGCTGTGGACTTTCTGAAATAAGGATAAAATTTGAACGGAAAGGAAGGATACTGGATGCAGTAGAGCCAATTGGCACCTTTCGACAGGGCTGTCTTCTTGGAGTCTTTATCTTTTAATCAGCTTCTTAAACTTGGGTTGCGTTCCTTTCCAAGCGTACTCGAGCAGGTACTGAACAGATTCTGCCTGCTTCTTTTGGACCAAACTGTGCTTAGCCTTATGCCTGGAGTAGAGTGACAGAGAAGAATCTTTCCTCATCCTAAGCCCTCGCTCATCATGAACACACACACACACAAATACACACACATAAATAGAGACGTGACTGCTAGAGAAGACTTTTCCGCTGTTATACTGACACAGCGAATGATGCTCATGACACTTTCTTGTCTTATGCAACATATTCAGAACAGTAGCATGTTCCCTACAAGACACACTTCACTGCATGCTGTTTAGGAAAACAATCAGCTGGGTAATTATTTAGGAGGTGTGATGGGTGGCCAGGTTGATTATTTAGCCTATACAGTAAGATTTACACGCAAATAGGAAAATCAACTCTTTTACTGCGTCTTACACAAAGCGAGCTGCTAATGTTGTTCATTCTTGAAGAGTCCCAAACAGTACGGCGACCAAAAAGTAACATCAAAAATAGCAGCAATGTCAAGGCTTTTGTCGGCGCTGTTACTTTGGAGGGCTGTGCAGTCAAAACAGTTGCATCTGGAGTTCACCTCTGTCTCAAAGTGAGCAGGGCCAGACAGCTGGGCCAAAACCCTGCTGCTCAGCAAAGGGCATCGTCTAACAACCGCACACTCAGATCTGTCAGTCCCGACTCAGCAAGAGAGAGAGAGAGAGAGAGAGAGAGAAGGAATAGACTGTGGAGAGTCGGAGAGATGGAGAGATTAATTGGAGGTAAGACGAGAGAAATGAGCAGGTGTGGAAATGATTGAGAGATGCTATCGGGGATTTGAACACATTTGACCTTGATAATAAGAATGACTTCAGGAAATGAATAGGAATTTAACAAATTGTAATGTGTGTCAGTAAGTGCCAATTTATGTGATGTGCTGAGGAAATATATTTAAGCTCAACACGGGCTTCCCAATATAAATTCAAGAGAACCTTGAATAATAAATAATGAACCGAATCATTTGCTGGAGAGGATCCACTAGACTTCATTATTATATTGTACCAGGCATCTGGTTTATTAGCAGTTGGCAATCTGCATGTGGCCATGGCCACTATGACCAAGCGGCATAATCTCAGTGTTGTGCAAACATGTGTTGCCATCTGGCCCAATGTACATTGGCTTTGGCAGTCAGAAAGCAGGCTGCCAGGGTAGGAAACATAGTTTACTGCTGAGGACTGCACAGTATCTCTGTACCAGGCAAGTACCTGCTCAAATAAATAATGTAGCACTTATAATTAATAAGAAAACAACAAGAACAAGTCCATCAGTCCATTGCCTCCAGAATGCATCTTGATTTATAATGTCGTTGAAATTATTGCGGATGTGTTACAGAGAGGAGGGGGAATATTTGCCTAGTATTAATGCACCTCACACACACATTTTACCATCAGAGCACAGGGTCACATTTGGTACTGATTTAAAAAGTATTAGCCTACGAGTCCTTCAATATAGACTAAAGAATCCAGTATGCTGCATTATATATTATGGACTTGTATATTGGACATGGATTTTCAGCTTTTTGTTCATATATGCATAATATGCATCCATTATTACTCGCTCACATTGAGGTCATTGCTGAATAATCATCTCATATTTGCTGCAATGTCCCTGGGCTGCATTTTGTGAAAGGAATTTGACGTTACAGCATGCACAGACTGTTAAATGAAAGTTTCTGAGCCCTTTTCTTGATTCGTCTTCATCAAAAGCACATTTGAGGTCTCGCTCCCATAAGGCTGTGCTGGACGCATATCTTTCCTTATCAGGCCTGACAGCCTAATCCATGAAAAACAAAACCACTCATTCTCGCCCTGCCATCCAGAATCAGCAGAGCAGGCTAAAGATGAGGAGCACTCTCATAAAACTCTGCAATAATATTTAGCCCTTAAACAGATGAATCGGTGCTGAAAAGGAGGCATTTTCTGCTTCACTGTTGAATGCGACACAATCCTTCAGAATGCAGCAATCCACATCCTGCACGACTGAATGGATAAACTCATATGACAACTTGTCATATGGCTTTCCTCAATATTAGAATATAACAATGAATTATAAAATGCTATCTTGGGAATTGTTATATTTTTGGTTGCTGTGCAGAAGAGCGCATATGTTGAAAGTGTTTGGTGCATATTGTTAATAGTGTGCGTTGTTGCAAACATTTCAGTGCAGGAATTAGTTTTTGAAAATGATTTTTTTTTTTATTTAGAGGATGTATTGTCAAAAATACATGGACATAGAATCAAATGCATAAAAAATGTGTAATAATAATGAAGGAACTACATGACTTTAAAGGTTCAATAATTATTTGCATACAGAAAACAAACACCCACACACTACAATAATTACTGGTATGACAGATAACCAGTGACACATATCCAGATACATATGCCAGCATACTGTACAATGGTACAAGAACACAGAAAACTGCTTTAGACTCAGCAAGCAACATACTCACTGGTCTCACATACTTGTTTTTCGAAAACTGCTGCTGTATTATCAAATCTAGTGCCTCCTAATTGCTTAGCATAATATTGTAGTTTTTTCACTTTATGTGCTGTATCTGCACTCAGAGGTGATGTTCATCTGAGATCTAAAATGGAAAGAAGCTGTTATTAGTGCAGAACTCAAAACACAAAGATGTTTGCCTTTAGACAAAAGAATGAAAAAATGAAGACCATAATATTACCATAATAACACTGGTATTAATGTAAACGTTGACAGTCTGGCTCATAGACCTGCATTACCTCACCTGCTTCTTATACTCCTATTGTGTAAGAGTATACTCGTGTGCAATATTTTATAATATAAGAGGGCTGGAAAGCAAAAAAATTACATTTACTTATTGTTAGCAGCATGGCGGCACTGTGGCCTCCCTCCTCCCAGGGTTTGATTCCCACCTCAGGTCTGTGTGTGGAGTTTGCATGTTCTCCTCATGCTTGGTGGGTTTCCTCTGGGAAAACACAAGTTTCCTCCCACATTCAACAACATGCCTTTAGGCAAATTGACATTCCCAAATTGCCCGTAGTGTGTGCCCTGCGTTGGATTGGCACCCTGTCAGGGGTGTCCTCTGCCTCATACCCAAAGGCTCCTGGGATACTCACCAGGCTTCTTGTTACCCTGAGTACAGGATGAGTGGCATAGTAATTATATATATCGTACATACAGTATATTATATAAGAATATACATTTTGTATACATTACAAATTTATCACTGAAGTAGAAATAAAATATAGATAAAAAATCAAGAAAAAATCAACTCCAGCCCCCATGTACTCAGCAACGCCATGGACAGTGCATGGAATGAAGGGCAGGAGAAAAAGCTTGCGCTAAAATCACAAAGAGAGAAAGATGGAGAATGGAACAGCAAGGCCCCTCCTGACGATGTTGGCAAAAGACCTCAAACAGAAAGTGAAAAAATAAGCTGTATTATGAATATCCTTTAATATTATTATAGGGCTAGCCAGGTAGTGATGTGATTTATAGTTTTTATAATATATATATATTTTTTCTCATTGAAATGTATGATGGATTGTTCAGTTCTTTTGATGTTATCTGATATTAAAAACTTTCCATACTGTATACTATACTGGCATCTATATCTTATACTTTTAACTGTGATTAAAGAACTACAAGGATTTCAGCTACGTTTAGTCCTTTCATATGTGTGTGTGTCTGATCATGGCTCCAGCATACTAGCATACTGAGAAAACTTTATGCTTTGATGGTATCCAAGCACTAATGAAACACTGGGGTAAGTGCGTAAGTGTAGCAGCGGATTATATAGAGAAAGTAGTTTTTCCTTTTATAACTGCGTTCTATGATTCGGGACAAACGAAAGTCCCGGTTTGACTTGAACGGCCCTTGTATTAAAGGTCACGAAAGAGAGACCGGATCGTCAATGCTTGTCGGTTTTTACAACCTTGTCTACAATTGGGACACAACAGAATGAATGCTGACCTGGTAAGTCTGGAGCATGTGCCTAGTTTCCTGAGGCTAGAAATGCACAGGAAACTGAATACATGTGGCCTTTTTTCTTTTCATGACCTGAGCCTTGAATTTGGGCTTTATAAAGCTGACCTGATTAGGTCTTGTTTGGCAACAGTGCAACCTGTCCTATGTGAAGCTGTGACTCTTTCCTACTGGGACTGTGTGATTTCTTATTGGGGAAAAAAAAAAATCTCTTTTCCAGCGGTATTTATATTCCATAATTTTTAAGTGATTGAAAAATTAAGAATAAATGAACATACTGTTAAAGTGAATCTATGGGCCAACTGCACCGCATATTTTTAGACATCTTGGCCTTTTTAAGAAGCAATTGCCTTATTTTAAAATAGTGTCTCTAAAAGGTCAGCGTTGATTCTGGTAAGTTATGGCAGAGAGTGAATGTCTGTTCTGTACAGAATATGGATTTATATACACAGCGTGACCTAAAGTTTGTGGACACTTGACAATCAGACCCAAATGGGACCTTTGTATATGCCATTGCAGATTTAGTCCTCTTGTGATAAAGACCTCTACTCGTCTTGGAAGGCTTTTCACTAGATATATTGTAGGTCTGATGGTACAGTATACAGTATCTTATTACTGTGTGCATTTCTCTCACTCTGTCTACATGAGTACAACAGACACACAAACACAATATATGACACACAGAGGATTCTGAAAACCATGTTAAATAGTACTAGGGCTTAATTCATTTTTGGAGTTTTCGAATTTTTGTTTCATGCGGAAAAATCAGGAAAATCATCAAGAAGACAAAATACAGCAGAACAGAGCATGACCTGCTGTCAACATTTTAACGCTAGCTGTGCTCGCGACTTTGTTCGCGTGGAATTTTGGAATTGTATAGTTATTGCAAATCATCAGACATACTTTACCTGACCAGTACATTGTAATTGCACACTCACACTGTAAGAACATCTGTTGAACTTTGGAATGAACTAAAATTTTGACGTGTTACTGTGAAGTGCGTGGAATGAAGGTGTGAGATCACATTTATTAAGCAGATTTCAATTGCACACTCATAAGCACGTACTTAAAAAATTAATTGAATTTTGAGATGAACTAATAAAGGTCGATTTTTTTTATGATATAAGGGTGTTTTCCATTAAAATTTCAAATTATCATATCTTCTCCTCTCAAATACACCTGTGAAAACCCGAATAAGATTTGCTCAATAGTTTTTATCTGGTGTGTGCACAAGCAAACAGACAAACATAAATTCCAAAAACCATCATGATGCGTTCTATTACTCATCTTAAGTCCCCCATGTACAGACACGTCAACTTTACAGTTTTATTATTTGCATAGATTGCATTACATAGAAATCATAATTCATGGAGAATCAAATTAAGGATGTAGCCTATTTCCCTTGATTATGTAACACATACAATATTCATGAACAATTACATAATTCAACAGGAACTTTTAAATTCTATTTTTGCCTTTACAATCCCTGTTCACATTCTTTTTTAAATCTATAGTGTCCGTGTGTGTGTGTGTGTGTGTGTGTGTGTCTGTGTGTGTGTGTGTGTGTGTATGTGCCTGTGTGTGTCTGTGTGTGTCTGTGTGTGTATGTGCCTGTGTGTGAGTGAGTGAGAGTGGGAGAGAGTGTGCAGGTTAACACTCTGTTCAAGTACAAACGCATGGCTTATCCCCAGCATGGCAATTATGGACGTCAGCAGTCCGCATGAGTGTGAAATTGAATCATGTGATATTGGTCAGGGTTTTCAAAGAGAGATTTGGACGAATGTCACAGTAGCTTATATAGCAGTGTGTGGGGAAGGTCTGCATGTTTAGCCCTTGTGCCTGGGAGCAGGTCTTAGCACATAATGAAAAGAAGTGGTGGAAAAACTTACACAAACAAGGCCGAGCTGAGATGATATAGTGCATGTTTAACAGACAGAACTATTATGGTGGTGTAGATCACAACAAAATCCTGGAAAAATAGAAGCGGGTTTTACTGCTGATGAGTAACAACCATAACATACTGAAAAAAGACACACACACACACACACACACACACACACACACACACACACACACACACACACACAAACACACACACACACACA
>JAQQZT010000033.1:14126051-14138279 GCA_030068275.1 Clarias platycephalus | reverse complement strand
ACGATATCCATACATAGAGTAAAATAAACACGTTACACACAAGACGTAAACAGCGTAGCACCATTTCGGCTCCGGAGTGGCCGCTGCGTGCTACTGCCGCGCCGCGCCGCCATATAGTGTATATAAGTGAATAAACACAAGAAAAACCTAAATCAAATCAATATTTGGTGTAACTAACTACTGGCTTCAAACCAGCATCAATTGTCACACTTGCACAATGTTAGGGATTTGGTAGGTTCAGAGTGTATGATTAACCAGTTAGCCAAGCAGATACTAATGATCATCAATTTCATATGTAGGATGAAATACAGTCATTACCTGAAACAGGAACAGCTGTGTAGGAGGTTTAAAACTGGGTGAGGAACAGCCAAACTCTACTACTAAGGTGAGGTTGGGAAAGACAGTTGTAGATCACAGGGCATACATGGCAAAACTGAGCACAGCAACAAAATACAAGGTAAGTTATGAGGCATCAGCAAGGTTTCTCACAGGCAATGATTTCAAAGCAGGTTTCAAGATGTGTTGTTCAAGCTATTTTGAAGAAGCACAAAGAAACAGGCAATGTTGAAGACTGTAGGCTCAGTGGTTGGCCAAGGAAACGTAATGCTGGAGATGAAAGATCCAAGGCAACATGGTGGCAACATGGTGGAGATTTCTTGCAAGTTTGGGGCTGAATTTCTGCAAATGGAGCTGGAGATTTGCTCAGGATTAATGGTGTCCTCAATGCTGAGAAACACAGGCAAATACTTATCCATCATGCAATACCATCAGGGAGGTATCTGATTGGATCTGATTAGATGTCACTGAGAAGTATCTTCAGTTTAGAGAAGAACAAGCAGCCCCCACAGAGCCCTGATCTCAACATCATCGAGTCTGTCTGGAATTACATGAAGAGACAGAAGGATTTGAGGCAGCCTACATCCACAGATGATCTGTGGTTAGTTCTTCAAGATGTTTGCAACAACCTACCTGCCGAGTTCCTTTAAAATCTGTGTGCAATTGTACCTAGAATAATTGATGGCAATTCTGGTTATGCAAGGAAAGGATGGGCATGCCAAATACTTATTTGATTTGGATTTTTCTTCTCTTCATTGACTTACCACTTTGGTAACTGATAATAATAAACACTTTCTATTTTTGAAAACATTCTTATTTCATAGCATTTTTTTCACACCTGCCTATAACTTCTGCACAATACTGCACACATACACACACACCATCCTCATCAAGTACAGTAAGAGTAGGCCACAGTTTGAAAGGTCAGTTTTCCAGGCATTTTCATCTTGGTCTGCTCTTTAACTGTTCACTTGACACCATTCTCGTGGTGGAAGTCACTTGCCCAACAGTGGCAACCTGATTACCATCCCAAAGCCTTGACCACCTGACCACCAACCACTGCCCTGAAAGATCTGTCCATGTGCCATCGGGCACAGTGGGTGATGAATACTTGTCACCAGTGGAGAGGAAGTGGCAGTTTCTTACAGGGTTGGGTTGCCAGCTTGACACCCGTTTGTATGTGAGTAGTTTATAGTGCTCAAGGTCCTAACAGTGGCAGCCAAGCGGAGATGGGGCTTGACCCTCGGATCAGCAGTCTCTGAGCTACCCCTGCCTTGAGTACAATTTAGCTTGTAAGAATTACCAGGTTAGTGTTACAGTTACACGCACAAGATTGATGACAGATTAAGTATCTGACCTTTACTGAATACAACCTACAGAACAGGAATTCATGCAGGATTCATTGTTGTGGATGTAATCAAACAAGTAGCATTTTTGATCTCTGTGCACATGAGTGAACCTATTTGATTTCTTAAGAGTCTGCCAACACATTATGACAAGTTGATTTAGCCAAGACTCATAAAACCCGACTGCAATTGTGAACTTGTAACATTTATCTCCAAGCGAGAAGCAGTTTGATAGATGAGGCCTCGTGATCTAGTGTTGAGCGTCAGGCATCGATTCCCCTGAGAGCAAACCACCTGCTCTCTGCTTTCCAGATTGTGAAAGACACAAGTGTGAAATATGATAATTTTATCTTCAACACTCTTGTCAGGGAGAGATCCTTGCACTTCTTCACTTTGACTGAGATAAGGCATGTAGCTTTTGGCAAGGCATCAAACCGAAAGTGTTGCTATGCTGGACTTGTTTCTCTTTATGGAGAGAAACAGTAATTCTTTGTTTTCAGTAGATAGGCTTTTAATCTTCTTTTGTTGGCATGATTTAAAAAAAAGTCTTTGAACAAGTTAGGATACCTGATAAATAAGAGTTAACTGAGACTTGGCTCATAATATTCTGAAAAAAGAGCACGTATCCCACACTACGGTTCTGACATAGAAAGGCGACTATTGTATGTTTGATTAAACCATAAGACATTGTTTTACACCATGTTTCCCGATTTATACTGTAGTCCTTCTTAATAAAACACATTTATTGATTACGCATAAAGACTGTACATTTCTGTTACACCTCGAGTGCTAAATGAGTTAGCCTCATGATCAGAATGGCATTAATGACCTAATCTATTTTAATCATGATGTCCTTGTGACAATGTGCTTAGGCAACAGTTTGCATGTCTAGACAAAAGCCATGTTCCTGCTACAGATGTCTTCGCCCACAAAGCCTGCCTCAGCCTCATCAGCCAGAGTCTTTGATCTCTTCTCTCGGTTTCCCCTTTGTCAATTTTTTTTTCTGAACAATAACCCCAACCCCCCAAGGAGAAGCTGAAGATTATCCAGACTTGTTTTTGAATTTGCCTTTTTACAATTGAGCATTACCCTTTTTCCTACTGATTTACACTGATGTATATACTTACGCTGTAAAACATACAGTAGTAAGGAATGCCTATGATAGTGGCAGCCCTTCACTTTTTTTATGCGCTTCCTGAACTCCCAGTAACAAAACTGGAAGCTGCTAGAAAATTCAGTCAAGTGCTTTACTGCTTTATTTTCCTTATGATTCCCTTCAGCCATACAGTAGGTTCTGGGTGCTTGTGTAAGCATTCTTTATGTATAACCCAACATGATGGAGTAGTATTACTGCAAGGGCTGAAGAGTTAGTGAGTCATGCTTCTTTATTTTTCACACTGCAAGCACTGCATTGAATTTCGGTGCTGATATCTACACTTCAGAGCACGATGTTCTCATAAAATGAGCTTTAGCATTACCACAATTTCAATGCTTATTATTTATGAATGTTCATTATTTTGTCTCGAAATATGATCAACATGCGTCTCATACACTTGTTTAACTTGCTTGCTTAATCTTTAATGACTGTCCTGTGTGCTTTTTGTAGTCCTCATTGTAAATGACCTGTATCAGTATCTACTGTATGCACTCAGAGGATAAAGAGTGTGTTCAGCTTCCACGCCCTAATCAAACAGTTTTCCCCAATTCCCACTGAGATAAGTGACCGCACGGTGGAGACTGAATCAGACTCTGACCTTTGCGTAGGAGTAAAGTCACCTCCGTGCTGAGCCAGAAAGAGGTGCTGCTGGGTTCTTTTTTCGTCGCTAACGCAGAAGTGTTGGGTTTGTGTTTACGGATAGGAAAGGATGGGGATTGCATGGCGGCTGCCTGTCGAGCATGCCAACTTCGCATTTAAGACAATGATGTGAATGCCGGCAGCTCTGCAGGTGGGCACAGCAGGCCAGTGGAGCTGCATATGCTCTACTGCTGCCAGCACATTGCCGGCAGTGTATTTTTGGGGCCAAGCTTAACAGGACCGTGTGTACTCCGAGCATGGAAAGTGCTTCAAAGGCAGAAAATAGCCTCTCGCATGTTCGAAAATTGGTGTGATTTCACTGTTTGAGTTTGAGCTCTTTAGGGGGTTGGGCACACTGTAAATATTTAGAAACAATAACACATTTGTGACAAAGATAGGGGGGGGGGTTAAAGAAATGGAAAGCGTGAGATCCGCATTAAAGGAGCTAATGGAGCCTCTGGCATCTTGTGGGTGTAATGTGGGTGTCTGTAAGCTAATGCAATATCCCTACTCATGAGAATAAACACCTCAGTTCTAACAGCTCAATAATAATTCACCAAGCTTTCCTTCTGATGCAACTCATAGTTATAGCCATTCACATGACCTACAAAGAAGTGAACAAAAGAAGGGTTGCAAATACAGGTGTTTAGCAATGTCCACGTTTTTCACTTTATATCACACAAATGTAGTGTAAATGCCTAAAGCCCCAAAAGCCTTTTGTGTAACTTAGTCTACAGATAGAATCATTATCATAGATCTCAGGAAGAGACATGAGCCGAAGTATTAGATTATAGTATTAGATTGCATATTAATCCTCATCTCTTGGCTGTGATCCATGAAACAATTAAGTCTACACACACCAGCTTTTTCATTAGGCCCTGGTGGGGCATCCTATGTTCTTTCATTGCCACACACAGAGTGACCTTCTGGAATGATGTGGGTGGTTAGTACTCGCTCAGATATAGCGTACACCATTAAAGTCAGGCCATGTGTGACATTCGACACATCATTTTCTCTGTCATTCCATGTGCTGGCAGTTTCACAGTGTGTGCATAGATACGGAACTCATTCTCTGATTATTGCAGAAAGTCACGCAGGACTCTGCACAGCACCCAATCATCCCAATAAATGAAGGCATTCAGCGATGAGCCGCAATCAGACTCCCACCGAGCTGAGCATGCATTTCCACAGACATCTCCCTCATTGCAGCCTGAACCCGACGCCAGTGATTAATTAATACAGCAGGCAAATGACTTACAATATTCTCTCTTCTCCAAAACAATTTGATCTGCCTAACCGCTACAGAGCAAATGGTGGGCTCACATCAAAGGGTCATTATTTTTTTGCCCTCAGCTTAGTCAAAATTTAGAACTCAGGCACTAACACTCAGATTAAAGAGCTGCTGAGAGCGTACACAGTACAAAACAAATTTGTCTCATTTCACAAAGTATATATTCAATCACAAAGAAATGTTAATATATGAAATTCCTAAAAGCACAACGGAAAGCGATAATTGTCTATTGTTCCACCTGCAGACAACATAAGCAGCATAAAATCATTAGTGTGGAATTCCCACTGAGTTAAAGTGAATCAAATTTAAATCTGTAGGAGTAAACCCTAATAATATTACTGTGCACAGATTAATCTCAGGAGATCATCTAAACTCTCTAAAATTAGGGCAACGTGAATCAACATGGGAGCAGATGCCTACATATCAACTTATTACAACCTTGTCTTTCAAATCTCCCAGAGATTCTCAGATACATAATATAATGTTCACATTTCTGTGATGATCAACTTCAAATGCAAGTGGCACACATACGTCCTAACAGAATGAGTCAAGTCTGTTAATAATTATATGGATCCAGACATCGCATGTTTTTTGAGCGGAAATGAATATATTATATAGTCAGGTCCCAAAGTATTTGTTTACTTTAAAGATAGACTTTTGCCTCTATGCAGCACCATACCAATATATTGAAAATAAAGCAAAGATTGAAGTGTAGACTTTGAGCTTGAATGTAATTAAAAAAAAAAAATTATTTGTAATACTTGGATGCAGACCCCATGGACCTCACCAAATTCAAAATTTTCTCCCCCAACATGCTTTGTCAGGCCTTTACTGCAGCTATATTCAGTTGCTGTTTGTGGGAATTTCTGTCCTAGGTTTTGTCTTCAGTAATTGAAAAACATGCTTTATTGGGTTAAAGTCAGGCCTTTAAGTACATTCCATTTATTTGCCTTGAGAAGCTCTTGGGTTCCATTTGTGGTATGTTTTGTGTCTTATCCATCTGTACAGTGAAGCACCATCATTATAAGTTTTTAGGATTTGACTGAATCTGAGCAGAAAGTATAACGCTACACACTTCAGAATTCATCCTGCTACTTCTATCACAGCATCAATAAACAACAGTGACCCAGTTCCGTTGGCAGCTGTATGTATCATGTTTGACAGATGATGGAGACACTTCTTGATTTTAAACTTTGACAATGTTACAGCTACCTCCTTGAGAGTGTTCTTGACATGATGTTCTGACGGGGGTTTCTTCAACAAGGAACGAAATCTGTGATCATCCATTTTGTCTACTGTCTTCCAGGTCTTTTGCCGTAACTGAGCTCACCAGTACCAAATATACCAAATTGTTATTTTTCACCATTCCTAGAGTTTTGCAGCACACTGTTGGTCTCCTTCACTTGCATCAACAACTCTTTAGACTTTAGACGAGTTCCAATGAACAGCTAATACTGTAAATGGAAATTCAACACTTGGAATTAACTCGAAACCTTTTATCTTTGTAATTTGCCATAAAATAACCAGGAAATAGGCTACGATTAACCATTCAATCTACTTATCAGTCCATTGTGATGGTGTACAGGGACAACATTACAAAACTTCTGTCACTGTCCAACTGCTTATGGAAATGTCTGTACTTGCATTAAGAGATATTCTATGTACACTATATGGACAAAAGTATTTGGCCAAATCTCTAATGGCATTGTACCCAAATACATACAGTATACATCTATATGGAGATAGTCCTCTTTTTGCAGCTATAACAGCTTCCACTCTTATTGGAAGGCTGTACACAAGATGTTGGAGTGTTGCTGTGGGAATCCATGCCCATTCACTCTGTAGAGCATTTATGAGGTCAGGCACTGATGTTGGACAAGAAAGTCCAGCTCACAATCTCCCAGTTCATCCCAAAGGTGCTGAATGGGGTTGAGGTCAGGGCTTTGTGCGGGTCAAGTTCTTCCACACTGAACTCATCAAACCATGTCTTTATAGTCCTTGCTTTGCACACTGGGGCACAATCATGTTGGAATAGAAAAGGACCTTCCAAGGTTTGGAAGCATAGCATTGTCCTAGATGTCTTGGTATGCTGAAGCATTAAGACTGCAGTTCATTTGGAATAAGGGGCCTGGTTGAAAATACTATTCAAGTTTCAGGCATTTGATTAATTATTTATTTTTGCTTGATTATTCGGCACACCCACAATTATTTGGTGAGGCCTTCCCAGGGAGAATAAAAACAATGACCAATAATGTTTAAAAAAGTTGAAAAAGAACCTTGTCAATTTCTTCAAGCTGAATATTTTAAACCATTTGTTCACTCACTCATTGTCTATACCGCGTTATCCTGTATGCAGGGTCACAGGGGACCTGGAGCCTATCCTAGGAGACTTACAGTAGGGCACGAGGCAGGGTACACCCTGGACGGGGTTTCAATCCACCAAAGGGCACACACATACACACACTCACATTTTCACACTAAGGGAAATTTGGGAACGCCAATTAGCCCAATCTGCATGTCTTTGGGAATTGAACCCAGAAATACATAAGAGTATTTGTCCAAAATAACAACAGTGTATTGATTAATTGATTTATTATTTATTTATTAGTTAGCTAGTTAGTTAGTTAGTTAATCAAAGAAGTAATTAGCTTATTTATTTCAATAACAAAGTGTTAATAAAAGTCATTAATGTAAAGGTTTTTAGTTGTCATTTGAAGACAGTTATTGAGGTTCATTCACCCACCTAGGTGCCAGAAAAGAGAACAGCCATAAAGATTGTTGTTCCACCCAAGCAGAAAGTGTGATTTGCCCTGTCAATTCAGACCACGGGTTTTCAATAGGTGTAAAATTTTAAAACTGAGATAGAAATGTAGATTTAAATAGTTCTGTGCAGAATCACAGAATACAGTTCTGTGCAGAATCACCCTGTGTTTTTAGCACAAACTTTGTTAGATAGATTTATTTTATTTTATTTTATGACTTTATTATTGAGTCAGAGCAAAAACATTTCAGATTTTCAAACATTAGTATTCCACCACAATAATTACAGAAAAATATGGCAGAAAAGGAAACAGGATATTGTGTAAGAAGAAGCTTCTGGGTGTTGCATACAAAAAAAGATGCTAGTTAGCTATTAAATAAATAATAAAGACCTTTGCTGTGTGTATTGGAATTTGTAGAAATACCATTGACAAATACAAGTCAATAAGAATGATGGTTATTCAAGGAAAAGTTAAGCAGTTTTTCAACTCTTTTAAATGGGAAGAATTGTAGCAGTTCTATTACACAATTTTTTCCACTTCATTTTTGCAAATTCTCATATTTACTGTTTCACCTCTTTCATGTGGTGTCACTTCACTTGTTATGGTTCAAATGTTTTCTTATTTCACACTTTTCACTATATTCCCTATGTGTACATATATATGAATGTCCTTGTCCCAGCTTTGTAAAGACTACAAACCAATGGAGCACTGCCGTCTTATTTCAAGCTACATCATGCTAGAAGAAGGGCTTTCCAAATGGTATTATTACGGTACCTCTGGACAAAAATACCTCAACATCAGACTTGCTCTTACTAACATCTAAATTGGAGTTATTATTTTTTGCAAGGTGGTGAAAGAATGACTCGATACTGATATTTAACAGTAACAGGGCAATAGAGTTACAGAAGTGTAGTTAAATTCTCTTTATGGTTGAAATATTAATATTATGCTGCTTTTGGAAAGTTAATGCAGTCTACTTTTAGTGTCTAAAGCAGGCTTGTGCTTTCTCCTCGTCAAAATTCCACACCACGCATGATGAAAATGTTTGAACCTGGTGCCATATTTAATGTGCTGTATGATGAAAAGTTCATTAACTGCCTTGATCTTGGCATGGGGCAACTCGTTTTCTGCTACTGCCCCGATCAGTAGCTGAAAACAATCACTATGCAACAGTGCAACTATACAGCATCTTTAGACACCCACAATCTTACAACTTTAATGAAGCTGTGTCGGAAGATCAGGTCTTTCTTACTCTACTCTATAGGCTTTTCTTCTGCTCCGAGAAGATGGTGGCTTTAAAGCAAGGATCAAGTAAGTATCTCTCCTGGCCAGTCATTTAGATACTTGGGAAAACGGAGGAATCAAAGGCTGACTTATTACCCTTCGCCATCCTCCTCCTCTTTTTCAGCTGACTCCAAATAAAAATGGGTTCAAGTAAGAAACACACAATTAGACTGAACTCTGGAGGAGCATGAGCCCTGAGTGTCCCCCAGAGGATGACTAAAGGACACACAGTCCCTCTCTTCCTCCTCCTCAGCACTGCCTGTGGAGAAACAGCACCTCATACATTTGCTGCAGCATGAAAACAGTAAAACAAATTAGGGAAAGAGTGTAAAGGAGACCACAAATTAACCACCCATTAGAGCGGTAAAATGATCTTGTAAAAAGTTATGTAGTTCATCATAAATCAAATTTTGTCAAATCAAATTATTCAATTTGTTTCAGGATATGCAAGAGCAGTTTCATTTATAGCATTATTGCCGAACTGCTTTATTATGTAGGAAAGGAACATATTGGCGCAAGGAACAATGAAACTGTACTTTAAAAAAAAAAAGAACTTAATCAAATAGAGTTGGAGAAAATTCTTCTGATTCAACACATCGGAGCCAGATGGAACTAGTGGTCCATCACAATGTGCTTGACAACAGGGATTTGACAGCTTCAAAGTGCAGTTCAAACAATTTTCTAGAGCACTTTGATGAGGTGGAAGAAATACACCATTGTAAAAACCTATATTGCCTTCACAGCTAAATTATTTAGCATTTATGACCTGAAAACATGCACTGTTTCACAGAAATCCACTGGGTTATAGAATAATATTTACATCAGTAGTCACTCAAGTCTATGTTCTGATGATTTTGCTCTTTGTCTCTACAAAGCACATGCTTTCTATATTTTGCAGTACAGTCTGTTTGGATGCAAGACGTATCTATGACAGGTACTGTAACATAAAAATCAATCACTCACCCTGATCATTGATTCATGGGCATGGAAATGAGTAACATGAGTTTGAAGTCCTTATGATGTAGTCTTTTGTAAGTACAGTACTAAGAAACAAA
Source organism: Clarias platycephalus (assembly GCA_030068275.1). Taxonomy (NCBI): domain Eukaryota; kingdom Metazoa; phylum Chordata; class Actinopteri; order Siluriformes; family Clariidae; genus Clarias; species Clarias platycephalus. The sequence goes on along the minus strand of JAQQZT010000033.1, from coordinate 14,128,410 downwards.
AGGGTACATAAGGAACGTATTATGTCAAATAAATTTCATATGGAGATTTTACACACAAATTGTCCTAATGCTGGTGAAATACTGAATAATGTTGATCTAGGAGCCCTTCTTCCATTTATTGTTTTTTGTTGAAATCTTTTTGACAGCCGCTCTCGAAAAGCACGCTTTTCTCTGCTTTTTCTGATGTCTGGGATTTACACACTTCTGTCTGTGAAATATGCACAGAACCTAATTAAAATATGACTGTCTGCTTGCTGGGTTGGTTTTAGAGCTGAGAATATGCTGCAGTGTGCGACGCTACAATTCCTGCAATTCAACCATTAACTGATATTTTTCCGTAAGATTAAATCAGCTTTAATCAACCAAATAATCGTTGCTTTTAAACGTATAATGCGGTCTGCATGGAAAGATCAGCTGGTTTCATAAAGAGGCATCTGGCTATTGAGAGACCTGCGACTAATTGTTAAATAAAAAAGCTAATCGTCCACTTGGTGCACAGACTATTCAAATAAAATGAAACATTAGGGTGGAGTGCAGCAATAAACAGCACAACCGCTGTTAATTTTCTCAGACAATCAACATACCACAGCTTCCCAGAATACAGGTACAGCACATACTGTAACTACTGTGTTAATGAATAAATAAAGACAATAAACCAGTTGGAGGATCTCCACCTTCTGCAAGGTTGACATGATGTGGATATTTCTGGAATCAAACAACCATGATGGAACGGATAATAATAATAATAATAATAATAATAATAATAAATGCAATTATTCATCTTCTATACAATTTATTCTGTACAGGGTCATGGGGCATTGGGCTGTGGGAGGAAACCGGAGTACCTAGAGGAAGCCCATCAAGCATGGGGTGAACACGCAAACTCCACACACACACGGGCCCGCAGCGGGAATTGCTTACCCTTTGCTTAAGCGGGAACCCTTGACTGTGCAAGTACAAGGCCACGGTTCTAAGCAATCATTTGTAAAAAAAAAAAAAAAAAAAAAAAAAAATATATATATATATATATATATATATATATATATATTGAGAGCAGTAAAATTTGTGAAACACATATCTGTACAGCATGGGTGGGCAAAGCAATTCGCATCAAAAGTTTCCTTCTACTGGACCTCATATCATCTGTACTTTACCCAGGAACTCTCACAGACATGGGTAAGGGGCTCTTTTGTTATCAAAAGAGCAGCTTGGTGCCCTTCATCAGGGTTCTGTCTAGAAATCAATACAGCAATACGTTGTGGCAGAGCAAAGAACTTTTGACTGTGCGTTCTGTCAGGGAGATCATCCATCATGTGTAGTAATAGAGGCCCTGAAGACTCCGCTTGCTCCTTAGGTCTCAGTCTCAATGTCAGCAGAATGAGGATCTGATCACTTCAACATCATTCAGTCCACGGCGCTAGTGCTGGTGTTATTGACCAGTCTACTGTGTCGAGAGAAATATGGTAATTGCACATGAGGACAAGTGTTCATTTTATCTACTGTAGGATTTCTGAAATACTGCTGAAATGAGCAGCAGCTATGATCGCATGATGCTGAACTGAAGAATGACACACTTAAAATATGAGAACACTATGGAGATCTAGTGAATCAGCTCTGTGTGTGTGTGTGTGTGTGTGTGGAAAAGAAGTCAGCCAGGCAACACATACTGTGAAAACAAACAACACTAATAATGCTGACCTGAATTCTATTGTCGTGTTCAGCTGCTAAATATTTAGTTGATCATCAGTTCTACTCCAGATGGAAATGCAAAGTTGTCCAGCCTGAACACATTACGCTCACATATGGTAGGAGAGACTAATTCTAATTTTTTTTTTCAAGTCACTAATGAACAAACTGTTGGATGAGTGCAAACTCATCTGAGTGTGTAAGTTCTACTGAGTCAGCAGCATATAATAACAGCACACAGTCTGATCTCTCGTTTGTAGTTACTGCTCAAGAGTTCCTGGGCGTCATGTGCTCAGCATTGACAAGTTCACACTGCCCGGACAGCACCTCCTGCAGGGGGTCACATGCCATCTCTGATAGCCAGGATTACAGCCAGGATTACAGGGTTGACGGATAAAACCTGCATAGATTTTCACATGAATTTTAAGCAAAACGCAACAATCTTTTGGTCACGTCAGTCTTCATCTATAACCCATGTTCTCAGTAATTGTAGTAACCCCCATTTGCCTGTTTGAATGCTAGAATATATCTGTGCCATCAAGGAAGAAAAATAATCCAGAGGCATGACCATTGGCCACTATGCATGATGGGTGCATCCAGAGGTGGAAAGTAATGAATTACATTTACTTGCATTACTGTAATTGAGTAGATTTTTTGTGTACTTCTACTTTTT
>JAQQZT010000033.1:14092261-14109118 GCA_030068275.1 Clarias platycephalus | reverse complement strand
AAGGTTATAAGGTTGAAGCTTGTATAAAGAAAAATAAACAAGAGGTAAATTAAACCACTACTACTATAATACCAAGATTTGTCAACGGGCTTTAATAATTATAAGAGAAATCTGTGTGACCTCTGTTTGCTCTCTTTTATTTATTTATCTATTTATCTGTGTGTTCGGTTCGCAAGTCCTCCCGGTGCTTGGAGGGTTTCCTCCAGATACTCCGGTTTCCTCCATCAGTCCAACGAAATTGAGATAATGAATGATTCTGAATGATGTTTCCAAATTGATCTTAGTGTCTAAGTGTTTGTTTGATCATGTATGTGTCCTGCAATGGACAGACACCCCACCCTGCCTCATGCTCTGGGTACATAGAGGCTCCAGGCTTCCCACAACCCTGAGCAAGAAAAGCAGTACAGAAAAGGAGAAAATGAGTGATTTATGTGCCAGGAATACACACATACCTGTATATCATAATAACGTTTTGTAGAGCAGGAAGACCATGGTTATGTTCAACAATTTAAGAATTTTTGGCTCATTACCCACTGAAGAGTGATGCTTTGGGGGTGTAAGATCAAAAGATTACAAATCAGGATTTTTTTTTTTCATGATAATTACTCCTGAATGAGTCAGCAACCATGGGTCACTTGTGTACTTGATGTTATACAACTTGCTATACATAATGCTATACAAACTCCTAGTGTGTTGAAGGAATGATTCACGTTTGTGTTTGTGTTTACATTCATTTAACCTTCAAAAATCTAATTTTTTTAAAGACTCAAAAAATTTATATATTCACTCTAAAAATAGTTTGGGCCGCAGTGACTGTGACTGCGCAGTTAGTATAAACCTAGTGTGTGTGTATGATGAGTAAGCAAGCATTTGAAGTTTTTAACCATTTTATTGTGTGCATTGTCCAGAAAGTCTCATTTTATTGCCTCAACAGTCTTTTCCAATTTCCCCACAGGAAGCCTAATGCCTTTGTTGGGCATTATGGGGAAAATAAAATAAACTGCCATAGCGTGGTAACAAACATCCTGTGGCCAGGTACAATGTGAGGTGCAGTGGTTGGAACCAGAACAAAGCCACAATGGGCCATGACAATGAGAAATACTACACAGCTGAAAAGAACCTTTTTTAAACGCTTGTATTATTGGGCATTCTGCTAGCTTACTGAGTCCATTGTGCCTCTGTGCAAGGTAGACTAAACTGTATCGGCTTTTGTGGAGATCAGTCAAGCTCTTTGACATACTTGCTCAATGACTTCATATGGAATCAACTCACCCCTGGGGCAGGGGTAGCTTAGTGATTAAGGCATTGGTCTACTGATAGGAAGGTCACTGCACCACCAAGTTACCACTGTTAGGTCCTCGAACAAGGCCCTCAACTCCCAACTGCTCAGCTGTAAAATGAGACACATTGTAAGTCGTTCTGGATAAGGGCTTATGCCAAATGCCGAAAATGTAAATCACACCTCAAGTCAGTGGTTCCCAAACATGGTCCTTGGCGGACTACCTGCCCTGCACATTGTAATGTTTTTCCTGCTATAACACACGCACTTTAATTTAGGTAATGTTGGTAATTAATTAAACAGGTGTGCCAGGAGCTGAGAAAACACTAAAATGTGCAGGGTAGGTGGTCGTCCAGGACTGTCGTTGAGCACCACTGCCTCAAATAATCGCATATGTATCATGCACTTATTGAATATAACATTGAACAGAGTAGTGTGAGACATTGATCATATCTACTACAGCACAGAATATTTATAGTCAAGCCGGTTTTACTGACCTAATATTTAGAATAGAAGGGCATCATTTTGGATGTAACTGTACATTCAGATTACCCAAGTGGTTATGTTTCTGAAATCTCTGTCTAGTGCATTAAATTCAACATACTAAATTCAAGTGAGTGCAGACTGCTACTCAACAGAAATGACACAGATTGTGGTCTCACCTTTTTGAGATTGTGGCATAAATGTGATAATAGCTCTGTTGTACTATTTGAGGCCAGACGTGCGCTGATTGAAACATTTAAAATGTGAGCATTATACTGAGCATTTTGTATGAAATCTGACCAAAAATCATTATTAAGCTCAAATTTAGGTATTGAATTTGAATTGAATATTTTCCAGTAACCCACTCTTTAAGCTCTTAATGTCTGATCATTTTGCATTTTATATGCCTTTTCCTAAATTCCATATTACTTTAATAGAATTATGACTTCATATTCTGTACAGTGTCAGCTTTACATGTGGTGTCTGGTTTAAGCTTTGCTTCTGACACCTCACCTCACCTTCATTTCTGCAACACCTTCGACAATTCTCAGTTACAGTCAGCCCAAACACTTAAACACACCCAGGCCTAACCAGACATCTTTTGAACTCGTCTTGTTTCTTATTCCATCTTGTCATGGTGTATTTTTACTCTTTTGGAAGCTCAAGATCACTGCTACCTCTGAGAGTTAAAAAAAAAAAAAAAAAAACACAAATTTTAAGAAGGTAGCTCTAACACAACTGTGTGTGTAGGGAATTCCAAATGGTGAATAGCTACATGTTGCGTCTATGAATATTGAAGTAGATACAATGGGCAAGTGTGTATGAGGAACATGTAGCTGGGTGCTCTGTTGCTGCAGGCTGGCCTAAATCGATTGGAGGAGAAACTGCTGATACGGCTGTGTGAGACTCCACCTCCCCCTGACTCAGTCGCTGGAGCTGAAAACATGAACAGGAGTGCTGACTTCTGATACATGACCGACACACAGAGAACGCTTACCTCTCTTGCCTGGTTCTCTCTGCCACACTGCATGCCTCTCAGCTTTCTCCCTCGTTCTCCTGCACACTCACTGCAGTGCTCAGCAGACCATCTCCTGCACTCAATCCTCTCGGTAAACTCCTCCTATTATTTCCTGAACTGTACTGAAAGTGGACTGATGCTATTTAGGCCACTTTAATATCATATGACTAAAAGCAACTAATAGTAAGTCTTGCTATGAATAAATGAAAATGAAGAAGGGTCATGCCAGTGCAACCTCACAAACTCTGTATCATTAGGAGTGTCAGAGTAAATATTCTTTCTAAAATAAAAAGCGCATCCTCATATTATTACATATAACTGGTCTACCCTTGTTTGCTTTCTAGAGGTTGTTATGCTCTACAATAATGCTTGTAATGATGCTATGAGTGCTATGTAATGATGTCAGATAATTTCATTCATGAATGTGTGAATATGCCCTTGATTAAATGGATGGATGAACAGATAGATAGATAGATAGATAGATAGATAGATAGATAGATAGATAGATAGATAGATAGATAGATATGTACATATATAATAAAGTACTCTATCATATCTGTGTCTGTATTAAAACAAATCCTTTAGGATTTATAAAGAAATCTATCTACCTGTCTACCTACCTACTTACTGTACCTATCTATCTATCATAAGGGAGCAAGCACTATGTTGGTTGTGATATCATCAGTGATTATTTGTGGCCATCTACTTCTCAGTCTCTTTCAGTCTTTCTGAATTTGAAAAGAAGGTTGCCAACATTGTCGCGTGTGATGTGCTTGTCATGTTTCCTGTTAAAGTTCATTGCTACCCTGAGAAAGCTTCCCGACCCAATCATGTGAATGAGTTCAAAACACGAATTTTCTTTTTTTTATCAAAGGCATTCTTAAAACCTAGCTGAAAAAAGAGCAGTCTGAGAGCAAAACACGATTAATGCCATTTTCTTACTTTCACTCATTCTGACACAAGGTTGTCTATGCTTTCTTTGAATTTCAAACTTCCACATTTAAGGCAGCCAAACTCAACACATCTTGAAAGCTCCTCACATTGCTTCTCTCTGTCATGTGTTCAGTGAAGCGAAACTACCAGCTAGGCAACATATCATCTGCTGAGTGTGAACTAAATTCATTTGGTGGATATTTGGAGAACATTAAAGCAAAGAAAAATGACATATACACTCTGTTATTGCTATTACAGTTACCCCAGCATTCATGAACTACAAATATATGACACATGCGTCTGTGACACTCACTCACTCATCGTCGTCGTCTATATCGCTTTATCCTGTATTCAGGGTCGCGGGGACCTGGAGCCTATCCCAGGAGGTTTAGGGCATGAGGCAGGGTACACCCCGGACAGGGTGCCAATCCATCCCAGGGCACACACATATACACACACTCACTCTGGGAATGCCAATTAGCTTAACCTGCATATCTTTGGACTGTGGGAGAAAACCCACCAAGCACGGGCAGAACATGCAAACTCCATGCAGAGACGGGAATCGAGCCTGGCCGGGAATCGAACCCAGGCCCTGGAGGTGCATGGCGACAGTGTTAACCACTACACCACCGTGTCAGTGACACATTTGGTGAAATATTCTGGAAAGCTGCTTTGCAACAATGACCATTGTTAAAAGCGATATATAAATAAAATAAAATGTTATTTAATTTAATTGAAATGGGACATCATTCCATTTGGATGTTGTGTGAGCATTATACTACTACCAAGTTTTGTGGGATACGGTAGTGCGGCCTTCTGTTTCACTTTCAAATCAGTACTTCTCTTTTTTGCCTTTTGCTCCTGCTAGCACTAGAACTGTTTTACTTCAGTTAGGAGTTTTGCAGCACTCACAGTAATATTTTTCGAAAGAAAATTTAGCAGAGAGAGAATGTTACAACACTCCAGAGATGTGTGACTGCCCTTTGTACCAGAGACATGAAATACACGCAGTGTCTGCAGGAAGCTGTTGTGTTTGCTTCACCTGTTTTTTTTTCCCAGTTTTTCATTGAGATTTCTAAACTCTATTGAAACATTATGATGGACGACTGGACATTATAAGACACTACATGTAGTATGATAAGGTGTTGTTGACAATTAATGAAGTGAAACTAAAACTGGTAGAGAAGTGAGCTGATGTTGCTGTAAACTAAACTGTTGGTATTGTTTTAATGTTTGATTTTATTTGTTTTAATGATGATCTCCTGATATTCAACAATCTTTGTAATGAAATATTTTAATTTGAAAAAAAAAAAAAAAAAAACACGTTTTCCTGTCTGAAACTTATAGCTTTAACTCAACAAACGTATTCTTGATATTAAATTTATATAATTGCAGGCTGAATTATTTATTATGACAAAAAATGTGGGAGGTGGAGTTAAAGCATTTTGCAAAATCACAGAAAATTGATACTGATACTGTATAAGTATGGAGACTTTTGGGACACCCTGTAGTGATACTGGGGGAACATCAGTGTTCATGCTGGGAACTTCAGCGATACCTGGAGAGATGTGTTTGGTAGGAGTGGCCTCTTGAATTGTTACTCAAGCAGTGATGTTCTAAGCATTCTGTGCAAGAGAGTGTATCAAGAGAGTGTGTGTGTTTGTCAACAACCACTTGGGTAAAGAGAAAAGTAGAGCTGTCAACTGTTTACCAATTCGTCGAGTTCTTTTACTAGCCAGTACTTGGTAAACTCAGGAGAACCATTCAGCTTACTCAGAAGCATCTTATGTACGCTACTGGACTTCAAGCACAAGAGGATGGAAAAAGAATTTCAGATGACCTGAAAGATGTTTTCTCAAACACTTCAGGAAAGAAAGATAAGACCCCAAACTCTACTGTGCAAGTACAATGGATTGGTGATCTCTACTGGGACATTGTTTTGCTGTGGAAGGGGAACTTTACTGACATCCCATTCTTTCAGGAGGCAGTGCTAGAGATTTCTGGTCAGCTATCTCTGTCCATCAGAGCAGCAAGGCTTCAAGTGAAATTTTGCCAAAGATGTTAAAATCACTGGGCAAGGCTGGGTTGTCTGGTTAATACACCCGATCATTGATACCAGGTTCAGGGGACGAGTAACCATCTGCTAGTTGAGGGTTTAGGAGGTAAAATGCATGTTCCACCTAGACAATGAATCAGGTCTTTCTCTTTGAAGGCTTATGGGGAGTCATGTACAAGTTTTGTGTTTTGAGAGTTGTTTTGTGTTATGAGAGTTGTTCCAGTAGTTGAGGGTATCTGGGTCACTACTATGCGATCTATCACTAGTGTAGTGATAATGTGAATAATTTTCTAGGGAAATGCTCTTGTTCCTCTGAATTGAGAGGAGACCATTTAATTGAATTGGGTGCCTTAGAAACATACCCCTGGACAGCTCCAGCTTACACTGAATCAGGCTTGTTTTACTAGATGGAGACTCTGGGCCAGACCTAAGACCTGCTGAAGAGAATATATCACAGACTGACTAGGGAGCAGCTGGGCATCCTGCAGGAGAATCTGGATTCTGTGGATGGGCTTAGAGGAGGACAATAAATAAATGAATTATTAAATATATATTAGTGCAGCTATGTTGTAGCTACCGATCCTCCCACTGTCAATCGTATTAGGTTAAACTAAATATAGTAGATGCATTTTGTCTGCATTTTGCCTCTTTTAGTTCAGGGATGGGGTGTAGCCAACAAATATAATTATTAGCAGCTATAGGGCAATTGTATACCCATGCATCATATGTGGGTAATGACCATTGAAATAAAAATGCACAAGAATGTGCATTCAGAATGTGAACACACAGCAGACATTACAGTAGAGGGCATCTTCACAATCAGTTCAGTACTCTGTATATTATTTTATTATTTGTTTTCTTGACTAACATGCCATGGAATGCTACAATACTTATTTTATGGGCAACCAATTCTTAATATTAAACCAAAGCCAGTAAAGTATAGCTTATAGATTGTTGTGCACAGTCGACACAATGATAATGTGACATACCCCAGCAATCTGAACAGTCTATTATTGATTCTGAGACTCACAGTAGCTGAATCTGAATCGGCTGCTTTAATGAGTTCACAAAAAAAAAGCTCCTGCTCAGCCAGTTGTTTGCAAGAACTGACACTAAATCAGCAGTTAAATAGAATAACAGTACTACGCTAGATCAGTGCACTCCAGTAGGGCATTAGTCAGAGTGCTTGGTTTAAAGATCTGGGTCCAAAATCCCACCGCTGCTAATAAAAGAGAGGGAGAAAAAGACAGAAAGTAATTTTTTTCCGTTGGATGAAATAAAAATAAAAAATGTGAGAAAGCAAGAGAGAGAGAGAGAGAGAGAGAGAGAGGTGTGGCATAGAATAGGTGGGAATCCAAATCCTAGCACTTTCTCTTTCACAGAAATGCACACAGAACAAACCTAGATGTCTGTGACAACAAAATCAGTAGCATAGGTTTCACTGCAACCTTCCGAAAGCAGTGTAGCATGCATTGCTTCAGAGAAACAGGAGATTTGGACAAAACAGCCTTCGGGCAAATGCCCATGACTAGAGCTGAGCAGGCATATCCAGATGTACCCAGAAACACCGGAACAAGACATTGTGACTCCTCCACTGCAGGTTTTATCAGGGGTTTTAGAGTAATATTGCCACAAATACATTTAAACTGAAGTGTAAACTATAATTTCTTTTTGTTATTGCTGTTATTTCTGTCTTCCATAAGCTGTGAAAACTTGGCATTTGCCCGTGCCACTTTTTTGACAGCGTAGTCTGTTATAAATCCTATTAGGTCATAATAGAAACTGTTTAGTTTTTCTAGTTGTTTTTGAGTGATGTGTAACAGTTGAAAAGAAATAACAGCAGAGGTCCATTATTCACAGAAAACTCATTTATTCATTCATTCTTGTATTCCCCTTATCCTGTACAGGGGCTCAGTAAACCTGGAGCCTATCCCAGGAGACTTTGGGCACAAGTCGAGGTACATCCCGGACAGGGTGCCAATTCCATCACAGAGCACGCACACACACAAACACCGGGCAATTTGGGAATGCCAATTAGCTTGCTTTGCTTGTCTTTGGGAGGAAACATGCAAACTACATGCACACAGACCCAAGGTGGGAATCGAACTCTTGACCCTGGAGGTGTAAGGCCACAGTGCTAACCACTATGCCACCATGCCACCCCTCACAAAAACCTATAACAATACCGTTAATCATGATTGAAGGTTTTTAATTATTATTTAAAAATAATAATTTGTTGTTGCAATACCCTCATTGTTGTCCTCAGCAATTCTGTTTGATCTGACATTCTGGTGGGATACATGTTCCACTGCCCCCTGGAGTCCATTCTCACATATGGTGCAAGTAATCAAGGAATAGATCTACTGTATACGAACACAAATTTTATACTTCTGTGTTCACCTGTTTCTAAGCATATGATGTAGTAGTCTCTAGTAAGTTCTCTAAACCCCTCATATTTCAGCACATTTTTACTCTATACATTTGTTATGCTCATTATAGCACTGCATCAAAGCTTTCAGATTACAGAATTATAGTGTCAACGTTCTTGTGACCCCATTGATGAAACCCATGGAGGAACAGGTTACGTATTTTCTGGATACACAACATTTCTGCGCCTATAACCAATCAGCATTCCCCTGAAGGATTGTCGATGCACAGCGTTGTAGATATGCATGGCATGCTGTTAGGATTTTAGAGAACTGCACATTAGTCCATCAGTGCATCTCTGCGTGCCATGCTTACATATGAACCCCTTTTCAGATATTCAAAAGTATAAACCCACATCTGATGTATGTTAGCTTCAATACATCCAGGCTGAATTGGCCTTCAGGGTTTTCAGTGGTGTTTCTTCTTGATCTAATTAAATACAGTTATGCGGGAAATGATTGGTATGTTTATTTAGACAAATAAATTCAGCTGTAGATCTTATATATTCATATACTCTCATATATTCTGACAATTCATACTAAGTCAATGTCTAGAGCAGTGTCTCTGGTTCTGCAGTACTGCTGCTGTACTGCGTAGTCAAATATTTCCTCTGTTAATACATTTAAAATCTCCAAATTAGCTTATAATTTTAATCAGGTATGCTGGGGATAGGGAAAAAAAATATGCAGTGTAAAGATATGTGGGGCGGGATGGAGCAGCAGTGCGAAACACTGTTCTAGCCCTTAAATTTGCACTCAGTGTTTTCAGTGTCAAAATCCAAGAATAGTTTATCCCTCAGATCCTAAAAAAAAATTACCCTTCCATGTGTCATGGCAGATTGATCATCCAATAAAGTTACAGTGTTCACAATTTAATTTCAAAATAAACTCTTTACACTTTATAATAATTCGTACGCTTTTCTCTCAGTTCTAATAGTTTTTGTTTATTTTTCCATGTTTGGAATCTGTGTCTGAATGAGTGTATTGGCATCATCAGGATCACAGATAAAACAAAATGTATGAAAAGAGGGATTTGTTCGTTTATATTTAGAAATCACTTTATTTTAACTAACCTTATTGTTTTCCAGGGTTGCACGGTTATTTTGTCTTAGCTGCTAAAGCACAAAATTTCTATATCAGTCATAATGCAGTTTGGTAATATAGTGTGCTCCACATAACTCTATGAGCTTTACGGTATGTAAAGACACAGAATGATGAAGGTCCTAGCAGCCCTTCCCTTCCACCATTTTGTCCGTCTTCGGCTCCTAAATGATCACATTCTGTTCATGATACCGCCCCTTTACATGTTGATTCAGGGAATGCTTCAATACTAGGTCATTCCAAAGTTACAGGGCCTCAGAAACATTACTGAATATAACACCAACAGTTTTACTCCTGGAGAACATGGATTTAAGGGGGAAAAAAGAGAGAGAGAGTGAGAGAATAGCGCGACCATTCTAAACCCTCAATTATCACGGATTTTCAACCAAAACAGACCTCATACTGCACTGACACACTCAGACTCTTGCAAAGCCCAATCTCCTCCCTCTTTTCCACTGAATATTCATGATGCGTTAATTACTTATGCTTGTTAAGTGGGAGGTCAAAGTAAAAGCACCATGCAGTGACCAGTGTTGGAGTACGTTACTTTTTAAAGTAATTAATTACATTACAAAATTAATGTCTTTAAAAAGTAATCAGTAACATTACAGCGTTACTTTCTGATAAAAGTAACTAGTTAGAGTACTTTCCCATTGCAGAAAATGGGATTCCTTTATGATTCCTCATGCATGTTGTTTTAGTCAATACCTTTATAATTATTCATCGCGAAGTTTGGCCCATAATCTGTTAATTACTAATACCCCTATCTCACCTACATGGTTTTGCGCGGTGGCCGTAAGTACAGTTCATCATGACTCGCCGCGAGTTTTGGTGCTGTGATTAGGCTTCCATCTTTCCGCGCTTCGGTCCTCGCATAGTCAAAGCGCATAGGTGAGATAGGGGTAGGAATAACAGCAGGAATAACAGAGGGGGGCGGGTTATCGGGGGCGGGTTTGGAGGACGATTTTCACACACACAATCAATAACGGATTGGGAATGACTGCTGTCTGGCTCAGGAATTGGATAAATTGTCTGAATAACGGATTACATTTTTGAAAAAGTATCTAAATAACTGAGTAATGGCGGAACTAACGTGTTAGATTACTCATTGCATCAAAAAAGTAATCCAAAACAAGAATACTTTGTAATGCGTTACACCCAACACTGGCAGTGACTCACCACATTCACGGGTCCACTGCTGTCAGGTTCTGTATTGTCTGGAAGCTGTATAGTAACAATAATACTCTGTTCAATGCAGATCTGCAAATGGTGCTATTAAAAATGTACTGACTGTAAAGGCTCCGGTGTGCTTCCTCAGCTACATGTCATCCAAACTGGGTCAGCCCCCCTCCATCCCTCTCTCAGTCTATCTTCCTGCACCCTTTCTGCCTCTCTTCCTGAAAGCTCTGCCTGGGAATTCTCAAACAGCCACAAAGCAGCACATGCTACAGGAAGTCTCTCTGCTTCTGTATTATCCCCCCCCCTCCCCCCCACTATTTACCATGAATTTGTCCATGAATCACCAATACATTCTAAGACAACTCTGGTATAAAATAGACACATCAAACAATGTTAGCCCTTTTTAGGCCACAGACCACTTACGTTTCATATAACACCTCATCATCATCTTCTTTCACTGAGAAAACGCATCGTTTCGTCTTTCAATTTTGAATCTAAGTCAGCCATTAGACGAAGATCCTACATGCACTCCCTTGCATTCAGAATGTAAATAGTCTATGTCCAAAGGTTTCTGGGATGTCTGCTCTAATAATCAGTAACACCCTGTGAAGTGATTGTTCACCAGCTATAAAAAAAAAAAAAAAACCCTGTTTGTTCAGGCCCAATAGCTATCAGTGACACTGAAGCGTGGCTGAGAGAGAGTAGCCCGAAGACAGTGTTCTCTGAGATCTCCACCAAAACAGAGAAATAAACAAATCCACAAAGTCTAGGAGGTAAGCTATACAGTTTATGTAGCTATTTAAAAAATCACAGCTGCTCACCATCCTTAAATTAAACTATGGTGCGAACTGAGAATTTAAACAATTAAGTGTATGTAGCCTGCATACACATAGTATAACTATCATTAACACTCATTCAGAATTAAAACGAACAAAATTATCTTCAGGTTTTAACTTAGGGACATATAGGGACAGATAGGGACATTTACAAATACCAAGAGTCCGACTTTAATATCTGTAAATGTTTTACACCTTTCATTTCTGTACAAAAATTCCACACTCTTCATGAAAGACCACTTTTGTTGGTAGGACTTAAACATTTTACCTGAACATTTAAAAAGTTTTTTTTTGTCAATAAACAACTGATTTGAAACAGGTCCCTAAAAATTTATTTAGCTAATTTGAATGAGTCAGAATTAATAGAATAGCACAATATTTCATTAAACACAAGTATATTTACTGTTTATCTGCCACACAACTTTTAAACTCTAATCAAGAACTGATTACTTATCATGACATGTTATTTTTTCATATGTCTTGCAGGCATGTTATATTCAAGTGGGTGGTAAAATCGTACAGTACACTAAGGTATTTCTTTTAATTGTAGCTCTGGGCATTCTGCAAGTAGTTATTATTAAAAATGTTCGAGCAGTGGTTATTTAGTGGGTAAGATGTTGGACTTCAGGTTGAAAGGTTGTGAGTTCAAATCCCAACACTGCCCAGCTGCCATGTGCTAATGTAAATCAGTCTGGATAAGGGCTTCTTGCCAAATGGAGTAATTGTATAAACGGCATAATAAAGAGAACTCATACCCAATATATTTAATTTGTCTCTTTTGACAGTCTCCAGCTTTCCATCAGCTTGTACTGTAGTGTGAGTGAGGTCCACACTGGGCCCTAGATCTGCCATAGGAACCCTGTGAGTGTAAGGCGGAGCGACAGGAATGTAAAAGCAAACAGATCAACGTGTGCAGCTCCTGTCACAGCTGTCTGCTGTTAAATAATGGCTCCTGCTGATTCCACCCTGCTTGTGCAATTACCCAGCGCTCTAGAGACTCAAGTGCAGACTCTCCCAACACTTGGATAATGATTCTCCACAAATTGATGACACCCGTGGCCTCGTTTGCTCAAGCTAGATTAACCTAAGAGAGAGTCTGTTTTTTTCTGCTCTATGAGAACTGAGTGGGTGAGAAAAAATCAGAGTGAGTGCAGCGACTGAAAGGTAAAACTGATCACATACCCAATTTGTCAAAAGTCTATAAGTACTTGATTTCCTTTGCTAATAAATATTGGAGTTTTTGTTAAATGTGCACACCGTAAATTAAAGTAATTTTGTGCATGTGTGTGTTTGTGTGTGTGTGTCTGTGTGTGTGCGAATTTCTGCCAAACATTCTGTGGACTAAACATGTGACCTGTGCAACAGATGTCTCTTGCCAATTAAATACAATTATTTTACAATACATTATAACAGTAATCTAATAAAGTAAGTAGTATTGGTAACTTATTACAATTTCCTTTTGCAATCTAACCAGCTCTTAAGTCAATCTTTAAAACTCCATTTAGACCTAAATGAAGACATGCTATGGACTTCACACACATGCACAAATTTTTAGGATTCAAAATGTTTCATTATTTAATGCACTATGCCACCATATATGCGTAAAGTATATATAGTAAAGTAAATAATAGCTTTTTGGTGTAAAAGTGAAAGTATCTATGGTACCATCTGTTGCCAAAGTGGAAAACTACAGTTTTAGATTTTTGTTTCTGCTCATTATTTTACCATTTGCTTTATCAGCATGCGTGCACCAAATCACATTCATCACGATTAATTGGCCTACTTAATAGATTAATTTCACAGCAATGGCAATAATCATGAAGAAACAAGGAACAGACTAGGACTGTTTACTTTATCTTTATTATGAAGTGCCACAAAATTCCTGGTGCCTTGTGCTTTTACATCAGTTGAAGACTGGCTCCAAAATCGCAGTACATGTTAGATCTATTTCATTCAGAGTTCCCCTGATCAGGAGTCATCAGATTAATCAGTTGTAAAAAGTTTTTTTTTTCTTCAAATAAGTATGTACACATAGGCTACATCACCTCTTAAACTGAGCATCTCAGATATTCTTCATTTATGATACAAAAACTAAGGTCAAACTAGTATAGTAATTTCTACCTGAATCTAGGGTTTTGTGCTACTTTTAAGAATAGGAAGTGCTTTTAGCAGTAATCTGAGGGACACCTAGACTGGAGAAATGCAGGAATCTTAAAGCAATCAAAGTCTGAACTGCAGTAGAAGTGGATTACAGACCAGCTGTGCAAAAGGTTCATCTTCCCTGCTCCTGGCAATCTTCGTCATTCTTTTGAGTTAACTGTGGAAGCTCCGTTCTGTCCCTCCCCTACGCCACCCCCAAACTAGGTGTTCCAGAGATTTGAAGAATGATACTGAACTGCTTAGAGCAGAGTTACAGCACTTCAAGCCTACATCCTAAAACTACGTTTAAATTAGAGGCAGGCAGTGCATAACAGCAGAGCAAAGGAAATTGATTTATACTTTTGTTTTTAAGTCTTGACGACTCTCTAACACTACACTGGCATTTTCCCTGATGTTGTATTTTTTCTGTTTATTAGGAGATCAAAACATACCTGATTTTCTTTTCTTTTTTTTTTCTTTTTTTTTTAGAAAAAGCTGCTATAGGCAACAGTTCAAAAATACCATGCATTACATGATTATTGCTGTATATATCCTTATGAGAATCCCCAAAATATTGCCCATTGATACTACCTAGGTTTTGGCAAAATGATAAGCCTAAGTGTTATGACATTGGCATAGATTCTTTTTCTTTTTGCATGCATTACATAGGCATATGAAATCAAAGAATTTGGATTTTTTTTGAAAATCAAATTGTGACTGAATTTGAATGCTTTGGCATGTTAATAAAACTGGCAAATAAGTAAATGAAAGTGCAAAACATGATGAGAAGTAAACACTTTGCCCTTCATCGGAAGAAAACAAAAATCGAGTCTAAGAGTAATAAATAAATAAATAAATAGATAAATAAATAAATAAATAAATAAATAGATAAATAAATAAATAAAATGTCAATCCATCCATCGCGGGGTCACTTGCAGCAGTATAATAATATCAAGTGATGTGAAAAAAATGTTATTGAACAGCATTTTGTCACTCAAACCTTCAGTGTGCAGGAACTCTTCCTCGCTGCTGCACTCTCAGCACTGAACTCTGAACAGCACACCGAGCCTCAGTATTCCCTTAGGGTCAAAAGCGTCTAGAAGAGCCAAGGCTTTGCTCCGCCGAAGTCACGCCTGGAGCGGCGAAAGTGCGCCCTTGAAGCACGCCGACTCGTAGTGTTTGTTCAGGTACGACTTGAGCGCGAACGTCTTGCTGCAGCGCGCGCACTTGAAGTGTTTGAAGGCCGAGTGCGTCTGCATGTGCGCGCGCAGGTTGGAGCGATCGGCGAACGCCTTCCCGCAGTGCGCGCAGCCGAAAGGCTTCTCCCCCGTGTGAGAGCGCATGTGGCCCTGCAGCAGCCAGGGGCGGCTAAACGCTTTGCCGCAAACATCGCACTTGTGCCGTAGGTCGTGCGTGAGGACGTGCATGGCCATGGCCGGCATGGACACGTACACCTTGCCGCAGGTCGGGCACTTCTTTGCCATCTTGCTGTCTAGGCTGCGGTGCGTCTGCTTGTGGCGGCTCAGGTTCGACGACGTGGCGTACGACTTGCCGCACTCGGTGCACGTGTGGCGTGGCGGACTGCGCGCTCCTCCGGACGCTCTGCGCCGTGAGCGGCCATCCGTAATGAAGAAGGCGTGCGCCGTGTAGCCGCCACTCACTGCTGCGTCGCCGTTGATCGAGCCGCCCGTGGTGTCCGAGCGCGGACTGTCCGCCTGGTAATCACTGTGAGCGCCATCATACAGGGGTTCCGGAGAGGGAACCTTAACGGCGCCATCAGTCTCTGCATCATACACCGCTGGGGTAATGTAGTCCCTAATGTAACCTAGCAGGAAAAGAACGAGCACTTTCATTCACTTATTCACAGTCCAATAAAAGCGAGAGAAGTGAACTTTCATATCCTCCCTTTTCTGGTCCCAATATAGAGTTTTACGCATAATATGTAACTAACTGAAACTATCTTTGATTACATCATATGGCTAATTAAGAATGGCACTGGGATCTTTTATGCTTTTTATTTATAGTCTCAATTTTGTTGTTGCTGCATTTTGTTGTTAGTACAGTAAGTGTCTCAGTTTTTTAAGATCCGATTTTATTTGGTAGCCAGTCTGAAAAGCAACTTTCTCCGTCGAAGACACCAGACAACCATATAACGCGTGGTTGCCTGTTGGAGCATGCACACTGCAGTATGAGGAGCACTGACCGTCTATTTGACCGACACTACATTATGGACTCGAGTTACTCCAATAAAAAGCAATGAACCTGTGAACGCCCTAAAGCAGGCTGTCAGCAAGCAGCGCGCAACTAGGTTACCTCCAAACCCACAAGTCAAAAAGTGTGTCAAAACATAACACCACCACATGGATTGAATATGACAAAATATACGCTTTAGAAGACAAGCTGTTGAAATAAAATTATGTCATAGCCCGTGCATGCATCCTTGTCATCACTGTCTGTGATGCATTGGTGTCTGATTAGTCTCCAGCGACTGGCTGGAAAGTTAAAAAGGGTTGAAATAGGTTTACTCAAAATCCATGTCATTACATGTGATTCGATAACTTCAGGCTTAAGGATTAAAGTAGCTGGTTTTGTCTATCACCGATTTGCACTTAGTGCCACAAAAGAGTGCTGAGTTGACAGAAACGCACGGCAGGAGAAAGGTGTGAGAAGAGATCTGAACTGACCTTTGTCGTGGATCCGCAGGTTCAGGTCAGATCTTGACCTGCCATAGGCGCTCTCCAGCTCTGCGCATGAGAAATCATCAAGCTTCACCTTCTTTACCAGGAAAGACCTTGGCATGTTTAGAGCGCGCGGCACACACACGCACACACACACACACACACACACACCCTTCCACTACGCTGTCGCTTCTCTCAGTTTATCCAGAACAGAAGAGGAAACGGGGACACTTGAAAAATCCTGGACCCAAACCGGACAGTCACACAGGAACAAGAGGAAGACGCGTCCTCGGTTGAAGTCTCTCTCTCTCTTTCTTTCTGTGTGTGTGTGTGTGTGTGTGTGTGTGTGTGTGTGTGTGTGTGTGTGTGTCTGTCTGTCTGTGTGTGTGTCTGTGTGTGTGTCTGTCTGTCTGTGTGTGTGTCTGTGTGTGTGTCTGTGTGTGTGTCTGTGTGTGTGTCTGTCTGTGTGTGTGTCTGTGTGTGTGTCTGTGTGTGTGTCTGTCTGTGTGTGTGTCTGTCTGTGTGTGTGTCTGTGTGTGTGTGTGTCTGTGTGTGTGAGAGAACGGGGAGGAGGGAGAGAGTTCACTGTGATTGTGAACAGACCCTGTACAAGTGTGTGTGTGTGTGTGTGTGTGTGTGTGTCTGTCTGTCTGTGTGTGTGTCTGTGTGTGTGTGTGTGTGTGTGTGTGTCTGTGTGTGTCTGTGTGTGTGTGTGTGTGTGTGTCTGTG
>JAQQZT010000033.1:14054066-14067587 GCA_030068275.1 Clarias platycephalus | reverse complement strand
ACTCATTCACACACTATGGTCAATTTGGGAACGCTAATTAGCCTAATCTGCATGTCTTTGGACTGTGGGAGGAAACCGGATATTTGTATAAATATATTTGTAAAAATAGTATATTAATATTTTGTAGAAAAAAATCTAAGTTTATTAAAAGTTACTAAATGCTGTAAAGTTTAACATTAAAATACTGTGGTGGCCAAAGGTATTGAGCCAAAAGTGAAATTAAGTGTCTTAATGACACTAATTTAATGATAATAATAATAATAATAATAATAATAATAATAATAATAGTAATAATAATAATCTAGACAATATGAATATTTTTTTATTTTATGCAATTAAATTGCTATAAAAGAATTTATATTTAGTCTGAAGTCCTTTATTCTTCAAAACCTGACGAATCTAGAATAGAATCAAGAAGCTGTCTGCAGTACTCTGGTGTCGCTTGTTCAATCCATGCCTGCTTGATTGCTTCCTGAAGACCATGTACAGAAATTTGCCAAAGAAGGTATCAATTCACATGAGAATTCCCTAGTTTTAGCTATTTTATGCAGAGGGGGTTACTCCAGCTTCAGTAAGTAAAAGTCCTGCTAGTGGCTATCTATGTTGAGAGTAAGGTACTGTATGTGCCTCATTGTGTAACCATAATAGCACAGAGTATTTTAGTAGAAGCTGTGAATGGATGGTTGTGTTATCAGAAATGAATCAAACAAGTAGGCTATTGTGTGCATTGTTATGGTTAGAATGTGTTACAAAGATAAAGATTCAAGAGAGACTTCGAATAAATGGCATAATGGATAAGTACATTCAACTTAAAGTCTGGGAAGTCTTTGATATAACCAGTATGTAGTTCCAGAGATTCATTTTTAATAGGAATATTTTACACTATTGCACTATATTAATATTTGCACTATAATTATAACCAACATGGTGGGTACACTTTGAGAAAACGTCTTGAAGAGTGCTTCACACTTTGCAAAGAAGTCGACTGAGCAGAACAAGGGAACAGGGGAGCTAATAACTTGTCAACCTGAAGTCATGTTCAGTAAGCATACAAACATGCAAGGTGTGCCTGAATACAGCAGCTGATTAACTCAATGCAGAGTACTCCTTGTATTTAGTCTGTATCAAGGTTCTATTATGTTATGTTCCTTTCACAAACAACCTGTTCCAGAGGTCATTTGGGATCTGACAGTGAACACATCCACAAACAATCTTGGTATGATTGTTTTACATTTACATTTGGGCATTTGGTAGATGTTCTTCTCTAGAGCAACTTACAAAAGGACTTTGAAGTTACCGTCATTGGGTAGGTCCTTACACCTTACATCCTTGGTTTTGGTCCACACCTGAGTGCAATTGCTGTGTTTAGACCTGATCAAAGAAGCACATCAAGAGGGGTAAACTAACCGGAATACGATTTAACTGGACTGAACAAGGTGGGTGTGGAAACACTCCAAGTCTAATTACTCATTAAATACCCTCTGCTAACACCAAAATATTACTGTCATGTAGTGTGATATCTCTTAGTATTAAAGAAAGGTGACCCTATCCTACTGTTCTGAGAACAAATTAGCATATGCCTGTAGGTGGTCTTCATGGTCTTGATGTGTAAACCATAACAGGATACAAAAAAATAATAATAATAAAACTCTATAGCATGAGGTAGGTGTACAGTATTTTATGAACTTGATAATGGCATCAGCCTGCTTCATATTGGCAGTAGAAGTAACAGGAGCGAATGTTGGTCATTGTCAGCATTCCATTCTGCAATTTATATATGCTGAATCAATTTTGGACAGCGACATGGAGAAATGTTTGGAGAGGGTGTTTGGAGAGTATTAGCAAATTAATGTAGCAACATTATGAACAACTGACATTCTCTCAAGAGAGACAACATTCAATCTGTGACATTTTTCAACTCATGCTCAACATTTATCATCATACGCACATTTGCTTTATCTAGCTCAGGTTTTTTGCAATGAAACAGCTAAGCAAACTGAGGAGGCCATTTAACCTGGTTAATAGTGGATAGGCATATGGAAATGGTAGCTAGGGCTGTGTAACAATTTGGGTAATATGACACTCAAAGAACAAATGGTGCACATGAGCTTTTTATTTACCCTTATGTCTTTGGCAAAGAAGTCAGTCATTAACATAAAACTTTTTAAAGCAGAAAACTTGGCAGCTTCCCAGCTTGCTCACAGCTTTCTACTTTACTTACTCTTGGCCATAAACATACACTCAGCTTAGTGTTCATGGGGAGAAATAAATAGAGAGAAATACGAATATTAATATAGATGACAAAAGAGGGTTGAGGTGGTCCACTATAATAATCAGAAACGCCCTCTGGCATGTACTGTATTTACTAGAGCTGTGAATCATACTGTAGGTATACTGTTGGTTCGATTCAATTCTATCTTGGGGCATTGCGATTTTTTTTATTTGATTCAATGGTACTAATGTTTATTGTTTAGTTTGTCTCAGCTATAATTTTTTAAAATTACTAAAAGTGTTGAAATACTATAATACTGTGAAACTTGTGGTGGTGATTTTGTAAATATTTTGTCTTATACAAAGCAATTATCTTTGTTCCTGCCATTTGAAACTTTCCCTAAATAGTTCAAAAAGTGTTAATCGATTTCTCAATAAAAAAAAAAAAGTTTTTAAATTAATTACTAATACTGACTTTTATTTTATTAATTAAATTGATCTACACAAGATCGATTCAATTGTGTTATAAATAAGATAATATCCTGCCAGTCCCAAGATGTGTCTCACCTTTTTGGTCACGGCAAGGACTCACAGTTCTCCAGTCTTATCAATTTGGGTAAGGGCCAGCCCATGGACCAAGTGTAAGTGTACACAGATACAGAACCTTCGCCTGTCTAATAGCTCATCAATGCTGCTTATGTCACTGTCATTTGTTATTATAAATTATTATGTAATCTAAATACATAATAAATAAATATTTAAATAAATATCAATGCTGCGTATGTCACTGTCATTTGTTATTATATATTATTATGTAATCTAAATACATAATAAATAAATATTTAATAGATGTGTAAACCTCTGGATTCCACATGATACAATAAAAAGTCTACTCCAAGGTAACAATTTAATATTTGATAGTACCATTAAAGTTACATATTTAGTCTCCCAGTGGTATGTGAACATTTTTATTCATAATTTGGGGTAGACATACTGTACCAGTAAGTCATAATAATGATGATGAAGTAAACAAGGCCTGTTTACTCACTCACTCATCTTCTATACCGCTTTATTCTATATTCAGAGTACCCGGAGGAAACCCACCAAGCACGGGGAGAACATGTAAACTCCATGCACACAGAGACAGGAATCGAGCCTGGCCGGGATTCGAACCCGGACCCTGGAGGTGCAAGGTGACAGTGCTAACCACTACACCACTGTGTTGCCAGGCCTGTTGACATCTTTTTTTTTTTTTTATTTAATCATACCAGTTTGCGACAATAATTGATTTATAATACATTATAAAGGATACATAATTTTATTATTGTTGCCTTAAATAAAATTAATGTTATAATCCAAACTCAACGAAATAATATTTATTTACTGTGTAGTCTGAAAAACTAGATTTACTATCCATGAGATACAATATTCTGGGTAGAATGATTTATTGCTTAGAACCTTGAGGAATACACAGCTGTTTATATTGTCTTGAGTCTAGTGTGCCTCTCTTACTATTAAGCTGCAAATATCACTGCAGAGATTTCCTCAGAAACCTTACAGTAAACTCTGACAAGAATCAAAATTATATATTTGCAGATACAACTGACCAACAATGTGAACAAAGCCAGCACATCAAGCTCACAGTTTTACAATTATTATACACCTTCTTTAAATAAGACGTGGCAAGTGGTTCTTACTTTACCTATAATTTCATGTACTGCTCTCATTTCTGCTCCAGCGTCAACCAGTCAACAATATATTGATAAACCAAGGGCACAGGTGAAATCTCCATGAAGTCACCTTGCTGTGATTGCACAATGACTGCAGGGTTCTTGATCAGTGGAGCTCAAGCTAATTATTGGAATTTTAGGCAAAGCAACGCATTACTGCACCTCCTCATGGAGCGGACAGCATTACCCATACTAATGCAATCACCCTATGGCCGCTGAGCAGTGATGGTGATGAGGTTGCAGCCTGAAGATTTTGCCTGATTATGCAAAGCTTTGTGAGGTGATATGGATTAAGAATAGATGACTTATTACTGAGTTGCCAAGACAGCGGCATTAACAGGACAAGTCACAGATCCCATTTGACTGTGAATTACAAGGCAAGGTTGTAATATTCTGTCTTTTCAAAATGGACAGGATAAAAGCAACAACAGGTCACATTGTGATGGTTTTATACAAAGAATGTAATTGAATCATGGAATTAAAGTGTTCATATTACCTGTTGTATGTTGTTATAGTAATGTGTTTATATTACCTGTTGACATAATAAATAATAATAATAATAAGAAGAAGAATTACTTCTGGTGGCTTAATGGTTTACACGGTCACCTTGGACCTCCAAGGTTGGGGGTTTGGAGGAAGCTGTGAGGTAAATAAGATCCAAGTGATGACAGTTTCAGAGTTGCACTGTTTAGCTAATTCTTCTGGCTGTCCTTCAAAACCTGAAGTCTACCAAGCACAAATGCATCACTGATTATGTTCAGATTACCTTTATGTCCAAATGCAACACAGACGGGTCTAGTGAAAAAACAGAAGTATGGTTTGTGCATACAAGTAACACTTACAGTACGTGGGGTGTGCATGTTCTTTCTGGGCTTACTGGGTTTTCTCTGGGTAATCAGGCTTAACAAGGCTGCGACTCAATTTGAATTGTGAAAAATTTCTGCGGCCAACACAAACCTATACTCAGACACACAAGACTAAGATAAATGAAAAATATTAGTTATGATTACTCTGTAAAAGAAAATACTCTATAAGTAATATTTTATAGGAATTTTAATCCTACAGTAATTATAAAATTGAAAACTTTTCATTTTTGTTATAAATGATGACTCGCAGTCTACCAGCAGCAGCCTTACAAATGCTTTTTGGGAAATAATGGTCTGGATGGATAGAGAGATAATTAATTGCTCATTATTTATGTCACACGTTAATTTGAGCATATAAGGTGCACACTGAAAATTAAGATAATGCATTGATACATTTATATAATTAATATAACTAAATTTATTTATAAATTTATAAGTAAAATTATATATAAATAAATATTATAAGTGAAATTAAATATCACTAAATGTATATAATTTATATAAATTAATACATATATAAATATAATACATAATACAAGTATAAGCATATGAAATGCTGCAATTAGTCCTCTGTAAGTGTTACTTGTATGCACAAACCATACTTCTGTTTTTTCACTAGACCCGTCAGTGTTGCATTTGGACATAAAGGTAATCTGAGCATAATCAGCGATGCATTTGTGCTTTGGTAGACTTCAGGTTTTGAAGGACAGCCAGAAGAATTAGCTAAACAGTGCAACTCTGAAACTGTCATCACTTGGATCTTATTTACCTCACAGCTTCCTCCAAAGGTTTGCAGACTTCTGTAAGTTAACAACCATCTGTATCTTTTGTCTTGAAAACTCTTTGGTTTCCTGTGGTGAGAGATGACAAAGAAATGCTTCTGAATTCCCTTTCTATCACAAGCTAAATTTAGCAAATCCAGAAGTTAAAATGTTTTTGGACATCAGAGCAGCGAGCCTGATTTCAGAATAGCTTCTAACTTTCCCAAATAGATGGTGTATATTAAAGTATTTTGTCCAAGTCATGGTTTAAATCTATGCTTTCTAGCTTGTGATAGAAAGTGAATTCAGAAGCAACTGGCATTTCCAAGTTGCCTATAGTGTGTGTGTGTGTTTGATTGTGTGACCTCCAATGGAAAGCCACCCTATACAGGATAGGCTCCAGACCTCCTGTAACACTGTACAGGATAAGCGGTTTAGAGAATGAGTGAGAATGAAAGTGTGTATAATGATTATTTTGCTCATCTAGAACTCTATAAAAATTCCAAAATTGTCTGCTTCTATTGCATGTGTTGGAAACAAGTATTTATTGGCTGGTGAGTGATTTCTTCAGCAGCTGATAAAAGAAGAAATGTGATTTCACACAATGATGACCATCAGTCCTCACTTCACCGTTAACACCTTTTACAACAGCTTTATGGCCCAGCTCTTTATCTGCCTGCTGTTATTTCCTTGCTCATTTTGCATCTTTCCCCCTTTTCTTCCCCCCTCCCCAATATCTTTTTTTTTTTTTCCTCCTTCCATCTCTTCAAGATGGTGTGACAAGCTGCCAGGATGAAAGAGAAGTGGAATGGGAGGAGGAAAAGGCCAGAATTGAGCAGAGAGCTGAATCTCATTCACATCTCCCCAGACTCGATTGTTCATCCCAAGTTGGTGAATACCATCATCCTGCTGTGGATTTGGGATTGATTTTAGCCAACAGACAGAAGCCTAGGGGCATGAGCAAAACTCAAGGAGAGAGCAGTTCCGTGTGATGTAATAAACTGGGATACAAAGCCATTAAACTGGCAAAAAACTGTATTGCCTTCAGCACAACCTATCGATTACAGCCCCATGATGTCATTTTGGCTGAGGTGCTTCAAAATGGAGACATCACGGTAAACAACACCGAGCCTATTGCACAAAGATTCCTAATGGGACTCTGTCACTGAAAAAGAACTAAGATTCTCCAAGGATTTCAATTTGTTTATGGCAGAAGATTTAGATCCTGATGGACTCGTTACAGATACACATTTATTTTATGCCAACTTTCTATTTTAAAACTGGGAATTACGCACTACCTGGCTGGGCTGTGAGCTGTAATAGAACACAAAATATGGACTGCCTGGAGTAAGGCACAACGAGCGGACAACAGCTAGGCATTTCTAAAAAAAAAATTTCCTTTGTGTCGTCTCAGAGAGCGTCCTGAGGGTGAATGTCCCAGCTGGTTACTCAGACAGAGGTAGCAGACAGTAGCCTGTGTGCATGCATGTGTGTGTGTGTGTGTGTGTGTGTGTGTGTGTGTGGAGGGAAAGCTGCCCGGTGTGCCTGATCTAATCCACCTGCCTGTGTTGGACTGCGCTCTCCCAGCTTATCTCAGGCTTATAGGAGCTCTCACTTTTGTTATAGCATGCAAACAGCAAATGCCTAATTTTCTACTATTTGTATATACAAAATTACTTTTAAATGGTTGATTATTTAAATGTTCATATGTCTAGGACTAGGACTATTTTGTGACAAGGTCCCCTAAAGCCCTAAGGCATTATTGGTTATGCTGATGGACAAACCATCTGGTGAAGCTGAATCTGCATAATTTGAAATGAGGGTTTGGGGTGGGGTTGGGGCGCATCATAAAAATGCACAGCTTTTTTTGTGTGTGTGTTTGAAAAATAGTGGCAAAAGCTCAGCTATTACAGCTGATAGACATATATGCAACTTATTATGTGTGAATATGCTGCTTGTAATAACCCCACCTCACCCCTACAGTACCAGACACCCAAGAAAGGTGCATGTACATAAGGCAGAATTTACTGTTTAGGCAGAATTTATCACAGGGTAAGACATGTGGAGGAACACACTGTCAACCCTCTTCCACATACTGTACGTGCTCACAGACATTGGCTTGTCCTTCGATAGATGGGAGCCAAACAAGCAAAAATTAAATTTTTCTGCTGCACCACTCAATAGCCCACACATTTTAAAATGTAACAAAAAAAGACAATGTTTAGTTGTCTGATGACTTGGTAAAATAAAGTTTACTTCATTTATTAGTTTTTGTGTAAGCACATTGATCTTGGATTTATTTATTTATCTATTTTTTTGCTTTGCAATAATAATGTTGCAATAATCTTTGCAATCATTTCCGGCTAACTCCTCATTTAGTGTACCCTATGTGAAGAGAACATGTTCATTAACCTGTTCCCTTCGCTCTTTATGCCCTCCTTGAGAGCTCTTAGCCCAAATTGCACTGAAGTGCCAGTTCAACATCTTAATATCGAGATAGACCTACAAAGGAGAGAAGAACAAAGAGAGAGCAGAAGCCTCTTCTGCATGCGTAATGACAAAGAGGCCACCACTTCAGACACCAATTACTCAGGCATACAGGACAAACACACAAGGGGAAATTTGGAGGTGGGCAGTGGGTTGGTACTGACTGAGGGGAGGCTATGAGATCATCTTCCTGTAGGATAAGGTACTGTATAATCATTGGGCATTAAGTTGAGCAATTATTGGCACCATGAAGCGAATATTTGTTGGGGGATCTAGATTTAATTTAGTCACTATATCAATCCCAAACAAACTTGCAGCCCTAGAGGCCTGACTTTCCCTGATAAGACGCGTGCTCCCAGCTAATCCTGATTACAGAACCCCCTCATGTACAAACGCATATGCACACACACACACACACAAGCACACACACAAACACATACACGCACAGTCTAGCGACCAGGATTGGCAATGAAAGATGAATTCATAAATCATGGACAGACAACAAGAAAACTTGAAAAGAGTATGGTTATGTGTTTCTATGTATGTATTATTGCTAAAGGGTAAAATAAGACCCAATTATTGCTTCTAAGGGTACCAGATGAAAGCCGTTCTCTGTGTCATTGCCTGACTAGACGGTTTGTGTGTGCGTCCGCGTCTGTTGTGCTGATCGGTAAGAGTGACAGGGAAGCATCAGGCAACCAGTGCTCATTATCTGAGATTTGTGTGTGTGTATGTATATGTGAGTGCCTTAATGTATTCATCCAACCATTTGGATGACTGTGTGCGTGTGTTCACCCTGCATCCAAATGCAGGGGTGTGTGTGCGTGTCTGTGTGTGCTTTCGGCCGCTGATGTATTCCAGCAGCCATGTGGAAGGCTGGGCCGCTTAGCATGCGCTACAGGTCTCTTTTGTCCCCAGAGACAGTGATGAACGAGCACTTCCCTTACATAAAGACCCGAGTGTCACACACACTCATACACACACTCAAACACACATATGCACACACTACCTATCTATCCTCAAATTCAAAAGAGGCTCTAATTAAAATGGTTTTTACACATTTAGAAGAAGTGCAAGCAGAGTGCTGGTCTACCTATAGAGATACATCATGTGTGTGTGTGTGTGTGTGTGCGTGTGTGCCTTTATTCTATACGGTCTCTGACTATATGAAGATAAGCTATACGATCTAGTGAATACACGAGCGGCTGTCAGAGATTATTATAATTATGAGGAGTTTGTTTTCAATGCAGAATGTACAGTACAGGAATGACGATATACATTATTACACTTGTGTGCTTCAAAGGAAAGGTCACGGTTCCGGATCATCCAAGTGCTGAGTCATCGCTTAATGTTTTCCAGGAGCCACAACTAGCATTCACATCATCGTGTGAGCTGACAACAATATGTTAAATCTTAAACAAAGTACAATAGAACAAGTCTAGAACCTGGATTTAGGATCCAGCACTCATGGTGAACTCTTTACAAGAAACTGCGAGATTGTTATTAGAAGCAAAGCAAGAAATTACTTACAGTCAGCTGTTTTATTTACCCTTCCCTTTTTCTGAATGCTCCCTGGTTGGAGGTCTCGGCTGAATCCAGAAAGCATCAAAAGGCTGTGTGTGTGTGTGTGTGGCGATTTTTTCTTTTTTTTTTTTTCTTTCTCCCCTTTTTGTAATTAGTGTCTGTTGTGGGTATTATTACCAAGCTCGGGGATGTTTTAATACCTGCAGTGAAACTAACACACTTAGCTCTGCTAATAAGCTTTCCTTTGGCACAACATCTGGACTCGTCACATTTATTTTTATCTACAGCAGGAGCCTCAGTCTCCTCTCACCATTATGATGTCTCTCTTTAGTGAAAGTGAGTGAGCACACAATGAGCTATTGTTTTGTTTAGTTTTTAATTTAATTTAAGTTTCCTGCTTCTAGTACTGTAAGTGCACTGGTATCTTAGGATGCTGCACCTTTTCTAGCCTGAATAGCTACTATAGGAGCATGAGCACACCTACACAAAGTTCCATATCTGAAAACAAGAGCCTGAAGAAGATGACAGGAAGTGCTACATCTCTCAACAGTTTGAAAAGGGACATCTTCGTGCAATTATTCTCACGGAAACACGGGAATTTACTTAAACACCCATCTATGTTCAATTCTTACGTCATTTGATAAGCAAACCTTTACTAACGACTTTCGACTCAGGGTGACGGGCACTGATATTTGATTGAAGAGTGGTCAGGGTAATTGCTGGCTTCACCCAGGCCCTTATCAAATAGTTCTAGATTAAACAGAGATCATTTTTTGTTCCTGAATTGTTTAAAGCCAGCAATGAAGATCGTTATCATTAATCTCAAGTCAAATTGCCTACCATGTCGTTTGCTGTACCAGAGACAATTAAATGATGTGCGGTGGCAGCCTATCCTCCTGATTCCTCTCTCCCCAGGATATCCTGCGCTCTTCGTTCTCATGGAAGATTCCGGGTAATTATTCCAATTAGTGCCAGTGTGAAGTGATTAAACATATGCAGCTATCACTGAGGGAAGATTTCACCAGGTGTTCCTCTCACGGTATTTCTCCCTCTCTTTCACTTCCAATCCAATTGTCTTGAAAAAGAAACATGATTTGGGGTGTCCAGGCTGCCTGTCTCAGCCGCTCAGGGAAAGCAGATGCTCCTTCTATAATTATTCCCTGTTCTCCGGCCGAGGACTGACAAGGCTGATATGCATCAGTATAAATTGGTGTGGAGTGACCTCTGGCCATGGCATTGTGCTGAGGGCCAACAGAGAGGAGCAGAGGAAAGGTCCAGGTCTTAGTGTACTAACAAGCAGGCAGCATGATACATGCAAAGCTGATGGTACCAGTAAGACCAGGACAGGACTCATTCAGTTTTGTTGTTTTTCTTTGTCTTGCATTTTCTAACAGAAAGCTGAGAGAGCAGCCAGCATGGACAGTATAGTGCTCGGCATTTCATTATATTCTCTTCGTCTCACGTGGTCGTGTACTAAGTGTGAGTGTATTTCAGATAGTTAAACAACTCAACCATGCAAAGACTCTTTTTAGTCAGGCAGTCCGCATTTGTTTACTCTTTGTCCTCTCTATCTGATTATGTTACACTTCTTCCTTCAGTTGCTCCAGTTCTCTCTGTCCTTGCTTACCATTCCTACAGTGTACTTCTGAGTCCAACGTGTGGAGTGATCCATCCACCCGGCAACAATTGAATTAAAACTAAAATATTGAGAAAATGACACTTCATTCTGCTCATTAAGGCAATTACACAGATCGTAATTTCTATCACATCTGATATCAGGGATACGTTTATGACCGATCCTCGTCAGATCGCGCCATCATTACTATTAATGACGGACAGGGAGACAACACTCCTGAACCATGATGAGTTTGGCCATCCGAGGGCCAATTCATTATATGGCAGTTATTAACAAGCAACGACATGTCCTCTACTGCAATGACACTTTAAATTGATTCTGAGTGGATCAAGCAGACATTTAATTTGAAGAAGCGCACTAATACTGAGAATGTCCTCCTGACAAAATAATTCCCTGCATTCCCTGAGGGAGAGCGCTTCTCTCCATCCACTAAAACACTTTTAGAGGCATTTGAATTAAGTAGTTCAAGTGGCATTTAATTAGTTTAAAGAAGTGGGTGATTGGTTGTTAATTAAGAGAGCATTAATGATTAGTTATTTCTCATTAAAGGTAGGGCATTATTAACTAGCCAACATAAAACACTGTTGAACCTGACTTACTATTTAAATAGAGTTTCTCCAATGCACATACATAGGCATACAGTAATACAGTACATTTACTGCATGTACAGTATATAAATAATACATTATTTAAAATGAACAAAAACAATACCAAGAGATGAATACGTATTGTATAGTAGATGCTAGAAAACAAACGGCGAGGATTTGCTTTGAGATTAAATAAGATGAAAGAAAATGAGATGAGAAGTGAAAGTCAATAATCCTTAGATGGTAGAGAAGGCAACTAGTTTACCAAAAACCGAGTTAAACTGTTCTCAAGGACTGAGCTTGATTTCCCATTCTTGAGAAGCAGACAATTAATTCTGTTCAGTTCCAACATATAATTTCGCCTGAACTGTGAGAGAATATTCCCCCATTCTATTCCAGGCTATGAACTGATGGGCACTATCACATGTGAGCCAAAGCAATTGAGCTCTAGATTAGACCCATATGTCCTCACACAGCCGGGTCAACTCTGCACACACACAAGCTCTGTCACACTCTCCTCCTCTGACAGAGAGGAATAAATGAGTGTAATCTCAGCAGAGATATAAAAAGTGAGGAACTAAGCCTCATCCTAACATTACCTACTTACTGTATATGTAGATGTAGATCCTCATCAGCAACATGAATTGATTAGAGCATAACTAGAGCATGTTCGTAACTAGCAACACGACCTGAAATACAAGCAATACCTTAAAGTCTACTGCCATATAAGCTACAAATGCTCAAACATATGAATTACGATAATACAGTGTGCTGGAATGTAATGTAAGATTATTACAAGTTGCTAGCTTACTAACTTAAATGAAGCATTCATGATTGATGAAGTTGTTTTTTCTGACAGCAGCAGTGGTGCATTGATGTAATGTTGGTGAGCCGTAGGCCTATTTATGACTGAATAATTCATTGCAAAATTTCTAGACAGCCAGGTTGGCAAATAGAAGTGAGTATGCAGCACTGTTCTTGATCACGGAAACATATGGAAGCCATAACATTAAAAACATTCACGTTTTAAACACCTAGATATTAAGGTCTATTTTTGTCATCTTTTTGCTTGATCAAATCGGGATCTGTGGGTCACCACTCCACAGCCCACAGCACCCAAACGCTCCGCTGCCAATATCCCAGTGCCAGACATCACACCACAGCCCCAGATGCCCCGTGGAACCACGCCCTGAGGGGCCAGAGCTACGCTGCCGGCAAAAGGAAAATATAAAAGTTTCTTATTATGGCTTCCATATGTTTCTGTGATCGAGAATATCTGGTGCGCTTATACATTTTTAGCAATTTTAACTGCATTGGCCTTTCTGTGGCAGCAGTATTGGATGAGCTAGCCCTTTGCTCCCTATTGGCATGGGTGAGTCTTGTGTGCCCATGATCTTGTCACCAGTTTGCTGGTATATAATTGATCAATGTTGTTTAATTCACCTGCCAGTAGTCATACTATTACGGCTGATCTATATATCCAATATATAACCAATCACCCATAACATTAACACCACATAACATTAATACTGATGACATGATCATAGGCACCCAAAGCTCACCCATGCCCGCGTGGACCAAAGTTGTCCGGATTCCACAGAAAAGTCAATGCTGGTCATGATAGAAAAGCACCAAAACACCCAGTGCACCACAATCCACCACTCTCAGATCCCAGCCAGCAAAAACACCAAGAATACTGACCCAAAATACTGACCCAGT
>JAQQZT010000033.1:14023214-14044121 GCA_030068275.1 Clarias platycephalus | reverse complement strand
ATAATTACGCACACCCCACTTTGCAGTTATTTATTTGTAAAAAATGTTTGGAATCATGTATGATTTTCGTTCCACTTATCACGTGTACACCACTTTGTATTGGGCCCAAGTTCAGATGGAACAAATAGTGCCTAGTCTGATTATTTAAAATGGTTTCTAATTTCTTCCTCACTCACATTCTTATGTATTTAGCCTGAAGAGAATGTTTCGGAGTAATAACTAATGATGCATCACTATTGTAGAGGCAGTTTGGACCATCTGCACAATCAAAAGTCCCAGTTTGACCTGAAAACCCCTTGTAGATGGATTCAATGGTGCATAAAAACAAACTGACTTTTGGAAGACAAAATCATGATTGACGTATCTGACATGAAATTAAACTCTGAAACTTATTATAATTTTTTTTAAATCAGCAGCCTATTTTTTATAATTGCAGTTGAATGTGATTATTTTCTTCAATTTCTGGATTTTATTCCTTATTAGTTATTGAGTATGAAAATGATTATAAAAAAGTATTATTTAAAAAGGCAATGGATGCCTTTTTAATGCAACATATACATAAATTTACCTCAATATAATATATACATTATATACAGTAATATGCCAAATTTTAATATAAAACAAAAATATAAAAATATAGATTTCACTTGCGCATATTTTAAATTCATATTCTTTTTAAATTACTGTACATATGCTCAGAACGTTGAGCCAAAAATCACTGAAACTCGTAGAAAGTATTAAGCTACAATCTTTGCAAACACAAAAGGCTCTTACCTCGGAGAAGAATGCTGTGACTGTAATTCTCTGGCACTCATAGATGTTGCTGAGAGATGGGCACAGGCTGTCCACTATAGCCGGGATTCGTGGACCTGCATGCTTAGCCATTGCTCTGAAAGAGGGAAAAAAAAGAAAATATTCAGGGTGTGTCATTCCTGTACTTTGTTTATAAATGAACAAATTAATTTAAAGTAATTGATAAAGGCTTTAGGTTGCATACCTGGAGAGAAGAGAGACCCCTGTTGTATGCTGTTGAGGTTCCTTCATTTTGTCCCATACTGCATCCTGGTCTAGCACGTTTACTACAGCATCAAGATGTGCTCGAGCCAGCAGGATTCGCAAGGCATCAACTGCTGTACTGTAGGGGACACACAAAATGTTTGCTTCTTACTTCTCACATTGTCCCAGTTACATTTTGTTTAATCCAGGGGAAAAAATATGCATGCTTTAGCTAATAATTCTGGTTTCCAATACAGCTAATACAAATTTCCTCGTCAGCATACATGAACTGAAAATCACCCATGATTGGCTAGTGTTGCTTTGATTGACAGCGGTAGACGGATCATTCCATCGCTGCTTCTCAAGGCAAGGCAGCATGGCCTACTGTATATTGCTCACCTGATCCGGTCTACAGCTGGCTGCGATAACCAAAAGATTCAACCTTACAATTTCCAGGTAGTATAATGAATGGCAATGGATGTTTTTCTATCCGTCCAGCTGTTGGCTGTCTGAACATATGAAATCCTTGTCAAGTGTTAATTATTCAGTATAATTACTACATTACTTGAGCATCTTTACAAATTAGTGAACTAATCTGAACAAGCTACAGAAACTAAAAGATGTGTGAATTAATTATTCGTCCACAAGACTGCATAAAAATGGCAGGGTTGTGTCAGGAAGGGCAGATAGTATAAACCTTGTGCCAATCTATCTGAGCAAAACAGATAAGTTAAGGCAACATCTTAACAGCTGAAAGGACAACAACAACAACAACACTGGTGTGACTCACCCACAGACATCAAAGTTGGTGTTGGTGCTTTTGCTCTGGCCTTTGCTTTCTGTTCTGATACTGTTGCTGTTTATGTCTTTGGGCAGCTGAACTCCTACACTAGAGCCCATGCGCACCAGCAGGGCACTGAACAGCTGTGGGAACAGACTGACCACAGCCTCCTCAGTGTGTCCATTCAGCATCATCTCACGCAGAGCACATGTCATCTACACACGCACACAATTATACATGTCATCTACACACACAATGACCTGGATGCAGTCATGCAGACAAATATAAGTAGCCGCAATAAGAAAAGTACACATTTGCATACAAGTATGAGTAAAACAGAAATATGACTACTTTTGTAGGCTTAATGTTTTAGACATTTTTTGGCATTATAACTACATTTAGCACTGCTTTATTATTTAGCTTAACACGAATGGAAATATAAATATAAATAAAATTAATTATTTGCAGAAAAACTAAACTTTGATCAAAAACAAATAATCATTTGTTACAGTAATGTGCAATACAGAGCAAGATTGTTCTTTTTTTTTTTTTTTTTTTTTGGACACAAAAATTTGGACAAAAAAATTTGGACACATTTTCATTCAGTATTGTTCAACGGAAGAAGTTATGGACTGTCCAGTAATAATAACTTTGCTACTTTTTATTATCTTGGGCTGGAAAAATGTTTTGGGGTCAGGGGGGTTTGTCTGGGTGAGTTGGCAAGAGAGAGGTTGAGCGAGTGAAAATATAATTTATGCATGCACACACAAACAGTTTTGCACGCAGGATTGAAGCCAAAATATATATCACCATACAGCTGCAGTAAAACTGTATTTCACACTATGATGGTTAAACTTCTTGTTATGGTTTCATACAGGTCAGCTACGGTGCATTACGTGACTACTCTTCTGTGTGAAATTTCCTGAAATACTTAAACCAGCCCATCTCTTACCAACAACTTGCTGCAGTTAAAATTTTTTACCATTCAATTATTATATCTGAAAATGATTTTATGGCCCCCGAGAGGCGAAGTGGTAAAGCGCTCGCCATATCACCCGGAGATCGCTGGTTTGATTCCGGGTGAAGCTGATTGGCCGAGCTATCTCAGCAAGGTGCGATGTGAGGCACATAGTGCTCTCACGTCAATCACGGCTCTACAATGAGCTCACGCAAGCAGAAGGAGCGGATAGCGCTGTCCTCCGAGTTTGTTACGCTGCTTCCAACGGTGTGTGAGCAAGCAGTTTGAAAAAGATTAGGTCGGCTGGTGTCATGTGATCCGGGGAAAACACATGATAGTCTTCAGCCTTCCCTGACTGACTGGTAGTAGTAGCCCTAATGTGGGAGCCCCCTAGTGGCGAATTCAATTCCTTATCAATACCAAATCCTTAAATTTGGGAGAAAAAATTTTTAAAGAAAAAAAATTGTGAAAAAGAAAAAGCATTGTGCTGTCGCCTCAAAAGTTCCATTTGTGTTTTGTAAATGTTTATTTAATTCTGTCCTAATTAGCAAAAGTCCACCACAGCTGATTTTAAATTATTTCAGTAGACAAGATGAGTTAATCTAATGGATGCAAAGACAAAAAGACAGTCACTCACCGCTAGCGGTTGATTAGTAGCAACCTTGGTCATGCCTGATTTCAGTATGGACCCCTTCTTGTCTACATACGGCACAATGACGTTCAACTTCTCCATGATCATTTCCATGATCTGCCGGGCTATTGTGCTGTCTGCTCCCAAAGCGAGCCACATCTCACTGCTCCAACTGAGGGAACACACACACACACACACACACACACAATCCAACAATCCAGTCACAAAAGATTCTTGCATTCTTGCCTTGCAAGATCCACCTAATGGGAAAACAGACAAAATATTCTGTACCTGTCAAAAGGAAGCGGATATGAAATGAGTGTGTTGATGACGGTCTGCAGGTGCTGGGTGGCGAGGATCAGGATGGATTGTGCAATTGCAACCTTCACCTGGTCTTCAGAGATGACCTGCAGCCGAATGTGCAACACATCCAAGATCTCTGGCACCTGAAACATGTACAGAAATGTGGAGTGAACTGAAGAGTAGTACTAAAGTACTATACTGGTTCTGCATGTGACTTTTGACCTTTTTGACTAACACGGACATACAGAACGAAAACATTTAAGACTTTTAATTTATTTATTTATTTATGCAAAGGCAAAATGTCAATCATGTAGGTATCATTACCAGATCTTGCAGCATTGCCCCTCTGTTCTTAAGCAGTGTGTTCAAAATGACACTTGAGGCTCTGGAGCAATTGGACTGGCAGTCCACCAAACCTTCAAACAGCATGAAGAGCAGCGTGTTTAGCTGCTGCTGAGGCAGACGTTTACTGATGATCTGCCGCAAGATAGAGAGACAGAAACTATCATTATAAATAAGCCATGAGTCATGTAATCTTAACAAGTCTGGAAAGTGATAACGTTGGCATAATTGAACACATTATTGCTGCTCCAAGACTACTGCCCCATTCATCATGATTAAAAGGCAGTGTCAGTGAATTTAACAGTAATACTGAGTTTCACAATGTGTTGTTTTATTATTAAAGCAGAGATTAGCTTCTTGTTTTTTTACTAGCACTGTCTACCTTAAAGTGCAAAAAAAAATTATTAAACAAAAAAAATTTAATAGTTTTGAAGGCAAACAACCATTTATCATTATTATTTATATATTATTATGTTTGTTCGTTTGTTACCTTAGTGAGTTCAGAGCAGGTTTTATAGAGGACTGAAGGGTCAGGGTCATTTAGTTTCTCCTGCAATGTTAATAAACTTTCAACCGAGTCATCTGTATAGTCCAGTGAGAAGCCTAAAGAGCACAGTATAAAGAAAAGGAGAGGCGGTTAAACTCAGTCTCTGACTATGCTATATTTAAGCAACTTGGAGCTTGAAGCTTGAAACGTTTAGTCAAAATCCAATGGAACAATAGGTCATATAATTGCATTTAAAATAACATAATGCATTCTCCAGATTAATATCAAGTCCACTAATTCACGTAACTGTTATGTGCCAAGTAAACGTCAAAAACAAGGCTAATAAATGTACTGACGATGAAATAAGCAAACAGTGAGAAATAAAACCAGAAAGAAGTTGGAAAGATAGTTAAGTTAATGATTAATAAGTACAGTCAGTCAACCAGTTTGAAGTATGAATAATACAGAGAGTATTATTAGAAAACAGGGTGTTACCTTCATAGCGTAGCTGAATGTGTAATAGTGAATAAATGCAGTCTATGGCAGCCCTACGCACCGCAGCATTGGGGTCTGTACAGCGAGGGGCCAGGCGCCCCAACAAAGCTCCAAGGTTATGGAATGTCACTAAAGTCTGCACAAAAATTCACATGATGTTTGGACACTGTTATGTTTGTCTAATGACCTAATAAAGTGTCACAAAGTATGAAGCGACAAAAATACATGCTATGAAGTCATGAATGAATAACAAAACCTGGCTTCCCAAATACTCAACTTCATTAGTCATTAGAACTAAATTAATTTAAAAGAAAATCACTACCAGAAGAGTCTGCTGCAACACTCTTAATGCTGTACTTTTGATTTTCATAGTTTTAAAGACATATCACTAATGACTTTTTTGGAAATGGTGACATTAACGTCCATGTACAGTATGAGTTTATTTCTCATGTGTATTTTATTTAAGTACTTTTGATTACAGTGTATTAGTTTCCCCTTTCATCTCTAGCAGTTTGGAGATCAACCAAATGTGAACTACTGTATAAGAAAAGTCTCCTGGGAAACTCGCTCTAACAAAGCCGATTAGAAAGATGCCAATTGCGTGCACGGCTTTATCAGAAATACAGTTAAAAATCTAAAATGCAAACAGTTTTCATTTAACACTTTTCATGGTCACTCCATAATGTGTAATCTCTTAACTATTATACTAACGTAGCAGTAAAACAAAAGTAAAACTGTCAACTGGTTTGGATGTACTGTATGTCACACCTTAACACTGAGATTGTTCAGGTAAAACTGCAGCAACTCAGCTGTAGTCCTCACTGATCTCTCACGCTCATGGTCCTGTTTGGAGTTCAACCAGCTCTCTATATGCTGGGGGGAGAACAAATGCACTCAAAAAAAGAGGGCTTAATAAATTCAATACTTTACAAGATAATGCTTTTGGAATTCTGCTGACCCTGAATATGGTCTGAATACCATCTGGACACAAATTTCTGGCTAGAACACTGCTCAGCAGTTCATGAAGAGCACTGAAGGTGGATGCATATAAGGCCTAAGAAACAGAAGAGGTTGTTAGCTCCTGAAACACATCTGTATTCCATTGTATGACCCATCTCTTATAGTAGGAAACCACTGTAACAAAATGAACACTACTGCGGTGCACTGGTGTCAGATGTGTTAAAGTGATACATGTGGAACTACATAATTAGATTTGGACTTATATGATAGTTTGAGGAAACCAGATCCACGTTTGTTACTATCATTCTGCTCCAATTGGACAGATTTGCAGATGTCTAAGCCAAATGGTCATTTCTGAACACTTTCTTAAAGTTTTTTTTTTATTGGCCTAGAAGTAGGCAAAAAAAACCTATATTTGTAGGTATAACCATTTTCTCCATCCGTCCAAAAAAAATAAATAAATCACTCAGCAATGACTCTGTTTTAAAGTTAAACTTTATGAATGAGATGAAAAAACAATCACTGTGGTTCGTCAGACTACTTTGCTTCTGCCCCTTACTCATATTTTACAACTTTGAATACTTTAAAATATTATTTTAAAAAGTACAAAGTACTCAACCAGAAAAGATGCAATTATCTCTAACATCTCATTATTTTATAAAAACAGGAGGGTGGGGTGGGGGGGGTCAAGAATGTGCATGTGGCCGTCTGCCAGTTTACATTTTTACCTCTCGTTCCTGAGGGTCAAGAATCTCTTCATCTTTGGCTTTGTCGACCATTTCTAATGTAGGAAGCCCAAATACTCCATTTATACACGTTTTCAGCATTTCAAAATGTTCATTTTCTGCCAGTGGTGGATCCAATGTACTGAAATATTGAGTAAAGTTTATTTTCCAACGTTTATGGTTAAATGTTTACTGAAAAATAAATAAAGGTTTTCTCTCCAACCTCAAATTGGTTTTATGAGGTTCTATTTGACAGCCAATCACAATGCAGGGTGAACAATGTCCATAGCCAAACATAGGTGTTCTACACCATATCACCAAAAAGACTCTGGACACCCAAGCCTTGCACCCATGTATTCTGAAAAGGCTTTCCACTAGATTTGTAAATTATAGCCATGGAGATTTGTCCATTCAGGGAACATGGACACTGTGGTCAGACACTGATGACAGGTAATGAAGCCTCGGGATCAGTTGGTGTTCCAGTTCATACCAAACATGCTCAGTAGGGTTGATGCAGGTCATTTACAGTAAGCGTTTACACACCAACCTTGCTATAAAACATTTCCCCATGGAGCTTGCTTTGTGGACAAGACAGTTGTAGTGGAACAGGTTTGTACTAATTCCCTTAAGATCCAACAATGGCAAATCATTTTTTTATATCATACAAAGACATTCTATACAACTGCGTGCTTCCAACTATGTGGAAACAGGTTAAGAATGCATACAGGCGTGATGGTCAGGTGTCCACAAACTTTTGGTCAAAGATATATTTACACTCTCACAAAAACAGCATACTTATACCTTTTGCATGTATGGGTTGTGTTATCTATACAGTAGTTGCTGACATACTGTACAGTATGTTCTATTCTGTGCTAAATACAATGGAGATGCAGGACATGCCATAGAGTATGTACAGTAGTGTTACAGAATAGTATGTCCTTATCTTTGTTAAAAACTTGCAGCTCAAATAGCCTGAGCATATTAAAAATTAAAGTATAGCTTATGCTAAGTTGAGTTTTTTGCTAGCTGGATGTCTTTAAAAAAAAAAAAATTCTAAACATTATTTAAGCAGATAACTATAATTACTGTGGAATGTATCAACAAAACTAGTGAATAACCCTGGCATTACTGTCTTAAAGGATACATGAGGTTGGCACATGTGGTCATAACAAGGTGGCGCACTGAAGTACGCATGGCATCGACTGGTTCCCCCTTGATGAAATCCTATTGAAACAGAAAAAATATTTTCCTGAGACTTCAAGATTATACTTGAACATTTCACATACTCATGGACAAAAGACACGTTAAAAATACTAATAATAATTAAATAAATAAATATATAAAAACGAATTACGAAAACCCAAAATCTAATTCATAATTTTGGTTGCCTCATTACAGCGATAAGGTAAAAGTATCGTTATGCTCATTTGAGCATTACTTTATTGTGAATAAACTAACTCTCATCTTCTTAAAAGCTCCAGCATACATGCACGAAATTTGCCACATGTTTATGCCCAGCTGACATATCTGGGTGTCAAAAGTAAGGGAAACATTCTGTTTATGCATTTTGTCTTCACATATTTATGCCACGTTTACACAATGCTAGCAGAGAGATGGCCATCAGAATGCTTAAACTTAGTGCAATGGAAGCAGACATCGCCAGACAGTTTGGAGTTGCCACAAATACCATTTCCAGGCTGGGGAACAGATTCCGAACAACTGGTTCCAGTGCTGATCGCCCTCGGTCCGGAGGGCCAAGAGTGACAATGCCAAGACAAGACAGACTAATTCAGTGGAGTCATATGAGAAATTATACAGAAAATACTGCCACTACTGCTGTTGGTAATCCAGGGTTACACACAATCTTAAGGAGGGCGAACGTTGACACAATGTCATTGTCAACATTGTCTAAATTTTACACTTCTGTTGCTGATGGGACACAGATTTTGTTATAAAATTGAACGTTTTGAATTTAATAAAATTATAGCAATTTTGTAAGAAATGTTAATGTGCAACATTTGTTTTGTTCATGAGTATAGTTTGTGCTGTAAAATTAAGCCACTAATCACAGTAATTTACTTCCTAAATCCCTTATATACAAACAAGGCGTCAGGTTATTAGATACACCATTCAGTTTCACCCGGATAATCGTTAAAACATGGCATGCATCATGTGATTGCACTGTGTGGATCAAATCATTCAAATAAGTATTTCTAGCATCAATTACCATTCAACTAAGAGATGAAATGAGCATTTAGGACTAACTGTGAATGTTCTCACATCCTCGTTGCATTGGCTTTTCACTCACGACCGTTTCAAAGTTTAACCAAGTACAGAATGAGAACCTGGAATGCTACCAATAGGGGAGATGAGAAGATGAATCTAAGAAGTCAAAGGGAATTTCAGAAGCTTTCCCAGCCCTGGTCTTCAACCCTATCAGACTTGGGAATGAGATGGAAACAGCTGCGTCCAAGTTGCAGCAACTGCGCAACACAATTATTTCCATATGGCATACAAGTGACTAGCGTTCAGCACTTTCACTGCCCTGGCCCTGGTTCGCTTGCTGGTCAGAGAATCAACTCCAGCCTCTGGGGTTTGCAGAAGCCAGTGCACTCTCAGTTCTGGTCCAAGCCTAGATAAATTGATGAGGGTGGCGTCAGGAAGGACATCCGGTGTAAAACCTATGCCATATCAAATATGTGACCCTGGT
Source organism: Clarias platycephalus (assembly GCA_030068275.1). Lineage (NCBI taxonomy): Eukaryota > Metazoa > Chordata > Actinopteri > Siluriformes > Clariidae > Clarias > Clarias platycephalus. The sequence continues at coordinate 14,034,733 of JAQQZT010000033.1, read as the reverse complement.
AATCTGCTGTGGCGTCCCTAAATTAGAGCATAAACAACATTTCTACACACTGTATTTAAAATCCCAGTTTTTTTTACTAAATGTAAACCTAAGTTCAGTTAACCTAATTAGCTGGCAAACAAACCTCCAATAACTTGAAGTGTCCTGGATATTAACCCCGATTTTGTGTATCAATCTATGGGAAAGCAATTGATGGGTCTATAAATGTATTTCCTATTTCCTGACACAAAACAATGGAGCAATGCAATGACTATCAATGGAAATAAATGGCTTCATGTCAAAATGTTTGAACTGATGCCACAGAAGTCACACACCATCATTATTCCCATGAGTTCCTGCTTGCGGGTGAAGACGTATCCCTGTTTGTGAGCGCAGGTATTAATGGCTTTTGCAATCAGGCCAATACTTTGAATTAGACTCAGCTTCATGGTCAGGTCCTGTAACGATTTCAAACAAAGAGAAAGACAAACAGAGATAATTACACATTCTATCAATTTGCACAGCACTCTCTGAGCAACCCATACTTAGTATAGGAATTATAAACATAACAGGGTGGCATGCCAGAAAAATTACATTTTTCATCCAATAAGTTGTCTCCAGTTACATTTTAAGGCAGCCAGTGTTTGGGTGAGGAAAAGTTTGGAGATAGTTATTTTGGATTTAAATAGACTTGAGAGCATTTCCATATTTGAGCAAAGCAATTTTAGCCATTTAGATCAGGATGAATCTGAAGTACTCATATAATCAACTAAAGATAGAAGCAGAACCCTCAACCTCAATATTGTTAATGGAAAGATAGATTAAGGAAGTGTTTGTAGGAAAAGTTCGAGCAATGAGAGAAGTCCATAGAAGTCCACAGAACCATCAGTGTGAGGATTCAGTAACAGAAAGTATTCAGTGGGTTAGTTGGCATTCTTAAACTTTCTGAACTTCTCAAAGCCATAGAACTATGTTTACTAGGCACTAAGATGAGATTTACGGATAACTATATACCCTATCTCTTCAAAATAAACATCTATAGGTCTTGAGGTTTAAAATTTCTCTTCTCTGAAGAGACTCATTTACAAGGAGACAATCAAAATATTGTTGTTTTTTTCTCACTTTTTTGAGAAGTTCAGAAGTTCATGTTCCTAGATTTTTATTTTAAGGCCTTAAGAAAAAAAGATAAAAGATTTTAGTTAATTGTGTACAGGTCAGAGAAAGAAAAAGGCTCCTTATGGTACCTTGGTCTCTACTTTAATTCCAAGAACCTGTGCAACATAAAAGTAATGCTGGAGTTTATTTTAAAGCACAGTATATCAGGATAACACATTACATTTCTTTAAGGATATAAGGTATTATATGGGACACATAATTGAAAACTGTTTAGAAATGTCATAAATGGTTAAAATAAGATGATTATCATATTTAATGTGAATTTAATACTACGCATAAAAGGGCAAAACAAAAATAGAACCTTATTGTTTGAGGCTTGTATTCACTACTCTAAGTTTGCCTTTCTAAATATGTAAATACTGGCTAAGTTCATACATATATAAATTATTCCAGATATAACTGATCAGCACAGGCAATGAAAAAGAGAATCACTTTCATTATGCACACATCTAAATTCCCACTATATTTAAATAAGGCATTAATCTCCACATACAAATGCTAGTTTCATTTTACTGCAACCCTAGAAAATATTTAAATATTTTTATTTGATGTTCTAATTTCTGTGCTGTAAATACATGTCTTATCAACAGACAGATAACTAGTAAGGTTACTGACAAGAATAAGAAAAACAATCATTCAAACACGGTCTAAAAGTGTGTAAAAGTCTTCCAACAGTCAAACGTTAATAAACCAAATTACCTTTCATTTTTCTAATGTGTGGAGAGGTTATATGATTGGGGGGGAAAAAAAGAAAAAAAAACTCAGCAGACTAGTCACAGATTCCAGATAATACACAGTCTCTGTGTAAACAATGTGTACTGTAAAATAACATTTTAAGGGATTTGCTGAGATCACTGCCAAGAGTCCAAGCATGATGATGGTTGCTAATTTCAAATCAGATTAATCAAATCAGGAATGTATCACAGCATTGGTCTTTGTAACGTTTTAAAATGAGCATTTAGAGGACTCTACCTCAGTCAGGATGTCACTGACATTAGGTCATTCAGGGTGAGTGCCAAGCTAAGCATGGCTGCTTCTCCAGCAGACACTGGTTTTCAACTACAATATGAAACCACACATTTTTTTTTTGTTCCATTTAGGAAAGAATTACGACTCTGAGGTGTACAGTGGTCTGACTAACATTTTTAACCAATCGTGTTTTCTTTTAACTGTCTGCTTACAAAATGGAAGTTTTAAATCAAATAAAATGTTGAAATAAAAATATACAGGAAATCAAACTGTAATTTTATACCTTGTTTAAGCCCTTTCACTAACATAATAAACCTTATTATATGGAGCATAACTTATAAATAAGGTTTATTTCGAATTCCTTTACCTTATAAAAAGTTGGATGGGGTATGTTTGAGTAAGGAAAGTGCCTGTGATTGCTAAAGCACCGCTTTAACATAACGTGCACCTCATGTTAATTCTACCTTGGTGTTAAAGAGCTTGCTGATGTTGCGAAGTATGTCGTTGTCGAGACGAATGAGAAGCTGGTCCTGTGGAGCATTCAGGGCCACGTAGCCATAACACAAAATCAAAGTGCTCTTCATCTTCTCGATATCCACATCATTCTTATCCTGCTTGACATGACATCCATGAAATACAACATTAGCAGTAATGGGAACACTAATAATAATAATAATAATAATAATAATAACCACATATGTCTATGAATGGTTTATTGGTCTGTTTGACACATTTTGGTTTCCTTTCACCAGAGAAGCCAGTAGAACCTACTTTGAGCAAGCTGAATATCCCAGAGGCTTTCTTGAAGGCATCAGATTTCCCAAACTCGTCAAGCTTGGCCAGAGTGCCATCCAAATGACTGCTGGCACAAAGCCCCACAGCCATCGCTACTCCCTGTGAAACCAATCACTCCCAGTTATTCTCATTATTACATATTAGTAGATTTTAAACGGTTGTTTAAGTATCCAATTTCCAAGCACTGGTTGAGTGCAATCATCAGTATGTACCATTCTACAATTAGAAACCGCTGGGCTGCACTGCTCTGATCAAATCTCTGTAATGAAACCAAATTTCTGATCAGCCCTGAGCCTAACCATGACCTCCTTTTGCAAATTAACAACTAGCATCAAATACATTCTTGTCACAAGACCACATTTCTCTGCACAGTCCTGATAGACTGGAACAAACAATGAAACCATGTGCCTTTAATTGGACAGGAAACTGTACTAAAGGTCACGTCAAACAAGTGAGCAGATGGGCCTTTGACTGAGATTACAGCATCTGGAGTTCTTAAGACAATGAATGAGAGGCCGGACAGATGCTGGCAGATAAAAGAGGTGAAAGCAAACAGAGCAGTGAGTGTAATGTGTTTTCTTTGCTGTACCGCTCTCTCTGTGGCGTCGTTATGGCGGGTGCTGATCAGAATCTCCTGGAGCTGTTTTCTCACCAGCTCCTTATTGGAGGACTGCTGCAGAGCCACACCAATGCACTTATACAGGAAACTCTAGAGAGAGGATCGAGCATATTAGTTTTAATGAGCCAAGAAACTGCTGGAAATTACTTGTAAATATTTTTCACTGTGACGTTTTTACAATCCATTCATAACACATAATCGTTGAGGTATACAACGATTTTTTAATGAGTTTTACATTACCAATACTGACCTTCTCTTCCAAAGAATGGTTGTAGGTTGGGAGATATCGGGTTGCCTCCACCACCAACTGACAGCTCCACTGGCCATCATCAATGGCTACCAGAGTTTTAGACAGGAACTTTCCCAGGAGAGCAACATGATCATAATATACTACAGATAGGCATTTCAACATGAAGAAAACTAAGGCAAACTGATATAATTTATGAACACACTGAGCTACGGTTACTTACCCGAAGGAGGCAGTCTTCCCAGTTTTTTTTGTCAAATGATTCTGGTGTAGAATCTGATCATGAAAGTACAAATTATTTAGTGAAAGAGAGCAGTCAGAGATGGAGGAGCAAAAAATGTGGTCATCTAGCATAAAAAAAAAAAAGAATGCTATTAAAATCATGTAATTTTATGAGAATGTTAGGAAATGTAACATTTTCCTCATTAAAATGACAGGCTCACTTGTTGACATGTCTGGCAGTCATATAAGATCAGATAGGAATTTGTTTTTGGAAAAGTTTGTACTTTTAGCTAACCCTTTACTTTCACAGACATTTTGAGAATACCTTTTAAACATGCACAGTCGTTTACATTAAACGTAAAAGTTCACAGTCTGGATAAACAACTGTAGCAACAACAACAACAAAAAAGTATATAAAGTAATATTGAGTGGGTGTTTAACATCAAATTAACCTAAATCGTATAGAATTCCTCATAAATAAAATCTATTACTGTATACTGACTGCACTTCAACTCAAATGTGAAAAGACTTCACTGTCTCTTACTGACACTCTCAGGCAAAACTTGAACACTGACCTTCCAGATCATTAAGGAGTCTTGGGATCTCACTGTCCCATAGTGCTTCTACTTTAGGGTGAATGTTGGGACTGATGGCATTCAGAAGACTCAGAGAGGAAGCACCATGCCCTCGATACGAGAATGGGAAAGCGGCATTCACCTAGGACGTTATTCACACATTCATGTTTTACATACGGAAATTTTAGACAATGCATATAATTATTGCTGAAATTACTATTATCTTAAAACACTGTAAACAAATGTTTACTGCCTTTATCTGCTGAATTCACACAAGTCATAATTTAAACACTGACAAAAACTAATTCATCCACAGAAACCCATCTACAGAGTTTGACAAGCTTGATCAGAATGCATAAAAAGATTATGAAAAGTTGTCTTTGTGATTAATGAACTCATACAAAAAAATATTTAATTGAGGCAAATTCATTTTATGGAAATTCTATCAAGGGATTGGGGTGGCCAGGAGAAAAGCATGATTCTCTGGTAAGAAAACCATTTCTGCACAGAAATTGTATGTTTTGGATTACTGTCCTGCTGAAAGATCCAACAACAACTCAGTAGGAGCTTCTTGGCTGAAGCAGCCAAGTTTTCATGGCTACTTAATGGTACTTCACAAAGTCCATAATATAATTTATCCTAAAACATTCAGTGCCTTTGGAGAAAAGAAGCAGGTTCTAGGTTGACTTTTTGTCTCATTTGTGTATTCTCTAAGGTTCTTCATGCTGATAAATGACTGAGGGAATTTGGTATGGACCCAGTTTATACAGTATTTATGTCCCAGTCAAATGCAATGTCAAAAGACATGTATGGCCACCACTTAAGAACTTCCAAACACTCATGTATATATACTTTTTTTAAGGTGAGCTTTTCAGTAATTAGTGCTTCATGACAGGTACAGAGCATTAACACCATACTAATAATTATTGTAGCTCTAATCCCTTTTCTCTCAAAAACAACTGCAATTCTTTATGGTACAGATTCCACAAGATGTTGGACCCATTGCTTTGAGTTTGGTCCATATTGACATGATTGCATCACACAATTCCTGTAGATTTTGCAGGTGCACTTTCATGCTGTGAATCTTCTGTTTTACCATATCCCATAGGTATTCTACTGGATTCAGATCCTGTGACTGGGAGTTCAGGAACATGATAAGTTGTTCATGTTCATGTTCATGAAAGACAAATCATGCTTTGTGACATGCTGCATTATCATGCTGGAAGGAACCATTAGAAGAGGGTAAATTGTGGCCAGGAAGGAAGCACATGATCGGCAACAATATTTTAATAGGCTGTGTCATACAATTGATGATTGATTGGTATTAACAGCACTAAAGTGGGCCAGAAAACATTCCCCACACCATTACAAAACCCTCATCAGCCTGGAGTGTGACACAACACAGACTGGGTCCATAGTGCAATGCTAAAGACTGTTAAAAATCAGTTCTAGAAAGCTTTTTAGAAATACTCACACCAGATTGGCACAAACAATCCTTCCATAGACAAAATCCCTAAGATCAATGAGATTTATTCTCCATCCTGATAGTTGATATGAACATTACTCTAAGTTGCTGGCTCATCTCTACATGACTTTATGCATTGCACATGATGAGCTGATTAAACAATTGCACAAATGAGTACGTGTACAGGTGTTCCTAATAAAGTGCACACTGTAACAATTTATAAATGAACAGAAACTTGTTTCAGGTTGTTTGTTCAAAATACTTTTTAGTGGTGTTTATAATTGTGCCGTAGTTTTGTTTGTAATGATACTTTTGCCAAGGGTAAACAAATGTGCATAAATTTACTTCAATTAAAGATGTTATGTTCTCAGATTTTCAGTCAGAGTTTAAGTTTTATTAATCACAAGGACATTGTTTATAACCGTTATTATAATAGGTGCCAATAATTCGATACATTCACTTACCAAAAGCCGTGTCGTTAGTATATATGGAGAGGGAAGATTAGACCCTATGGAAACAAAATGGAAAGACAAGAATTTACAATGTATTAGAAAAATGGCAGATAGGGGTAGGACGTGCACAGTCACTGAATACAAAATAATAAACAATAAACAAGTAAATAATAAATAAGATGGGAGCTCAGTTTAACCTTTGCTGCTGTGAGAAACAATTATCCTCCATTCTAAAACCTCAGACCTATATTCAAATGATAAATATGGCTTTTGGTTCAACTAATTAGAACCAGACAGTACTGGCCAGCCAAACAACTGTTAATAAAAACAAAATGTCTGTAAGCTAAATGTTGCTGCCAAAAAGAAGTGGAAAAAAGGCCGCAAAAAAAGGCACCTGGCCAGCACTGTGAGTGTCTGTAGAGTCAGAGTGTGTATTTATGCAATGGCCTGGTTTAACCGGCGCAGGATAGCTTAGCCAGTGGAAAAGCCCTCTTCTCTTCTGGCACAGTATTCATCGCTGACATCTAAATTGGGTTTATATGCATGTATTTGATGCTGGTTGTGTGTGTGTGTGTGTGTGTGTGTGTGTGTGTGTGTGTGTGAGTGAGTGTGTGTGTGTGTGTGTGTGTGTGTGTGTGTGTGTGTGTGTGTGTGTATATATAACATGTAGTGCATACTGTAGTCCCTACTTTGATACATACAGTATTACTCACCTGGCGCATTGAAGTTGATAATGAAATTGGGTTCCTGGGCTAATCGCTTCTTACTGGCCAGCAGGATAAGACTCTTGCAGAGAGGTGTAGTGGCGTTGAAGTACTGACTCGGGGTCAGGTAGCACAACAACATCGGCCACAGCACCTACAGCACACAAACTGACTTGTTCACAAGGCTTAAACACAGCATATATGTGTTATATGTATGACCTCCTGCAAAATAAAATTTGTTTTTTTTCTAACTTAATAGAAGCTTACATGTAAACGTCATATATTAATAATGAGCCAAATTACTGCTCAAGACCAAATTCTTAGCAGCTATATGTAGCAAATGTAGTCCTAAATAAAGATCCTCAACACAAAATGACTAAAAATAGCCTCTCTGTCTACACACTTAATAAAACTCTCTGCGTGCCAGCGTGATGACATAGCTCTGTCATCACCCCCTCTGTTAACGTTGGGAGCTACACAGGAAAAGAGCTGTCATCTTCCAGAACAAATATACACACACACACCAGACACTGATATTAGGGGGCTGGTGCTGCTGATTCCAACTGAAAGTACAATTTATGGTTAAACGTTCATGACGTTCTTTCCTGGTGGTGTCATGCAGACAATTTATTTCACCAGGCTAAAACACTGCTCAGTGCTTACTAACCTTTCTTCTATGCTAGTCTCACTTCATAAAAAACTGCAGGTTGCTTAACTGCTATGTTCATCATATGGGCACGTTACTGAACAATAAAACAAAGTTCCTCTCTGCATTTTAACATTCACCAATGATAATTACATTCATATTAAGGTCCATTCCTAACCTTCTGGCCATACTGTATGTCAATATGTGTATTTTTTGTCTACAACTCTCACATCAGTCAGACGGCCCACAGTCGTGGTGAAGAGATGGAGTGTGTCATCACACATGCTTCTCAGTGCCTCGTTAGTCACCTCCTCCGGATCTAATGGACGTTGACCCCGCTGCAATGCAATCCAAAAAAAATCATTAGCATTTCTGCTCAAAAGCAACTGATATCAAGTATGTTAGCATTTATAATGTAGCCTGTCTAATGAAAGAACTGAAACTGTTCTCCTCTACTATATATAGAACCAAGACGTGGAAATTCTCATTATATCTATATTTTGTAATGTTAATAGTTAACATTATTTTCACTAAGCCTGGTGCTATCCAGAAACAAAAAATGCTTATGGCATGGTAATAACTTCTTAAATAATTTAGTAAATCAGTATCTTGTCAGATGTCAAAAGACATTTTCTACTTTGCATCATTTACTCAACCCCTCCCATTTACCATAAAGCAACAAGAGGGTCCAAAAGTTAAAACAGATAACCTATAGGTGCTACATACATAGTAAGTGTCCGACAGTGCACAGTGCTGAACGATAAAGCGCACAAGCATGTCTCCTCCCTCCAGCTCCAGGTAGCCATGGTGAGCCATTGCACTGATGACTTGCACAACTCTCTTCTTTACCTGCACAGATAACAACAAAGTCAAATCCAAAAACATCCAAGATACATACTGTAACTACTGTACATGCTATAAATTGTGCAGTTTTATTTTATTTTTTATTTATTTTTTTGCCCAAAACTTTCATGTTCACATTAGGTTAAACTTTAATTAATACTCAGTAATTACACTTATTGAGAACTTTAATATTAGAAACACCTACTCATTTATGTAGCTATCTAATCAGCCAATCATGTGGCAGCAGTGTAGATGCAGGCCAACAGCTTCAGGTATTGTTAAAAAAAATTATCAGTACAGGGGTAAATGTGGTCTCTGTGATTTCGACCATGGCTTGAATGCTAGTGCCAGACAAGCTAGTGTGCTTACTGAAATGCTGATTTCCTGGAATTATATGGCACACCCAGTCTCTGGGGATTACTCATAATGATACAATGAATAAAAAAATAAAAAAAACATGCCGTGTGCAGCGATTTCAATGATAGGAGACAAGCTTCATCTAATCATCATCAAGTAACCACTCAGATAACCACTCTGTACAATTGTGATGATCTAAAAAACATTCCAGACCGCAAGACAATCTTGGGCTACAACAGCAGGATCTTCCATATACATGAAAGCTGACATTCCAGTTGAGGTCCACAAAACTGGACAGTTGAGGATCAACCCAGCCTGGCCTGAAGATGGCTGGATCAGAATTTGGCACCAACAATGTAAATTCATGAATCCAACCTGCCCTGTGTCAACAGTGCAGGCTGGTGGAGGTGGTGTAATGGTGTGGGGAATGATTTCTTGGTACACTTCTTGGAATTGTGTGATGCAATAATGTCAACAAGGACTAGAAAGTCAAAGGAATGTTTCCAACGTCTTGTGGAATCCATACTATAGTAGGAAGAATTAAGAGTGTTTTGAGAGCAAAGGAAAGCCCTACCCAGGATTAGTATAGTGTTCCTAAAAAGAGGGTTCAGTGGAAAAAAGCCTGAAAAAATGTTTAATTAATAAAACTCTTACCTTGTTGCTGTGGTCTGCTAGAGGCTGTCTTATACTGGTAAGTATAAGAGGTTTCTTGTTTTCCATTATGGAAGCTACAAGGAATACACCAACATAATACAGCATAGTGAAGCCAATCATAGTATGTTAAAGAAATAATTATGGGTTTATGTAACACAGATAGTTAAATTTTTTATATAACTTAAACAGTATAAATTCTGTTTTAATTCACTTAAAATACATATGATACATCAGACAGCACCAACTTGTTAAATCAGGAGCCTTTTAAATCTTTTAAAGTTTAATGTGTGATGACGACAGTCTCACTTGTTGAGTTGATGAGGTGTCTGAGTACAGCCAGGGAGCCCATTCTGTTTCTCTCATTATTGTTCTCCAGCCTCTGCAGGACAAACACCATCAGTCGGTCTGGGAATGCATTGGCTGTGTCAAAGAGAGGGAAAGCAGTAAATATTACGCTAGTACTAGGACATATAGTTCTGTATTTTCATTGACTAAACAACAACAAATGCAGATATTTTCTTCAGAAAATGAACATAAATACTTAAGTGACCTGCAGTTTAATTTATCATCTAGTTAAGTTTGACTTCTGTGGGAAAACATCTTTTAAAATGAAAGATGTCTGCTTGATTTAGGATCAGACCCATCGTTCAAGGATCACTTTAATACACAACCTTATTTAGAAATTACAAAACAATGACCATCAAATGTGTTGCTTGTGCATTCATAATTCATTTGGCTTACTTAGATTGCTTCAGATTCAAGTAAAACACCAGGAATTACACAGTCACAGAAACATCTACTACAAAAGTTCTAGGAAAGACTCGTCAATACGATAAAAATCTACTTGTGAAATGTCATTAAAGCTGCCAAAGGAGCCAAGGTAACTAAAGATTAACTCAACTTGACCTTAATCCTCTCTCCACAAACAGTGCATTACAGCAGCAGTCACCTGACTGTGTGTACACACTGCACACTCATTATTACATAGCATTAACATAAGGTAAACATAATGGGAAGTTGGAAACTACTCTCTCTTAAATGCTTAGGGTTTAAATGCTGTAGAAGTCAATGCTGCACTTAAATCCACTGAGTGAGAATCAAATTGAAACCAATCATTTAAATCGGAAACATCAACTGATAACCTACCAAGGATGGTAAAGCACCGTAGTACTTCATTGTGGTTTTTCACAGTCGGAGGATTATTATAGTCGACAGGTGAACACACCTGAAAAAGTAGACCAAGATGCAAAGTTGATCAAATGTTTGTTGCCAGAAAAAACAAACATTAAATTAAATATCTTTCTTCATGTGTTAAATGAGGCCAAATGTCATATACAGTTCCAAGTGCTTGAACCTAAAATGATGTGACCAATATATAACATCAATAAATATCGATGAGCTTTGCCATTAGATGTTAAAAAGGTGTTACAGACAAAGCTCTAATCTTTGTTTGAGTTCTCACAGGTTTGCACATGATATGGGAGGGTTTTTAAACATGCCAAACCTGTTTAAAACTTGCTCTGTTGCAATAAGATAGTAGTGAAGAATACTTGCACAAGGGTTAAAGATGGACACAGCCCTTGTGTATCTTACACAAGCAAGGGAAAAGGAGTGAGAAGAAAAGTGTAGAAAGAAATTTTGCAACCTGTTGGTGCAGGACAACTAGAAGGTTATCCATTTGAGTCTCGAGCACCCTGCTGCCCATGCTCACAGATGCCTCCAGGACCTGGCAAAGGCTCTATACCACACACACACACACACACACACACACACACACACACACACACACACACACACACACACACACACACACACA
>JAQQZT010000033.1:13989063-13999817 GCA_030068275.1 Clarias platycephalus | reverse complement strand
TGTCTTGACCAGGACCACACCCCTAAATGCACTGAAGCAACTGCCATGTGATTGGTTGATTAGATAATTGCATTAATAAGAAATTTAATAGGTGTTCCTAATAATCCTTTAGGTGAGTGTAGCAGCCGCTGCAGAATAGCTGTAAATATCTAAAAAAAAATTAAGTGTCAAATGGTCAGCATAATAAGAAGCTTTATTGGCTAATTTTGGATAGCTTTATTTCCAAATTAGCATGCAGCAAGCATTTAGGAGTTAAATCGGTAGAATATACATATGTATTTAATGCACTTAAACATAATTATTGGCATAAAAAACATTAAACATTTAGGGTGTAGTAATAAAAGAAATTAAATATCTTTTTATAAATCACTGTGACCATATGTGGAGTCAGTTACAGTACATTATTAGTTTAAGAGAGGACACTGCATATGATATAATCTCAGTTCATGTGAGCAGGGCTCACAGATTTCATGATTTTATTATATTGGCTTTTTTTTTTTAGCTTTGTCCATACATGAGCTACTAAAGTGGATCTCATATTCCATTTACAGTTTTGGCAGGGAGGACAGACTGTATTTTATTTCATTGTTATAGGGCTCTGCTAAACAATGAAGGTCATGGATGACTTGTACAAAAGTCTTTTGGAATCCATGTAAAATATTTTTTAAATGTAGTACTCCATCTGTAGCCTAAGAGCCCTCAAATAATAGTTGCACTTTATCTGTAAAAATCTTTTCTATGAATACAATTCTTTCCTTGCATGCAAATGTAATAACTCGTAAACAATAGGCAGTAATGCTTTAGATAAGAAGGCATATGGCAGTATACTAGCAGTCAGTAATAAGGACAAAGTTTAATAGGATTATTATATGATGATGCATTAATAAGAAGAGGTTTGAATAATTTGTGTGCTTATAAATGGGAGTTTTTCATCTCTCAGTGTCACATTAGTAATAAGGAAGTGATGGAAAGTAGTTTTTGTATACTGTTTATCCTATGTATATGTTCTGTATATAATATGTATTACACTGTATCTACGTAGCCAGGCCCATACATTTTGGAACAAAGGTAAGTGTTTATGCAGCAGCTCATGGTCCAAATTACCACATCATGTATACCACATCATCTGTCAAACATGGTGGAGGCAAGAGCACACAATGAAAGCTAATGCAAAGAAAAGGGATATTCCTCACTGGCCAAGTCAGTTACCTTATCTCAACACAAGAGAGCATGTTTTTCACTTACTGAAGACAAGACTGAAGGCAGAAGGAGCCACAAACAAGCAGCAGCTGAAGGCAGCTGCAGTAAAGGCCTGGCAAAGCATCTCAAGGGAGAAAACGCAGCACTTGGTCATGTCTATGAGTTCCAGACTTTAGGCAGTAATTGACTGAAGGTTTTCAAAAGAAAAATACGTTTTTAACAAGTTTGTCCCATAACTTGTGAGTCCTCGAAAATGTGATGTTGGTATGAAAATGGCTGCAACTCATGGATGGTTAATTCCACACTTGCCAAACCCCTTGAAGCTGAAAGTCTTGAGTTCACTCACATTTGAGTGTTTCATTTCAATGTGGTGGTGTACAGGGGCCAAATGCCAAAAAAATGTTTAAAAATTTATGGGCCTGACTGTAATTTTGACAGCAGTGAAAAAAAACATCCAAGTTAGGTTTGTGATTCTGTGCAGCCAAAAATGACACAATTGTCTACAAAACACACACACACACACACACACACACACACACACACACACACACACACACTTAGTTTTTTTCATATTTAATTTTTTATTTTTTTTATGTTTCAATTGAAATGTAACCTATTACATTTGCTAACATGAATAGAATGGAGCATCAGATTATTTTTTTCTGATGGCACATTGCATTTCAAAACTACAGTATCTCTCAGGTAACTGTTCCAGTTTGCACCATTAAACTCGCCAATCAATTTATTAGGACGATCTCTACACCTACTCATTCATGCAAATGTCCAATCAGCTAATCATGCGGCAGCAGTGCAATTGATAAAATCATGCAGATACAGGCAAGCAGCTTCTGGGAATTTTCATGTAACAGAATGTGAAAAAATGTGATCTTGCCTATTTTGACCATGTGATGATGTGGTTTGTGCCAGACCACAGAGCTTACTTGGAATGGTGCAATAAAAGAATATTTAAAAAAATAAATAAATATACTGTAAAAAACATATCCAGTGATCTGGAGTTCTGTGGACAAAAAGACCTTGTTAATGGGAAAGGTCACAAGAGAATGTCCAGACTGGTTCAAGCTGACAGAAATGCTGCATTAATTCTGAAGACGACTCTGTACAATTGCGAAGAGCAGAAAAGTATCTCAATACACTACATGTCAAACCTTGAGGCTGATGGACTACAACAGCAGAAGACCATTTTGGGTTCCACTTCTTTCAACCAAGAACAGAAAGCTAAGACTGTACAAAACTTTACAGTTAATGATTGGAAAAAAACTACCCAATATTAGTATAGAGTTCCTAATAAAGTGAGGAAAAAATACTCCAACCTTAGCTGTACCCATCCACAGACATAATACAGTAAGTTACTGAGTATTTAGTATTGTTGCATTAATGTGTTCCATTCTTCACTGCAGAGATGATGTTCTTAAAGATGATGAGCAGTGTTGGCTGTCCAACAGATATTGCACATTGGGCCAAATTTTGAATTTTTTTCCACATGTTTGCTGTGAATCCAACATGTCTTTGGCAAAGTTCAAACACAATTTTATATGATGGCACTCTTTCATAAAAACGTCTTGGTTTCTTTCTAATCCCAGAAATTATCCCACCCTTAATTGGCCGCTGTCTTTTATATGGATGGCATACTCTCAGTAGAGTCACTGGTGTGCCATTTAAATAATGGAATTAATTGTGCTTCACAATATGTTCAAAGGTATTAGTACGTTTGTTATAACCAAACTCTAATATTTTTCTACAACGTTATCCATGATTTGTTTTGGTACAAATTGATGTCTTGATAGTGCTGTTTATTTCAATATGTTCTTTAACACACTCTTTAGTCTGTCAGGAACATGTTGTCATGATCACATGGACTCTTTTTAAATAATAATGTGACCTCTGATGGCAACTTGGTGCACCAGAGATAATTTAGCTTGTACCACTTGTAAATATTTTTTCAGTTACAATCATTTAGTAATTATTGTTTTACTTTAGTTTTTAGTTTTTCCGCTCTCAAATCAGTATTATAATTTATTTTGCATATATTCATGATATAATGTCTCATTTATATTCATTTGAGTTCCAGGTTGTAACACTACAAAATATGGAAACATTAAAAGGGTGAATACTTATGGAAGCCAATGTAGGTTTTGTAAATGGTAAGTAAATAAGATAGTTATTGATGAACCTAAAACCATGCCTATGAGGTTTGCCAGACAAGCACCATATCAAGTGGGTCGAAAAAGACCATATCGGGTTTTGAGACAGGGGAAAAGGTTAAATAAATTTCCAAAACCCCAAAGCATTATCATATGCCATAATACATTGTTGACACAACCCATGTAGAACTCAGTAAATGATGGATTTGCCATGAAAGGAAGAATGGCTTCCAGACTCACTCATGGTTTTCTGTCTACTTGTATTTTCATTGGAAAGACTCTGTAAGAACATCTTACTTTTCACAAGGAGCCTCATTGTCCATGCATGTGTGGTTGCACTTTATGAGCACTGTAGACAAAAGAGGCAGTAGCACATTTCATGTGCTGGAGTGGCCCCCATCTCCTCCTACAGTGTACAAACCTAGGCATCTCTTCACTCACATACTAAATGCACTGATGCTTGGAGACCACTTAGTTCATGACTCCTTAATGAAACCGACTGAAGGAAATGAACAATCAGTCAATCATTGTTTTGCTCTTTTCACTTGAATGGGCATTAATTTTCTCTCTTTATAGTGGTTTAATAACTAAGTGGTTCAGTAGCTAAAGATCTGGACCTGTGTTTCCAGCAACACAAATGCACTGAATGTGCCTACAAGAATAGCAAATTTGATATATCCAAGTAAGCATAACTTGTAGAATACACTGCCCGGCCAAAAAAAAAAAAAAATCGCACATTCTTATATTACATTGAACACCCTATTGCTTTGATTACGGCCCTGGCATAATTTCAATATGCATATGCAATGTCATAACATTTATTTCAGTTGAGAATCTCATTCATTTCTCTCCAAAATCTTGTATTGATGAAGAGACTGTTGAGTCGAACTGCCTTGCGAACATCCCAACGATTCTCAATGGGGTTAAAGTCAGGAAAATGATGTCTCGAGGCTCCCTGAACCAATATTTTACAATTTGAGCATGATGAATCCTGGCATTATCATCTTGGGGAAAAAATCCATTGACGGAAAAAACTGGTCATTAAGTATTCAGGCAGTTACCTGACCTCAGTTTTTGGACACATAATGTTGCTGAACCTAGACTTGACCAACAGAAGCAACCCCGGGTCATAACTTTGCCCCCACAGGCTTGTATGTTAAGCATCTAGCTTAATCTGATGCATATATAACTCTGAAATAGGGTAAATCTGGACTCACCTGACAACATCACGTTTTTTCAATGCTCCACAGTCCATTCTTTATGCTCCCTAGCAAAGTAAAAAAACTTGTTTTCTGGTTAGCCTCATTGAGAAGTGATTTTCTTCAGGCTACACAGCTGTTTAGTCCCAATCCCTTGAGTTCTTTTCACATTGTGCATGTGAAAATGCTGTTACGTTCACTATTAAACATCTTCTTTTCTTGATGCCGGATAATAATTTGACAGAAATAATATAACATAGTAATATCTTTTCCACGACCACAGGATACGTCTTCTGACATGATTGTTTAAGAAATGAGAAGCTTCTCACTGCATCAGTTAGGGTCAAATCAGGCCCTTAACCCTCAACTGCTGAGATGTATAATGAGATAGAAATTGAAGTCGCTCTGGATAAGGGCATCTCCTAAATATTAATGTAATGTCTAAACTACACACTAGTACCATGGTTAAATAGCTTGTTGTCAGCCGAACCATATTAATCACTGCAGTAATTATCCAATGGAAGTCTCTTACCTATTTGTTTAGCTAAATCCAGGTGGTACTTTTTTTGGCCAGGCCGTGTAGTTCCCTTTGGAAAGAAATACAGACGTATAGGGTAAGCTGGACATTGTGTTCAGCCATCTTTACAATCTAGAATCATAATCATAACTCGAATATAGCATTGTAGTAGAAGTTACCCAACAAAGAAAGCAAAACTAAAATATGGAACATTTCTTATTCTGCCAAGTGATCATTCCTTTGGGCAACATTTAAAAACTTGGATCTGTGGGAATATATCAATGCAAATACAGATGGGAGAGAAATCATAGTATCATGCCACATATAAGATCATGAACTACATACACTATCTATAGGCTTTGTGAGATTCTTTTTATTGTGCAGTTTCATAGAGTTCATATGGTCACTCTATGTTAGCCTTAAAGCTGTATCCCACTCCACTTAGAACTTGACAGCCATATAGCAGTACAATATAAATCTCCAGTCTCACCTCTGGAACGAATAAAAATATTTCCTAAGTTCCATCGAAGAAGAAGAAATTCCAGGTTTTTGGGGAGTAATTTATTGCATTTCATCAAGCGTGCAAAAGATTTGAGCTGTAAACTGTTCGTTCTGTGTGTTTATTTTCAGTTTTACAGCCATTACAAGCAGAATTGTATGATTTGTGGTGTCTGCAAGTTAACGTGAGGACAATCCAGCCAGGCTCCTTCTCAAAGCACTTGGACGACAGAATTAGAGTCAAGGTCAAAACATGATGTCACTGCATATGTCATTTTGTATTAAGAAATAAGAAAAAGCACACTTATGATTAGGTAAAACTTCCTTGGTGAAAAAGTTAGATAAGACTGTAAAACATATTGTCAAGGTCAAGTAAATAGGTGTTCTGAAATGGATTGATAGGCTTTTGAAGTTGCATTTAACATTTTAGTATTCAGTACATCCTCAATGAAGGTTTCTCTGCATCAAAAATGTAAGACAACCCAGTAAGGTGAGGTAATCTGGAATCTGTTCAGCAGTTTCCAAATGACTTCAGGGGACTATACTCAACCAATAGCAATAACTGATTCAGCTAACAATTTATATAGGCTCTGCCTGTTGGATTTCCTCAGCGGCCATGCAAACATTTTGCTCTGCATTTAATGACAATCATATGTACGCAATCTGCTACCTCAGTGAAACACCCTCTCTATACCCACCCACACATATATGCGTGCACACACACACGCACACACACACACATATGCACACACACACACACACACACACACGCACACGCACACACACACGCACACACACACACACACACACACCATATCACCACAACCCATGCACATGTGCAATCATTGTACCTGAACAATGACAATTTGAGAATTTACTGTTGAAAATTCATTGTAATTGTAATTGCAAAATTCTAATTCACTGCAAACCCTTTTGTAAACCATTTCAACTTTTTATAGCTTGCATTAAGGATTTTTATACTACTTCTTGGCCTGGCAAATGCTGCCTAACCCGTTTGCCAAAAGTCATAAAGAAAATCAAGTATGAAGCCAAAGCTTGAGCGGGACAGTCACAAATGCACATTATATGACTGAATAAGGGAAAGTGCCAACGAATATTTGTTCTAAAACTACATGCGCATGCACAACCTCCACACACAAAATGGATGACTGATTTTTGGGTCCTAATCTCTACTAACAGCCTCACAGCCAAAACCATGAGCTCATAGGTCTTGCTGTGGGGATGATATAAGCCACCAGTTAGCTACTGCTTACATTACAAATGACCACAAGCAGCAAACAGCAGAGCTTTAGTAGATGAATCAGCGCTACTCGGAGGGAGGGACGCAAGTCTTCATTTATAAATATATTCGCACCCTCCGATGCTTTGAAAGTTAATGCAATTTGTGTGTTTGACTTTGTGATAATGCTTTTATTAATGCTCTTTACCTAAGATAAAATACACTGTGAGCTTTGTGCAAGGTTTTTCTGAAGGATTAATATTGCACTTTATTCTTCATATAAAAAGACTCTTTAAAAGACTTGCTAAGGGATAGGTACATACAGGAAACAGTTTTATTTTATTAAACTCACTCATAGCCATGTGCCTCCCAGAGCATTGAATTAATCACAATGCATCACTCATCACAAAGCAGGATTTTTACTACTCAGCTAATATATTCCAAACCATGAGGCTGAATGTAATAAGAAAAACGTATGTGACCCATGCCCTCTCCCTTTCAGCCTAAAACGGAAACCGGCCCAAACCTGCTAATATCCATTAATAAAAACAATCACTACAAATTCGAAATTTCCTGTCGCCTAGCGATACCACTGACAAGGAAATCTGACACTAAATATGTTATTTCTTCTAAACATTTATTGAATTTAGTGCCCCATACAAAAGCCCCACACTTAGAGCATTGAAACCTAAAGAGCTAAAACAAGCTATGAGGAACTAAGCAAACCATTTTATACTGAGAATGACAAAAAGAAAATTATGTCATATGAAAATATGTATCAGATGTTTTAAAAATTGTTAAATCAAGTAAAATTTCATTTATAAACTCTCTTGATGCTTAGAGTAGCTTTATGTTTCTGTAATCTACAAAGCTGTAGTTGATTTTAGTGATTCTACCTCCCCCCCAGTGTAGGAGAGCTTTGTCTTGATTGGGTGTGATTATGCAGTGTGGCACCTGGAGCAGGAATACATAAAGGAGAGTGGATAGAGAGGAGAATGCTTTGAATTTAAAGATCTGTTAAATTAGGAGAGAGGCATTGTTAGCGGAGCAGCGGGCTGGTCCCAAGGCTCTACTTAAGAAGGCTTGAAATGGACTTTACAAGCCCAGGCTGAAAGACCTCGTTGGTTTTGCCCTCACCAGCTGCCTCCTTTATAAGGCACACTTCAAAGATTAAGCCCTGACTCAGACCACACCTAGCATGGGTTATGAAGTTACAGCAAAGCAAAAAGGGGTCACGGGTCAGTAGTGATGACTTATTTTGTATGGTATGAGAACCTTTAGCATTTGTGTAAGAAAATAGAAGTTCAACAGTATTCAGATGTAGGCTTTTCAACATAGAATCATTCAGTGTTTCTAACCCCTGAGCACAGTCTTTAGCCTCAAACCAATTTAAATGTTATTTTTTACAAGTTGTAGGTCTAATGTAGTAAGAAGAAATTTCTCTTTAAACCATTCAATGTCTAAAATGAATCCATTATTTCAAAATGTGTATTCCTTATTTGTTAAATACTTTGTGGTGCGATGGGAGTTTTTTAAAATTAACATCTTATGAGTTCTTATCCACACTGAAATGTTAGAGTTTTAATACTCTGTTCAGTGGGTCTAGGGGTTTTACTTTAATGGATCTTGACTTTTTTTTACTAAGAGAATACTGTTGTAGGTTGTATAGATAAAAAAGGACCTAAGAATTTATGGGGTACAATTTCTCTTAACTCCTAACTCACTTGCTGTCTATAGGTAGCATATTTATAAACTGGTCTGTTAAGTTCAGAGTTATGAGATTTTCATAATGCAGAGAACCAGAAGAAAAATGAAGAACTGAGAATCTAAATATAAAACATTCTGGTCTGATTGTTTTTTTTTTTTTTTTATGTAATAAAGTCAGTATCAAAAGTGTTTGTTTAAACTAAAGTGTAACATAAAGCCATGAGGACTGTCAGAGAGACTTTGATGGGCACTGGATTCCACAAGGTTCTGAGCAGTTCACTTTTTCCATCTCTCAGGCCCACTGACCTGCTTACTGTCTGAATTCTTTGGCTTCTGAGTAACAGGACAATTACAGCATGGAATTTCAGGAAGGACTGACTTCATTTGTGCTCCTGAAATAGAGGGACTGGTAGGCAAAAAAAAAAAGCAAGGCCACAGATCCACAGATAGGCAATTACCAGAAAGCATCAAAGCAGTGAGGTTTGGATTGCCAATTATTCCTACTAAAAACCTGACCTTATAAGTGCTTATTTCCGCCTCCATTGCTCTATTTGAGCTGCTTTGGTCTATCCATATATCTAATGGGATATAACATTTCACAACTATTTATGCCACTTTTGTGACATGTGAAATCATACTCTTCCTCTCAGTCCCACTCCTTTGGTTTTAAATGTGCCAGATGCAGAGACTGTGTCCCATTAGCATTGGGTGCTCATGAGCCTGGCATGTCTCCAGCACAGCCTAGACAATCCTGTCCCTCAGCATCCTTTCCGTCCACCCGTCCGTTCGGCTGACTCCGTAATGAGCCGGTCGGTCTGTCTGCGGTGCTGTGCAAAGGATTAGTTCCGAGTTTTGACAGTTCCCTAACCTGTGCCAAAAGTAAGAGGGAGGGGGGGGGGGGGTTCTGGGTGAATATTTTTTTTTATTTTAACAGTGGAAGGAAGGGAGGAAGTTGGAGAGGCAGAGGGAGTAATAGCAATCAGATGCTGACAGCACAGCTCTGCTACTGAACTCATTCAGAGATATTAAATATCACTTGTGACACTGAGAAATGGATAATGAAGAAAATTGGGTTTAGAGTGACAAAATCCTGAAGACAGGTGATGGCAGTTAAGCAGTACGTTTTAAGAATTAAGTAAGTCACAGAGCACTGTAGTAAAATGGAGACATCTGAAATAAAATTCAGCACTGATCTTAAATAATTTTAGATTTTAGATGCTGCCAAAACATTGTCTTAAAGCCATCACTGACTGTCTGTTCACCAACCAGCAGTTGGTATCACTATTTTCGCTGAGCTTCTCATCACTATGTCCAGTTTAATAATCACTGGGTTTTTCTTTCTTTAACCTTTCAAGACCTTTCTGTGACCTGACATTCAATAACACACTATCCTAGTCAGGGTCAGGAATACAATGCAAGTCCAGTCCACCCACATTCACACCTTTATAGCAAAGTCTATCCTATCCAATCCACCATGTTTGAGGAGATGAACAGGAACCAGACGACCTGGGAACCCAAATGGGCAGAGGGAAAACATGTACACAGACAGATCCGGAGTGAACCATGGACCATCGAACTGTGAGGCAGCAAAACTAGCCACTACACCACCAACACACTGTCCTGAAGCATTTCTTTTTTAATCAGAGCTAATGCACAAAGTCAGCAGTCTGCACATTTATGAGCCAATGTTATTAATAAACAATAAGAATAATATAGGATTTCCTGTAGAATTCACACTCAGAAACCAACTGTTTGTTTTATAATACTCAGTAATTACTATGAATTATTTCGTGACTACAGTGAGAGTTAACAGGAGTACAATTAATATTTATAATAATTTGAAATCATTGACTCTCATGGGTGTTTGGGTGTTAACCAGAACTGTAATGATTTCTGATTATTAGAAATGCATGTCTTTAGGTGAGAAAGACAAAAGTATTCAGCAGTCTAAATACTCACAATTTGTAGGGTAAAAACTATTATTTTTATCCTTTATATCTTATACAGCGACTTTGTTCCATGTCAATAAAGGAGAGACTTTTAAATCAATACGTGTGTGTGTGAGCTCCATCGCATTTTCACCCTGGATTCTGAATTTACACTGAAAGAGGGGGAGCACTCCCCAGCCACTCCCCCACCACTACTATACTCTCTCACACACACACTCACACTCACACACACACACACACACACACACACACACACACACACACACACACACACACACACAC
>JAQQZT010000033.1:13929317-13943275 GCA_030068275.1 Clarias platycephalus | reverse complement strand
CAATAATTATCGATATCGACCGATATGAAACACTGATATCGTGATACAGTTTTCAGCCATATCGCCCAGCCCTAGTTTGCCCTCATGTAGCCCTCAAACCTACCAATGTTTAATTTGGGGATTATTTTTAGAATTATTTCAATTATTAACTACTGAAATGTAAGCTCATCGTTTGCTTTTTACGACCAGTAACACTTAACACTCAGAATGAGAATGGAGGAACTAACCAGGCTCACTGGTGTGTTAAACTTTACATGCTTCAGAATGACATGCTTGCCAAGATGACTGGCAAGAAATAGTTAAACATTTCAAAGGATAACATGAAAAACCTACAGGGATGTTTGGGCTCCACGGTGCCTTTCTAAGTGCATGTTGCGTTTAATCCTTCAGACGTACATAAGATGGGAAGGCAAGATCATGAACAACTAATAATCTCATTTTAACAAATATTTTTGGCTCATGTGTGTGTAATCAAGGGCATGATCGACAGAGAAAATCTGGAACTGATTTAAGCATCTACAGTCTGGCAGACTTCTAATAAGGCTTATGCTACTGTTTAAACCGTTGCCAAGACCATATACATAGAACAAAGTGCTCTGAGACGAAGAAACTAAAAGTAGTTATTTGTCAGAACAAATTAATAATGAAGACGATAAGCCAAAAGTTTGTGGACACCTGAAAATCACATCAATATGTGCTTTCAAACATCCCATTCAGGACGGCTTTACCCTAGATTTTGGAAAACGAGTGTGAAAAGTTACCCAGTCAGTTAAAGAGGTCAGACACCGATGTTGCATGAGGAGACCAAAGGTGCAGTTGGAGTTCTAGTTGATCCCAAAGAAAGTGGGTTTGAGGTCAGTGCTATGCGCAGGACACTCGAGTTTTTCCACTCCAACCTGGCCAACCATGTCTTCATGGACCTCACATTTTGCACAGGGACATCATCACTCTGAAAATGGTTTGAAGCTCGTAGGTCCAGTAAAGGAAAATTGTAATGCAATAGCAAACAAAGCCATCCTATACAACTGTATGCTACAACATTTGCATACAACATTTTGGGGAGCACATATGACTGGGATGATCAGGTTTCCAAACATTTTGGGGTGTATATAGTGTAGTTAGTTGTTTTATCCATGAGGTTAATGAAGAGGACATACTGTGCATAGAGGTCAGTGTTATTGTACACAGAATTATCCAGCAAAGCATAGCGCTCACCACAACTGTGATGCCATCTTTCTCCAGTGGTGTCTTGTCATATGTTACTTCACACACTCGCACCACTGTAGTTGCACCATATTTCTTCAGATCCTACAAAATTAAGACACAATTACCTTGCACCAGCAGAACAAAACACAGATTAAAATTCATACTAGCATAGAATTTAATCTTTGTTTAATATTTATAAATTAAGTCTGGGCAATACGATCACATAATATCCATATAAAGAATTACATTGCAAAATGCGAAATATTTTGGAAATCGTTTTGTTATAAACAATGTCTAATTTAATAATTACAAACTGAATTCACTGAAAACAGCAAGTTTTATGTTAAGAGGTTTTACAGATCTTACTCCATTCTAAAGAGTGCTGCCAGCTTGGTCTTGATGCAGCTGCAGGGATCTGTTTTCTGTCCCCATTTTATTCAATTAGGCCTATAAGCTAGCTTGGTGTCTATAAAACCATAAATGCTGGAAAAGTGTGCACACACCGATGTTCCCAGCAGTGCGACACAGAAAACACATTTCTTTGCACAGAATCTATGTTGAGCCTGACCCAGACGGTAGATCAATGTGGAAATTATTATCTTGGTCTGTTCAATAGATGTAACCTAAGGTTCTGCAGTTGACATTGGTCTATCTGTTATGTTTTTTTCAATGGCTTTTATCTCTTATAAGAGGTCTGTCCAGAAAAAGTCAAGCCATTGTTAACATAACGAGAACGGTTTGCGTGACATCAATGTAACCTTGCAGCCAAGAAGAGTGAATTGGAGTGCGCATGTATGAACAATGACGACTTCACTGTACTAGTCAGAGGGGAGTTAGATGCCGTTGGATGAGCATGTGTACTGTGTAGTCATGGCATTTAAAATGACAGAGTAGAGCAATGATTCTAAATCCAATTTTGTGTTATGCTTAAACATTCCACAGCAGAAACTATCTGGATGATTCAGGTTTTCAGAGATGATGCATATGTCACTTCATACACTCGCACCACTGTAGTTGCACCATATTTCTTCAGATCCTACAAAATTAAGACACAATTACCTTGCACCAGCAGAACAAAAACACAGATGCAACAAGTGCAGCAGAAATAAAAGTGTGCCACAGACGTTTCAAAGGTGGTCGAGAATCTGTTGAGTGTCTTGTACATGGAATTAATCTGTCGGCCTGCTATGAAGTTAAGTTCACTACTAATCACAATTATTTAATCAGATCAATATTGAAATCATAGTAAGGCTGGGGATAATAACTTCAACACTGCCTTCACTGCTGAATCCTGGAGGCTACAGACATAGCTGGTCCATGTTGTCTGTGGTCGAATAGGAACATTCTGTCACATGAACACACTATTCTGCTTAGACTGTATTTGTAGTGGATTGGTGGAAAGCCTATACATACCGTAATATACAATGTAGATTATGGAAATTATTATGACAGGTTTTTTTATATTGCTCAGCTATATATTTAACCATCTCTCACCTCTATGAAGGAGCTCAGAGTGGCATTCGTTGGATTGTGTGTGATCAGAAAGCGCATTTTTTTGTAGGAGACTTCAACAGGGGCCGGTCGGTTCATCCTGGCCATATCCAAGGGCCAGCCACACTGTGGGCTGAGCCAGTGTCCTGTGGGTAAAACACCCACTAGCAGCCTTTCACAACCTGTCTGATTGACAGTGCTACTCTCAAGAACACCTCGGCAGGCTCCTGCTATCTCTCAGTATGAATAAAAACAGTGGCCTGTTTCTCTGAAACGCTATTAGCATCAGACATGGACCGGAGCAGGGTGGAGCACTGTCCAAAACCCCTGAGTAGCAGCTCCCCTTAACCCATCTGGTGTCTGGTAAGATCAGGAGTCAGAATAGAGCCAGAGCAAGCAGGGTTGTGAAGGTGTTTCTGTTCAGCAGGCAGAGACGAGGCAGCGTCACCTGGGTTCAGACGTTATAATGTTGGGCGTGGCAGTAGTCACCGCTGCCCTGCAAGAACTCCATCAACATTCAAGAGGATGAGGAAAAGAACTGAAGGGGAAAAAAAGAGAGAAGACATCTTGTTAGGGATATGGATTTATTCAGTATATAATATTGTAATACAATTGTGCATATAAAGGGTGGCCCAAAAGTCTGCATCTATACGCAAAAACGTATTTGAAACTATAAATTAGAGCAAACGATAATATCGGCGAACTCTGACTTTGTGACAGTTGGGTATACACTGAATAGAAGAAAGTTGAACATTTCTTAATGCATCAGAACTAATGATGTTACATGAAGAGATGATTTCTTCCTTCAGTGCAATGATTATTTTGGGCCAATTCAGACAGACTACAGACTTCAAATGAGTGGCGTTCGGTCTGGTTCTGTTCAATCTTCTACTGTTCTGTTGGTCTGAAAAAAAAAAAAAAAAAGAATAAATAAATACAAATTAGGAAAGTAAACTTGCCCATGGATCCAGACTGCTGTGCCACACTGAAAACACCCACATAGAGATTCCCCCCTTCGCCACCAAAAAAGCTCCTCATAGTATACAACATGTAGGCTAGTCCAGCAACCACGACAAAAGCATAGCATTTGCATTGATGTTTCCTTGATTTCAACAACCCCACCAAGGTCACCCAAGTTTTCAAAGGCATTTTATTTCCTCCATATAATTGTCCCCAAAAAATTCCCACGGTAATTATTATTTTTTTTTAATGTGTCAACAGTTTACAGACAGTGATTTACAGTGGCTTCTTCCATCCAAATCTGTTCTGTTGTATGGTTATAGCACGCATGGTCCTGTTTAGTTCTGTTGTTTTATTATATATTTCTGCACTTGTCCCACACTGGCGTGCATCTGTACTTTCTGTTACTGTCCTGCTGCATTACGTGTTACACCTCGGTCCTGACAAAACATTTTGTCCCAGATATACGGAACGAAATGTTCCTGATACAATGAGTAATATAATGATGATGATGATGATGATGATAAGACCCACTTGGCCTGATTTGCAGACACAATTCTCACATGTCATACGTTAGCACTGATATTATTTGCTGTTGTACACTTCATCAAAAATAAAAGACACCAAACTCTCACGTTCTAGATGTTTCGCAGAGCAGAGTGAAATGTGGACAGAAGTTGTTCACCTGTAGTCGCGTCTCGAAACAGAAACCGCTCCAAGTTCCCGCTCCGGCTCGAGTGTCGACAACACCAGCGTCTTTATAAGGAATTATCGCGCCAAAGCGAAGCGGTACACCGAAATATATCACGTAGGGGGGAAAAAAACTAAACAGCTCGTGTTTCCCCCACACAGTAGCGCGTTCACCTTCTTGTCAGCAGCAGAGTGCGAGACGCACACACGCACGCGCGCGCGCTTCTGCCCTGAACCGGTCCGAGCTGCTCTAGTCGCGCAAATGACGCTGCCGAGCGCGCGCTGCGAATGTCTCAACCAAATGCACTCTAATGCTCTTAGTCCGAGTGTCAGGTCCTCTTCGCCTGCACTCCTCTCACTCCCCCTTTCACTCTTTCTCCCTGTGCAAACGGAAAACTGATCAGCACTAACTTAGCGACAGGTGTTAAATCACACGTTCCACAAACCAAACTTGCGTTCACAAACACACACTCTCTGTATATGGTCGTCCAAACATTTGTAGACAAGCACCCCTTTTTTAACAGTAAGGCTTCCTTCATTACTGATGCTTTTTTTTTAATGCAAACTAACAAGAGTGAGTCTCAATCCTGAACTTTTTAGGCACAGAACCTACCAGTGAAATAAAGTTAGAAAAATCACAGACCCCCCTAGGCTATCCTTCACTGACCCCTGGGGAACCATCAAACCCACTGTGAGAACCCCGGCTCTATATATTTAGACATTTAAAAGGAATACACAGTCTGTCCATTAGGGCTTTAAGCATGCTGAAGTTCAGCCATGCAGAAACTGGGTCTTTCTTCAGCTGACCTCATGCTTAAAAAACATTAATCATAAATGAAAATTATGCAATAAACAGAATTATTGTTTCTATTAAAGGACAGCATTATGACAAAAGTAATATAGTAATCAGGTATCATTTCTCTTACTTCAACAAACACCTCCACTAAAATTCAAAACAAACTTTTGTAACCCTAACCCTTGTTATGCCGCCTATTCCCACTGTCCTAACCCTAACCCTGAGTTTCACAAGAACGCTGGACATGGGACAGCCTGCTAGTAAGCAGAGTGACTGATTCTATGTGACAGAACTGTCCCTTTCCTTTCCTCAGTTTTACACTAAATGCTCTAAATGACTAATATTTAGAAGTAATACTCTCTTTCCCTTGAAAGTATCCAAAACATGTCTGTGCATTTCTTGATCACAAGCTGCAGCTTCCATTCACAAAAGCGGAGGAGAAAAGGAACAAGCGGTTGGTACAGAGGACCCATAGTACACACCTGCGAATCATGAAAACCTTCTTTGTGAATCATTTCACATCGTTAACCTGATCCTGCTGTGAAGCTCTCCTTGCTGTAAACAAATTTATACACAAGGGTACCTGAAACGCTTTTCCCAGAAGCCATGGATGGAGTTCAAGCAACAAATTTAAGTGGAAGCTTGCATGCCAGTGGCACTATGAAGGGCAAGGGGGTCCACAAAAGCGATCAAAGAGAGAGTAACAAATCATACTTGGCACATTCAAAGCTAGGGTTATAAACAAATAATACAGAGAAATTTAGTCCTGGCACTAGTGCTAATTTCTGGTCTTAGATCAACCATCTGCCTCAGAAAAGAAACAAAATTTGGTGTTTTGCAAGTGTGATCCAACTCTAAATGAGACACATGACAAAATTTTACACTTATATGACTGCCATGTGCTGTTATCTAGAGACAGAAATGTAAGTCAGAATATAATCCCAACACATCTGTACTGTTGAAAATATGTTAATATACAGTATAAATTAATATATCAATTAATATAAGCTGCATAGGTGGCCCAGTGTTAAAAGCAAACCTACAGAAGCTGTGGGAGAAATGGCATAAAAAGGCTTTAAGAGAGCTTTCAGACAGGAGGACAGGAGAATGGAGAAGGTCTTAAGCAGGAACATGAACAGGTTATTTTCACAGCCTGGCATGCTTAGAAAAAAATGCAACATGTTCCAAAGACTTACTGGGTAAAATATAGGCTGTGTCAACAGGCGGTCAAGTATAGAAATGATACTCAGGTCAATAGGTGACATTTTTAAGCACAGACAGTTTACACAATCAACACCTATATAGCAGGACTTATTTAGCATTAAAAGACTTTCCTCTTAACTTAAATCACATGACACCTATTCAAGTGTTCACTCCTGCCCTTTTAATATCATGGGCAGCAAATGCCATCAAATCACATGTAATAAATAGCACCTAATTGAAATGCATGCCAGCTCTTCCAAAAATACCAAAACCACACAATTAATTCCACACAGTATTAGAATTCAGTGCAACGTTCAATGGCACACACTAAAGAAAAAAAAATATATATATATATATAAAAAACAAAAACAAAACAACTAATGACTACTTAAAGACACTCAAAGAAAGAAAGAGCGTGAGCTGCTGGACTGTTAATCAGGCCTGCAGGTGTGAACCCGTGTCTGACAGGATGAGAGCCGAGGCCTGGGTCTGCATTGTTCTTTCACGTTTCTCCAGGGTACTTGATTGTGGAGCTGATCTACAGGCCACTACAGCTTTCATGGCCACCTGTGTTCTAAATTTAACCCCACCAGCTGCCATCTAATAAATTTAGCCATGGCTGAAATGAAGAAAGCCATGTTTTAGATAACCAAGGGAACATGGGGACGACTTGTTTTGAAATACGAGCATCCTTTAAGATGTAGAAGCTGCCCTGGATGACTGCCATTTTCATGACAAGATTAAATAATTGCCTGTGTGAAAATGTAGATGTAGTCTATGTCAGTGTAACTCAGTATGGTTTGGCATTTGAAAATGGATTCTTACAAAGTTCCCGCAGAGAGTTCGTCCCCGAAAAGTATGTTCTCAGTCTTGAAAGGACACTCTATGCTTGGAGGCATTTCAATAAACTTGCAAAGGAGTAAATTTAAATAACAGTTTTACTAATATGAAAACTCCTTCAAGCATGTGACATTGAAATGTTCATGTTTCATGTGGAGGGCATGGAAGCTGAGCAATCAGTTCTGTCTCCTTGCACCTCCAGAATTTAGGGATTTGAATTTCACCTCCAGTCTGTGTACATGGAGTTCGGATGTTCTCCCTGTGCTTTGAGTTTCCCATAGATACTCTGGTTTCTCCCACAGTCCAAATACTGCACTGAGTGAGTAAAATGCACACAGTAAATTATTTTGTGTGTGCGCGCAAGCACGTGCATGTGTACCCTGTCATCCAGGGTGTCCTCGTCCATGTGCCCTGAGTCACTTGTATAAGCCTCGAACACCCGATGACTCTATACAGAATAAGTGGCATGGAAAATGAATGAATGTTCCACGTGATTATTGATGGAAGGAAAAAATAAAAAATAAAAAACGTAATTATAAATGTCAGACGAGGATAACTTAAATAAAATATGTATATTGGACAAGCATATGGTTTAATAAAAATAATCATTCCGGAACAGAAACAGTGAGATCATGATGACTTATGTTCTTTAAGTCCAAAATCAGTTCTTAATCTTACATCTGTTAAACGCACTTAGAGATTGGCATTTGTTTAGTCCATACCTATTACTCAAAACCAGCACTCACAAAAGTCTCAGAGTTTTCAGTAACATAAAAGGCAAACCCACACATAGAAAAAAAAATACTATATACAGTTAAAGCTCACCATTGATGGGAACCCCTGGGTTGATTTAGTGGAGAGTTAAGTACGTTTTGCAAACACCAAAACTGGTGTTGAATGACTTCCCCCTTCGTCTCTGTCAAGTGTTGGCAAGCTCATGTAGAATACCAACAGACTAATTTAATTATTTTCGCGAATAAATACTTAATTGTCTTTCCAACTGCTTGCTTGCCATGCTGAAAGAGACCAGAACTACCCAATAAGGTTATCTTTATCCCACTTGATCTGCTGTATCTGATGGAGCACAAAGAATGGAAGTATGATTAATGTAATCCATGTGGAAACAGTGAGATCATCCGGTCAGTCCTGTTAGATTAGCTTAGGTGTTTAATTTTTAACAGCATGTTCAGCATCAGGTGCTATATTCATGGCAGGAACAAGGTCATTAATAATACATGAATAAATAATAAAAACTAATACATGGGTAGAGATTCATACAAACAGGAATGCAAAAATAAAAAAGCAAACAAATAAATATTTTTTTTTTTAAATGTTCAATATTTTACACTTAACTTGGGATAAAAGTTTTACAGCTACTCCTCGTGTTACCTTGGCAAAAAGTCTCTTAAATCACCTTACTGAGTAATAATTTCGATGACATTAAAAGCAGAACAGGTCATTAAAATGTGATTCAGATTCAGAGGAGTTCTGAGGTGTCTCTTCATTTATTAATAAAAACGTGTCAGTTTTGATTGACCTAGACATCATCTTGCTTTTACAGCCTGACCCCAGCAAGGAGTCAGTCTCCCATCGATAAAAAAAAAATTATAAAAAGTTGGGCACTTGCTGGCTCACATTTCAAGAACCATTTTAGCAGCCAAAACTGCTTCACAGAACCCGTGAAGCAGAAAAGGTACTTGGTAAGTAACTTTTTCCTTGAAAAAACCCTTTCACAACATCTAGGTAAGTCAAGAACACCCCTAAGAAAGTAGGCGTATTAACATCCATATCTACAATCAAGAGATTCCTTCATGATTCTATGACCCAATCCGCTGGTGACACTCAAGAACTGAAAGGCCAGATCAGACTTTGATAGGAAATGTTTTTTTAAAAAGATTCTTTGGGCAGATGAAGCCAAGATTAACTTGTACCAGAGAAATGGGAAGGGAAGAGCGTGAAGAATTAAAGGATGGGTTCATGATACAAAGAAGGTAGGGCAGTGTTAATGCGTGGGTGTTTTGGAACTGGGTCACTGGTGTTTACTGATTATGTGATTTCTTTTTTTTCGGTGGGGGGGGGGGGGGATTCCCCCCCATTTTCTCCCTAATTTAGTCGTGTCCATCTTTTCGAACTGCTCACTCAAGCACCGTTGGGGGCGGTGTAACACACTCGGACGACAGCGCTATCCGCTCCTTCCGCTTGCGTGAGCTCACAGACACCCCTGACTGGCTGT
This sequence comes from Clarias platycephalus, assembly GCA_030068275.1. Lineage (NCBI taxonomy): Eukaryota > Metazoa > Chordata > Actinopteri > Siluriformes > Clariidae > Clarias > Clarias platycephalus. The sequence goes on along the minus strand of JAQQZT010000033.1, from coordinate 13,933,856 downwards.
AGACCCGTATTAATGTGGGAATGTGGGAGCACTAAGTACCTCTCATCCCTCCCCTCTGAGAGAGCTCGGCCAATCAGCTCGCTCTAGACCTCCACCAATCAGCTCTCTCTAGACCTCCGGCTGCGAGAGGTTACAGCATCACCCAGGGATCGAACTCGCGCTTTACCACTGCGCCACTCGGAGGCCCGATTATGTGACTTCTGATAAAATTAGTGGAATGAATTTTAAAGCTGTATTTCCTCCTCAGATAGGTTGGGTCTACAAAGTGCAGAAAGATTATGACCATAAAATATACTACAAAAGCGTCCCAAAGATCTTTTCAAGGCAAAGAAATTGACCTCACCTTACCTCAACCAAATGGAGCTTGCTTACGCTTACTCAAGACAAAACTGAAGGCAAAAAAGATCCTCAAATACATCAGAAGTGACTGAAGTAAAGGACCGGGAACATCTTTCAAGAAAGCAATCTCAGCATTTGCTAAGGTCCAAGAATTGCAGATTTCAGGCAGTTGGTTACTGCAAAGGTTTTGAATTCAAGTATTAATTTATTTGTTAAATGTGTCATTTGCTATTTCGTCCAGCTACTTTTAAGCCTGTGAAAATGAAGGGACTTTTTTTTTTTAATGGCTGCAATTTCCAATTTTTCCTAAAGGCATTAACCTAAAATCAAAAGTTACCAATTATTCCATATATCTTATATCAAATACCAATATATAAGATATAGCAATTATTCTTATATCTTGATGGCTTTATTTCAAATCAATTGTAGTGGTGTACAGAGATAAAACTATGTCACAGTCCAAATACTTGTGGACATGACTATACAATAGGTTGTCATAAAAGGCACAAAGATGTTATATCACATCCATGCTGATCATCCTCACTCACAAACCCACACAAGTTTAATGGACCAGCCACCTTGTGAGAAAGATGTTGGATGACGCCTACCCAAAGCGATTGTTACTGATCACATTTTTGTTATTGTGCAGTAATTATTCTAAACAGGAACTCACATCATTCTTAGCTTTTCCGACAGTCCTGAGAGGCATGCGATTTTCCAGATGAGCTCACTGTAAAGGTGAATGTCACAAACAGTCAGTTCACCAGGCAGAGCAAAAAGGGCAACTACAAAAGGTCTAAAGAATTTTGCCTTGTAAAACAACATGAGGCAGATAGGAAAGAAGCAGAGTCTGATTTGCATGTTTCATTTTGAGCCAGTGAGGAAGTAAAGGCACTTCCATATGCAAGTCAGAAGAGATATGTGATGTTCTAAACAAAATCTCACAGCGGAGTTTGAATTTTGATGGGGTTGTACGTAGCTCATTTGAAGTGTTACCATGATGTGAATAGGCCTTTAGGCAGTCAGAAAATAAGCTGAAAGTCTCCTGTTGTCACTAATGCGGTGTTCGAATGCAACGTTGCATGTTGTAATTCCTGCTCAAAATATCAACATCTTTTCAACTAATCAACATGGCCATGCACACTGTGCAGTCCTCCTTTTCTACTTTCAGACTAGTTGATCACTGTTGGTTTTAGATCATATTCATACAAAAACATTTTATACTTGACCAAATTTACTACTAATTACAGTTTTCTTCAACATCATCATCAACATTACAGTCATAACGTTAGTCGGCTATTTTGTGGCTAATGCTACATGCTATTTCCAGCTGTTATTGCTGTGTTGCAATTTCAGTCTAAAATGTTACATTGTTGTTTAAAGGTGAGTACAGTAGAACAGCTACTGGCTGTGGCACTGGAACTGTAAAGGTCCAGTAGCTTTTTTATGAGCTTTATATTCGCTGACAAAGCAAACAAAAGATATGCTTTCATGGAGCCGTCCATGTTTCTGTTCGGGACACAACGAACATGTTACCTTGCAAATTACCTCGTACAAGGCACTACAAACACATCATAAGCTTGGGCAACGTCCTTTAACAGCTTGATCTGAAGTGAAAACAATATCGACATCATAGTTGTAATTCAGTTGAAGAAAATTATGTATGTCTGATTATCACAGTTATTAATTGTGTAAAAAGGCAAGAACACAAAAAATATCCTTACAAAGCTTACTTGTGATGACGTCGACCTGGATGCATCACTAGTCCGTACCAAACACACAATAACCCCTAGGAGTATTTCAGCTTAGCCAGTCAACTAATCTGCATGTTCCTGAACTGTTGGAGGAAACTGGGGAACCAGAAGGAAATCCACACGAACACAGCATGAAACTTTGAACAACAGACTAAGCTTGGGGCTTCGAGGCAGCGACGATACCTGTTGCACCACTGTAGCGCCCACTAATTTGCCAGTCAAAGGAATTTGTAAATCAAGCTGTAGAAATAACCACTTATAAAGAGAGTGTAAACCCACAAGTACTTCAAATAGCACAAAACCACAGGAAGGAAAGAAACTGCTACAGATATAGTGGATAGAGGATTTCTTTAAATAGAAAGAACTCTTATCAACAATTAATTATTCAAATCAAAGCATCCTAATATATACAATAATGAGATTGAATGTGCATATTTAATTATAAACTATTTCTTATCCCATCCGGGCAAACTGATAAGTACGGTAAGCAGAATAATATGTAATGTTTTTGGCTTTAAAATAAAAGAAAGCGGTATATTAAAACACAACAATCAACACTTCATTTGCCAGAATAAAATACTGATCTGTAAGCCTAGCATTCACATAACTAATCTACTTTCACTGATAAGACTGAATATTTTAGTTTAAAATTATGGGTGCATAATTTTATATTTTGATTATAAAAACACCAACATTGTCAACATCGTCATGCTACTGGTCACCTGTATATGAGGATTACTATATTCATGACTATGACAACATGCTCCCCAGTAGCAAACGAAGAATGAGAAGCATCTCAGAGTCATCCACGAAAGAGGTATACGTGCATCTGGACACACTAGCTGCATAAAAATAAACAGCCTTTTTCAGGCGTCCCCCAGTGTGTGCTTTTTGGACCCTGCATTTGGTGCACAATTAACATGATTTGTTTTGACGTTAAACTGATTCATACCCTGTGCGGACATAAAGGAAGACATGAAAGAAAAGAAATAGCAGTCGTTTTATTAATATTAATCTAAAATCATATTTTCTTTGGATAAATCTTATATGGTTGTCCTTATTCTGTCCCAATATGACCCAATATGAAAAAAACAAGAAAAAAAAAACACACACACACACACACACACACACACACACACACACACACACACACACACACACACCTAATAAGATATTTCAGCAGCTCCCCTTAGTTGTGAGAGATCTAATGTGAACTTGGGCTCTGGGGTTTTTCAATGCCCCTGTGAATCCCTGTGTTTATCTTTAGGACAGAGCTTGGCGTTCTGCTCTAAGATAAATGCAAATGATGCTTGGAGAAAGCAATTCCCACAATAAGACTAGCCCGCTGGTGGCGGAACTTGGCAGAATCCCCACAGGAAGCATTTCCTTTCATTGTGTGTCTGTGTGCTGGCCAAAGAGATCGCAGAGGAGCGTGTTGACACCGTAATCACTCCACTTTCTCTCATTCTCTCTATAGCTCTCTCTCTCTCGCATGCTGGAACTACACACAACTATTTTCCAGTTCTGTAACTTTGCCGTCTATCAAGCATAAATACTCACGTGTATGTGGAATTGCGCATCCTTAATTTCTTCATTGTAATGTGCTGGGTTTAGACTTTATCAGATGCATACACCCATGCAATTAAATGCAAGGGCGGCTTTTACTGTTGTAATAACATAACCTCAGTTACCTGAATTACCATAAGATTAGTTTTTAAACGACTGAAAATAATTGTTAAAATAAAACGTTCTCGATTTTATTGAGCTTTTATTTTGTCATTAGAGGTTTTCATTGTTCTTCACGCTCTGTATGTTTTGTCACATGTTGTATAAAGTAAAATACAATTCTCATGCCTATAAAAAAAAACATGCAACAATGTGAAAAACTGCAACGAAACTGCATGCTCCAAGTAAGCTTGCAAGTGCATCAGTAATTCATTACGACATTCACAGATGATTATGATTTATCTAGTCTTCATTAAGTGTAGGAGACCAACTTTTAACTGAGGCGATTAATTAATAACATAATGCTAACAGAAAGAAAGAAAGAAAGAAAGAAAGAAAGAAAGAAAGACACAGAGGGAAAGTCCACTCCTGTGTATACAGAGTACAATCTCCAATCTATATTATATTACCCAAGCTCAAATACTTAATTGCAGCCTTACCCTGCATACGATCGATGAAAATGACGCTTTTGTGTTTATTCTTGCAAAACACCTGAAGCTTCGGAAAGCAGACACGCAGTGTGCAGCAGATACAGAAAAAAGGAGGCAACTAACTGATCAACTAGCCTACCTCTTAATACACTTGTTTCAAAAGAAAAAAAAAAAACTCCCAGTCAAAACAATATGTTTCCTGCCTCTTGAGAATGTGTGAGTGGTTGTGTGTGTGTGTGTGTGTGTGTGTGTGTGTGTGTGTGTGTGTGTGTGTGTGTGTGTGTGTGTGT
>JAQQZT010000033.1:13907590-13929217 GCA_030068275.1 Clarias platycephalus | reverse complement strand
TGTGTGTGTGTGTGTGTGTGTGTGTGTGTGTGTGTGTGTGTGTGTGTGTGTGTGTGTGTGTGTGTGTGTGGAGAGGGCATGTACTTATACTGCAGTTTGTATGCTGTCATAGAAAATATTACACTTTCCAACAAGGGGGTGCAAGAGGCAGAACACAGGGAGTTGGTGTATCCTGGGCAGCAGGCATATCCACTGGCTATGGAAATATAAAGACTGCGAAAGTACTGTCAGCAAATCATACTACAGATAATCTCATTAAGATTATCATTAAAATTTAAGAACACTGTAATGTGGAATGATTTTAATGTTTACCAGAGTTTTAAAAATCCTAATAAAAAGCCTGCTTTTTCCTTTTAAATGGTAAACCACCAGGGAGCATACAATACCATAATTCACTCAATCTAAAAAAAAAAAAACAGGAAAATATACACACACCTCTAAACAGATTTGACTTTATCACGGAAACAGGTTGTTGCATGCCTCCGTCATTAACTTACATGGAGCCAGTTTTCCTGGCCTTTTCAGCCAAGTGCCGAGATATGCCGAGCACAAAAGTGTTTAAAAAGACCAGATTAACCCCCAGGGACACCCTTGAAACATTTAGCAAGTCCTATAACAGTGAAAGACAGGGAGCTGTATATTTAGCCCAAGTTTCCCAATGCCAGCTTAGGGGAGCAGTGAAAATGTCTTATCACTCAGGTAGGGGTATTGAGACCCAAAAAAGTGGCAGGAATGTTCATTCCAGAATAAGGTACAGCATTTGTGCACTCTTGTGACACCTGTCCACCTCGTTCAGATGCATGTTGACCATCCCAATGCAATTTCTTTTTCTGTTATATCATCCTTCACTCTCCTTGGAAGACTTTCCTCTAGATTTGGCTGTTTGTTCAATCAGCCACAAGAGCATTAATGAAGCCAGGCACTGATGTCCCGTGAGGAGTCACTGGGTGCAGTCGGCTTTCCAGTGCACATATTCCCGTACACGCCTTCTCTACAATGTGGTGAGGCATGAGTTGTTTTGTACATGGGAAACAAACATGACCTGCCTGGCAAGGTGAAGTCAAATGAGTTAGCATGTGACTGACAGATACAATTATAGGTTCTAACTCTTGCTTCTGGTATGAAGTTCATTTTATTATGTGGTACACAGCAGCATGTTTACACCCTTCTGAACGACTCTGCTTTGTTGTCATGAACCAGAACTGCTTACAATTTTCAGGAATGTTCACATATACACTCACTGAACACTTTATTTAGAAACAATGTACTGATACTGGGCAAGGCCTGCCTTTGTCCTTAATTCTTTCTATTATGGGTTCCACAAGATGTCAGAAACCTTCCCTTGAGACTCTGCCATCTTTGCATCCTCATATTTCTGTTCTTGGCTGACAGAGGTGGAATCTGCTGTGGCCTTGTGCCTCAAGGCTTGACAAGGTGTACATTCTGTGCATTCTGTTTTCTGCTCACCACAATTGTTCGCTGTAGTCATCCGGGTTACTGTAACCTTGCTGTCTTCTTAAAATGAGTCTGCCCATTCATGTAAATGTAAAAGGATCCAAGGAGATCAGGGAGGAAAAAGGAGAAGTCTGCCACCAATAATAATTTCATAGCCAAAATCACTGAGATCTATTCTGATGGTTGATCTGAACATTACCAGAAACTGCTGGCCTCTGTTTCTGTATGACTGTATGCATTTCACTGCTTCCACAAAATTGACTGATTAGGGGTCCAGGTGTACCTAATAAAATGCCTAGTGAGTAGTGCTGCACGATTAATCATATCGCAATCTCGATGTCAGCCTATGCGATTACATTACAGTAAATGTTGCGATTATATTAAATAAACAAATGCATTCGTGGACGTTACAAGACATTCATTCTAAGAGCCGTATGGCCATTTTTTATGCCAAAAATATAAAATAACCAGTTACTCGTGTAGCGCATGTGCTTGTGGTCACGTGACTTTCGCAGTGTGGAGACGGGAGAAAATAGATACAGAACAGACCGACACTGATGCTACCTCTGTTATTTGGCGATATTTTGGTTTCAGGATATCGAACACTGAGCAGAAAGAGGTACTGTGCAAAATTTGCAAAACTAAAGTTGCTACATCGCGTGGCAACACAACAAATTTATATCAGCACCTGAAGCAACACGGTAAAAGCCAAGAGTAGTAAAGAGACCGAACAAAACAAAGCACAACCCAGTGTGAGCAGAACAAAACAACACATTATTACAGATGTGTTTGCAAGTCTCACACCATATAAAAAGATGTCGCAAAGATATAAAGAAATCACTGACTCCATCACGCACTGCTTGGCAAAAGACATGATGCCCATATACACTGTTAGCAAAGAGGGATTTCAGAAAATGATTTGCACACTGGACAAGAGATACCAGTTGCCCTCACAAAACTACTTCTCTCAAGTCACAATACCTGAGCTTTACAGCAAGTGCCATAGCGAGGTTCAACTTGAAATAACTGCAGTGAAATTCTTTTCAACCACTACGGACCTTTAGTCAAGCAGGACGACCAAGCTATATATTAGCCTAACCGTGCACTTTGTCGACAATGAGTTTGAACTGAAAAGCCGTTGCCTGCAAACATCGTATTTCCCTGACGTATTTCCAACCTCTGTGAGGATGGTTTGGTCGGTGTCATAACAGACAACGGCACGAACATCGTCAAAGCGGTGGCGCTTAATCACTGGACTAGGTTCCAGTGCTTTGGGCATAGACTTCATTTGGCCATCGGTAAGTTAAATTAATTTTATTTTTTTATATTGAAAGCTACTTAACTGTACATTAGTGAGGACAGCTATTAACAGACTTATTTAAGAATAAATGTAAATAGAGTGTAGAAATCAGTGTGCCACAAAGAACACTAGAAATGTCCCATTTAAATTATTTTCATTAGCACATGACTCTAAAGATTAATAGGTTTAAAGGACACTTTTCTTTCCTTTAATCTTTTCTTCATCATTAGATTAAAATGGTGAGTGATTTGATAAGAATATTAAAAACTGGGTGTTTGTCGTAATTTTGTTACTGTTTTATGCTAGTATCAATATGGAATTGAGCATGTTGTCAGAGTGTGAATCCGTGAATATTAAATGTTTTGCATTGTCACTTTAGTAAGTTTGTCTTTTTATCATCTACAGAAAATGCTCTGAAAGATCATGCGCAATGGATTACCAGGGCTACTGGAATTTGCAGAAAGATTGTGGGCCACTTCTCCCATAGTTGGAAGAAGAGAGAAAGAAGCCCAAAGAGAACTCAACCTTCCAGAGCATGCCATGGTGACAGACTGCTCAACACAATGGGGTTCCACTCAGAAGATGATAGCAAGAGTCCTGGAGGAGCAAAATGCCTTGTCAAGGTTCTATCTACAGACCGCAAAGTTCGACACCTACTGCCCTCATGGCAAGATCTGGAGATCCTGGAATCTGTGAACAAGGCACTCAGCCCACTCCAGGACTTCACGGATGCCCTGTCGGGTGAACGTGATGTGAGCATATCTTATGTAAAACCTACTCTGCATCTTCTGAGCACCTCAGTGCTGGCTGAAGAGGAAGAGAACACTAACCTGACCAAATCACTGAAATCAAAAATTCTGGCATACCACAACAAGAAATATGAAGACAGTGTCACACAGGAACTGCTCAACATGTCCTCTTTCCTAGACCCAAGGTTTCGAACACATCTCTGAGCAGGAGACCCAGACCTTAAAGGAACAAGTCATCACTGAGTTGATTGTGAGTAATATTATCACAGTGTTTTTTAACTGGTAAGAATAGCTTGTAAAATGCAATGTTTTCAATTTCAGGACATTCACCAGCAGCAGCCTGTAGCCCAAAGCACTGCAGCGATGGAGGATAAACCAGAACTGGATGTAGAAAATCCACCTGCTGCTAAAGCCAAGAAAAAAACCCTGGCCAGTTTCTTTAAGAAAACCACAAGCACAACATCAGCACCATCATTTGAACCCATGGTGCAGTTTAGAAAAGCAGTAGCTGCTGAACTCAATGCTTACATTTACATGCCATGTGTAGACCATGAAGAAGATCCACTAAAATGGTGGAACAGTCACAAAATAAATTTCTATTCCCTAGAAATATCTGTGCAACAAGCTCTGCATCGGAGAGAGCTTTTAGCACTAGTGGTAATATTGTAACAGATCATCGCTCCGGTCTGAAACAAGACAAGGTTGACATGCTTGTTTTTTTGGCAAAGAACCTTTCAGTTGCTAAATAGAATGTTCTAGAAAGATAATTTTAATGTACCAGTTGGTCATTTAAAATAACAACAAGAGTTACAGAGGTTTAAGTTTTATTGAGAAACCACACTCCTATATCCAGTTTTCTTTTCAAAAGAAATATACAAAGTATATGTCACATCCTGCTTAAATGTCCCTGTTTTGGGACAAAATGTAAAAAAAAATTTAAAAATGGGTATTTGGGTAATAATGTTAGTTATTTAATTTTGTACAATTGTTTTAATTTGAAAACATTGTTCATTTCTAGTTGTTGCTAGATTGCACTGTATACTGTATCTCAGTTGAGAAATACAATTTTCAGCATTATTAGTAATCTGTGTGTGGATTTTCCTTGATAACAAGCAAGGTGAGTCATACCACTTGTTTATCGTATCGCAATCGTAATTCGCAATTTTGACCTTAATAATTGCAATGTGACATTTTTCCCAAATCGTGCAGCCCTACTAGTGATGTATAATCCTGAACGCATCATTAAATGACTTTTAAGGAACTGGTAGTTACAAATTAGACTGTAATATGCTGTATTAACTGCAATGAAGGATAAGCAGGTAGTTTTTAACAAATGCTTAAAGAAGTTCCACCTGGTTTTAGAAGATGTCAATCAGCATCTGTTTTTTTTCAATACTTTTGAATTAGATAAATTATCTAGCTCATCATAGTTCAACTTCCATGTAGCTTTTAACAACGCCACAGCAACAGGCTGCAATGGAATAAAGTCTGCGCTAATATTTTGTGCCGGCATTGCAATACTACACCTCTTCCAATTCACATTCTACCTCTGTTTACGTCCAAATTTTCCAGCAGCCCTGCTCATGTTTTCCTAATAAAGGCGAAGTTTTCTGCCTATCAGTTAAGGAAGCCACCCCTTGTACCATGGTGGGAGCTAACGTCATGGGGTATGCTTTGCCGTCATGTGCCAAGAGTAAAGCTTTCCAACATTCCAACACTTGGGAAGCACAGAGCGCCAGTGGCAGGTAAAAGGAAACCTGTCCTTTCCTGCTCAGCAGTATTAAACCACACACCTTCCTGGCTCGCAACTGAGAGAGATAATCGGTTGGGGTGTTGCCATTAAAACAGAACCCAGTGTAAATATAACAACAAAGGTGACAGACGTTCCACAGAAGAAACACTCATGAGCTAAATACAGTATCGTCGTCAACAGATTAACGCTTATGTCATGACATTGGCTGGACCTGTATGGCAGGTTTTTCCTTTGGACTGGTGAACATGCCGGCATGATCTTATTACCTCTATAGGGTGACAGTAACATAGATGACATTATATGACCTTAAAAAGAAAAAGAACAAATGCTTTGGTAAACTGGCACAGTTTGTGTAAGAATGGATGGAAACATATTTTAGGGTCGTAGATTCCTCCAAAGCCAACGCTTGTCGAAATTATACCTGTATAGTAAGAATAGTAGTTCTCGGCTTAGAAACATTCAAACAAATGTAAAATTTAGCTGTATAAATTTAATCCTGTCGTATTTTCTCAGATAATTCTGCCTGCAGAAATTGAGAACTGGCTTATTATTTGTAATAAATGAATAATTAAAAAAACTAAACACTATTATTAATCAAAAATGTTTTTTTAAAGGGGAAAAGGAAAAGATTTTGTTCTCCTTTTTCACCTTGGTTTATCATTCTGCAGCTCATTTCTCATTACCATCATGTCAGTAAATGGAAATTCTTAGGTAAGAATCAGTAGGGTAATTGGTAGGGACGGGAACACCAGGGATCACCCAATACAATATTATCATGATACTTAGGTGGTGATTCAATTTGTACTGGGATTCTGTTAGTATCACAATTTCACAAATATCCTGATTCCCTACATTTTCCTAAACAAACTGTAACAAATAAAATGGATGATGTGCTTTCTGGCAATGTAAGAATAGTTTAGAGTGCACGACTTGTAGGATTATAGAGGAACGGCAACATTGTACCACCTCAAATGCAAACATATAGAAATTAAAATTTTATTTAAAAAAAAAAAAAGTTCCTACCATCTCTAGTAATCAAGTTATTCCATATATCTTTCATTTTTCCATATCTGCACAAGTGTGCCTCAGAAGCAGTCGACTGAATGCCCTGAAACAAAACAGTATTATGGACAATTCACTACAATCATACTCCTCAAATATTTACCACTCAAGCTTCCCAGATTTTAACAAGCTTTTAAATTTTTTTTAAATATTAACAAGCTGCAATGAAAGTGCATACACTAGACCGTGTACCAAACCAGATATTAATGATGTGTGACTCGTTCACACAAGCATTTGCACAATAAATAAGATAAAATAAAAAAAGTAAATTGGGAAAAATGTTTGTATCCTATCTGTTTTCCTGAGTGTGTACAAATTTAAGCATAGGAAGACTGACTAATGGGAACCTCAACTTGTTTGACTACAAATTAAGCTAAAATAGCCTGTTGTTATCACACTTACAACAAACATTAAGTAGACACATTTTTCCAGAAACACGTCCTTGAAATAGTTCACATAATCAAGGACTAAGAATAGCTTTCAAGACTTGGTTTTTGTGTGAAAACCAATCATTCTATTTTATTGCCATTAATCATAAAAAAATTAATAAATAAACAAAAAACACAACAACAAAAACCAATTAAAGATAAAACTCATATTTAACCTTGGGAAAAAATAATGCTGCCATACAAATAGAGAACAGGCCAGTTTGCATATGCATAGGTAGAAGCTGTAAACAAGCACCTGAGCTGACAAACGATTATTATTATAATAATTATTATTAAATAATATATTTTATATTCAAAATTAGATCAAAACAACCTACACTTTTGTTTTTCAAGCTTTACTCTGAACATTCATTTTGAAGCTCTCAGCTGTCTGGGGATTTGGAATATAATTCAAATTATATGAATCATAATTTATAGAGTTTTGTGGTCGTCATTATATGCAAACAAGCTGTGTTGGGAACTCACTTCACACTTGATCAAAATACACACACGAGTATAAAAAACAAATCTGCGTTTCTGAAACTTTGAGAACTCATTTACACACAATTTTACTGAGCAGTTGGTAAATAAGGTGTATTATGCATCAAAGGAACAAATGGATTCAGACTTCTTGTGGCTCAGGGTTTTACTATCACCAGTGTACACGGGTGTGTACAAATACTGATGAATCTGTGCATAAAATTGATTTATGAATTTAGCATATGTTAAAAAAAAAAGATTTTGGCTCTCTGCTTGGACCCCTTTAAAGACTACAGTACAACATCCAAATGTGCTGCTCGTAGAAAGAAAAAACTATCTACAGCACTTACAAACTGCATTTTAGATCAGATGCTTTGAACATTTCAACACATTTGAGGTGATATATCGTAGATTTACGGAGTACAAAATGCACACGTCCACGTGTGTGCATGCGTGCGTGTGTGTTGCTGTAGCTCGGATTTAAAGCAGCCGCAGTCCGGACTCTCCGTCCGCCTCCTGTCTTCACCCGCGGTGGTGGTGACTTGGCGCTAGCTGCCCCGCCTGCTTTGTTTGCAAAAAAAAACCCCGACCGCAAATCTACAGAGTACTACAAGTACAAAACACAGCTCTCTCTGTCTGCCCTGCGTTCATCTCCAGCACTATTTACATGCACACGGTGTTTAATCCACTTTCTATACATTAAGATTCCAGATTTCTCCAAACCGATTAGCAGTGAGAGTCAGCAGCTAACGTGAAACTCTCGTACCAAACTCCCAGAGACACACTGCAGCAGCAGCAGCAGCACAAACCGCCGCCGCCAGCCGCGGGTTTTACATAAAGCGCGCTACAAAGAGTGCAAAGTCACCGATACAGTGCGCGATACGAGCGTCATGTGGTGTAGTAAGCAAGTTAAAACACTTATTTTCTCATACTCACATCTCAGCGTTACCCAACTTGCTGCAAGTGATTCACAAGCGTTGTCATTTTTCTCCCTCCTACTGTAACCATGGCGACACAGCGTCACGCTGAGCTTCCGCGCGAGTGGGCGTGACCGACGTGAGACTCAACTGTGTTAGAATGGTGACGTTAGACCTTTAACGTTAATGCAAATGCACTGGAATGTGTTGTGGGAAAAAAAACTGCATTCGTATAGTGTACTAATTAGGGTGGTGTCTGTTTCCCTCAATTGTCATGTCTGTGATACTACTTTTTAATTGAGCAGAGAGAGATGATGATGATGCGCCATCTAGGGTGGAAAAGTTTTTCTTGTTATAAGAGTGTGCAAGAGTGGCGCTATTCTGATTCAGAATCAGTAAATGATTCTGTCACAAATGAAAGTCATTAAATGAAACAATCACAGTAAATGTACAGTATTATACTTTTAGATTCAGGAGTCAAGATATTTTATTTGCCATTTACACACATTCCAACACTATGAGTGCATTGGATTTGGTTTGTGCAGAAGCTTTCCGAGTCAATGAAAAAAGAAAGATAAGAAAAGTGGTATAAATATATTTTACAGCAAATAAATAGTAGACACTATATACACAATATAACATTATCTAGTACTGTAATGTATTTGTTATATTTTAAACATGGGCCCCATTTCAAACTATTGCACTTATTTTTATTTCACTTTTTCCTGAAGGTTTACTTGCACATTTAATATCACAGTTACACTTTATTGATGATAAATATGTAAGGGATAATACGAGGTGGTATCAAAAAGTTTCGAGATTTGCTATGTTTACAAGTTCTGTTTTTTTGCGGTATGTCCTCCCTCAGACACCATAAAACCTGCCAGTAGAAATCGCTATTGACGGTCTGACCTTTAGCACAATGTCGAAAAAGACGTTGAGTCGAGCTTTGGACCTGCCTTGAGTTTATCGGTTCTGGTGATGATGGGCTCTTCCACTGTAAAGATTGTTGCTCCGTCTCAGGGTCGTACCCATACACCCAGGTTTCGTCACCAGTAATGATCCTCAACATGAAGGACAGGTCATCCACGGCATGCTGACAAAGTTCTGGGGAGATTTCAACGGAGTGTTCTTTCTGCTCCTTGGTCAGCAATCTAAGGATGAACTTGGCAGCAACATGGCACATGTTAAAATCCCACACGAGGATTGCCTGGACTGTTCCATATGACAAACCAACAATGGCAGCAATGTTGTGGATTATTTTCTGACAATCAACCACAAGTGGTTTCAAAATTTTGGGGGGTCGAGCTAGAGGGAAGATCAGGTCTTTCTGATTGCTTGTCGTCAACAGTGATGTACTTCCGCTCACAAAGCCACTCAAAACACCTCAAACTACTCATCACAGTATCGCTGTAAACTTGCCGAATCATGTCAAATGTCTCTGTGACATTTGCTCTTTGTTCTAACTTGCTCTTCATGATAAAATACAGACAACACCATCTCTACCACACTCCATCTGGCCCTCACACACCTAGACAACAAGGACACCTATGTTCAAATGCTGTTCATAGACTTTAGCTCAGGATTCAATAACATCATTCCCCAACACCTGAACGGGGCCCCCCAGGGCTGTGTGCTCTGTCCCCTGCTGTTCACATTGCTGAGTCACAACTGTGTAGCGTCACAGTTCCAATCATATCATTAAGTATGCAGATGACACGACTGTGGTGGGTCTCGTTTAAGTACGACAAGTCAGCATACAGAGATGAAGTGCAGAGACTTACAGACTGGTGTAAAGACAACAACCTTTGTCTGAATGTTAATAAAACAAAAGAGATGGTTGTTGACTTCAGGAGGACACAGAGAGACCAATTCCTTGGTGTTCACCTGGCGGAGAATCTCACATGATCCCTCCACATCAGCTCTTTAAACAAGAAACCCCAGAGGCGTCACTTCTTCCTGAGTAGGCAGAGGTAGGCTCAGCTTCCACCACTGATTCTTACCATCTTCTATAGAGAGACTATCAAGAGCATCCTTTGCATGTACATCACTGTCTGGTCTGGGAATTGTGCCATCTTGGACCACAAGACCCTACAGTGGATAGCGAGGATAGCCGAGAAGATCATTATACATCGTGGCCGATTATACACACCTCTCACGCACACCGTACCAAAGCATTCAGTCCCTCACATGTGACTGTGTAATAACTTATTTCCACAAGACATCAGACTCCTCAGTAAAAAGCGACTATACTGATAAACACACACAAACACACAAACAAACAAACACACTCTCACACACACACATTCACTCATTCAATCAGATAAACACAATCACATCAGTACAATGGGACTGGACTGCCAAACACACACACATTCACTCTCACACACACACACACACACTCACACATACATACAGTATACATACATACACACAACCACACACACAGACACACACACAGTTTCACACACCAGCCTGCAACTGCTTTTTTGCACAATATTTATTAGCTGTTATTTAAACAAGAGTTGTTTTAATCTTTCCTCTTAATTAAACAAGAAATGTTTACTGTTTTTGTTCTCTCATCTTATGGGTTATTTATTTGCACTACCTCAACTCATCACAGAGTATTGCATTACGTTGTGTTGTTTCTCTTGTTTGGACATTTGCGTGTCCACTTTATGTTGCAATTTTGTTGTCTTTTTAAAAAAGTTTTGTTTATCTTTTTTTTCTTTTGTATAGTTCCCAGATAGTTTTGTTGTTTATTTTTTGTCTAGCTAGTCAGCTAATCAGGTGTCTTAGCTAGTTAGTTTAGTTTAGTTTAGTTTAATTTAGTTTTGTTGATTTATGTGGTTAATTTATGTTTTATGTAGCACCATGGTCCTGTAGGAACTTTGTATTGTTTCACTGCATACTGGATATGTTTGAAATGACAATAAAAGCCGACTTGACTTGATTTGACTTGACTTATGAAGGTCAACGCACCCTGTGACTGTGCGTGCAGCCTTGTGCTGCCATCTGTTGGTGTGTTACAAAACTAGTCTCAAAACTTTTTGATACCACATCATAATAGGATAGTTTTTTTTTTTTTTTAAATAAATTTAGTCTGTCCAATTCTTTTACCCCGATTTTCTCCCCAATCTAGTCGTGTGTCCAATTCCTCCCCATTGCTAGGGGGGCTCCCACATTAAGGCTGCTTACTACCACTCAGCTGGGAAGACCGAAGACTATCACGTGTTTCCTCCGAACTATGTGACGCCAGTCGACCGCATCTTTTCGAACTGCTCACTCACGCACCGTTGGGGGCGGAGTAACACACTCAAGGCCAGTGAGAGGAAAACAGCATCACCCGGGGTTCGAACCAGCGATCTCCGGATGATAGGGCGAGCACTTTACAAAAAAAATGTAAAGAGGGAAACCAGACATTTTTCATTCAAAATGTAGGTCAAATAGGAAATATATAATGTATAACTCCAACTAATGCTCGTGGAGGCCAATGATGACCCTTAATATTATTCTTATTTTTATGACCATTCACACACGACGGGCAATTTGAATACGCCAATTAGCCTAACCTGCATGCCTTTGGACTGTGGGAGGAAACCAGAGAACCCGGAGGCAAACCCACCAAACACAGGGAGAACTTGCGAACTCCATGCACACAGACCCAGAGGCGAGAATTGAACCTTTTACTCTGGAGGTGGAAGGCGACAGTGCTAACCACTAAGTCCATGTCGCCATATTATACAGTATATAATAAATTATAATAAATTTGTCAATCCTTCCGCGGAAACACATTTTAACCTTTACAGTCCCAATGAACAAACCATTTATGTGTCTTAAAATCTTGGTAAGCCAAAGGTCTCATAATTGGTTTGCGGTTAGAACGCAGGAACATGGGCTTTATGAATTGTCTAGAAATTTTCTGTATAGAAATAATCTATCAACAGTAGCACTCCGTGGCTTATGTTACATGTCTATCTCTTATTCATAGCGGTAATGAATTACATTAGGGTACAAACGTTTTATATTATTATTATTATTATTATTATTAATCTTCCCAACTGCAGATTTAACTTAAGTAGGCATGGTTTGGAAATGTGGGAAATTTTTAAAATAATAAGAATGCATTTTTATAAAATAAAAATCCTAAACTAATAATAACTAATAATTCAACACAATTCAGTAATTCTACATAAACGAATAAAATAATTAACAGCTGGTTGAAGGAGTGAATCAAGGAGTCGAATGATTTTCGGCACGAGTCGACTCCTTAAAAGGACTGGTATCGGGTGAGTGTGTGTGTGGAGCTGCGCTGGTTTGGGGTTCCGCAGAGCGATGACGTGTGTGTTAGGGAATCGCCATTTGCCTTCCCTGTTTCATCACACGCAGCACGTAGGGCTCGTCCTCACTCTGACTAACACACACACACACACACACACACACACACCGCCGATTGATTCAAGCTGATCACGAGTGATGAACGCAATACTGTCGGGCTCCACAGTCTGATTCACACCTTCACCTCCAGTCAAATGGGAAATGCACGTATCCGTCTGGTTACACAAGACCACATTTTAGAGCGATAACTACATCATAGGAATGTTTATTCAACTTACACGAGTTACTTTTAGTTTCTCGGTTTATTCATCTATACACTGCTAATACATAATGTAGTGCTTGAAGAAATAAAGTGAACGTTCCTGTGCAGGGAGTGCACGGCTTTGTCTTACTACTCTAATTTGAATGAATCTGCATGAGAATACACCAGTAACCTCCTTTGTCAATGTGCAAAGCATGCTGGGAGCAGGAAACACGCTGGATATAAAAATCCTCCCCAATACACATCCACAGCATAGAGCAGAGGGACTGCATTGGGTTTATTATTCAGCTGATCTTACTACAGCAGCAAGCATGGAGCTGGAGAATTCTGAGCAAAGTCCTGTCTATGAACATAACGTTTCTGTAAGTGCAGATTGTTTACTCATATAGATATGTTTTTCATTACAGGTATCCAGTGACCTGGTAGACATTTGAGAATTTTAGTCATACTTTTGATTTAAATATTTTTGTGCTTATATGTTTGTAATTTCTTGTAAAAAGCTGTTTAAAAGTTTTTGGCAATCTGTAACTGGAAAAAAAAAAAAAAAAACTGTACTGACTGAGGAACTTTCTTTCTTAATTGGTATAGAATTGTAGTCATTTAGGAAGTGAGAGCCAAAGCTCTTAAATGCATTAATCGATTTTTACCTGTGATCGATTAAAGCATACGTAATTCAATTAATTACGTTTAAGTGTTCGGGTTTGATTAAGTCAAACTCTATCTCCTCCTTATCACATGAGGCAAGACTTTAGCTTAACTCTTGATAATAGATGCACTGATGACTGCAGAGGAGTACAATTACAACAAAAAAATCTCTTTACCTGATAATCAACAATAGCTTGTGGAAACTTGTCTGTTGCCCTGCCTACGTTTTACAGTCTCGTAGTGCATTCCTTAACTTATATTCAGGCGAGCTGCAGAAGTTGTAGAACCACTGCTGTTCAATAAGCATTTATTCATGGACAAGATGACTTATTTTAGTATCATAGTATTGTTTCACACCAGCTTTGCTCCTGTAGGAAGAAAACGTGGAGACCCCGTTCGGCATAGTGCACTGCACCATGAAAGGTACCGTTAAGGGCAACCGACCTGTCATCCTGACTTACCATGACATCGGACTAAACCGTAAGATTCTGCTCACTCTCTGTTGTGTGTTAATCTGTTGCTTTCATTTGTGCAGATTTTTGATTAAGGTCCTTAATTGTGTGTGTATATAATAATTTAATGTTTCGGTATGATTATGTGCAGATAAGACCTGCTTCAGCAGTCTGTTCAATCATGAGGACATGCAGGAAATCATGCAGTATTTCTCAGTGTGCCACATCAATGCACCTGGGCAACAGGAGGACGCTAGCACTATTCCCACAGGGTGACTGAATGCTACCTTTATGCTTAAACTCAGCACATGACACTAATCTACACTTCAGTAGTCTTATTTATATATTAATATTATTACAGTTGGGTTCTAGGATAAAATTTGGGGTGGCACATGGTGTACTGGTTAGCACTGTGGCTACGCATCTCCAGGGTTGAGGGTTCAAATTCCCCTCTCAGTTTGCATGTACCTGTGCTTGGTGGGTTTCCTGGCGGGAACTCCGTTTTCCTCTCACGGTCCAAGGACATTCAGATTAGGCTAACTGGCATTCCCAAATTCTGGTGTGTGTGCCCTGACCAGGGTATACCCTGCTTTGTGTTTGTTTCAAGTCAAATGCATCTGTTAAAATAATGCAGCCTGTTTTAGTAATATGTGAGAAGACTATACACTTAAATAAGTTTAAATAAAGTCTGGCAACCTTTCACTACACTTCACTTTGAACTTTACTTTTCTACTTAAGTGAAAATGAAAGCATTAAAAGGTAATGGCTGATGATTTTAGTCGCCCCACATCTGTGTTTATGCCATAAAAAAATGCGGAATAAAAATCTTCTCACTTGAGTCACCTTCTTGAAAATCAAAACATCAGAGGTTGCTTTTGTCAGCTTCACATTTCTCTTTATTTATTTATTTATTTATTTATTTATTGTTGCTATTGTGTCAATTATTTTTATTTCTAACCAGTACATTGATCCCTTTTGTAGATTCACATACCCTTCAATGGACCAGCTCTCTGAGACAATACCTTTTGTACTCCAGCATTTTAAGTAAGTTTTCTGAAAAGAATGATTAAATGATGTCAGATCCACTTTATAAAATATGCTGTTGTCGCGTCTAATGTTTTTAAGTGAGTTGCATTTTCTCTTTATAGCATTAAGAGCATTTTTGGTTTGGCGGTTGGGGCGGGAGCATACATCCTTGCACAGTTTGCTGTAAGTTTTACTTATTTCCTGCTTCTTTCTTAACATGCTTTGTCATTGTAACTCCGTCAGATTTTTATACAAACAGTATAACTTGTCGATCACTTCACACTTATCCATGCTGACAGGAATTTTAACAGCACGTTTAATTTGAATGTAATTAGTACCATTACTGTAACAGTTTAATTCTGGGGGTCCGTTTACCGCGGGCTGTTTAACGTCACTGATACAGTATTTGTATACGTATTGCAGCTGAACCACCCTGACCTTGTTGAGGGGCTTGTTCTGATCAACATTGATGCTCAGGCAGAGGACTGGGTGCACTGGGCAGCATATAAGGTATTCCACCTCATACAGGCTACCAAAAAAAAATCATAAAAATACACCATGCCAATCACATGTTAATACCTAAACAGGATTTAAAAAAAAAAAAAAAAAAAAAAGGCTGCAAATGATTTTACATGCTGTGAATTCTCATTGAACTACACTGAGTATTAAAAAAAAGTGTATAGACAATGTATACATGCAATCTTTTGCTGATGTTTATGATGACATGCATTTAAAAGTAGCTTTTCATTCCATTGGCATGAGGAACATGTTCCTTTCAAATATCACCGATTTAATGCAAGCTATTTCCCCACAGATCTCTGGCTGGACGCACCATGTTCCTGATATGATCATTTCCCACCTGTTTGGCAATGTAAGACTAAACACTAAATGTCGTTGAAATGTCAACAATTACAAGCAATGTGTGGTTTCTCTGAAATGTATGCAACTGTCTACTATATGGAACTATGACAGGAGCAGATTCACAACAACCATGACCTGATCACAACTTTTCGCCATCACATCAATGACATTAACCAGAGAAACCTCGAGCTGTTTGTCAAGTCCTATCACAGGTATCGGGGAAGCCATATCTAATTCATATTAGATATGGCTATTTTTTAGCATGTCATGTTTTATCTACTCTGGGATCAGGATAAAGTTCTCAGAGAAACAATCGCTTTTCTGATCTGCTTTTAAGTCGAAGGAATCTGAATGTCGAGAGACCTCCTCTGGGTGGAAACCTCAATGTGAAGACCCTGAAGTAAGGCAAAAGTTTACAGTGTTTCTGTTTTAGTCTTAATACATATTTTTCTTTCTTTCTTTTTTTTTTTTATGTTTCTTTCACTGAAAAGTGTTTTTTGTTTCTTTGTTCATCTAGTTGCCCGATTCTTCTGGTGGTTGGAGACGGCTCTCCAGCAGTTGATGCTGTGGTACATACTAATTTATCTCCTTTTAATTTTTTTTTTTTTTAATGCATGATATTCAATATATTTAATGTCCTTGTAAGTGTGAAGTAGTCATTTTTTTTTTCTTTTTTTTTTTTTTCCCCACTGTAGGTTGACTTCAATTCCAGAATGAATCCAACAAAAACTGCCCTGCTTAAGGTTAGGGGTTGCTTGTTATATAGTATATAATATACTATACATTTTAATTCCCGTCTTAATCTGTTATGATTTAAATGTAACTGATATTTTCAATTTCTGCCCACTTGCTAGCACTTGTATTTATACTTTTAAAAGTGTATTTACTACATACCTTGATCAGTCATAACAGTAACATTATATACCAGTAAACTGGTGAAGGGATCATGGGCATGCATGGTTCATTTATGGCTATGTGGACCAAAGGCTAGCATGTCTCGTCTGGTCCTATAGAAAAGACAATGCAGCACAAATGGCTAATAAATGTCAATGCTGGTCACAATAGAAATGCAACAGAACATGTCGTGCATCACAGCTTGCCCAGCCACTGATCCGGCCTCCAAATTCCTCACATCTCAATCTGATCCACCACCAATTGGATGCGATAAAAAAATTCGGCAGATCCATAGAGGCCCCAAAGGATCCACCACAGAGGTCTGGTGGAGTCATGCTCCGAGGCACCAGAGCCGCCCAGGTGGCACAAGGGGAACCCACACAATACTGCGTTTAATGTTTTGCATTGCAATGTTATGGCTGATCGGTACATGTCAATGTTTATTAGAATCAGCACTGTATTATGTGTTTATTATTTTTTTTTAATTCATGTTTTTCTTTCTCTCACTAATGTAGATGGCTGACTGTGGAGGCCTCCCACAGGTCGATCAGGTTTGTGTCCACTTATGAAAATGTTTTGCTTTCCATTTAGATTGACAGAAACCTGTATTTATTTGACCCATTCTTTCCTTTTTCCTTATAGCCTGCCAAGTTGGCAGAGGCTTTTAAGTACTTCATTCAGGGACTGGGATATAGTAAGTAAATTTGCAACTATGAATAACTTTTACAGAATTTATCCTAGGGTGGTGTGTGTTCTTGCTTACTTGTGCTTGTGTGTTTTGTGAGCTTTGACTAAGCATTTACTCAGTATCTTATTTTTACTCTGTGCCAGTGCCTGCAGTCAGCATGACCCGTCTGTGCCGCTCGCGCACCGTCTCTTGCAGCAGCAATTCGTCTCTGGATGCCACACAGTCTCACAATTCCGCTGGAGAGGAGCAGAGTGGACACTCTCCCATCAATCACTCCCTGGACAATGACTCTGAAAACAGCATGGAATTGAGGTGTTTGGAAGAACACACACAAATCCGGTGACCTGCTAAAGGCTGTTATTTCGACAGGTCATTAATGGGGAACCGGAAGCTATCGGCTGCTTCGTCTGATTCTTCAGTCTCAGTTTCACTTTGCTTTAAGTTATACTTTAATTTATGCAATGATTACAGTGTTGGGAGAAGAGACTATGGATTTCTCAAGGAGATCGGATTTATTTTAGTTAGTCATATATTATAATTTTCTGAAGGCGAAAGCAGAGGTCCAGGTCATTTTACAATATGGATCCGATATAACCAACAACAAACACTGTCATAGCCCATGACGGGACAGAACCCACTAATGGAATGTTTTTAGAAATGCAGTTATGTTTGTTATCAAATAATCAACATTGGCAATTAGGGAAAAGCCTATAAATGCCAAATGTCTTTTTATTTTTTTTTTACATTTTTTACAAATATGGATTTATGTATTTGTCTTTTTAAAACTATACCAGTTATTTTACTACTAGAACAAGTATATGTTGGGAAAATTACTATACACATCATCATAACCATACAGTATGTAGTTATTACAGCCAAGGGTTGTCCTACTAAGGGTGTTCTTACTTGGAATATTTCTTTACCGTTTTAGCTGCTTCTTAAATGACTTTCTATTGTGTGAGTCAGGATATAGCAGCAGTGTGCGAAAAGTTCTAATTAATGAAAGGCACATTCAACTTTTATACAGATTTTTCTAATAAAACAAAACAAAACAAAATCCACTAGAAATTCTGAAGAATCTAATGTCATATATGAAGGTATGTTGTGTGTATAAATATTTTTCATGTTAAAGTGTTATCCAATGTAGCCACAAAACTACTGTTTTTTATTTTTATTTTTTTACTATTCTGCCTCTTTAATCAGGAAATGATAAAACATTTTTCTCTCATATACGTCTTGATTTTGAATATAGAAAATAAGTTAGTTAGACATTTAGCTGTATATTTAACAGTGACATATTGGCCTTGCAACAAAAAATGCAGGTCTAAATATTTTGTTCAACTCTAATCCATTATAAAGTGCCACTTAGTATAAACACATAATTTACCAAAAAAACAATTAATCATACAAAGTCTTGTGTACATGGAAAACGTCTGCTTAAAACCTGTACATTTTTCTAAATATATTTTCATTTAAGTAAGATAAAAATCTCATACAAATTCATTTTATACAGTATTTCTATTATATAAGCCCTTTGGCTCCTCTGTGACTTAACACATTGGAAAATGTCAAAGGAAAAAGCTTCTAACCAAACCACATTCCAAATAAGTGGAATAAAATCTGGGTATTTTAAATATTTTCTTGCATCATAGAATGTGGTGTTGCTGATGCTAAATCAAATACTCTGCAATACCTGTGCTTCTTGTGTATTTACACAGAAGTTGAATGCGGCAAAATAATACCTCCCTGGAATGTGCCTTAATCCTATGTGTGTGTTATCTGAAAACATAAGATTAACAGATTCTAGCTCTGACCCATTGAATTGATTTTTAATCACTGATCCACTCAGCCAGTATTGATTCTAGTGGAGCACACTGTAATATAAAGTGGAAAATCTATGGTCATTGGTTGTCTCAGCCTTAGTTCATGATCTCATTGTGCTCATAGTAAGGTTCCAGGTCAGCAAAGATATCATTAGGGTTTCTGCAGGAAAGATTGCAGAAGCATGCGTTGATCCACATGTACTTCCAGGTGAACACTGCTCCATTAGGACACTCAAACTCCACCTCGATAGTCTTAGACTTGTACGGGATGCAGCAGCGTTCATCTGAACACACTCCGCAGTATTTGGGCCAGTAGGGCTTCTTACTGACGCAGCCAGAGATGGTGAAGTTCTGAAATTCAGGCTCACGATAGATGTTCAGGCACTGCTTCCCTGGCTACATGACAGAAAATGTGATTGAGGAAGTATGTGAGTGCTTCTTTAAATTGTATCTAGTTAGCCAATGAATCAATCAATAAGTAATAATAATATCGGAACTTCTGGTATAGACTTGAAGACTTCTTAAATCAACAGAAAGTGGCCTACTAAGTTAGAACCAGACATTCTAACAATAATTAAAGATGTTAAAAACAAGAACAGCAAGTTTATGAATGACGAAATAGATAAGTGACTTTACCCGGAAATGTTTAGTTATATCCACGTCACATGGCCTGAGGTTACACAGCCGACTTTCATTCTCCATCATGCACTGGGTATTGTCATTGGAGAGACGCATGGAGACGCCCCGGTCACATGTCTTTGAGCACGGGCTCCATGGAGTAGTTTGGGTAATGCAGTTGTTGTGCCAGACCTCATTGGTGCTTAGAGACACTGAAAGCAATATGAAATAGTTTCACTTTCTGAAGTTTGTATACTCTTAGGCAAAGATAGCTTTTATAAACAAGAAACCAGCCAAATTGCAAACATAACTCAGAAATTCCATCACTATAAACAAGAAAATCCTTAAAGACTGAGCTCAATGAAGAGCATTAGAAAAATTCGTACCCTCCACAGCATGTCTTGGGCTTGTCCTGCGTGTTTTTCGAGGCTCAGTACAGATCCATTGTTCACAGCAACGACCTGGAATCTTCACTAGTTTCGGTAACTGACACCACCCCCAAGGCGGCAGGGAGTCGGTGCATAGAGGCACACACCCAATTGCCCCATTTACACACAAACAGCGGTACTTACAGCTAGGCTGAAAGGTCTGCCCGTTACGGTAAATAACACCATTATACTCACAGCCTGTCCCGACCAGATCTAAAACACAGTAATCCACAAACAACAGCAGAGATTTACTCAACATGACAATATGAGAGCAAAAGTGGAGTAAGTCTGGAATAAGCTATACTAAATATTACGATACTTGTTGTATCATGTTTTTCATGTCCTACTAACTACACAGAATATTTTTGTATTTGAATTTTATTAATAAAGATGAGATGCTTCACGAGGATTATTAAAAAAGAATAATTTCATGTATTAATGTGAACAGTGGGTGGTCAAAGCACAAAGAAAAATATTTGTTCGGTATGTAAAGTCACTTACATGCACACACTCCTTTTTCGTACCTAGGCTTGTCAGAGCTGTAGTCACAGTACAATCCCTTATGGTAGTCGCATGTGTCTCTCTCGTTGCAGGTTTCTCGCAGCTGTTTAGCACAGGCCTTACAACAGTCACAGCCGTCTGTGAGCAGACTGACCCCCAGAGGGCACACAGGGGCCACCTTAGGACATTTACAGGGCCACTTACAGTACTGTGTCCTGTTAAACACGTCCAGGTCTGTGTTCACAACCGGAATACCTGTGGGATTTTGGGATAAGACCTATATATATATTTGAGAGAGAGTGTAGAGCGAGAGAGAAAGAGAGAGAGAGAGAAAGAATGGGAAAAATAATGTGTCATACACCACCTGATGGCACTATTGGACTAAATAAGGAGCAAGAGAAATTATGTACTTAATATGAGATATCTGCTCACTAATATCTGGTTAGAAATTAGCTTTATCACTCAGCTAAATCTATAGTTGTTCTTAGAGGTTTTCATTTGCTGTTCTCTTTCTTAAATACAGGAGATGTCCCTGTTTGTTCTCTGTCTCTCCTTATCAGGAAGCTGTCCCAACTGCAGGATTTTGAACATATACCTGGCAGAGTCCAGTGCATGGGCACAGGGTCACATCAGAGTGTATATATGGCATTATTATGAAATTAAATACACTCCAATAAAATAGTTCTTCTTCCCATGGGTTCTTTTGATATATTTTTTAGATACGGTTTAACCTTCATAAAAAGTAAATATATAGATTAATAGTTTGTCGTAATATTTTACATGGAGCATGTTAAAGGTCATCATTGTGAAATGTTTTTTCCTCTAGAAGAAACTGCCCGTCATAACTCACAATATGAGCCAAAGATAAACTACAGTTGTGTTCAAAATTATTCAACCCCCAATGCTGTAAAGGGTTTTAGGGAATTCAGTGTACATTTGTAATTGTG
>JAQQZT010000033.1:13894368-13907490 GCA_030068275.1 Clarias platycephalus | reverse complement strand
CACTTGGGGGTTGAATAAAACTGATAATGATGTGAGCACAGAAAAGACATTTGTGGTTATTTCATTATAAATGTTATATTTGTCTGACTTACAAGTGCCTCTTTGATTTAATTGTAAACAAGATGACTGAAATGATCAAAATCAATGTCAAACTGGCCAAAACACTCAATTTCAGTGGGGGTTGAATAATTTTGAACACAACTGTATAATCTCCTGACCACATCAACAACAGAATTATCAGAGAGGCAATCTTAAAATATTATACATTTAGTTATCATTCACCTAACCAATTTATCACGGCCAGGGTCATACTGAATCTAGGGCTTATCCTTGAGTACAGCAGAACTTCACAAGTATCTTTACACATACTGTATACATTAACACAAGCATTCATACCTGGGGCATTTTAGCAAAGCCCATTCAAACACAAGGAGGACATATGAAACTCAAACCCAAGCTCAGGATCAGACAGAGGATCCTGGAGCTACAATGTGGCAGTGCTACCCACGACACCACCATGTTGTCCTAACGCCTTAAAGTTATTTCATGTTTTTAAAATCAGCAGCCACAGAATCGCTCTTTTACTGCCAGCTGGGACAAAATGACATTTTGGTAAACGTGAGGGAGTAGTCATGAGATTTTTCTAGCTTCAATCCTGGATACAGATATCTATGGTTAAAGATAACTATAGGTGTTGGGGTCCACAAACTGTCAGTTCAACAACTGGGGAATAAGATTAATTAGTTATTTATGATGTTAGATTAACACAGGCCACATTATTTCCCATGTTGGCTGCGGTTAAATCAACACAGATTGTTAATTAGCTGAATTAATTAGTTTAGGTTTAAAACATGGGAAGTTTAGGATAAATTTTGGAAAATATTACTACCAGTTTAGTCAGCATTTACTCATGTTTTCCTTTGACAGGCTAGACTTATTCCTTAAACATTTCCAGATGATGATGTGTCCCAGACATGATGCTGATTGAGAGAGATTAAATCTGATCACACCTCCATCACCTCTGTCCAGGTTCAGCTGGATATATTAAGTCGAGTTCATCACTCAGCTCAGGTTTACGCTTCAGTTTTAAGGATTGTGTTTCCTATTTAATGCCACATGTTTTCATTCTCATTCCTGTCTCATCTTAACCCGAAGTTAACTGACTGGAAAGCTGACTAAGCATTTATTTAAGAAGTTCCTCACCTGATGAAGTCCACCGGTTACCAACAGGAGCCACGACAGGAGCCACCTCATCACTGAAACCCCGCCAGAGACGCACCGAGACAACAAATTTCATTCTCCGGAGGAATTAAACTCCATGGTGGTGTGTGTGTGTGTGCTCGGGTCCTTGCAGCAGCCGCCTGCTTTAGTGGGCTGCCACAAACACACACACACACACACAGCTGTGTCGGCGGTGCTGACGTGAGCTCTCAGACCTGGTCATTCGTTTGGCTCGGTGTCTCTCTGCCTGCCTTCATTTAGCTCTGTCTGCTAAGCTTTAAAAGAAAAACCCTTCCTCAACGACCTGTATATTAAACTTTATGAGAAACATTTTCAAACATTTTTGTACTGTAATTAAACATTATTTCCTCAAAATGTCTGTGTTGAGTTTGGCTAAGAACTTTCTACCAACAATACATGCTAATAGTGCTAGTTTAGACCTGATCAAAGCAGTTCTAACTGGAGAGAGCTGTTTAACCCTCATGTTGTGTTCGTTTGTGGCTCACATTCATAATGTCCCCGGATCATTTTATTTCATTATAAATCCACAGTAATACAGATATTATCACCTAATGTTGTGTTAGATCTTTTAAATCAACTCCAGCTCTTACAAGTTTTGTACTTGTAATTGCTGTGTTTGTCCTGCAGGCCTCATTTACCTGAGCTCATAACACATTATTATGACTACAACAAATAGCAAGAAGAAACCTATTGTACTATTTATCACAGAGTACTTCACTGAAATGTTTATCAAAGTCGCTTTTTAAAAACAAGTTTAATTTTTTAAACTGTGGCACAAAATAACAACAAATCAGTAGTTCTCAGGAACACCATTAGCTGGTTTGTCTGTGTACACTTGCATGTTCCAGCCATAACATGTCTTCACATCACATGCTGCTCATATCTTTATACCATACTAAGATGGTTTGTTTGGGATATACTGCTTAAAGCCAACGAGATGCTCAACAGTGATGTCAGGTCCTGGTTTATGGCAGGTGCTCCACCCACTTCTGCCAAACTTCCCAGCTTGTCTCACTGACTGTCATCAAAGCAATTCACACATAACAGTATGTGGAAGGTCTGCAAAGACATTGTAGCGTGAAAAATTGCCCGACCAGTGTCCACATTCCATAAGCTGGACACAGATTTGTTGCAGGATCTGTAGACACTACACAAAAACCTCACAGCCAAACAGGCTTCAATATTCACCGGGTCTACCCCTTTTCAGATGTTTCCATAAACCCTTCTCTCTCCAGGTTTGTCATGTCCATGACAATGGTGTCCGTGAGGAAAAGATGAAAACAGGTCTCGATATCATCCACTTGGGATATGGCATATCGGGTTAGGGTTAGGTTTTGGTTCCATTTTTGGACCGAAAGGAGACAACTTCAGCTTCACAACTTCTTCCTCGTCAGTGTCAAAGTCTTCCTCCTCGCGTTATATTCTGTGTCATCCTCAATCTCTTCCTCCTCTAAACCCTCCTGACTGTTAGCCTGGCTTCTCTCCGCCTGATCACTGTCGTTGTCAAATATAATTCCACAGCTTCACGTGCAGTATATCTCTTGGCCATCGTGCTGCTAAAGACTGAACTGTGAGGCAGGTCTCAAAAAGGTTTATATCACAGAGCTGCAAAAAAGGGTTATGATTGAAACAATGTTTGGTTGCAGTTTGGTTTGTGGTAAAAATTATGTTTTCGATAGGTTCCTGTCCAGATTGCCATGAAAGCCAAAAAGGGGGAATAAGAAGGGTGTGCGTGTGTGTATGTGTGTGTCTGCTCAAAGACACCTGCATGTTTAGGTGTGGGAATGGTGTGTAGAAATGTGCTTGAACTCTGTTTTTTACACTAATTATAGTCTTACCCATTCATTTCCAATGACCGGTCATTTTTGACTGTGAACACAGAGTGTATAAAAGTTACATAAAACACACAAATCTTTCTAAAAATCTTTCTAATTTATTTTGTGTTCACATGCCATATGCGAACAAAGTCATTGAACCTCAAGAGAAATGAATAAAATTTACTGCAATTTTTTAGAGAGGAAACATGTAAATCGGTCAGATTTGACAGGAACACAACATGAGGGTTAAACTTGTTATCCATTCAACTTGTATTGGTAAGATCTTCTATATCTTTTGAACTGATTTCCTTCTGTCCAAACTCCTCAAATATCAGCAGTATGGTCAGAGCTTACTTTACCTTCGAGTACCATTCCACACAGAAGAGCACAACCACGCAATAAAAAATATCATCATCGCTTTCTTCAGTACTACTTTTGTCCACCGCCTTGTTAATAATAGTAACGCAGCCGTTATTCTACTTTTCCTCACTTGTCAATCTAAGCTCTAGCAATTACCTCCTCCCTATTTTGAATTATTATTTCCAACCAGAATTTCATTCTGCAGGGCAACGATTCAAGGTCAAGTCAGTGCAAAGATAAAAGAACACTAATGGACCAGTCAAATACCGTCATTGATGCCAGAGGGATCGAACCCTTGCTTCATCTCTGAGTAGATGTCATGCTTGTAGATGGCAGACAATTTAGTCTCTCTTGTTCCTCTGTGAGTTTGTCTTGTGAAACTTAAATAAAATGGCAGTTAACAACAACTGTAAAAAAATAAAATAAAAATATATATATAAAAGCTTTCTGATCTTTTTTTTTTCTTGGCAAAGGGTGGAGGTGGTAGGAACTGTACTAAAAATGTCCTTCTGTGACATCTTGTAACTGTCTGTTTCTCAGAAATAAAAAACATACAGCACCAATCAACAAATCAGCCCCTTAATCCCAAAGAATCTAACAAATATTTAAACGGAAACAGATTCAATATGTTTCAGGGGAATTCACTTCTTGATGTATTGAGAAGCTATTTCTGAATGTCACAGATCAGCCATAACATTATGCTCAGTATTGTGTAAATTCCCCTTCTGCTGCCTGGGCAGCTCTGGTCCCTCGAGGCATGACTCCACAAGAACTCTCATGGCGTGCTGTGGTGTCTGGCACCAGGATGTTGGCAGCAGATCTTCAGGGTGCTGTAGGTTGCTGGATGAGGCCTCTGCGGATTGGACTTGTTGGTCCGGTGCATCCGATGGGTGATAGTTCGGATTGGGATTTGGGGAGTTTGGAGGCCGGATCGGCAGCCTAGGGCTCTTTGCCAGCTGGACCTTGTGCACAGAGGGCTGTGGTGCACTGTGTATTCTGGTGCCTTTCTCTCATGGACAGCCTTGGGTTTCCATGATGCTGTCACCAGTTTACCGGTATATAATTGAGAATCAGTGTTCATGTTATGTCTGATTTGCGGCATATTGTTAATCGCACCTTTCCAAAAACTCTGAGATGCTCAGATAAACTTGACTACCTCAAAACATTGAGTCTGGATTGATAAACAACACACGCGCAAATCAAATCATTGTACACACCAACCTGTAAATGCTCTTTTGCACAATATTCATTACTTGTTAATTTGCATAAACTATTTTATCTTTGCTGCTACCTACAAGGAACGTTTATGCCGCATGTTGTTGCGGTCACTTTGTCATTCTTGTTTGCACATTTGAACATGCACTTTATGTTGTCTCTTTTGTACAAAACTTAAATAGTTTTTTTAAATGACATAAAATGTCAATCTGTCTTGTCTCAGCTAGTCAGCTAATTAGGTTTCTTAGTTAGCTAGTTAGTTTTGTTAATTAATGTTGCAAACTTGTGTTGTACGTAGCACCTTGGTCCTGGAGGATCGTTGTTTTATTTCACTGTGTACTAAACTGTATATGGTTGAAATGACAATAAAAGCTTGTCTAGCGTAACTTGAAAAGCGAGATTGTTGAGTTTCTGTGTCAACCGCATCACTTTTAAATGACAAAATGTTGATGAAGCAATTACCCCAAAAAGACTACATTGTGGAAACTATTAAATAGCATAAATCTGTGTCTTTTGCCAACATCAATTCAACATATGATCCCAATTACCTGGAAAATGTCAAACTGGAAGCCAAAGCAAACTTATTTCAGGTTTTTAGTAAACGGCAAGAAGCATATTTGTGGTATTTCTGCCACCAGTTTAGTACTTTGTAATATGGTGATGTTGATAAATGAATCAGTAAGGATCAGAAACCATCTGTAACTTCATTATACCCTGAGGTATAAAGTACCCCTTTAAGTTTTGGAGCTTTGATGAAAACTTGATAAGCTAACAACAAAGGTAAAATTAATATAGTGCAAATGCCCAAATAAGCCCACTGTCACACTCTTACATAATCTCACACCAATTGGCTTATGTGACTTCTGACAATGTATAACCTACTATTCTCTTAGGTCATGTTTTCCTAATCCAGAATTTATTATTGCACACAAACACCAAACTCAGGTAAGCGGTGTGTGTGTGGTTGCGAGGATGTGGTGCAGCACCAGTTGTGAACGGGAGGAGTGGCAGAGAAGGCATGGCCAATGAATGAGTGCAGTCATCTGTGTGTGATTAACAGTGGCTTCCTTACTATATATGCAACATGCATATTGCAAAAGCCCGAGAGATTCTCTGACTCTTTTCTGCCATGATCAAATAAAATACAGCAAATAAATACACTACAGTCCTTTCTCACACCTGCCTTCTCATCTATTCCATCAATTCCACAGGGGTATCACAATGTGGCTTTCAAATTTCCACAGTTTGAAGACAGAATTTTCTGGCAGAAGTGTTTTGAATGGTAATACAGTACTTTAACAATTTGATTTGATTGATATGATTTGTGTGTATTGTTTTTGAATCCCTATTGAGGTACCAAAGATTGACTAAATGAAACATGGTAGGCTTAACCAACCTGAATATTTTTGGACCAATCGGTAGGCATTAATCTGCACAATTGAAATGTTATATTTCATAAAGTTCCATTATATGAAGAACTGCACAAACACTGTCTGATTTTTATGTCAAATGAAAATGATAGTTTGCAGATGGTTGGACCAGGAGAGCCAAAAGACATGCCTCAAATTATGTCTAAGACTGGAACGATAATGCATGGCTTGGAATAAATTTTATTCAGTAGCACTGGACCATGACGAAACAGCTGGAAACTTTCACTGCAACAAAAGCATGATTGTTTTAATATCTCACTTTAATGTGACAAATTTATGATTTCATTTGTTCAGATTTTTTTCTGAAAAACAATCGACAATCGATGGCAGGACCTTTTAATGTTTTACAGCTGCTAATAATTTGTTGATGGCGCTTCCGTAGATTAGACATATCTAAGCACTAAATAAAACACTGAGATTGTTTTGTTTTTTAAAATGCTGGTTTACTGTGGAAGTTCATAAAATATCACACTACAGCATCACTAAAATATCCACAGAACTGCAGAAAAAATGTGATAGTGGCTGACATTTGAAACAATTTTGAGTAACTGTAATTGAAGAAATGTAGAGTAAATGTACAATTCTATACATATTAACTGTAAGCGTCCTTCTCAGGCTTTGGTTTGGTTTGTGTAACCAAAGAGCTGAAATCAGACGAAGACCCTGGCTTTGGAGCTTCAGATGGTTTGTTCTCTCCATCAAAATTTTTGGACAAGAATTTTCCTGAAACAGAAAAAGGTATAAGTATATGAAACACCTTCGAAAAATAATAATCTAGATAAAGATCGGAGTCTGACAGGATGTCACGTGCCCTGCTGGTATTTTAGGCAAAGTCGCCACACCCTGTACAGCTCACACACTGTACAGAGAGTCACTGACCTGTAGACGAGTTCAGAACTGGCACGTATTGGGACCAGAAGGAGCACTGGTTTGCCTGGAGGCTCTTGTGGTTATTGAGGGTAGAAGACAGCTCCTTATAGTTCTGTCCATTTGGGTGGGGCAGGAACTGAGGCCAGGGAGGCAAAAGCTCACTAAAAGACACTCCAGACACTGAGAGAGGCAGGTTGGGGTTTCTGCAAAGAGTTATGAAAAGAAAAAGCAGCACAAAGCAACGTGAATAGAACATAACACACAGTTGCCACTGCATAACAATAAGGCACAAAAATAGATTTCATGAAATGTACCCAGATTTAACGAAGTTAGCCATATAGCTCATGATCTGCGAAGAAAGAATTCTCTCTGTTGAGGTGAAGAGTTGTCGCATATTTGGGACATGCGGCAATCCGAACACATACTGCACATCCAGAGGAGATGTAAAATCAACACTGTTTTATGAAAAAAGAGAGCAAATATTTACAGTCCTTTGGTTCCTACAGCTATTTTACGAGATATAATCACTGTGATTTTCATTTAATCATTTAACACATTGAATCACATACAATAGGCATGAAGTTAAAGATATATTTTCTCTAAATTAGTGAAACCAGGTCTGCAAATGATGACATATTTTTAAAAAAAAGTTTTTTGTTGTACATTGTTAGTACAGGAAATCCAGCAGTGTTTGATTTCTCTTTGTTAAACATCCAAATCCTAAACATATTGCAGTCTTCTACAGTCTTATGCAAAAGTTTGGGCACCTCTTGATAAAAAAAAAGATTTTGGTGATTTTTTTTTTATTGAAAAGATGTTAACTCAGTCTCTCTTGGAAATGGAAAAATGCACATTATTTTTAGCAAACATTGATGCATAGTTACTTCTTATGCCATAAAATGAACAAAAAAACAAAAAAAAAAACATTATTATGGCACTGTGCAAAAGTTTGGGCATCCTAAGAGTTCCAGATTCTTTTTACAAGGCATGGCAACAACTGTCATTATTAAATGCCAATTTCAAAGCTTTACAAATACTTTGACTCTTCAAACCTTGTGCACACACTTGCGGACACTCAACAACCATGGGTTCCTCTAAGCAGCTGTGTAAGACTCTGAAAATGAAAGTTGCAGGAGAAGGCTACAAGAAGATAGCAAAGCGTTGTCAGCTTGCAGTTTCCATAGTGAGAAATGTAAGTAAGACATGGCAGTTCAAGGGAACTGTTGAGGTCAAGATGAGATCTGGAAGACCAAGAAAACTCTTGGAGAGAACTGCTCGTATGCTGGTCAGAAAGACAAATCAAAACACCTATTTGACTGCAAAAAACCCGCGTCAAGATTTACCAGACTCTGGAGTGGTGTTGCACCGTTCCACAAGACCTTGACATGGAAGAGTCAACAGAAGAAAACCTTACCTACATCCCCATCATTAAATCCAACTTCAGAAGTATGCAACAGAACATCTACAGAAGCCTGATGCATTTTGGAAATAAGTACTGGACTGGTGAAGTTAAAATAGCACTTTTTGGCCACAATCAGCAAAGGCATGTCTGGAGACAAAAAGGAGCAGCATTTCATGGAAAGAACACCTTGCCAACTATTAAGCATGGGGGTGGATCTATCATGTTTTGTGTTGCAGCCAGTGGCACAGGAAACATTGCTAAACATAGCAATTTCTTAACATTCCTAAACATACCTGGAAATCCACATGGAATGCCTCAAGAGACACAAGCTGAAGGTTTTGGAATGGCCATCACAGTCCCCTGATTTAAACCTCATTGAAAATTTGTGGGTAGATCTTAAAAGAGCTGTACATGCAAGACGAACTAAGAATATTACAGAACTAGAACCATTTTGCAAGAAAGAATGGGTGAAAATCCCATGTACAAGAATTGAAATACTTTTAGCTGTCAGAGACTGTGTTAACATCTTTTCAATAAAAAAAAAAATCACCAAAATCTGTTACTTATCAAACGTTTTCATAAGACTGTATATCTACTTTCCCAAGGGAATGAGGAATGTCTACTGAGATTAATATATAATCATAATGTGATTCTTTTGACGCATATTGCAATTGTGATTTACACTGTGATATCTAACAATTAATTCTATTATTTTCTTTAAATGTACAGTATTTAACTAAGCTAACCAAATAATTGGACTACTCATCTCATTACGAAGATGCCAATATTTATTTTCACCTCGAAAGTATTTATAAAATATTTAAATACCTATGGACAAACTCTACATACATTCCCAAAATATGCATATATTTCATCTGTAAAATAAAGAATTAAATAAATAATAAATAATTGCACAGGTCCATATAGCAAATAAAATTTGTATGAGCAGCATAGTACAGTTAGTGTTATTCAGTACCTGGTGTGCACCATGTCTTGGGGCAGGTGGTACATGTAAACAGCAGAGCGGGTGCTGGAGGCCCAGAAGTTGGCCATCTTAATGGATGGGCAGGTGATAAATAAATCCCTGTGGTAGAAAACACTAGTCATAAATGTGCACACAAGTCTCTGATCGCATCTCCTCTGATAAGACAACGCTCAAATAAGACACCACTGATGATGATAGCTGCTTTCATGTGGTTATCTTTTCAGACTTTCACATTAAGTATCAGATAAGAGTTCTTCGTGCTGTTAACAGTAAGCAGGTAGGGGTGGTGGTTGGCACTAAGAGGGACAGGGTTTGACGATGAGCCAGATGTGGCTGATGTGGCTCTTCTGAACCTTCCAGTCATGTATTTATGTTTTTGTCTCTCTTCCCCACTCTGTCTGCCAATGTGTGTGCACATATGAGACAACAGCAAAGTGCAGTGCGAGTGGAAAAAACATAATTTTGGTTAAAGTATTTAAGTTAGCATCATGTCTGTGCAAACAAGCCAGGGAGGGTGATTAAAAGGGCTCAATAAAAGGTCAGGTCCACCGCATGCGTCTGTGAGCAACTACAGGAATATGCAATAGATTGCAATGGACTAATAATGAAAATTTATTTGTTTGACATTTATTTGTTTCCTCACCAGTATACTTGACTGATAGTTTCCACATGACTGTAGCACTGGCTTCTCTAGCATGTGGTAATGAACAAAAAAGGGATGAGTAAGATTAAATACGTTTAGTCTGATCCTGTTACTGCAGCACATCTGGTAAATAAATACATATATATATAAAATGTAATCTTTAAAACAGGTGGTGTAGTGGTTAGCACTATCGCCTTGCACCTCCAGGCTCGATTCCCAGCCAGGTTCGATTCTCGCCCATGCCGATTCCTGTCTCTGTGTGCATGGAGTTTGCATGTTCTCCCCATGCTTGGTGGGTTTCCTCCGGGTCCTCCGGTTTCCTCACTCAGTCCAAAGACATGTAGGTTAGGCTAATTGGCGTTCCCAAATTGCCTGTAGTGTGTGAATGGGCATGTGAGTGTGTGATGGATTGGCACCCTGTCCAGGGTATAGCCCGTCTCGTGCCCTAAGTCTTCTGGGATAGGCTCCAGGCCCTCCCGCGACCCTGAATACAGGATAAAGTGGTATAGAAGATGAGTGAGTGAGTGAGTAATCTTTAAAACATTTCTCGAATCTTTGTTAAACTTGTGTAGAGTACAGACAGTATTTCAGCTAATTTAACTAATAAAGCAGATAGACAGGACCTATTTCTCAAAAAGAAGCTTAAAACATATATTCGGTTTCAGATTGCATTAAGGTTCACCAACCATCAGATACAATCTGTGTCAATGGCATGTAATAAAGTATCACTGTTATCTATAATACAAATGGAAATATCACCTTATAGCTGTATGTAGTATCTGTTAGAATAGCAAGCGCAAACACTGCAAAAAAAACAATCGCACTGTAGTGCTGGTCGTTGCTACTGTACATTTCTTTATGTGTGGTTCAGCCATAGTCCATGCTATATCTAACACTAGTCATTACGTAGGCAGAATAACAAAGTCACACCCTGTATTTCCATCTCTTACAGAACAACAGCTTTACTTCACTAACTGAAACTCAAAACTGAAATTTAATGCATGATCAGTTACTAAAACCTATTTAAAGAAGGGTTTGTGGTATTCTAGGCCATAACCACACTCTCAATAAACTATGCATAAACTAAGGGCTATCAGTCACTTGCCTTT
The DNA here is from genome assembly GCA_030068275.1 of Clarias platycephalus. NCBI lineage: Eukaryota > Metazoa > Chordata > Actinopteri > Siluriformes > Clariidae > Clarias > Clarias platycephalus. The sequence goes on along the minus strand of JAQQZT010000033.1, from coordinate 13,896,417 downwards.
TTTTCAACCAAAAGACAAAGAAAAAAACTATCTTCATTGTCAAACCAGCCATAACTTACAATGCAAAACACTATGCCCCACATTATCTAGGTTCCCACTGTCCCTTGCTCTGGCCCCTTGGGGCATGACTTCACAAGTCCTCTGGGAGTGTGCTGTGGTGTCTGGCACCAGGATGTTGGCAGCGGATCCTCTGGGCGCTGTGGGTTGGAGGGGGTGGGGACTTAGTGGATCCCATGTGTGCTCAATCGGATTGATATTTGTGGAGTTTGGAGGCCAGGTCAGCGGCTCTTTTCCTGCTGGGCCCCGTGTGTGATGGGCTGTGGTGCACTGTGTGTTCTAGTGCATTTTTATCATGGGCAGGAGTAGACCAGTTATTAAGGCATTGAACAACTGATCCCTCATTATCCAATGACAGAAACTACAAAGCACTTTTGTAAGTCACTCTGGATAAGAGCGTCTGCCAAATGCCTCAATGTAATTGTAAATGTAAGGTGCCAAGTTGCCACTATTAGGCCCCTGAGCAAGGCCTTTAACCCTCAGGGCGTCTGCAAAATGCTGTAAATGTAGTATGGCCAGAATTGACTTTTTCCATCAATTTTGTGCTGCCTTAGCTTTCTGTCTTTGGTGCCCATGATCCTGTGACCAGTTTACTGGTATATAGTTGATAATTAATGTTAATGTTATGTGGTTTTAATATCATGGCTGATTGGTGTTGTTCAAAAAGATTTGTTAGGGTTCATCATTCTTAATGATCAATGCACAGTGATATGGAACTAGAAAGCTCAAAACAGACTAAAAAGTGTTAGTCATCTGACACCAGCACATACAGAAACTTACAACCCATACAGAGACACACAAGTCCTAAGTATCTGACTTTAGTCACATACTAATTTCTACTGGTAGGTGAGAAACCTCAAAAGTGTCAGGGTCAAACTGCATTCACACTTGGGTTATTTCAGACTTAGACTGAGCAACGCCATTTCCTTCCTTTAAACCATGAAGCTACAAAAGCCATTTTCACTAATATAACTGTGCAAAAGATTTGAGACACCCCATTTCTTCACATATGGCTTCACACTTCCAAAGTACAAGTCTTTCTTGTATTTTTCAAATGTAATCTTGTGGAATAGTTCTCCAGGAAACGAGGTTGCTGCTGAAGTTGTTACATAAACGAGCATTTTTAAAATTGTACCTTTGGCAGCTTTTTGCAGTAACATGTTTGCTCTCGTTTCTTGAATTAAATTAATAATACTTAATTTTATTTAATTTAAAATGAAGAAATGAAGTGTGGCTCAAGACATTAAATGCGTTGACAACTCTAGAAGAAGTTGTTTAGGAAGATGTAGAAATATTCAACTGCTTGGTTTGCTCTGGAAAACAGTTTGGAGATATTTTAATGACAGAAAGGATGCCGTAAGAAAGGCAAACCAGTGCTTAAGCTAAATAGTATTAATTGCAAACATACTAGGGGTTGGCTTCAGACAGGCATTGTACTGAAAACCTAGACAGGATAACACAAGACTTTTATATGGGATATTTTTAGCATGTAAATAAAATGCATAATAAAGCATACAGAACAAAAATCACATTTAAAGCTTTCTTTAACCTAAAATATAAATAAATAAATAAATAAATAAATAAATAAATAGATGAATCAATAAGTGAATTAATAAAATATTTGCCCTGGGCAGTCCATTAATAGTAACGTACTTGCTAATAGTAATAATAAATAGTTCAGCCATAACCAAAAATTTTGAGAATTACACAAATATAAATTTTCAAAACGTCTGCTGCCTCATTGTTAATAGTATTGATAGCACTCAGTTGAACTCATTTCTATCTCTATAGCACTTTTAACAGTCGCCACAGTCAGCTCACTGGTGTCAAATCTTGTCAGGCGTGTTGGGAAACATATTATACACAGACAGACACACAGACAGACAGACAGACAGACACACACACAGACACACACACAGACACACACACACAGACACACACACACACACACACACACACAGACACACACACACAGAGACACACACACCCAGA
>JAQQZT010000033.1:13875911-13894268 GCA_030068275.1 Clarias platycephalus | reverse complement strand
ACACACACACACACACACACACACACACACACACACACACACACACACACACACACACACACACACACACATCTGAGTCTGAGCTTCTTTCTGCAGGCCATTTCGGCCCTCAATAAAAACAGATAGGATGGAAACTGATCGGATTTGCTTTTTTTCACACAGTAAACACATTCACCCTACATTTCACCAGAATCATGAGATAGCACATTTCTTGTTTGTTGCACGTTTCTTGTTTGCACGCTGCTCATTTGCAAATAAGATGAAGATTATTTTGCACTTTAGACCATGGACACACACTGCTGCTGAAACACATCCTACTGTATATCATTTCATACTCCCTGTTTCAAATCATACTGCTCATGCCATACCCATCCTATATTTTTATACTTACATATTTTTATACAGTACTTTTATATTATACATTTGTAAATGCTTTTTAATTTAAATTCATATTTGTATTATATTTTTGTAACTTAATTTCCAATTACAATTTTTATTTGATTGCAAATTCTATTTACAGTTTAATTGTATTTTCTAGTCTAGTGTAAAATCTGTAGTGTAAATGTTTCTATTTTGTTGTCATATAAGCATTTCTCTGCATATTATATTGTGCATGGTTGTGAATATAACAAATAAAACTTGACTTAAATTAATTTGATATGCCACACTGCAAAAATGGTTAAGATAAAATAAGATAAAACATTATTAATCCCAGAGGAAATTCTTGTGCAAGAGACCAAGAAATTTTACTCTAAAAAATTTACAAACAATGAAGTGAAGTAATAAATAAAGTAAAATAAAAAATAAAAAAAATCCACAAACTAGACATAAGATAAGCAGAATGCAACAACCAACAAAGTAGAATGCAATAACCGGTAGCAATAGAGTACAAGAAAAAAGGACAAGAATATTGCACATGATATTGTTAAATGATATTTCACAAGATATTGATAAAATATATTGCACATGATGCTGTTAAAATCTATTATTATTGTACAATATTAAAAAAAACCCAAGCATACAAATTGCAGAGGGAACAACTCTTGTTTCTAGGCTGTAACCATTATTTTAGCCCTATGGAAAGGGGAGGAGATATAAGTTTGATGGCCTCATGAAGGAAAGACCTTCTGTAGCGTTGTGTGGAGGTCCTGCCTTTCTGTGGCCATCAAGAATGGGTTGAGGAACACAACAGTGAGTGTGAGGTCTTGACTTGGCCTCCAAATTCTTTTAAAATCTCAAAGAATCTCAAGCCAATAGGGCGTCGTTCTATGGAGGCCGCACCTTGCAACTTCCAGGACTTAAATGATCTGATGGTGTGGTGCCAGATACCATGACATACATCATACATCATCTGAGACACACAATTTTGTTATAGTGAGGAAATTAAGTTCTCAGTAGCTGATAATATGATCCTCAGCATTTTCTCCAAAGCAGACACTACTAAGGAGTATGTCAGCACGCACATCATCACTGATGTTTTATGTAGTACATTCAGTTTTGAACACAAATGTTGTTCCTCTTTGAATGTGAAACTGTCTTGGCTCTCATAAGATGGCTACATACTTGCAGTCCTACATACTGCAGCTTTAAATACTATTTACTTTTAAGTAAATCAAAAAGTCCCTTTACTATGTTTTTTTGCAATGCACTATCAGGCTCCATTTAAAAATAAGACTGAATGTCACTGCAAGAGCTCCTGGAATAAAGACCAAACCTTAAAAAGTAATTGTCTCCTTACTCACCTTGTAGCATTCTCCAGAGCGCGGGAGAAGACGCTGTAGCCAGAGGGAGTTGGAGAGTGCTGCAAAGAGTAAAACCAAGTGGCTGCTTCCTTCACAAACAGGTTTGCAGCATCTCCTCCCAAGGAATTGGACAATGCTTCATAGAAAGCAGTTTTGCTGTCTGCTCGTCCCTGAAGCTGCTCAAAGTTCTATGCATATAACAGATTGCCAACAAATGAAACAGAGTTTCTTAAAATGCAATGTCATTAAATAAAATTGTTTTCGATCATATAGAACTACACAGATCTACATAAATCCTATTCGGTCTGACCTTGATGTTTTTAGCCCTGCTGATAAGACCATCCTCTGCTGAAGAGCCCAGCATCAGCGGAACTCTGTGGAAGCGTCCGGAGGTCAGGGCTGCTGATGGCTGTTCTTTAATTACCACACCATCTACCACTGGAGACCAGGCCTGAAGGGGTCCACTCACTGCCAGCAACTTTACAACCATACAGTGCATTTATCAGCGCATTTCATAAGGACAAAAAATAAATAAATCAACATTAATGTAAAGGAAAATATGGCTGTAATTTGTAGGAAATAAGATACTAAGACGAAGCTTAATAAACGCTATAGTCAGTGTTTTTAATCACAGGAAAGCAACCTTGGTTTGTGCAGCATTGATGCTCTCAGCAGATTTTTGTCTCAGGCAGATAAGTAGCTGTGCAGGATCTAATGATGAGCAGCCTAACTCTAACCCCAGAGACACAGCCTGCTCCTGAGCTTTCTGTTTGCTCATTACTGTAGCTGGAGAGAACACTGAGCCACCCTGAAAGAAAACATGCACAGAGATGTCGTGCTCATACACCATATTTCCGGTATACAAATCCTATTTAAATCATGGCTTTAATTTAAAATGTAAAGCCGTGAAATGCTTTAAAGGGCACGTATTTGACTATTTCTTTACTATTTATGGTTACAAAGCTCCCCAAAGTGTGTCTTGCGTACTTATTATTGTACTTAGATCTTATGCTTCATTATACATCAAAATAAGTAAAGTGTCTATTTATAGGCTACAAAAAAAAAAGCAGAAAATTATAAGACAACACATTCACAACATACATTTGCATTGGTTGTGTTGTTGTTTTGGTCAATGGCAATTATGCATCGCCTATTTATAGGCCTCTTTACCAGCAGCAGTAAATTTGAATATTGCTGACAGCGTTATCAACCCTTCCTATTTTGTTCATTACTAGAGTGGAAAATGTGGTGAGAAGCAGCTTCCCCATTCTGACAGGCTACAGCCACTTTACTTATCTGTAAGAAGTTAAAAACAACCAGAGAGCAGCAGCAAACGATCGGGCCGCAATGTAAGACCTAAAGACTATTATTAAAGGCAGAGTTAAATACATCAACTGTATGGATATAGTGACGGCTCGTAACTTGGCACGTTTGGAGTAATGGGCAATTTGCAGGCCATACTGAAGTCTGGAGAGAACTACATGCAAACTACGACCACTGCAAATCTTCCAGCAAGAGGTGAGACAGTTAGTGAGTGATACAAAGTGCTACATAAAAAATAGTTAAGCCAATACTTAAAGCTTGAGATTTTAATAAACAATTCATTACTCAAAGGAGACAGATTTTTTTGTAAATTATAAATACAAATAGTAAAGTTGAACAAATATACAGAGTAATAATCTTCAAGTGCATCTAGTATAGTTGAATAAAAATATATTGTTACTAATAAATTTTCATATTATATTCAAAACAAAAGTTGTGTGTTTGGCTTCCTGAACTTAAACAGACATAATGTCACATAACATAATGTAGCGTAACATAATAGACCATTTTAATTTATTATACAAATTTGGTTATTTATTCAAACTTTATTTCTTCGTAACAGTAAGTGATAAGGAGCCAGCAGTGGTGTTGAGTGATTATCCTCCGCCTGATATCTGCGAGCCCCTGTTCAGGACAGGAGACTGGCTGAGAGTCTTATCGGAGTAAGTATACTCACGTTTATGTTTTACATCTTTCACAACAGTTCATGCGCTGAGGAACCCTCTGCAAATAGGAAATAAAATGTGCACCAGTGTGCAAGTTTTGCTTTCTGTAGAAGTAAACAGAAGGTCTTTTCTAAAGGTCTAAGTTTGTGTACTATTTATATTTTTGCTGATATAGTTTCAAAGAAATCTATATTTTCGCTAATATATTTCGTTAAACCAATACAAATTGAATAATGTGGTTTATTCATTGCGGTTTACTGACTTGTTTCTGACTTATTAATTAACATAAATAAATAATCAAACATTCCATGCTGTCCATGCTAGGTAGATTTTTATTTAGTTTTTACCCGGAATACTTCCAGTTTACAATGTTTTTATTAAGGAACCATTGCTCTAGTGTGAAAGCTGTTTTTAAAAATGGTCTCTGATGTTCACTTTTATTTAATTTAAACATGCATGCAATCTTTACCTTGCATGAAATCTATCTGCTGTCTAAGTTTGCGTCATAAAAATGTGATCGGTTCAACAATTGGAGCTTTTCAATGTAGAGTTTTTTGATTAAATATTCCACCATTAGTGTACTTACAGAGGCATCTCATTTGCTAAACAATGTCCAAAATCAGTTAGAAAACTGGGCAGAGTTTTGATTGTAGGCTCGTGATGTGACAGGCCGAATGTTATTTCTATTATCAATCATTTAATGTTAGTTATTTTGAATAAATACTATCCCATGGTTAGTTAGATGGGATGTTAAATGCTACCTATATCTTCCTATATATTATTGTTATATATTAATGTTATTACTGAAAAGCTTGTTTTATGTATATTGTTCAGCTAAAACGAAGACTAAGGAAACTGCTTATCGCATCAGTAGCGCAGAAAGTTTATCCAGTTTAACTTTTTTCCATTTCCCCCTATCAAAGTTCATACCATGTGTTTGTTGACAGATATTCATTTTGTAAATTCCACTCAGTTTATTTTTAAAAATTTAAAGCCTATTTATGGACTTTGGCATTTCCCAATTCACAAATTTCGTTGAAGCTTGATTAACTGGAGTCTTCACTGTTTATTGTTGAAACCAATAATGGACATGTACTTTAATATGGATGTCAACCTGAGGCGAATCCGTTTTATTAATCAACACTTTAAATTCACAAGACTCTTCATATATAATTATTTTACAATTGTAATGTATAAGTATGTTTCTTATTCATTCTCCCTCTCTGTGCTTTTTTTCCCCCAGTGAGGGCTACTGGGTAAAGGTTTACTCTCTGCAGACCAGGGAGGAAAACTACATCCCACGCTGCCATGTAGCTAAGGTTTACCACGGGTGAGTGAACTTTAATGGATAGTGATGATGAATGAGTTGGACACTACTTACCTTTAAATCTTGTCAGTTACAATGCGTCAAATCATTTCATAACTCTATAGGATCCAATATATATAACTTTTATATATTTTTATTTCTCTTGACTGTAGAATTAAATATAGAGCACATCAAAATGTCCAAGTCTCTTACAAATTAGTCATTGATGTTACCCATACATAATTTATTTAGAGTTTATTTTTAGATTTTATTATTAGTAAGTTTTTATTTCAGAATGTTTGTTTGTAATTTATTGAACTTTTTATACATTATTTATTCTGTTTTATTATAGGCTAGGATTATTTTATTTAGTTATATGTTACTATATCTTACAGTATTTTCCTCCTTTCCTCTAACGTTTTGGCTGCCACTTCTGATTTTGTTATTAGTCATTCTAGTTGATTTGCCAGACTCTCCACTTTCAGCTATATTCCCTTAATCAAATAAAAATATTGAGGAAAAAAAACATATAATGTAGGCTAAATTCTACTGCTTCCTCTCGGGTTGTATTTAGGTGGTTATTTGAAGGTGTCGCAAGAGAAAAAGGTGAAGAGCTGCTACAGTTGCCTGGGAACAGAGTCGGGTCTTTCATGATCAGAGAGAGCAGAAGAGGTGAAGGATTTTTCACAGTAAAATGTCTGTAGCTTGCTATTGATGCTTCTGAACGCGTATAATGAATTGTCTGGTGTTCTCCTGCAGGTATGTATAGCTTGTCTGTGCGCCACAGATCTATAATGCATTACCGGATACGACGTCTGCCGAACAACTGGTACTTCATCTCTCCACGTCTAACCTTCCAGTGCCTAGAAGACCTGGTCAACCACTACTCTGGTAAATCAATCAATCAATCAATCAATCAATCTTTCAGTCTATCTATAACAACTTTTCTCATGACCTGAATGTTTTTCCCTCTTACACATAGACATAGCAGATGGTCTGTGTTGTATGCTCACTGGTCCTTGCCTGGCAGCCCTTGACCCAGTACGCATCTCTCAGTCTTCTTCAATAGTGGGAGCTCACAGCTTTAACTATACACCAGCAAACAGGTACTTGACTTAATTTAAATATTTGCTATGCTGGAAAGTGATGTCTAGTGAAATCTTTTACAAATCACTCTTTGTTTAAATAGTGTAGAATCCTTTTAGGAGTTTGCATATTCTACCAGTGCTGGGTGAGTTTCCCCTGGTGCACCGGTTTCCACCCACAGTCCAAAGACATGCAGATTAGGCAAACTGGCATTTCCAAATTGTGTGTAGTATGTGTGGTATAGGAAATGAGTGAGAGACGATCCTCTCACTTAGCATTCTAGATTGTTAGTCTTTGCTAACTGTGCAAATCTATTTACTCTTCCTCAGAGTGCCGATGGAACAGCAGAATATGGCTGCCGTCTCTGCACAATGTGATTCATATGTCAGTGCCGGAGTGAAGGAGAGCGTATCAGCCTATCTCTCTCTGGCAGGAGTGGAAGAGAAAAAAAGGCACAGCTGGAAGAAGAAGAAGTGGAGATCTATCTATGCATTGCCATCACGCCAGACGTACAACACGGTCACAGAGGAAGACCACCATGAGGAGGATTACTAAACAAAACGAACATTGCAATCATAACTAAAATCTAATACTCCAAATAGGCTAAATGAAATTAAAAAAAAATTTCTTAAGATTGTGAGGACAACTAGTCACAGATGTATGGATGGAGAAGGCCGTGGCAAATTAAGTATTTCACTCAAACCTTTGCACAATTTTGACAGTCTCACACTGCCTGCTTATTAGTACCAAAGATTAACAAATAATCTTTATTCGTCTGCTTTATGACTATTTATTTGCATCGTCCTCTCACGACTCATGCACTTACCATAAGTAAAGCCTGGTGGAACAGAGAAGAGGACATAGATGAGGACAGATGGAGGCTGGCAACATCTGCACCGTTTCTGTCTGCTCCTAATGTCACTCTAGTGGGATCTCCTCCAAAAAGAGCGATGTTCTCCTGTACCCACCGTAGTGCCGCTACCTGGTCCTGCAGCCCATAGTTCTCAGAAAGATCACTGGAACCTGTCATCATGTAGGCATGCAAACTTTAATGCTTTTAATGTGTTTAAAATCCTCAGCCCGGTAATCTGTAACTAATGGATTGCATAGGTAACAGAATTATCTTGTATCTGTCTATCCATAATATTTTGTATTACAATGTCACACTAGAATCCACACTAGAATCTGCACCTAAGGCAAAGTATTCTTAAAAAGATGTAAAGTTAGTGTTGTCTGGAACAGACTAGCTTCTTACTATGTAATAAAATACATATGTTAATATAATAAAGCTTAAAAATAAAGGCAATGTTTGTCTGTATGTTGCCAAAGTGTAAAGTAGAACCTGTGCTAAGGAATCCAAAAGCAGCCACCCTAAAATTTGCTGTCACAACGATGATGTTTCCTATAGCAGCGAGGTAAGAGCCATCTAACAAGCCGGAGCCAGAATTATGGAAGAACACTAGGACTGGAGCAGGCTGCTTCTACGCATAAACACACAAATAATCAATATTGCAATAGAGGAGGGATAAATATGGTTTCATATACACACAGTTAATATGTGCTGAGAGAGAGAGAGAGAGAGAGAGAATACAGGCTCATCAGGACCTACCACACTGCTGGAAACAAATATGTTAAGGTAGAGACAGTCTTCACTGGAGCTGGAATCATCAGTATCACCAGGCTGAAGACAAGCGGGCCTGAAACATTTCCAACATTTAATCAAACAAACTGCAAAACAGGACATTTATGGCCTTATTCAGAATTGGCAGAATTAGCTCACACTAAATGTATTTAAAAATTTCATCCATAAACTAATTCAATCTATGAAATACATAGTTAGAATGATGGCATGTAGTTGCATTGGAGTGGTTAAGCTGATTTGCAAATTACATAGTTCACGCTTCAGAGACTGCCAGATTTTTCCTGAGTGGAGGTCTATAGAGTAGCCCACCACATTTAAACAAGCACTCGTCTTTAAGCATGACAAAATTTGAGGAAGAGAAAATGCAGAAGAAAGAAAGTGTTTTCTTTGCTGTTAAAAGCAGTATTGCATCTATGAAAGTCAGAAATTTTAATAAATAAATAGATAAATAAATAAGTAAAGAAAGAAAGAATTGATCTAAGAATGTGATGATTGCAGGTTCTGAAGAAATTATCTACTAGAAGTCTAGTATATTGACAATGTATTGCAGTATAAACAGTCCTAGTTGCTTTGCTTAATTTTTTTTATTTTTATTTTATCTTAAGCTGGTATATCTTAATGTCAGTAGATTTTTACAAAGCATGGTAAAAATAATTATAATAAAAGAAGCTGCACACTCAAATATTAAATTTGACTTTAGCTTTATAATATGCCAATTCATCTGTGAAAATGACTGCTCATACTCCGGAACCACTCATTCACAATTTGAGTCTAACATCTAAATCATGCCCGTGCCTTCAGACAAGAAAAAAGTAGATGTGAAGACCTGGTCATTCAGTACATTCAGGTCATCAGCTGACTTTTTATTGCCACATAACATTTCTGAGCCTAGACCTGACCAACCGAATCAACCCCAGATCAGAACACTGCCTCCAGAGGATTGTGCAGTGGCCGCTATACATGATGGGTGCATCGTTTCATGCGCTTCATTTTTTCCTCTGACACACCTGTCGCTCTGGATCACATGACCTTCTTTCCTTGCTCCTTGCTTTTTTATGTTCTCTTGCACATTAAAGCCCTTTTTTAAAAAAGTAGTTCTGACAATACAGTGCAACTTCACCAAGCATTTAAGGGATCTCTAGTCATGGTCAGTTATGATTTTTGTTTCCAAACAAATTTCTTCTGTGCAGTTGACAGTTTAGCACTATCTTTTCACGTTTTAATAATGCATTGGACAGTTAGTTTTTGAAATTATAATGTAAACATGGGACTTGTCCTATTTTGGCATGCTTGTACGGTATTAGCTAATTTGATTTGTCATGTTAAATAATGCCATTGTTTTCTCCTGCAAAAGAAACTATGCCAAGTACTCATTTGTTACAGATATACCTCACACTAAATGTATTTAGAAATTTCATCCATAAGCTAACTAAATCTATGAAATACACAGTTAGAATGATGGCATGTAGTTGCATTTGAGCAATATCATTACTAACTTCGCACTATGTTAATGCAACTAAAAGCTGAGCACAGGATGTAGAAAGAGAAATAATCACACACCGGACAAATGTGGCATTCCAGGTGCCGGTCCAATCAGCTGGCTTCGGGAGCATGAAACGTATTTCACCAGTCGGTGGACTTGCGTAAGGAACTCCCAGGAAATAGGTCACACTCTTGCTGTCGGGCCCAATCAGATTCATCTCATTTTTACCAAGGATTGTTCCATGGCCAGGGATGGTCACTGAGGTTAGCTGTTGTCTCATAACTTAATTATAAAAACATTTTAAAATCATTAAAATTACACAATAAGATGTTACTTAATAAGAGGAGCTATAAGGTATAAATGAGGTGCCAGTAATGGATGCATGTATTTAAAAAGCTTTTAAAATATTTCTTCTTGATCTTTAGATACATCCATAGGAGGAATGAAGAATGATCTATTCTCAGCTCTTGTTAACAACATTTTCCAGACCATTATACTCACCAATTCTTAAGTAGACATACTGGGCAGGTTCCTTAATGAGGAGAACACAGTGCTGACCGCTTGAGGTCGGTAGGCAGATATGAGTGTCTGGGTACATCACACACCTCACTGCTGATTCTCTACTGGCCACTGACACAGCTGAGCAGGAGTCATTCTCCTCACAGGCTGCACAGAAACACACACACACACACACACACACACACACACACACACACACACACACACACACACACACACAAACACACACTTGAGTATTTGTAGGTCTCCTTCATTGCTTACCAGAGTTGTTTGAATGTGTGTGATGAGAGAAGGGCTCACCAGCCAGACACCAGTCAAGAACTTTATCCAGGTCATCAGCAATATCCCTACTGATGTGAACTGCATCGAATGCAGAGACAGACGAGTCCACCAGGATATACGAGGCATCCAGCTGTCTCCAGTTTTTCGAATCAACTGTAATAATAATCCATATTAACATACTCTATTTCAAAAGTATACATTAAAATAGATTACAGTAGTATTTGTAAGTGTACTACAAATACACAAGTGTTTTATAAGCTATGGGGAATCATACATTGCTGATTTACTGTTGTATCAGGATGTGTGTGATTATTTGCATTGTGAAGGTAATTCTACTACAAAAGTCAAATAAATGTCAATTTACTGTATATTTCATAACGTTCTTAAAAATTATAAAACAAGTAAAACAGCTGACTTTAAAACACTTCATAATTATATATTAGATATTTAGATATAATTAAATATTAGATATTTAAATGTCACTTTAATGTAGGTACTGTACAATGCTTTTGTCATTCTCAACCAACAGAATAAACTAGAATAAGAATGAATGCAATGTACTTGATCATACCTACAGGAGCTTATTCATACTGCAACAGTACAGAACAAGCATGACTGTTGTGGAAACACTATTAATGTGTTTATGTACTCATACATTTACACTAAGTTTGAAAATCCTTCCTGAACCCTCATGAACTGGTTAAGTCTTCATAATGACTCTAATCTGAGGTGCTGGTTGTTAATTAGTGATTTTTGAGGCTGGTAACTCTAAACGAACTTCTCCTCTGCAGCAGACGTAAGTCTTGGTCTTGCTTTTCATGTCTTAAAAAGACAACTGACTGTTGTTGGTACTTAATTACCTAATGTCATATGGATTATTTCATAGTTTTGAAACATATCCAGTATTGTTCTAGAATGTGGAAAATAAATTCAAACTTGCATCCAAAATGCTTTGATCCACACTGTCAGCCACACATAATACACATAGACATTGTCTACTTTATACAGTAGTTTATACAATTATTATAAATTGGGACTTAATAATTCTGAACAGATGAGGCTTCATCAGATGGGATAAAAAATAATGGTACATTATCTATATTCACTTAAGTATAAAATTGACCACTATCAAAGCTAATTGTACTACTGGCAAGTAATAGTCATTTTTACTTAATAAAAATCCCATGTTACAGGTTTATGGCAATAGGAGAGCAGGACACTGTGAACTATATATAACATATAATGTGTTTGTGTTTAACAAATTATAATTTCAACCAAACACAAGCAGCCCTTTCATATTATTATGATAAAAAAATCATTAGTCTCTTACCAACTTTCGAGGGAGAGCGAAGTTTGAAGGACGGACAAATACCAGGACTTTCTGTCCACTGATTCACTAGAACCACAGAGGTTTGATAATTCATACAGTGTTAGCAGAGAGTAGAATCTGATTGGATAAACTTTATATAATAATATAGATGTTTTGGGCCAAACATAGTACAGTACTTTAAATGCATCGATATGTAACAAGCAGATACACACACATGTCTGCATACATTCATATTCCTGAAGTGCAGAATGCATACAAACCTGGCTTCTCATACCAGCCAAAAGGGTAGACCTCAGTCTGTACTTTAGATGGAGAGCAGTCCTGCACTCTCCACTTAGTTCGTTCATTTTCTCCACACGTCTGAATCCCCAGACTATTCAGAGTCAGACACTGGACATCTGAGCCAAGAAGGAGAGAAATGTATTTAGTTGTAGTCCATCCATTAGCAACATGCTGTATGCATTAATAGCATGGGACAAAACACCATAAAAGCTCCAGCATGCTTATACCAGATGCTCCAGTGTCTTGAATGTAGCCGATTCCTCTACAGCAAGGATCCTCATCACAGCGCCTCTCACATTCAAAAAACCTGATCACAGCAGTGGTTTTTGGTTGTCAGTGGTGATTATAACTAGTGTAATAGAAATCAATTTCAGAATTCCAGACTTATTGCACTAATAGACACGTGGGGCCATTAAAGATCATATCAGTGTGATTTTCTGAGGACAGTGTTCCTGGTGATCAGCTTTCTTTCTTAATCAGAAACTTGCCAGTGCTAACATCTTTTTTTACGTCATGCTTACCCTTCAGGGATGGACTTGTTGAGCATAGGAACGCGGTAGCGGACAGAATAAGATACCATCTTTCTAAAAGGCACACGGCTGTAGAAGTTTTTGACACTGCCAGGTAGATTCACTGGAAAGAGAGGAAGCAAGAATCAACTTGTGTTCATTTGTCTAAATAAATGGTATATTGCAATTTTATCAGATGCATTATATAAAATAAACTGTTTTCTGATTAACAAATTTAGCAAACTCAATGAAGGGGAGTTCATATAAGAAGTCTAGTACTGTAATAGGTTAGGGAGTGAGGTTTTAAAGGTTTGCATGTCAGAATGATATATACTGCTGTTTATATTATCTTATGAGATATGTTTATCTCTCCAAGTAGCACTAGAATGGTAGTAGTTGGAAAAGTGCTTAAAGCCACATAATCAGTGTCAGTCCTGGACCGGAAACTAATTTAAGGACCATTTACCATTAAAAGCACAACACAGGTAACTGATATTCAAGTTTGTAACTTATTGACTGCAGAGTATATACAAATATAGATATAATTGCTACATACACAATATACATTAAAAAAAATCATATTTTATAAACATTCTCTGTCCTAGCAGTTTAGTTTAATTCTCCCCAACCTAAATGATTCTATACTACCCATGCTCTGAAAAAAGCAACAACAAAAAAAAAGAGTCTATGTTTGTGATCATGACAGGCATAACATAGCACAGTCATAAGGAGACACCAGACAGAATAGCCTTCAGAAGCTTGACAGTCCAGTGCAAATGGAAATCTGTTAGGATGTCTGTTACCACCTGGCCCCAATATGCTGGATGTTTGAGAGCATCCACATGTGAAGGGGAAACTCCACTACCGTGTGGCTGCCAGTAAAACATTACATAAAACTGATTTTTTCCCCCCTTTCTTGGAAACAAAATAAAGATATCGCACACATGCTAGGGAGGAATTATGTACCAGGAAAAATCCCATTCATATAATCTATTTAACTTACAACTATAATAAAACTTAAACAAAACCATTTACTTCACAGGACAGTATTAAATACAGTACGTGGGTTATAGAGCTGCAGCGCTTGACTGTCTTTACATTCTAAAATCACATTTCAGCAACCCAGACATTTCATGAAGTTCCTATGAAATTATAATTTTTTTGAACATTGTAAAAGACAGGCAGGAAATTAAGTCTACAATGGATTAGCTCCTAATTAAATGTTATATGAGGAGATAATTAATTAGTTTGACAGAAACTGAGGCGCTGACTTGGCCTGACCTCTTAGTCTGACTCTAACTTCTAAAAGGAACTGAACTGGATTTTCCAACTTCTAACTTGCAGCAAAACTGCTGAACTACTTTGCAGTCGATTACTAATAACAAATTTCTTGAGCTCATTTGGTGATTTTATGTCATAAGAAGAACCAAATGTTCAATGTGATGTAATTTGTCAACAAGATATCAAAATCATTATGGTCCAGTTCAAATTATTGCATATTTATGGTTGTTTAAAAAAACAATTAAACAACACTTTATTACACACATTATTACTTGGGCAACTGAACTTTTGTGGGGGGAAAACATCTTTAAATAATTCAAAGCAAGCATGTATTTAGGGCTGTCTAGAGTTTATTTATTAAATTATTATTATTGTTGTTGTTGGTGTTTACCAGTGCCACCAGAATGGGCCAACAGAGTCGCATCTTTGCCAGAAATGGCCTATATCCAAGTGCTCTCTGGGTCGGTTAGTTCGTTGACACAGACAGCTACACTGTGGTCACCTGAGGTCTGGCAAGAATTCTCTCGATGCATTGATCAATTGTTATATTCACTGACAAATTTATTAGGTATAAAAAATATGACTATCCCAGAGCAATTCAGGGATACATGAGGAGCATACTTGTGCACATTTAAATCTTGCCTTTTTTTTTTTTTTTTTTTTAAACAAGGTCTTTTAATAAATACATTTTGTCTTTGAAAAGTTTTCCCAAATAAATACTATGCTTTAATGGCTTTGCCAAGATAAAGTGTGCCAAAAGAAAATTTGTTTAAACATCAGCCCAGAAACACTTGCTTTCTTTAGACTTAATCTTCAGCTCTATGCATTCACAGAGGCTTATTAGTGCTGGCTGTCCTCAGAACTCAGATGACAACTTACTGAGGCCTGAAGCAATTCAGACCCAGCTGTATAAACCTAGGAGTTATTTAAATGCTGGGACAGTTGCTAAGATCAACAGACACCAAAACAAGATAATAAGTATTCAGAAAAGAGAGGTCTCATGTGACTTTTTCCAAAAAAGAGCTGTGGGAAGTAGTAATACCAGACCCATGTGAAATTATTATAGATTCTGATTCTAACCTGAACATAAACACAGTGGAAAAGGGAACATTAAACATTTAACATTGGTTAAATAACATACATCAGACACTCTCTTATTTCGGCAAAAGAGGCACAGCACTGATGTAGTGTGGCTTACTAAGTAGTACATTAAAATTCTCAGTGCAGCACGACTGACTGTGTTGAACTTACCCTTCTTCTGGTAGGCAGTCTGAGGGTCCTGTGGCAGTACCAGACTGCAGGCCTGTCTCAGAGGCTTGTCATAGGCTCCACAGACTCGGGTATCAGGATACAGCAGGCATGTAAAATACACAGGGCCTTCATCTCGAAGGTCTGCAACATGACAAAACTCCTCTTCCATACAACCTGCAGTGCATACACCCACAGAAAAAACACAGACACACACACACAACACATACTTGGAAGCAAGATTCCTTGTTGCTGTGGTGATTAAGCAAGAGGACATCTTTTGTACCTTTAGTATTATATTTACACCTTTAATAACTTTTGATAATTTAACCTCGAAGGCCCCTTTAATTATTTTTTCTAAAAGATAATAAAGAGTAAATGCACATTCTCATTTAAAACTGTCTTGCCTTGATAGTACAACACCAACAACAACAACAAAAAAAGTTCATATATGTGTATAACATCATTGTATTGAATAGCATTCAGTAAGGTTTATAGCCTACGTTTGAGACACCAGAGCTGGCCTTCTGCTGAAGTAAACTGGTGTTTGAAGACCCAGTACCGCTGGCTTGGTGTTTCCTTCGTTGAGTCAGTCTTAATTTCACTGGTGTCAAGAACCTCGAACTTCTCCTTCACTGATTCTACAAGGCCATATAAAATATATTGTTAATCAAAGACTACAATAAAACTATTATTCATTAAGATAGGAATAATGAGTATTTTCTTTCTTAACGTAAAGAGAACAACTATTAGAGCTGTCCAATAAATTATTAATACCTCGAAGGATAGTGCTATGGATGGTTGCCAAGAAATCCTGATTGGAGATCACTTAAACCAAACACATTGTAAAAAATCCTATGTTCAATAGTGAACTTACAGAACTGGGACTAAAGAGCTGTGTGGCCATAAGAAAACCACTTGTTAGTGAGATTAATCATAAAAAAAAGGCTTCAGTTTGATAGGTGTTACACTGTTACATACAGTCATAACGGAGTAATAAATACAGTTATAATAGTGTCTGTTTAGTCATAAGAATATCAACATGTTTAAAGGTTCAGCTAAAGTACAAGAGTCAAATTTTCATACCAGACAGTGCGGGTATGGAAACTTCTAGAAGTGCTGGTCCTCCACACTCAGTCTTTGGTCGAGTGCTCATATCTGACTCTGCAGGCAAAAACTGCTGCCGTTATTACCTTAAAGCAAGCATGACAGTATGCTGTGGTACATCAAGATAGTTCAAGATGTACATTATTCTGTCAACCTGAGAGCCCCTAGTGTGACTTCTGTTTATTATTGAGATTAGAGCAATAATTCAGATTTTGAGCCCGTACCTGTCCAGAGGTACACCTGCTGGAAGCTGATGATAGTGGCTTGGTAATCAGATTTATTTTTGCTTGATGCTGGCAATGCTGAATCAGCTGAAAGATAACAACAGTTTTACTCAACTAAATGCAACACACACACACAAACACACCAATCAGCCATACCATTAAAACCCAAACCATCTTGCTCAATATTGTGTGGTTCCACTGGTGTGCCAGGCCAAATAATGACAATAATGTTATAATTAAAATTAATAATCCCTGTTTACTGAAACATTATTGATAACCAGTGGTATTCAATTGTGTACCTTATAAGTACAAAATCTACACCTTTAAAAAAGTTCTACAATTTAATATTATGATGGTCAATGCTTCTAGCTTATAAGGGTTTCTACTGTAAAAGAGAAACTCTCATGAGAGTTTCTTCTCTTTATGGTGATATATTTAATGTTTTTAAGCATTTCAACAAAACCAAATGTTTTTATAAAGATTCTGCGGCATCAAAGGTCTTACTGATTGTGAAATTCTGTCCACCAAATTCAAAAGTAAAACGTTTCTGCTGTTTGTCATATTTGAGTCCAGCTCCACAGGTCCGGCCGGATGAAGCTACGCCGGTTATGTCCCAGTCCTCCGCATTGCACTGCAGCACACCAGGAAAACTCAGCAGGCCACACATCAGTGATCCTGCCAATCCCAACACAGAAAGACACATTCCTTTAAAGTTTTACCTACTACAGAGGAGTTAAAGGAGAAGGGCTCTTATTTTACATTTGAGCAGTTTTTAGACAGCTTTTAAAGTATATATTTGGCAATTTCTAGTCACATCAGGGCGTTTTATGTCAACAGCGTTAATAACGTATTAAAACCAAGCCACCCCAGCTCACATTAGATTTTAACTTTAGTTGCAAAATCCATATTACACATGTTGTACATAAATTACTTTGTGTTGCAGACAAAAAAAAGCCATAATTTACACAAGGTTTTGTCTGTCAATGGAAACGAGTGGAATGAGCACTTATTTCTATTCCCGATGGAGCATTTCCACGTCACACACTCTACATGTTGCTAATACCGAGTGATACAGCAAGCTATTGTAACCAGAGAATGTTCCACTGATGTCATTTCTTTTTTTAAACCTAACCTTAAATCAGTTCTTCCAGCCACTAGCACCCCGAAACTAAAAACCACAAAGAAGAGAACAGATTGAATCATGACAGGAATGTGTGGGCCATTGGAAAGAAAAGTAAGTCTTTGTTTTCCTTTTATTTCTTTACATTTTAATGTTTTTTTTAATAGTTTGAGGAAATTGATAACAACTAAACTAGCATACTTGGAGCCATAACTAAACATTATGTATAAAACTATTATAGGTGAAAAAAAGGAAAGAAATCAAATTAAAATTGCTTTTATCTGCACAAAAGCGGTGATTAGAAATGAATAGATATATAAAACCGCTCAAATTTGAAATAAAAATGTGAACTTGGTCTTTAAGAAAAACACAGTATTTCAAAATTGATAGATACTTCATTGATCCTAAAGGAAATTCCAGAATGTTATACATTTTTAAAGTGTATTAGTAAAAAACAAACAATTATATTTTGAATTTCGAACATGATTGCTTCTAATACATCTCTAATACATCTAATTTAGAAATAAAGCCACAACTGACCTCCATTAAGAACATTCTGGTTGAGAATAAAGCCATCACAGCAGTTCTCCTGACTGCAGGTGTCCGCACAGAAGTGGTGGACATCATCTAGAGATGCCCTGGATGCTTGAAATACAAGAGTGCGATACACTCCAGAATTCACTTTGTGAAAACTCAGTCTCTTAAAACTCTTAATGCCAGCAATGTTGAATTCATGTCCTTCGGTACAGAAAAAGGGAGAATGGGATAGGCAAGAACAAAAAGAGGTTCTTAATATACTTTACATTTAGATCAATATCGTCCAAAAATATTTTTTTTCTATTCCTGTCTTCTTCAGATTAGTCAAGAAGGGTGCATCTTATTGCTTCATAGGCAGAAGTACTGACATCTGGAAATGTGAGCTAATGTAAATTAGTAAAAATAAACAGTCAATAAAATGTGTATGAAAAAGCTAAATTAATTTTATCTTTTCATGAAATTCCTTTCATTTATTTATAATATATATATATATAATATATATATTAGGGCTGCAACAACTAATCGTTAAAATCGATAATTATCGATAATGAAATTCGTTGTCAACAAATGCCGTTATCGATTAGTTGGACTGCTCACGTTACTGAGGAGCGCGACCACAAGATGCACAAATACACAAAGATACACACAGATACACAGCCGCTCGCGCAATG
>JAQQZT010000033.1:13865043-13875811 GCA_030068275.1 Clarias platycephalus | reverse complement strand
AAATAGATACAGTGGTGCGGGGCGGGCCAAATAATTTCATAAAAGCGGGACCCACGGGTTGGAAAAATACCCGACCCTCGCATCACTAATATATATATATATATATATATATATATTTGACAAGGCTTTACACAAGGTTTAGGAGTGTGTATGGGAATTTTTGACCATTCTTCTGGAAGTGCAGACACAAAGGTGTTCTATCAGGTTGAGGTTAGGACTCTGTGAAGGCCAGTGAAGTTCTTTCACACCAGATTCACTCATCCATGTCTTTATGGACCTTGCTTTGTGCACTCATGCGCAGTCATGTTGGAACAGGAAGGAGCCATCCCCAAACTGTTTCCACAAAGTTGGTAGCAGGAAATTGTCCAAAACGTCCAAAAAGCTGAAGCATTAAGAATTCCTTTCACTGGAACTAAGGGGCCGAGCCCAACTTCTGAAAAATAATCCACACCAGTTTAAACGTGACAGCGCACCAGTGCATGCAGCCCGATAGAACACCTTTGGAATTAATTAGAGTGGAGACTGCGGGCCAGGCCTTCTCGTCCAACATCAGTGTCTGACCTCACCATTGTGTTCTGGAAGAATCGTCAAAAATTCCCATAACACACTCCTAAACCTTGTGGAAAGCTTCCCAGAAGAGTTGAAGCTGTTATAGCTGCAATGGGTGGGCCAACATCATATTAAACCCTACGGATTAAGAATTTTATGTTACTCAAGTTCCTGTGCATGTGAGTGAATACTTTTTGTCAATATAGTGTGTGTATAGACTAATTTATAGATATGGTTATACAGTATACTCAGTTAAAACAACTGCACAGATCCAATATCATACCTTTCTTTCTAAGCACTGTGAGATTGGGCTTGTCTCCAACCTTGACTTTCAACAAGCAGCTCAAAGCTTGGAATGTATCAGCTGCTTCATTTCCCAGAAACCCTTTGGTCTGTAATGCCAATTGAAACAAATCAATGCAGATTATTGAACTTGCATCTGATGTTACCCATAACAGTAAAAGGATCGCTCAAGAATGTTTGTCAGAAGGAACAAAAAAGTCATAGGCATGTGTTTGGCCATTTTGTTTTGTCACTGTTTTCTATTTGATTAGCCTGTTGTTTGTTTACAGATGTTTTCGTTAAAGCTGCATTAAGTAACTATTTGGCTAAAAACTAAACAAGCAGGATAGAATCATTTAAAGCCTAACAGCCTAAAATTATACAAAAATGTTTTTAAAAAATCATTTCCTGAACCTGAACTAGGAAAGTTCCATCTGCTCTAATAATTTTTCCAGTGAAAGCACAAAACATTGAATAGAGGCACCGATAAAGTTGATGTGCCTTTTAAATGTTGTGTGTTCTTTGTAGAAATATGTTCTATATTTGAGTGAATGAGCTTGATATAATGCAGAGAAATGCACCAGTTTTACTGGGAATAATGTGAGCTTATTACTTCCTGAGAGGTCTGGCATTCAACATTAGTTGTGTCTGAGCTGTAGAGGTCACAGACGGTTTGTGTTCCATCACGGAAAACAGTAACATACTGGCACGAGTCGTCTTTTGCACAGTCTAGAGAGAAAAGCAAAAAATTGGTTATTTTAGTTTGCCATAATAGTTATCAAGTGTTTAGAAGGTTAGTAGGTGATTTATGTATTTTGGTGCATTTAAGTGTTAGCACTTCTGAAACTAATTAAAATTGTGATAAACAGGTAGTTAAGTGCAAAACTGTTTTCATAATAACAGCACTTGGAAACGCCAGGGTTGTAAATGTTTCACCTACATTTAGGCATTTGGCAGACTTACTTAGGATTGAAAAAAAAAACCATTTAATTGTACTGTATGTATTGTCTCTAAATGCTGTTTTTTTTTTTTAATTAGACCTACCTACAGAGCGAGAGACAGAGAGAGAGACAGAGAAAGGCGGGGGGAGACAGACACACAACCATAGACGCTTATACGCACCGAGCACACATTCTCTAATCTGAGTTTCCAGTGGCTGTGGGGAGGGACTTGACTGCAGCACAACAGCATCCAAAGAATCCAATAACAGTGATGAGAGTGGAACAGTCTTGAACTTCTCCAAAACTGCTCATATAAACAGACACATATATACACATGCACTCACTTGAAAAGATTTACACATTCAAGAGAATGCATCTCTAGAATGCAGCTATCGGGATCTTTAATTTACAGATACATTTCTTTCATTTGAGACGACTGCATGACGTACCTTTGCATTGCTCTGCAGTGAGTGGCTCATCTGCAGACGTCCAAGACAATTCCTCCCCTTCTACAGTGATGCAAAGCCATTTGCCAGACATGAAGAGCTTTTGGGCTGACAGGAAGTCACCCTTTTCAGTACAGTTGAACTTACTCTGCTGACACTCGGAAACACCTTCACACCACAGATAACAAAGGTTATGTCTGAGCAGGAATATGAAATCACATTTGTCTCACTAACTGAGAGTTTTGAACAATTATGCCAAAACAATAATGAGCTGGATCCAATTAATTCTACTTGGTCAGAAAGAATAAGCCTAATTTCATTTACAGTATGAGAGGCTAAAGGCTCCCAGTGCTTCTGTGGAGGTTCCTGATGTACAGGGGAGGCATAAGGCCTTCCCTGCTTCAGACTGATATGAGCCACGTGGACATGCAACACATCTACCTCCACTGGAGAACGAGCCAGCAGGACATACCACTGAAAGAGACAAAGGATATGTAATTAGTACTGCACAATTAACCATGCAAATTTTTAAATTGCAATATGGTATATGCAATATTATATTGAATTTTTTTAATTCTCAATATACACATGGGATGTATATAGAGCTTATCATGCATTTACTTTTTTAAAATATAATTTATAATGATAAAAAAAAAACTTTGTGCCATTATTTAGTAGGTGTTAGCCTAGATAAATACATAGAATACAAAATAATACATTTAATAGTTAAATTTCCCAGTTTAAATCACAGTATGTGTCAAAATAACTGTAATATATATTTTTTCAAATCATGTAGCCCAATGTGTGACATTTAAAATTAAACACTACTAGTAACCACAGACTAAACTAAAAACGCAAATAGAAAGATCTTAGAGAGCAGTTGGCCAACTATATTTTTAAAAATCCTGATACATATATAAAAAAACGGACAGTATTGGACCAGATCACGATTTTCCCATTCATTACACAGAGCAGGCCTATGATTAGCAGAGAAACAGGCAGTGGAGTCAGCTTACCACACCCAGAGGAGTCTGGGAGTAGTTGAAAACCTGAAGAGCAGCTGAAAAAGGCAGGCGATGACAAGGCTGTAGTGCTTTCCTGGATGAAGACTGATTGGTACGACTTGTTCCTGATCAACGCCATCACCTGCTTCAGCTTCATCTGACTGCTAAGTACAGTGTCTAAAAGAGAAAAACACTTTTGCCAGTCTAGATTCATAAAAGCTTAAAATATGTATAGGTTTACAGTTTGATTTATTTAAAGTAGTGTTTCTTTAAAAAAAAATTTCCTTACATTTATTTTCCCCCTTAACTGACCCAATAATCTCTGTTAATATTATGCATATATCGTGAATAGAATTTGTTGGAAAGAAACAAGCAGAGGTGAGAAGCTGTGTTGGGGACGAGCTAAAAATATTTTAATCTAAATGATAAAATCCACATTTTTAAAATGTTATATTACAGATTTATGTATCAGAAGTGAGTCAGTGATATACAGTATATGGTGCATCAATTGCAGCTGCTTTTACCAACATCATGCAGATCAGGCAGGATGTTGACTGGCAGATCAGAGAGGCGAGCTTTAAAAGTGATGTAAGCAGTAAAGTTTTGCTGGCTCATACACTCCAAGAAGACAGACGACTCATCACAAATTGAGATGTATTGACCAGAAGATAGCTAAGCCACAGAAAGAACACAGAATATATATTTCAGAAACTGGACAGCTGCAGCAGACCTTAAAACGGATAGATATACAGTACGTTAGTACCTTTAGGCTGCAGAGTCCTGCTGCTTGCATGCTATACAGTAGAGATGCTTGCAGCAGAGAACGCTGAACACTGCAGCTTTGTTGATTCTCTTCCAGAGACAACTGCAGCATTGTGGTTACCTGAGCAATCTGCAGAGGCTGAGCTCCTAAGAACAACACACAAACGTTTTCAGACGAGTGCAAACAAAAGTTGGCAACGGACTCTTTAAATAAATCGCGGTTAGGAGTTTGTGCAAATTTTACTTTGGCAGGAGTAGACCAGAGGATCTTCACCCAGCCAGGTCTTGGTCATCGGATCACACAAGAATGTTTCGGCATACAGGGCGTTGATATAACCTTGGTCGCAGAAAACCTCACAGCGCTGCCTCTGCTTCCCAGCCACACTTTCATTGGCACAGAGAATAGCACCATGGGATACAGAGATGCCGAAGACAAGAGGGCACTGAGGAGCTAACACGGGGAAAATACGTAATCTGTAAAAACAAGCCTTAAGAAACTACTTCACTAATATTCAAAGTATCTGTGGCAAAAAAAGAGAAGTGGAAACTGCGTACAATCACAGGAAAATGTTTTCACTAAGCGGGGGCTGCGAGTAGAGGGGATCTCCTGGCCACTTTTAGAAACACACCAGCAATGAACGTCATCACACTGCTGAGGTGTGAAGGTCTGAGCATCTTCCATGCACTCTGGCTCATAGCCAATACCTGCTTCTCGTTCAGATGCCAGCTTTTTCCGAAGAGCACACCAACTGGGACCTGTATAGCCACAACACACCACCAAGACACAGACCATGCAAAGGTAAGTGTAAGTCATACAGAGTAGATTGTATTAAAACATATAGACTCACTGAGCACTTTATTAGGAACACCCGTACACCTAATCATTCAAGCAGTTGTCTAATCAGTCAATAGTGTAACAGCGGCCAGGCATAAAATCATGCGGAAATGAGCCAGCATCATCAAGTTATGTTCACATCAACGATCGGAATGGGGAACATGTGTTCCTCAGTGATTTTGACTGTGGTGGGATTGTTTGTGCCAGATGTGCTGCTTCGAGTATTTCTGTAACTGCTGATCTCGTGGCATTTTCACACACAACACAGTGACAGTTCTGCAGACAGAAATGGCATGTTGATGAGAGCGGTCACCTGAGAATGGGCAGACTGATTCAAGCTGACAGACTCAGTACAATTCTGTTGAGCAGAAACGCATTTTAGAATGCTGAACATGCCAAACCTTGAGGCAGATGGACTACAGCAGCAGAAGATCATGTCAGGTTCCATTTCTGTCAGCCAAGAGCAGAAGGCTGTGACTGTAGTGGACACAGGCTCACCAAAACTGGACAAATAAAGACGAGAAAAAACATAGCCTGATCTGATAAACCTCAATTTTGACTGAGGCAACAGATGGTTGGGTCAGAAATTGGCTACGACTGCATGAATCCATGGACTTGTGTCCATGCTTGTGGAGGTGGTTGAATGGTGTGAGGAATGTATTCTGGGCATACTTTGAGCCCATAAATATCAAACCAATCATCGTTTGAATCCCACAATCTATTTAAGTATGGTTACTTCCATCAGGAAAATGCAAAGCAAAAGTCGTCTCATGAACATGGTTTCATGAACATGGGAGTGAGTTTAGTGGTCTTCTGAGGCCTTTCCACTCATTAGGAGCAAATCCAGTTGAACACTCTTAGGGAGTGGCAGAATGAGAGACTTGCAGCATGAACGTGCATGTGAAAAATCTGCAGAAAGCCATGACAAAAACAAAAGGAGGCTGTTTTGAGAGCAAAGGGTGACTCACGGGTTTGCACATCAATTTAACAGTAAGCAGAAACAGAAATCTAACAGGATCATTAAAGTTCAAATGTGTGTACTTGTAAAGTCAATTGCGATTATAAGTTTAATAAAATATGTTCCGTTGAATAAAAGAACAAATAAATTATTGTATTTTACATTGTAGCTCTCCTGTAGGGCTAAGTGTGGCGGGTTGGATGACCTCTCCAGTAGCAGGACTGACACACACGGCAACATTCTTGATTGGATCATACTTCTGGAGCACAGAAAAATCACCATCCTACACACACACACACACACACACTCATAGGTGTAACACTGGCTTATAATAATAAATGGATGACATATATTTCGGAATAAGCATGTCCAGGTTAAAAATAAACCCACCTCCTCACAGGATGAGCTATAGGAAACAGTTTTGATTGATGTTGCCTTAATCCAAACAGACATACTGAACTGTGTTTGTGATCTTTGGCATGTAGTTTGACCTGAAAAAATGTGATAATCATACATCCATAGTGATGATGATAAGATTAATAATATGTATAGACACTCATCACTTGAAATGCCATGTCAAACCAGATGAGAGAGAGAGAGAGAGAGAGAGAGAGAGATACTTTATTGATCTGATGAAAAAAGAAATTGAATTCCAAAATTTAACTATAATCAAATGCTGGTAACAGCTGTGTATATGTTGACAGCTGTAATTGTGCAAGGGTAGTAATGTGAATTTACACTGTGGAGGCTGTATGGAGCGAGCAGTAAGAGATCCAGTAATGTAACCTCCATCTTCATCCACACACCAACAATAACCTGCAGTGATGATATTACAATGTCTCTCATGAAATCTTTATATGCAATTCCTATATTTGTTACAGGCAAACTATCTAGCCAGCAATATCAAGTAAAGCTGAAGCATCCTGTATATTAAATTTAGAGACCAATTTATTTGGAAAATGCCTTTATTAAACAGTAAACACCATAATGTTTCACTGAAATCACCTAAAGAGAGAAATCCAATATAATATTTTAAATCACAACAGCTTCCACAGTAATGGAATAACAGACAGTTGTAAGAAACTATAGACTTTTCCTACCAGTGCTTGGATGACATTGACTAGGCAGCCACTTGCCAGACGCGTCACACTGTGGGCTATACGGCTGATATCCAAACAGCAGACTCTGACTGTCTCTTCCACTAGCCAAAAGGCTGCTCTGCCAGTAAAACTGAAGGGCTGTAGCAAAGGGAAATCATTCAGCACTCTAAAATACCATGTATGTTCCTTCAAACTTGATTGTGTAAGGAGATAATCAATTAAACATTAGTGCAATAGGAGTCACCTTCCAAAAGAACTTTTTAATGTAATAGCAAATCATACAGTGTCATGACATTTTTACTGATCATTATAAACAGCTTGAAACAGAAAAAGATAGGACATACTAGAATATGCTGCAAGGTACAAGGCAGAGTGTGTATTGCTCAATAGAACATCAGAGATCTGAAACCCAGGACTGACTGCCTGTTGAAGCTCCCCAGGGCTCAGTTTTACACTCTCTGCCAGGAGGAAGCTATAACCCACAGGTATATGAGTGCTATTAGAGAGAGCGATCAGCCTCTCCGCCTCTCCCAAGAATTTATCAGCTTGATCACGAACCAAAGAACATGACCCTGGACCTGCAAAACAGTGGAACAGTGGAAACATTATGACTTTAGTTGTATTTGTAAAAGAATCATGAATTTGTACTTGGTTGAACACACACATTTTGGAACCTGGTTAACTGAAGTTTTGGAGTCAGGTATCATGGCTCCTTTCTGGTCCACACACCAGCACTGACGCAGGTTAAAGTGTCCCAGAGGAGCACTAAAGTCTGACAGTGGGCCTGGATATTGGCTAGCGTTCCCTCTGAGAAGTCTCCATAGGGACAGAGGATTGAGGAAAACAGACGGTCCAAAAAGAGTTTGGGCATTCCCATCTAGGATTTCAGACGGGAGTTCTGAAAACGTGTCAAACCTGGCCAAGGAAGGAAATACTTTCTGATGTCTTGCCTGGAATAATGCAAACAGGAAACCCTTGAATGACGCCATTGCTTCTGGATTTCGCCGGTATTCTTGCAGAATATTAAGGAATTCAGATGCAGACAGCTGCTTTCCAGCATTATTGACTTGGCTCCACTCAGTGTAGAACAGAAAGGCTTGTTCGGGAGGGCCATCACACTGAATCTGGTGCCAGCTGCCATCTGAAGTGCAGCGAGGAATGTAGATATCAGAAAGTGATAACGAAGCAGGACTGGCTAGAATGGAAGTGACTGTGTTCTGGAAATACTGAGCTGCAGTAACCTGGCAGTCTGTTGGACCTGGAAAGGAGTAAAAATAACAAAATATTCCATAACATTGTTAGCAAACAGGTTCTTTGAGGATTTTTTGGGCTATCCCATGCTTCTGAGGTACTTTAAAGAGGATCTATTATACTATATGCAACCCTTTAGAGCCTCAGAGAAAAAAACTAAAGCGAGTAATATATTTATATACCCAGAAGGACAAACCAAAGAAATTTACAAGTATGATTATACAGTCTTGCCAAAACTGCGCAATCAAATTTAAGGTAAATTGCCTATTATCCTTCCCCTCCGAAAAATTATTTTTGTTACTGCTATTATTATTCCATTTACATTTTTAAAGCTTTTCAGCATTTAAGTAGCTGTTCTGTAATATGCCTGCTTTCAGTTTAAGCACTATCGCCTCGTTAGAGTAAAAGTGGTGCTTGACGTAAGTAATAATTACGCCTTTTCACCTAATAGCAGTCTGTAAAAAAAGAGCTCCCTGCACTCAAGATGTACTCAGATAAAACCACTTTGTGCACAGATGTCTACAAAGTCTATGAAAGCTTACCTCACATGAACTTTAGTGCCCTGTTCTGTTATGCTTGCCCTATAATCAAACATGTCATGGCCTTCATTCAGAGTAACTACTCACACTGTAGAGAGCCTCCAGAGCTCAGTGTGTTGTGTCTAGCTCCAGTGTGGTCCATACAAAAGCAGCTCTTTCCAAGGCACTGCAATGGCACATAGTCTCCATCTTTCTCGCATTTCGGAATGAACACCTCAGATCCCGCTGACCTGCTGGATTTAATTCCTATGGCCATCCGGCGCTCCTTCTCACACTGAGATGGGCACCTTGGTCTGGACCCCGTAGAGCGTGAACCCATAATTTCTAGCCCATTAGAGTCAACACACCAGCACTCTGAGCCCTGGCACTGAATCTCTTGATACTGGCCATCTTCAGTGCACTGAGGTATATACAGAGATGCAGCAGCTGACTCACAAATGTCTTTCTGAAACACTGCCTGGAAAATTGGTCCTAGCTGGGTGTTATCTTCTGCTTTGAGTAAAGTAATTGTCTGTTGTAGTGTAGAAAAGAACTGCTCATTTTCCAGGACTGTCCCAATAAGCTTGATCAAGTCTCTGTTGCGCTTAAGGTTTACAGAGCGACCATATGAATCTGAAATGTTTTGATCCAGATTTAAATTTATGGAGTCATCTGAGAAGAACCTGGCTAGCTGCAGGAGGTCCTCGCCATTTTGGATCAAGCCAACCTGACTGAAAACCTGACCAAATCTCAAAGTGCCTGTGGTACCAACAGTACCAGTAAAGTTAAAGCTAGCAGCATTTTTTAAGATCTTTCCCCCAAATAGGTTCTCCTGGAGTCTCTTTGGGTTTGTGGTGAGGGACAAGGCCTTTAAAGCAAGAGCTCCTGTGGGGAACAATCCTTGAACAATCTCAGCCAGTACGTCACCAATATCCAAACGCTCTGACTCAGGTAAGGATCCAAAAAGACCAGATTTGGCCAGAATCTCTTGGAACTCAAGGCTGCATGGCATAAGAGGAGAGAAGGCCTTCTGCGTGTTGGCTGAAGAAGTTAAAAAAACATTATTCTGACTGAAGTATCCAGTTGGACCATAAAAGAGTCTGGAGAGAGCTTGTCTCCTTTCAGAGAAGCAGGCTTTTGCTCCTCCACCTACATAAGCAAGCACATAAAAAAAAGCTTAGATACAAAACACAACATGTGGGAAGAATAAATATTTTTAAACGTACTAAGCGAAAACCCCCGGAGGCATCTTAAAGTGACTACAATTGTTCATTCTTTATTCATAAAGCGCCTCTTTATTTAAACATCTGTGACGTGGCTGAGAACCAAAAAAGAGGTTTTAGCTGCTGGGCAAGTTTTTAACTGCTCCACATAGTGTCATGTTCATCAAATTATATAATTCACAACCACTATCACGGTGTCATGATAACTATAAAGAGAGAGTTCAAATAAACATCAACAAAACCACTGCCAAAGACAAAACCAAAATCTACTGCAAAATCTCAACATTGCCACAACTGGCTGCATTTTATTTAAAACTCACGACAGTTAGGAACTCCACTTTGTCGAGTCCCAAATATCTCCGTCCCATCAGAGTCCACACACCAACACTGTCCACCAGCCTGGCACTGGGTTGGTAAGTAGTTTCCACGGGCATCACATGAAGGCACAAAGACATTACGAGCCTGAGAGCTTGCAGATTGCTCACGTTCACATGGTGTTGGACCTACATCATCATACATAACAGTTATTCCAGAGGTATTCAGCAAACAAGCTACTGTATTTAGTAGATGATCAGAGATTCTCCAGTACATATCATCACACAAATCAACTTTGAATTGTAACGAAAAGGTGCGCCTTACTTTAGAATTTTTACTTGAATCATAGATAATCCATATATTTAAACTCACATCTAAATTGCCCAGACAAGGCCAACTGGACGGCAAGGTATCTCCTCTGTAGGATTCGATACATGTTGGAATCGGAGAAGGAGCGTCCTACATCCTGGCTTGAGAATGCTGTATCATATACATCACTCAGGAGCATCTCCAGTCCTGCACAGTGAAAACTGCAGATTAGGGAAAATATACTGCCGGAAAAATGTAAAAAAATAAAAAATAAA
>JAQQZT010000033.1:13844309-13864943 GCA_030068275.1 Clarias platycephalus | reverse complement strand
ATGGGGGGAAATGGCAGACTAGGATAAATATACTGGCAGAAACATGTTAAAGTACCTTAAAAATGCTTTAAACATACATTGTTGAATCTCTTTAGCTGAATCAGAGTGGTGATGCTAAATTGATGTACACAGTTTTGTCTCACCGGTTCTGGGTAGCTCTCTGCCTCGCGTATCAGCACAGTAACAGTAGCTGGATAGTTCCGGGAAAGCCTTTCTAAAACCACTGAATGTCTGGAAGAGCTCTGGAAATCTAAGGCAAACAGGTACCACATAACTGCTCAGTAATTAAAAAAAAAATAGACATCTACATGTAGTAATAGAATTACTACTCTGAGGTACTTGATAATACGAAATGATAATACTAGGTATTGCAATGGATTATCACACCTTCCAGGGTGTACCCTGCCCCGAACCCTGTAAAAGGTTCCAGGCTTCCCACAACCCTGCACATGATAAGAGGTATAGAGAATGAGTAAGTGAGATAATGTGTGATATTTTGGGTGGATGGGTGGAAATCAAGTTTTAGGTATTTTTCTCTCTTGAAAATGATCAGTGGCCCATCAGTTAACACTGTGAAATGTTTCCATTTTATTTGAAGATATGAGCAGTCTGTCTTAGTGCATTGTGTTTAAATGGCAAAAGCCGTATTTTCTATGAATACACCTACGAATTAATTGACTCAATGATATTTGTTCATGACTACAGACAAAAAGTGAAAAGACCTGAAAAAAAGCCAAATGTGTGTGTCATATGTCAAGAGATTGCAGTAATTTAATATAATAAGACATTCTAAAAGAAATCATGGATTATTATGCATGGAAACAAATTGTGAAATACTGAAATAGGCCTTAAAAAACCTCTTTTTTGTTAGGCCGTACTCATCAACAAGGGTAGGCCATGATTCAAACTGTCAGTTAAATTCAGTTCAATAAAATTTATTATTTGTATAGCACATTTAACAATTGTTATTGTTGCAAAGCAGCTTTACACAATCTAAAGAAAATTATGGAAATGTGAAAAATGTGTATGAATCAAATTAATTAGATAATCCCTGAAGAGCCAGCAGAGGGCGAAGGTGGCAAGGAAAAACACCCTGAGGTGGCAGCAAGAAGAAACCTTGAGAAAAGCCAGACTCAACAGGGAACATATTCTCATTTGGGTGATAACAGAGACTGTTTTGCAGTCATACTGTGTGTTAGGCGAAGTATTAATACTGTGTATTAGTACTGTGTTAAGTTCATGCTGGAAGCCTTTAGTTAATATGGAGTCCAGGTCATTATTGGAGGCTCAGCCAGAATGTAGGAAATTCCAGTCCAGTCCTGAACTATTAAGCAACTGCGGTCACAAGTCCTCAGAGAACAGCTGTCTGCATCAGCCGAGACCAGAACCGTCTTTATGGGAAAGTGGAACCATCCCGAGTCACTACATGCATCCCAAGCATGGTCAGCTTTCCAAGCATCCCGATCTCAATCCACCCTTTACTGTCCACACCGTTCTTGTGGATCATCCTTTATACTGGTGAGTCCTGTTTCCGATACTTATATGAGTAACAGGTTAAGTGCCAACCAAGGGCAGAACAGTAGCAAACTGGCAGTGGTGGGACTTGAAACAACCACCCTGCAATCAGCAACCCAGAGCCTCAACCAATGGTGTATTGGAGCTCTAAAATAATATTTTGGAGGAGGCTCACCCTCAAGTAATCTCATGTAATCTCAGGCTCCCTTTGAAAAAAGTTTGGACACCCCTGCACTATATGGCCTCATACAAACAGTATCTGTACAATATCTGTACACTATACTCTGCCTGAAACACCAAAGCTACCTTACGCCCACTTTAAAAGAGACTATGCTGGAAAGAATGTGCTGGAATTTCCAGTCCACTCAACCTATTCCTGTAAATAATGTCTTTAGATTACCATGCATGTGTAATGGAAATTAGATTTGTGTAACTTTAGAAATGTAACTAAGATTTCTCTGTCTTCCTTATTAAGTTATTAAGGTTTTAAAAACCTGCACAGAAGCAGTTTATATTTCTAAATAAATGGTGAGAGTGTAGGAATGCTAACACCACTGATGTATACTATTGCAACATAGTGTCTCACCTGTTGAAGGTATGTAACAGATCAAAGACCATCATATCAGTGGTGTTAATCAACTTGCACTGCACAGGAAGAAAATTTCCGTCATCTGAACACTGAGGGGGAGACGGCTCTCCAACGCCGTGGAGAAGCCTACGCTCCCTCACATGACACGCACCTGGGCCTGATAGAAAGTTTTAGTCAAATACAAAAATAACATTATTTAGATCAGATCACAAGTGTAAAAAGTGGTTTGTGGCTCCTCTCTAGTAAACGCCGCATAATTAAGAAAATAAATGAATGAATATATATATATTTAAACTGTTCCTGTAAATTAATTGAGGAAATGTAAAATCAGAACTATACATTGGGTAAAAACTCTAAAGCAGATGCCATACAGACATTTAACAAGCTAAAATGTCAGGTTTTTTAAAGTTACATAAAAAAAAAAAAAACAGTTCAAGTTGGTTGATAGGATCCACTCACATAAACCAGGAGTTCTCTCAGTGCACATACTTAATACAAAAATAAGTACATAATAATACCAGCATATCAGTTACAGGATGCAAATGCATCTTGCAGCATCTTTCGAGTTAGGCCTGGGAAACGCAGCTGTATTCAACTATACCGCGATGAAATTAACAACCCACTCACATTCTGATGGCCTGCCATTCTGCCTTGTGCCATAGATCTCCATGCCCTCCAGGTCCACACACCAGCACTGGGCAAGAGCTCCGTCACACTGAACAGGCTGGTACTCGCCTGATTCCATGCACTGAGGTACCAGATCAGTGTCTTGGCTCAGCAATGCCCTCTGTCTCTGCAGCTGGCAGGATGTCAGACCTGAGGTAAAATAGTCATTTGGTAAAACTAATACACCTGCTCCAGACAGCATGTCCAGCTAATGTCACCCACACTCCATTTGGGTCATTACATATATCTCAAAACTATCATAGGAGCTTAATAAGGGTTACACATAAGTATATTTAACAGTTTACCCACTTACAATGTACGGCAGATGTATTCTGCCGGCTACCAGAAATTTCACTTCCATCTCCATTGACACACCAACACTCCCCAAGACGATTACACTGGACATGTCTGAAGATAGATACATTTTTCAGGTAAAGTCTAATACACTTTAAATTGGTTTAGTCACTAATAAGCATTTGCTTCAATAAATTATTTAAATACGCCATTAGCACATTAGTTCACTTGTAGTGCACCTGTAACGACCATCCTCTGAGCACTGGGGAACATGGTTCTGCTGTTGTGCCGCTCCAACAGCTCTCCGCTGTTCACACTGACTCCCAACCTCTGACTCCAACTGGTACTCTAGACCAGAGACGAGACACGCACAATGTTCATCCAAGAATTAAACTTCTTCATCATTGACCTGACCCCCAGGACTGGGAGTGGGATGGGATGTTCAAGAAGAGAATATGGATATGGATGTTCAGGTATCTATAAGCACTTTGAATACTACAGGATATTAGGGTGAACTGCATACAGTATACTTTCAGGAGTAATGTCATAGCTCAGAGTTTCAGCGTCAGTGTTGCTCATAAATATGAGAAATAAATAAGGAATAAGTATGTAGGCATATAGTCTTACCTGAAATTTTGCACTGAGTAAAACAGAGGCTGCTAAGCAAAAACAAAACGCAATAGAGGTACATCTTGCACCTGCTCCTTTTCCAATGCAAGTGCATACCGACTGAGAGCAGCCACATCACAGGCTTATATACACCGTGGATCTGCACTGTCATTGTAGTATGGCACTTCAAAAGTCGCTGACCTTATCACTCTTAAAACATTAAGCTCTTCTGGCAGCTACAAACACTTAAGGATCATACACCATGATAAACTGTGCAGCCAAGCTTGGTACTTTGAGTGTTTTTTTTGTTTTTTTTAATCACAGTACCCACTTCACAATAAGAGCTTTGTCAGGACTAGATATGTTGGATTAATGTTACATAAGTGACTACTGAACATTTTCATACACAAGTAGAATTATATATGTATGTATCTATGTATGCAAAAAAAAAAAAAAAGTAAAACATCAGGGGAGGAGGGATTGTTTGTGCACGTTTATGCATAAGTAAATGACTCATCCATGCATTCAATGCCTTTATTTTAAAGCAAATATATTCACATAGGTATGTTTTTACCCATTTATGGGAACTACTTTATTTTAGGATTTGTGCCAGCCCGAATTACTTTGCAGACATCACAGTTGGTGACTATTTTACTCTCTTAGCTGGAATATCCCATCTCTTTTCTTTATTACTAAGCATATTTTTTGAGTTTTTTTTATATCATTATGACATTATGCAAGTTCCACTCATACACATTTTTACGCCTTAAGGCATTTGAAAAAACAAAAATGGAAAAAGAACACACTGTACGTTCTTGTTAGAATTTTAAATTGATGGATGCACACTTTAACATTGCATCAGATGTGAAAAAGCAACAACCACAATAAATAAAATGTACTAGAGAGCACACTAGAGCACAGTGAAGCAGGTATGCAAACAGTCGTCGGTACTACACAGTGAGAAAAAAATAGTAAAGTAAATAGTGAGAATATCTTTTATTGAATACATAAAGTTAGTTGCATCAATATTTTAAATAAACTCTAATGTACAGCTGGTATCTCATCAAAATCAACTCAGATCTAGACACTTTTATACAGATTAATATAAATGTTGAATAAACAAACATGTTCAAGTATATATTGTCCTGCTAGGCCTCGTTTACTTTTCTGTCCTTTACAGTACATAGAAGCATTATATACATTGAATGTAATTTATTGTTAAATGCATTTACCTTCAGCTCCAATCTAGCTTACTACACTGGGGGCAAAAATGACACTCAAAGCTTTCAAAAGCAAAACCTTGGATATTAAGATTATAACAGCAGAAGATGAAAAAGGGTATATGCCCATTCTGGACTAGCTGCCTGAACCAAATTACTTGTTTAAATGAATTGCTCAGCAGCACATCATCAGGGTTAACTAGTACTGCAGACAACCAATTAATTATTTCAAAATGCTGTGGACACTGCCACAGGGAATCTCCAAACATGCATTGAAGGTTTTTAATTCTTAAATTTAAGCGGTGGCAGTTTAGCCTGTGTGGGTCTTAGGAAACTGGTTCAAAGAAATTCTAGGTACCTGGTATTTCTAAAGCAATTTAATCCTTAAAAGTATTAAAAACAAAAGCTGAGAAACATCACAGTCTTCCAAATACATTTCCTTAACACAAACACACAGCACTTAAGGACCAATCTTTCTTTAACTTCTTCAAGACCAACAAAAACTGGAAGGATGAATTCGCTTCTAAGTATTCTGTTATGACAGAATCTGTGGGCCTTTCTGTGAAGTAATATATTGAAAAACGTTTATAACAAAGAAAACACCACTTTGCTTTTTTATTTTTGAAAGATATTTTAATTCTCTGCTGATGGTGAGTGGTGCAGGTAAACATACTATGTTGATCTGCATAAGCTGATAATGTGAACATTGTCCTCATCTTCATGCACTGTTGAGATCGTAAGCACTCGAACACTGCATGGTTTAGATCTTTATTTGGAACACCGGTCTTGCTTGTCCTATGATTTTCTTAATTCTCACAAGAGAAAAAAAAGCCATTGTACAGAATCATCACATGCACTGTGCATTAGGTTCTGCAAGTATGTGCTATTGTGGCCTAAAGGTCCTCACAAACACACCCACAAGCACAGCCCTTAAGTGTTTTCCTCCAACCTGTGACCATGCTCACACAGAGCACATTGTGCTCATCTGTTGCACTTTCCCCAAGTCCATCAGCAGCTGTTTCATTCGCCATTTAAGCTGAGGCAGTCTGGCCAAAGGATCCGGAGGCTCCAGTTCTCCCGTGAAATCCAACCAGCTCTCCAACACTGAACCCACAGCGGGAGCAGGATCAGAAATTAAACATTTATTTAGTAGTTGTCAAGGTAAAAAGAAAAAAAAAAACTTTTTGCATTAATTATGTGCCTGAAAATAAGTCAGAAAACCCACAAGTGAACCGTTTGTGCAAAAAGTGTGGCAGGTGGGTTAATTATATAGTTGGCCTGAATGATTGCTGCACAAAAATGAATGAAATGAATCACACACTAATACAGTCAATATCTCAGGTAAAACTAAGAATAACATTCAACCACAAAAAAAAAAAAAACATGCGAAACTCTGCAGACATGTATGTTCAATCCCTTTATCCAGGAGGTACGAGACACCAATCATCCCATCCTAATGAACCAAGTACATTTACAGGAATATCTACTATTGTAGAAAATATATTGGCAAGCTCACCATCTAGCTCTTTCTCGATGAGATCCATGCGGCCAGCCACCTGGTTCTGAACGTCTTCGATGTGTGTGAGGAGGTTCATCTGCCATTGTAGACAGTTTCTAGCCTGCTCCACCTGACCAGAGCTGCTCTCGCTCACACAACCAGACAATGAGATGGCACTGCTCACCTGCACCCACACAGAGAGCATTCAGACTTTACTATGGAAGCCATTTCAGTTTGCCCAGTTTTAACAGTAGCATCTTGTGTGATGTTTATATTTAACACAAAGTTTTAAAATAACACATTAATAGGGAAAAAACTTCATACCCTGCGTGTGTGGGTGCACGCGTTAGGGTGTATGAAGAATTAACTTTAGACACCTTAATAGACGTTTGAATTTTCATGAAGGCTGGTGTGTGTTCATTTTAGTGGCAAAATGGAATGCATTTCCGTAATTCTGCTTTATAATTAACTTCTAGCTCACCAATGATCATGAAACTAACCTCCTCTTCCTTTGGTACAAATGACAGTGTCTGAGAGCCAGCCTGGAAGCCCTGCTCATGTTTGTGTTGGTGGCCCGTGCCTGAAGGCTTTTGGTAGCTGTGCTCACTGGCGATATAGGTTTCAGGATTTAAGTTCTGGTTGACGCGCTGCTGAAACGTGATGCAGTCTGGAACTCCGCCCATAGGCTGGTCCTCATCAGAGTTCACCCAAGAACGAGCCCACAAGTGTAAACTGGGGTTATGTTTATTCCTTTGGAGTAAAGATTCATGTTAGAAAACAAGTCTATATGATTCAAAAGTAAGAAGAATTGCTGGCATGAGAGTAACCAATCACTATGAAACAAACAAAGCTTTTTCCTCAATTCTTTCTATTTGATCAAACAAATTCTGAATAGTTTGATAGCACTGGATTTCATAACTTAAGTTAGAACTAGAGCTACATCCAAAAAGAGCAGTTTAATGGGCTGGGAGAAGAAGAGGTGCAAGTCTAAGAACTTATTTCCACAAAAAAATATATATTTGTACCCTGTACGCTTTCCCCCTTGTTTCTTGTACATTCTGTTTTGTAATTTGTGATAGGGTTGTGGATTTTTTTTAATAAATAAATATAATAAATCATACATTGTGTAAACAGACACCTTTGCAAACATCTACAAATGATGACCAGACATGCTTGCAGAAATACAGAGAACTATATATCTGCCCGTTACAGTTTACCAACAATGCTTTCTCAGTTTTGTTTGTTTGCCTCTCATTCACACAGACTCAGTAATAATTCCTCTTACTGTAAAATGTCCATCTTGAGCTGCAGGCCATGAAGCACCTTTTTAACACTGTAGACATCAGCCAGTAACTGATGGGTAGCCACAATCTTCTTAGCGTTCTGATGTGAGTAGTTCTCCGTGAGTAAGGATAAGCCGTACATGTGGCCCTTATACAGCCAGTCTTTATCGTGACGATATTTGGCGCTCCATCTCTGTCCTGATATACCAACAAATTATTTAATATTATTGAAATCATCTTTATTATGACACCTACAAGAGGTCAAATGGTGAATTTTGTCCTAATTTACTCACATACGTTTCTGCATTTCTTTTGTTTTTGTTTGTTGTGTAGGCACACATGTGGGAGGTTTATTTACCTGGTGGGTCTCTACAGATGTAGCAAATATACTGTTCAGGTATACTGTCCTCAAGCAGTCCCATACACACACTATGCTGCCAGCACATACACTCCTCACACTGAAGGAGGGGAAAAAACAATGCATTAAGTGAACAGAACTGACGGAATTACTTATTCAAGCCAAAGACACATTTTAAACAGAATGAAAAACAATGATAAATACCTCAAAAGGATGAACAGAATTCACTTTTAGTATTTAGCAGCTTTCTAAAAATAATGTACAAGCCTGCAGCTCAGAAAATTTAAGGTCATGATTAGTTAACAAGTCTTAAGCTTAAAATATTCAGCGAGGATCTTCAGAACACACACTACAGGCTCATATCTCCCTCTAGTGACACTGTTAAATGATAACAAAATCTTTTCCATAAGCTATTCACAAGGATACGTGACTGCTCTTAATATGACATACAATTGTATCTATAACTACTGGACAGAGTCACAAATAATAATAATAATAGTAATATTAATTACTATTAATAATATTAATATTAATTAATAGTAATAATAATAATAATAATAATATTAGGAAAAATAGGAAAAATTATTTTAAAATATATTTTTAAATGTTTATTTTTTTCAAGTTTCAGATACCCTAGAAAAATGTGTTTAACAAAACCGAATACTGATGACATCAACGCCATAGTACACATATCCCTAGATGTGCTAATGCGCTTTAATCAACAGTGGGTGAAACGTGTATATATATTTTTTGTGGTTATGGTTAAGCTGATAAATTCTGATGTATACATATTTTCTCTTTTCATACACATTTCCCTAACTTCCTTTTTGATTTGTAAAGCTGCAACAATGACCATAAAATTTTATGTAACTGACTTGACTTCACACATGCCCACCTGAATCATGAAGCCATTCTCTTCATCCATTTCACAGATGCATCGGACAATCTCATTAGCAGATTCGTCCTCCTCATCCTGGAAATCCTCCATTGTGAGAGAGTCCAGATCCTGGTTGTATTCATCACCACTAAACAGCAGAGACTCTGTGGTGGAGTCCTCCAAGTAGTCAATGTCAGATAGGTCTGGAAAGACATAAACAGTGTTTAAGGAAAATCAAACTAGAAACCTTTTACTGTTTTTGGCTTCACGTTAGAGAATCTGAATACTCACTCTCTCCCGTGAGGTCGACTGACAGTATGGCACGAGGAAACTGGAAGGCTGAGTGTTTAGTGAAGGAGCTAGAGGAAGAGCGATGAAGTAGATATGTGGATCTCTCCAAGTAAGACATGGAGGTGTCGTCCATATCAGAGTAACCTGGGTGAAGACGACGAGCATTAATCCTTTGCACAAATGCTTCTGCAGTAGTTCTGATGTCTCTTTCTCTAATCCTTGATAAGTTTATGGACTGTTTTAACGATATGACAGTAAGTGTAAAGGTATGTAGGCAATGCCTAAAAGGTCCTTCATGTTAAGATCCAACTAGACAATAAAAATGACAAATCCAAGTGTTACAGATTTTCCAAACCTTTGCACATCAATTTTCCTCGGCTGAAGTAATTTTATCAGATTAAATACTTTAAACAAACAGTCTGACATTGCTGCTTTTTTTATTCAACCTTAATCTGTGTATAATACCGCACGCAACATATTTAAATATATATAACTGAACTGAATAAAACTGGACGTCAAAAAAAATAAAAAAAGTTAAATTTAGAATCCCT
The DNA here is from genome assembly GCA_030068275.1 of Clarias platycephalus. Classification (NCBI taxonomy): domain Eukaryota; kingdom Metazoa; phylum Chordata; class Actinopteri; order Siluriformes; family Clariidae; genus Clarias; species Clarias platycephalus. The sequence goes on along the minus strand of JAQQZT010000033.1, from coordinate 13,855,192 downwards.
TTAAATATTAGACAGATGTCTTACAGTACTGCTTGGATTTCTTCTTCTTCTTTTTCTTTTTCTTCTGTTTGAGTTTGAAAGGGTCTTTTTCTTTTCTATCTCTGCGTTCTTTATCCCTCTTTTTCCCTGAAAAAGGAAGCAACATTTCATTAAATTATGGAAAAGGTATGAGAAGATAAGTTCTTTCAATACAAAAACACAGCAGACCAAAGGAGCTTACCGATGAGCTGGCATTTCTCTTCTATTTTGAATTTCCTTTCAGGTTTCATACATAGTCCTGAGGGGAAAAGTTTCACAAAAAACACTTAAGTGAGAGCGCTTATGTCTGCTGCACACTGTCACAGCTAGATAGTGGTAAGCCATCACAGTTATTACTGTGAAGGGAGTGACATTGCAAGAATCACGCCGCCCAGCACAAGTGAAAATATATTGAACTGTACATTGTTGTGCACATTTTAGATCTGAGAAATGTTTATAGCTTGCGATCTGAGCCTAATACAAACCTTGATCCAGATGTTTGTCCTTTTCAGTGACCCTCTTGAAGATCTTATCATTAAAGGTCTCGTAAGCCTTTTCTCTGGGAAAAGGGGGCAGTGAGACTTCAGTGCTGTCTGAGCTGACGGAGGCAGACGAATGCTTCTTCCTACAGAACTTTGGGGGCTTCAGACAAGAGCCAGCACAGTCCAGCTGTAACATCTGTCCCTGAGAAGACAAAGCTGTAAAAAGGGATGACAATGTTAAGCCCTTTGGTTGTCTCAAGCAAAAACAACCACTTACAGAATTATTGGAATCAGTATACACTGAATACATCAGCTGATATAGTTTACTACTGCACTGTTATGTATTCTGGGTCTAAAAGATGTACATAGATAAAGAAAGAAAGTCATTTATTAGACTTTATATAATTTTTTTTTTTTTTTTTTTTAAACCGTCGTTAATGTGGGAGCACCAAGTACCTCTCATCCCTTCCCTCTGAGAGAGCTCAGCCAATCAGCTCTCTCTAAGCCTACGGCTGTGAGAGGTAACAGCATCACCCGGGGTTCGAACCAGCGATCTCCGGATGATAGGGCGAGCACTTTACCACTGCGCCACTTGCAGGCCATTTATTAGACTTACATTTACATTTAGGCATTTGGCAGACGCTCTTATCCAGAGCGACTTACAAAAAGTGCTTTAAAGTTTACATCACTGGATACATACTTACATTGGGGTAACTAGGTTAAAAACTAAGTGCCATTAGTCCAACACAACTGGGAAGAGGGCGTTAGTGCAAGTACTGGAGACTTTTAACAAAACAAAAAGACAATAGTGTTTACGCATATATTCCCCAAAATATATTTGCACATACAGGAGGAAGTGGAGACTGTCCTGCGCCTCTTGCTGTCGGGTATCTCGACTAGGCTGCTGGTGGGTACAGAAGTAGATGTGGCCCTGGTGCGACCTCCTCTTTCAGGTGAACATATTTCACTCTCCAGCTCTCTCTCATTATTGTGGTAATACTTCAGATGGTAATCCAGCAGCTTGGCTTTCCGAAAGGCTTTAGAGCAGCCTGGAATTTGACATTTGAACTTATTGTGGTCCAGGTCAACCAGAGACTCATTAGGAGACATGGGGTCATCGGATCGCCTGGTATTTATTACTGCGACAAAAATGGTGAGGAATCAAATTTAACTTTAACAACTGTGATGCAAGAGAAAATTATTTAATTGACTCCCTTGAAGTTTATATTTAATGTAAATCTCATTACATACTGGGCTCTCTGGCATGTCTGTTGGGTCTCTGGGTTCTGGAAGCAGTTTTCTGACCAGGAGCTAAAGTGAAAACAAGAGACAGAGCATGGTTGTAAATAACATGTCCTGATATTGGTAATAATATAACTGACTTAACGTGACAATCAATATTTACTATTAGCTTTTTAAATCATACCTCTAAACTGAGAAACCGTAAAGCATTACATATATTCCCATCGGAACAGCACAACCATTACCTGCTACAACAGGTGGCAATCTCTCTGCCACTAACGTATGACTGACGAGCAACACGTCAGGCATTCCTATCTTCTCAGTAACAGCAGACTGACCAGTTCCAGGAGAAGGAACAGAAGACGGCGGAGTACCAGTGACTGGTCTGCTTAAAGAGGGTTCAGCAGTCACCAAGCAACTATTATCAGCACCTGAAGAACAGAATACTTCATTAAATAATGCAAATACATGGAAATAACACACAAAAAACATTTTGAACAAGAAAAAAAAAAAATGCCTCAACAATTTTCCTTATCCATTTTCCTACAGAAAGCACTGAAACTAATTTCTAGTAGAAAGGTGAAAATGTTTGACATCAGTGTCACTTGTCAAAAGACATAGTCTAATAGAATTGAAGACACCCTGAAGATGATGTCTTCATAAAGTCAGTGGTGCATCATTGAGAAGTCTTTTTGTACAGTAAATTTTAATGTTTTAAAATGGGAAAAGTCTGACACTGGTAACATTATTGAGCCTTATTTGACCCAATAGGCAAATTTTGTTTTTGTTTTTTTGTTTGTGTGTGTCATGAATTCTCATACCTGCTCTCTGACTGCTGTCAGTCGGTTGTGTGATGGGGTTGGAATCCCGGCTGGATGGTGAGGGTGGGAAGGTTGGGTCAGAGGAAGTTGCCAGACGCTGAGATCTTCTGCGCCTTTGAGGTGAGTTTGACGTGGCTACATTCACAGAAGAAGAAAAAGACAAGAGGTTATTATAACAGCACAAGGGGATTAAATCTGAAATACAGTTCTAAAAGCACATGTACAATTACACCTTGTATTGTGAATAAATTCATTCTGGAAGCGTGCTTGTATATCAACATACTTGTATATCAAAGCAAATTTCCCCGTAAGAAATAATGGAAACTCTGACGATTTGTTCCACAGCACAAAAATATTCACATAAAAATAATTAATACAAAATATAAAGTAAAAATAAAACAAACTAGCCAGCACTTTACCTTTGAAAAGAATCGTGGCTTATGTAAGATAAGAGAGGAGAGGAGGAGGTCACACACACTCACACGGAATCACTGCTCTCTGTCTGGTTACTGGAATCTTCTTTTAGCGTTTATACTTTAAAAAGGAACCTCTCTAATGACACTTGCTTTTTGTACGTCACTCTGGATTAGAGCGTCTGCCAAATGCCTAAATGTAAATGCTTTTGACTCCTTTTAAGGATTTTACAGAAATGTGATGTTGCATTGCATAAACAGATTTATCTGTTTATCGCACTGTCACAGTCTTTTTAAGCTTTTTCTTCACGAGGCCGTTGTTGTAGTACAGTTAGTAAATAACGGTCACTACACTTGGACACAAAATGTAAAATTCTTCACGCATGCGCATGCGTGATCACAATGTTATAGTAAACAGTAAATGTGCGCAAGGATGTTGACTATACGAATAACTATAGTGCACGTACACCAACACTGAGGTTGGGAGATGATTACCCAAATCTCACAGAGCGAGAGAGAGAAGAACCATTGGCTACACAAAGTGTATACATACTACGGTACTCGTATACCAAGACTGCACTTGTTTATAAAGTAAAACCTATTTTAAAAATTGTGCTTGTATTGCAAAACCAAGTTACTTGCAATCCAAGGTTCCACTGTACTTGTGATTGTCTGGTGTTCAAAAGCTTTTGACTATATAGCATACGTGCCATTGCCGGGAGCAGCTGAAAGACCAGCACCGCCATGAATCAATCTCTTTTCACCCTTGCATTGCTGTTTTCATGATGTGTCTGGTCATCATAGCTTCACGTTTATGTTTACAGCAATAAGTGGAAATAGACTTTTTGGATTTACCCACCTGTGTGTGCATCTGAGAGGGTGTGAATGGAGCCTGGTGAGGGTTTAGACTCTGCAGCTGTACTTGTGCTCAAGCTGCTGATGGTCGATTCTCCAGAATCATGCTTTAGTCTACAAGACCGAGAGGGTCCCGGGGGTGTGTTGGGGACAGATGCTGGATGTCTTTGTGTTACAGCAGACTGCGACGGCTCCTCACCAGGGCAAGTTTCAGCTGTTGGAGCGCTCTATGAAGAACAACACATATAAAATTAATTCAAAGGCAAAGCTAATGCTGCAGGTAAAAAAAAAGGTCTGTAACAAAATAAACTACGAGTAACTAGAAGAAAAATCAATGCTACATCATACCTGTGATGCTAAGGGAAGATCTTCTCTGCTGTCACTCTCATTTTTGGCACAAACTACAATGACAAGTGATCCAAAACATAAATTAAATAACCATATACTTTACTTAACAGAAATGCATAAGCTGTAATGTAATCATTTAAAATTTAAACTTGATATAATGTTAACATGACGTATTTAAGTAGAGAAAGTCTACCTGCTGTTTTGCTGAGGCGAGCTTTTTTCACATTGCTAAAACTACCTTGTCTGCTGCCTCTTCTTTTTCTTTTAGCCATCTCAAGCTCCTCAGAAGATGGCTTACAGTCTTCCTCATCAGAAGAGCCTTAAACAGGGATAGAAGACAGATTTGTGATTATGTACAGTATAGCCAATGCTAAATTATTAGACAATAATTCTTAATAGATTAATAAACACTTAATACCTAGTCTGTCAGAATCAGCGTTGTTATCTTCCTCATTGAGTTCATCAAGCCTGGGCTCTGTTCGGTCTTCCCGGTCTTTGTTGCTGTTGGCACTGGTGCGAGGCCTACAGGCTCCCTTACTCTTGGCAGCAGCTGTGGCTGCCTTCACGAGGGCAATCCAATCCTGCTTCATACACATAACATGTCGATGTTCATGGCAAAGATTAAAAGCAGCCACAACATAGGGGGAACATTGAGGCAGTGTTTATTTTATTTAAAATTCTTGGAAGAGGATAAGTAGCACACAATACAATACATGTAGTTTCAAATATTTAACAACAGGAAGAAAGTGTACTAAAATTTATTAATTATAGAGCCAATTGGAACATTTATAAAAAAATATATGTTATTACTCCACTTTAAAATAAAAATGTTTTACTCACAGGAGACTTCATTAGGAACTCCTGCACACTTACTAATTCATGCAATTTTCTAATCAGCCAATTGTGTAGCAGCTTCAGTTAATCCCAAAATCAACCATCTGAATAGAGAAAATGTGATCTGAATAATTTAACCCATGGCACAATTGCTGGGTCCAGACTGGTTGGTTTGAGTACTGTATTTCTAAACTGTTGATTTTCTGATATTTTCACCCACACCAGTGCCTAGTGCTTATTCAGAATGGTGCAACAAAGAAAAAACATCCAGTGAGCAGAAGTTCTGTGGATGGAAGTACCTTATTGGTTCAAATGAGTATGGTCAGATTGGTTTGAGCTGAAAGGCTGTAGTCGCTCAAATAACCACAACTGTGGTGATAAGGAAAGCATCTAGTTTAACACGTTTAACCATTAGACGGGTGGGCAACAACAGCAAAAGACACAATCAAGTTCTACTTTTGTCAGTCAGAAACAGAAAGTTGAGGCTGCAGTTGGCACAGGCTCACAAAACCTGGACAGTTGAAGACTGGTGAAACATATCTGGTCTAATGAATCTCAATATCCTCTGAGGCACACAGATGGCAGGGTCATAGCTAGGTGCCAACCACATGGATCCACAGACCAATAAGAGTGCCACTGAAAAATGTGCAGTAATTTTATGAAGAATTGAGCCAAGAATGGAGGCGGTTTTAAGAGCAAATTGAGGACCTGGCCAGTATTAGTATAGTGTTCCTAAGAAAGTGCTTAACGAGTGTACAAAAAATATTTCAATACCAGCAATATCTCAAAAAAGGTACATCATGCCATTATTAATCACATTGCTGAAATTATAATATTGCACAGAACTAGGACCCACTTTGGATACTAACAAAACATACACTGAATATTATTTTCAATGTAAAAACAGTTACACGCACCAAAAACATTTGAGGTAACTGAGCAAACCCAACATATGATGTGAAAAAGGAATTTTATAAAATAAACTGTAATATCTATGAAATTTATCTACATAGAGACAAGTACTTGGAAATGTTTTGAATTAGTTAAAGAAAGGTGTTATAAAATAAAGGAATCTCTCTGTGAAACCATCATCATACAAACATCTTAAAAAGTCTCTTACTTGTCCTTTGGCATCTTCTGGCATGGATTTTATGTGGATTCGTTTCACACAGCGAATCACTCCATCGTAAAACTGGACCGTGTAGGTTCCTGTGAATACGGGCATTTTTAGGCAGGCTCTAGCAGATTTATTTGATAAAGTAGCGCGAGACACATGAAAATGACACTTGCCCTCTTTGTTGATGCTTTCAATCTTGGCAGGATAATAGCGGCAATCTGTCCATCGGGCAAGAACTTCTTCACCTCCTTTCAATTCCTGTAACTGGAGGACATATACATGATTACTTAAAGAAACAGATTTTTTTCCTTTGCTGCCACAGGTTTTCAGTACTAACAGCAAATCTAAAAGTAATCACATCTGTGACAAAGGTAATAACAGAAACAGCAGAAATAGTTCTAATTAAACAGTATCAATAACATTATCCAACATTACTACATAGGTATGATCCTGATTGGATGTACAGAACAATCTAATTCTAAATGATTACAAGTTCTTTTAATAAAACGCTGCTATCTGTAATAATGTTAAAAAGACAAACACGTGAAGTAAATATGGAAACTGCCTGATACGTACGTCAGCTATCACTAACTGATCTTGCTGAGGCAAATGGAATAACTCGTGGCCTGTACTTAGAGGACTCCTACTAAATATATTCTCTATCACTGTGAACAAGCATTTCCATGCAATTTCAAAGCCAGCTGTACCATTATGAATGGATGTAATGACATCAAATGGAATAGTAAAACAAATCACGCTGGCCTTAATATTTGTTTCTACAATTATGCAGCTGATGGAGGGGAGAAAATAAAAAAAAACCCAAACAGTGATGAGACAAGCAGTTATTAGAAAGACAGATCTGCAGTTGATGTGGGTACTTGTCTCTGGTGTGCCATGTCTTTTTGGTCCTCAGTGTTCTCTGTACATCCAGGAAGCTCACGCAGGCGAGATGATCTCATCTCACCGAGTCTCTCCTGGTAAAAATGTTTGCAAAACAAAACAATATTTCAATTAACAATCTCATTAACAAATGGTTAATGAGATTAAGGAACACGTATTCTCATCTGCATAATCAAATGGTCATTTAACCTATATCCAATTAATGATCAAACTCCTAGATTTCCAAAACATTTTCGATCATTCATAAAAGCTAAATTCTTTCTGACTGTACTGCCCTTTGGATAATGGAAACTATAATCTACTGTCAGGCCACTGTTAGAAACAAACCACTAACGCAGACTGGTTGCAAGCAAGAAACCGACAAGACCAGGTTAAGTTGTCAACCAGCATGGTCACTGAATTGATTTTGGGTTATGCTGTTTTTCTGCCTATTTCAGTGTAATCTATAGCGCATACAAATGATTTACTTCATTTAAAAAAATACATAAACATACAGTCACGTCTTCTTCTTCTTTCAGCCCCTCTTTACGTAGCGTGGCTCGGTCAAGCGGACGTAGCCTGTTACTGTCCCATAAAATCCACTCATCATATCGGTGGCTCCAGCGATCAAAATGGACAAGCATTTTCCCTTCATCATAGTCAATCTTCTCTATTCGCGAAGGGTACCTTCAGGGTTGGGGGTAGAAAGAGAGAGAGGGGGGGGGGAAACATGTAATCTCTACTTCACACTATATGAACTGCAGTATTTGATCTTTTCTTTTACAATTTACCATTTCTGTAAATAATCTTGAGCTTCCACTCTGGCTCCAACTTCAAATGTAATTCCAGGCCTGTTAGGAGGTTTCTTACTCATGTTCGAGGCGATCTACGTAACGCTTTCTCAGGACACACACACTCTGGCCTCCTGCACATAAACAAATGATTAGGTTAAAAAGGAAGATTTGAATAAGGATACTGAATATGCAGTGAATACAGTTTAGGAGTGCTGACAACATATAGAGAGAGATGACTAGATACCCAGCTTCAGGGTGTGTGTTGAAACATTTTCCACAAAATGACAAATAATGACAATAATGAATTAAACAGCGGTCATAACTTAAAATATACTGACTCGGTTTCAGCAAACAACAACAAAACTTCTAATACAAATTAACATGCACTCACTCCAAAGTAAGGCCTGGTTTTACCTGCAGAATAAGTTCCTGCTAGATGACAACAACTAATTTTATCAAACAGCGGTATTTTTTTAAATATAATTTTCTTTTTAATCCATATTCACGGAAAGTTTGATAGCAAAACCTTAAAAAGTGGCTAGCTGGCGCAAGTAGCCAGCCAGCTAATATCATTTAGCATGCTAGCTACACTGCAGACAGATAATCGCGTATGCAGAAAACTGAATTTTCTTTCAGTTGCAACTTTTACAGTCGACATTAAAACATTTCACATACATCCAGTGGCATTCGGCGTGTTTTTATGATGACGGATAAAAGGAAATACCTTAACCCCGTTCTGGTTCATGTTCGCTAGTCAGGAGCATTAACGTTAAACTTACCAGCTAGCTCGCTGGCTAACGCTAGCCGTGCCGATATATGTTCACTACTTCTAGCCTGCACTCCTAATGACTCGTTAGTCAGTCTGGGTGATTATTACCAGACACATATCGTGGTTAGAAAGTCGTACAGATATGAACAGTTAAAACAGGCGAGGTGAATAAAGCCAATGGCCATCCTAAACGCTGAGACTAAACCAGCTGATCTAAAGCGCGTCCAGGGAATTAAACTGTAACATTATGTGCAAAAAAATAAATGACAGGCCACTTTTTTTGTCATTCATTATACAGTAACGCTAGCTATGAAAATCATTAGTAGTCCTGTGTTGCTCTATTCACATGAATTAAATAAAATGCTCTTGGCTTTACCTTGGAAACTTCATTGAGTGTTTAGCTACTGTTTCCTAAACTGCTGTCTCTTCATTCTTCTGTTCAAAGACATTTTAAACCCTAAGCCAGCTAGCTAACCCAAACAGGGGGCGTCTGCACGTACGGCAACCTCTGGAATGACGCAATACGCACTGGTCACGTGAGGACGGACGCACGTTCGAACGTAGTCTTTTTTTTTAACCCAGTGTGGGTTTTTTTTAAATAACAAGTAACGCAGAATGAAACAGAAAATACAAAAGTGTGTGCTGATATCTATTATACAGCAGAATTTCGATTTATTAGATAAAACTCAGAAAGAAATTAATGAAATTGAGAAAGGATATTCAAAATAAGTAAAAAGAAAAAACAAAATGTCACTGAAATAAAAATAACTAAAATATATAATTTGTTACTTTCACAAAGTTAGCAAGAGATCAATAAACGTGTAAACTTTCATTATTATTATTATTATTATTATTATTATTATTATTAATAATAATAATAATAATAATAATTCTTTCTTTCTTTTTCTATACCACTTATCCAGTACAGGGTCGAAGGGGCCTGGAGCCTTTGGGCACAAGGTGGGGTAGACCCTGGACAGGGTGCCAATCCCTCACATAGCACACACACAACCGGTAATTTGAAAATGCCAATTAACATAATCAGCATGTCTTTGAACTGTTGTAGCAAACCTGAGCACCCGGAGGAAACCCACCAAGCACGTGGAGAGCATGTGAACGTGTAGTGGCCTTGCACCTGCAGGGTCGGTGGTGTTATTCTTGCTTTGGGTCAGACCCAAAGCAAGAATAACACCACCTGGCTTTGGGTCTGTGTGCATGTAGCCATCGTGCCGCCATGTTGTTGTTATTATTATTATTATTATTATTGGGGAAAATTCTTTATTTATAAAGAAACATTATTAGGCCCCCTGTTTTTATGTTTAACTAACTACTTTATCCCTTTGCTCTTACAAACAGTAAAAAGCAGCACATTTTAAACATACAGTATAATAGGAATATATTTTAGAAAACAAGCTCTATTTTAATTAATTCCCAGTGTGCTATACTAGTAAGCAAAAATTAAATATTTGCTGGTAAAATGCTAGAAGTACAGATCTATTTAAAAATTCAAGATGTACTTATAAACTTAATGGAAATCCCCCTGCAAAATGCAGCTATTGTGAAATATTTGGGATGTACAGTAATTAGTCATTCCAGTAGGATGGGAAAAACCCTGTTCTTAAACATAAGGATGTAAGCTTTTTTGACATTGTGTGGACTTTTCATTGTCTCTGTCTCTTACATCTCTTTTTGTTCTATGTCATATATCCATAAACAATCCCTTGCTGCACTTCTTCATTCCTTATATGGTATTTCCACTTATATGGTTTCCTGTGGCCTGCTGGAGCCCTTTTGTCTAACAGGAATATGCTAATGTGCCTCTTATTGTCTGCCTGTCTCCAAGTCTCCATACAATTAACTCTGTTTGTTCTCCATGGGACATGCTAATTACCGTTGTACTTTTGTAACAGATTAAAGTGACACAAGGCATGTGGCTGAAAAACTTTAATATTCTGTCTCTCCTGTGAATAAATTAGAGAGAATTTCAGAACTTCATGCATTAATGTATGTTTGTCCATCGTTTCCAGTTTGGGGGCTGGCCGGTAATCGTATCGAGGTCTGGTGGACACATCAAGCAACAATTCTTCCTTAAATTAAATGTAAACTTAACAAATCGTTAATGTTAGAGCTGGTTTATGTGGTTAGACCCTTAAACATATGCTATAATGTCATATTAATGAGAAAACCAGTCGAATCCATCCTAGATGTAGTGAATACGGCAGCCATGGGGTGAAAATTCCTGCTTTCTGTTTCACCCAAATGAGGATGGGTTCCCTGTTGAGTCTGGTTCCTCTCAAGGTTTCTTCCTATT
>JAQQZT010000033.1:13819115-13832281 GCA_030068275.1 Clarias platycephalus | reverse complement strand
AAGTAGAAGTACACAAAAAAATCTACTCAATTACAGTAATGCGAGTAAATGTAATTCATTACTTTCCACCTCTGCTTTTTTATGAGTGGAGTTCAATGTGATTTTCTAAACAGATTGAATATATAGCTGCATGTTGTTTAAAATATAGTTTTCTGATATACTACTTTTTTTTTTTTTTCCAGAAAGGAGAAATGCAAATGTGATCCCTGTTCTGGGAGATGACCTTTGATGAACTCTTGGATGATATTTAATGTGGCAAAACATATTACATCTATAATATTGTAATTCACAATGTCTGAAGACATTTCTTCAGACTCTGTGCCAGTGGCCAAAGCTCCTCTGACAGCAGAACCGTCTGTTCTTGACAGTGAAACAGAAAAGAAGATAAATACAGACATGAAAAGAACAGAAGAAAAGATCAGTGGTGCTGATTTAGAGCCAAGCACACTGCCCTGGCCTGGAGACAAGGCGGAACAAATTGGCAAGATAGAAAAAGCAGGATCTGATCTCAAACTAGAGCAGAGCAATATGAATCTTATAGGAGAGAAGGAGAGTGAGAGATCAGATAGCGGGTCCATCCGTGGAGGAGCAAGCAGGACTGAGAGTGAGAGAGAGTTTGGTGGGCGAGAAAAGCGGGCATCATGTGAAGACTATGTGGAGGGAAAGCAGCCTGAGCTAAAAGAGAAGGTTCCACACTTGGAGATTGAGGTGGAGGAGTTGAACAATATGCCAGAGAAAGCAGCTGGGGTCTTTAATCCGAGTGTAAGCATCCTGCGCTCTACCAGCCTCCCTGATCCACCCAGGTGCAAGTCAGAAATGTGGGAGGAGGAGAATCAAGCCTTTCTCATGCAAGAAACATTTACAGATGGATACTACCATGACTACCCCAGACAGGACAATTTTCAAATCTGTGAGTGAATAATTTTTTTAATATATATATTTTGTTGCTTTAAATGTTTTAAATAGGTTGAAATGTAGGCATTCAGTCAATTCTCAAATTATTGATACCATTTAAATAGAATGGATAAACTGATATTAAAATAAATATTACACACAGTTGTTTGAAAGCTATACTTAAAAAAGTGATGCCACTTAATTTATCATAAAAAGTCTTGTACGGTTTATCACCATGACTTGTTAAGAATATTTGAACTTTAATAGAAAGTTTTATATATATATAAAATGTGTCTATTATATCTGCTCCCCATGTGTTTTAGATACATCCGGTCTATCATGTTTTTTTTTGTTTTTTTACCTTTCAAGGTTCATGTGCTGGCACTTATCGTGATGTGCTGAAAATGGGTGTATCTACATTAATGTCAGCTCTGATCTTCCCCGTCTTGGTCTGGGGTGGCCACGCTTTCTTACCATTTGATGCTCCTGTGCTGGATAGCGCCCCTCTAAGACTGGTCTACACATTGCGCTGTTCAGTTTTTGCAGTCATACCAATTGTACTGGGTAAGGAGTTAACTCCTTAATCAGTCCTTGTTTATAGCAGCTCTTTCCAATTGATGAATAAATTATCTCTCGCATTTACCAGATCTAAGGTATCTTATGCTCTGCTGGATCAGATATTTCAATTAGTGCTCATCTTCACTCTTCACATTCAGGTGTGTTGGTGCTTGGTGTGTCCCGCATCCGGTATTGTTCTCTGAAACCAGGCTGTGATGGAGAGGTTGAAGAAGTGAACATCCACCGCCGATACGTTGATGACTCTGTCTCACTCTTTCTCCTGTACTTCCTTCAGCTGGGTGTCATGGCTGCGTATCTGGAACAGAGTCTTCTCAAACTGGTCCCTCTCCTTACCATCATCTTTGCCATTGGCAGGTAACATAATGCCTTATATCCAAATTTATGAATATATTGAAAGTGTGGGTGCTGTGGGTGGTTATTGCACCACCCTCAGCACCCACACTTTCAATTTATGAATATATTGAAAGTGTGGGTGCTGAGGGTGGTGCAATAACCTTGATCAGGCTAACTGCAACATCAACTGCTAAAATAATAATTACTAGGAAGTAATTCCTATTTCGGGAAGCACGGTGACTTTTACAATATTCTGACAGCTGAAACACTTCCTTAAATATTAAATAAATGTCTCCTAACAGAAACCGTCACCATATAATGATATGCTATAACTTGAATAGGTTTATTAATCCAAACCTATTATTTATGTCAGGGTCATAAGTGTCAAAATTGTGCTTTGAATCAACCCCTTTTTATTTTGAGAATTGAACTGAACTTTTGTTAGTGACGCACATTCTTTGTTAAAAGAAAAACCATGTGATGTAGAAGCTCACACCACATGTAAACTTGTACAACCGCAACCTTGATATAAAACAATCTTGTCCCTTGTCTATTGTGTAACGGTTCACAAGGTTGTGGCAGAAATGTGTGTAACATAATTTCATCCAGTTGTTTGCCTTTTATACAATCGCACACCTTGAGTGTGTGTGTTTGTGTGTATGTCTGTGTAACTCATTCACTTGGCAGGCACACATTGGTGTGCAGTGGTGGCCTTCAGCATTGTTTGTGTAACCCAACAGGCTGGTGTACTGGATTGCAGCAGCGTGGGGAAGCAGCGTGAGAGGTTTCGGGTTCGGGTTCTCCTTTTTGCCCATGCTGACCATGTTGGTGGCCAACTTGTACTTCATCTTTATGGCTGATTCTGCTGGCTCAATCTTTTCCCAGGATGATGTGGAATCAGCCAAACCTCCTCAGGAGTACAGGCAGAGGTTCTGGGGATAGAATGAGTTATGATGGCCCAACACTAAAAAGGGGTAAAAATCATTTCTGCCTTTGTTTATTATGTCTGTTATTTTTGATAGTGTCACAGAACACGGATAAAAGGATACCTAGATACATGGAAAAAGAAGTATTCCAGGTTAAAAAAAAAAAATCTCCGAGACAAACACATACCAATTGTCAATCTGTGGTTTGTTTTGGCATATTGCAAATGCCTGCCTATATGGTTTCCCGCTTTATTTTTTTATTTTTATTAGTGAGATGACCCACAGTGATGGGCCTATGATGTTAAAAATAGTGCTGAGTCCAATTCCCGAGCATATTCAAGCAAGATTAAAATAAATGGCTTATAGATGAAACACAGGCAGAAGTCAATAAAGACTTAATTGTTTCTTCCAAATCACAAAAGAACACAGTTTTTTTTTTTCTTTTCTTTTCTTTTCTTACTGAATGAAGATGATGAATATATTGAAATAATCTTGTAGTATGTTTCTGGCATTTGTGTGTGCAATATACCTGAAGTAGTTCATTCATACTTCATTGAAATAGTTCAGAAAAGTTCCACTGTCTTCCATTCAAAGTCTGTATTTCATGTTTAGAGTTTTGGTTGGGAAGATGGGCATGATTTTTTTGTTGTTGTTATTGCTGTTGTTGTTTGTTTAAAGGGGGGGGACAAATGTGTTAAAAAGAAGATTGAACATATTTTTGCATGCTTTTTGTATTGTCTCTTGTATACACAGTAGGATATAACAAGTTCTTACTTTATTTACTTTAAAATCATGTCATTATTTCTTACACTGATAATGGAAGATGCATGTGCAACATTAGTGGCATATGTTGGAGTAGTAGACTGCCAGGCCAGCTTCCTTCAGAAAAGAAGTTTTCCTGCTTGCTTGGTTTATTGCTGAGTACTAATACCAAAACAATGTGACCCTAAGGTCTTGCTTCATCAGCAAAAATGTGTATATATTTTTTTCATTATTTAAAAGTATAAATTACAGCAAATGATCAAATTGACAGCCTCCAACTTCACTTCACTCGTGTATAAACCAAATACAAGAACGTTGAACATTTCTTTATGTATCAGAACTGATGATGTTACAGGAAAAACTCCCTTCCTCTTTTCATACAGATTGTTCTGTGTTGATACTTTAATAGATCAGTGACTTCAGATGATCCCAAAGAGAAAAGTTGAGTAGTATTGATTCTAGTTCTTTTCAAGTCTTCCATTGCTAATGTTTGACCCCATCTTGTTTGAAATAAAAACGTAATTTCATATAATGTGTGTGCCTGAGAGATTTGTAGTTAAGGCATCCTACAGACTGCACATATAAGGTCATGGTCATGTAGAAGCATTATAGTATTGGCAAGGTTTCTTGAATGAAATAGTCCTGACAGGCCAGAACAAAAGTGAATACATCAGTTTTGTTTTCTAAAAAGCTTTCATTGAGTGTTTATAATATTTGTCATGATCCTTGAACAATATAACAAAGAAAAGAATGTTTGTATGTATCTTGTGTATCTTTTAGATCTATACAGATGTTATGGCCTTATAAGCCTAGACAGATGTTGACACATTTCTGTTTTGCAACTCTATACTGTGCACTGACCTTAATAAATTGGAACTTATATTTTTAGTTTGGTAAATATACTTTCTCATGTTTCTCTTATGATACCTTAACGTTTTTATCAACACAGTGCAGATTCAGCGAAGACTACTGCAACTATGAATGCGTTACCAGCATAGTTTTGATTCTGTAAAACAAGTAGAAGTTGACACAGCACATAATCATCACTAAAAATCCCTAAAACCTTAACAAATACAATAGAAACCAATGTCAAAACAGGGTTCTAAAATCCTATATTAATATTTAAACATTGTGTTCTATTAAGTGTTATAAGAAGTTTATAAGTTTATTTTATTAGTTTTTTGCAAAGTACAAGGAATTTGTCCTGAAAAATGTTTTTTTTTTAAAGTTTACAAAAAGGGAGTAGTATGAAATTATTACACATTTACCACTGTGTAGTCCTCTGTATAGGTATTAAATGGCAGACAATTGCCATTCACATTTAAGGTCTGCAGGATGTACTGTATGATGCAGTGCTACATTAACACAACATAATTTATGCCTTTTCATGCCAGTTAACTATTATCCAGTTGTCCAGTACTTTATACCACTGCTTGGATTGTGTATATGACAGACTGTCTGCTAACACATTCAATGCAAATAAATACA
Organism: Clarias platycephalus; assembly: GCA_030068275.1. Taxonomy (NCBI): domain Eukaryota; kingdom Metazoa; phylum Chordata; class Actinopteri; order Siluriformes; family Clariidae; genus Clarias; species Clarias platycephalus. The sequence goes on along the minus strand of JAQQZT010000033.1, from coordinate 13,827,299 downwards.
TTAATACACTGAACCATGTTATACTATTGGATTGAATCTCACATCTCTGCCAGATGGGACTAGAATTAAAAATGACAATTCAGGACTTTTTCCAGGCTTGTATTTTTCAGCACTGCATTCAACCAATAAGAAAAATGAATGGCTGTCATCTTTTTCAGAATGAAAGAAAAAACCTCCAGTTACTGAGAGACAAGTTCTGCTTCAAGTTAATAAAAAGGCCACAGCCACTCCAGATACAGTGATTGTGGTGAGAAGAAAAGCATCTCAGAATGTACATGTATAACCTTGAGGCAGACAGAAGACCTAATTTTTGTGTCCACATGCTCACCAAAACTGGACCCTTGAAGACTGGGAAAATATTGTCTGGTCTGATGAATCTTGTGCCACACAGCAGGAATCCATGGACCCAACCTGCTTAGTCTCAACTCTTCAAGCTGGTGAAAGTGGTATAATGTATGGCATGGAAATTTTTTTTTTTTTTTTAAGATTTTAAGTCTGTTAACACCAATCATGATTTGAAAGCCACACCCTATATGTACTGTTGCTGATCATGTGCATTTCTTCCTGGCCACAATTTACCATCTTCCAGTAGTTACTTCAAACATGATAATGCACGATGATGTCATAAAAAAACAAAAGTGTCTCAAACTGGTTTCAGGACCATGACAATGAGTTCACTGTTCTTTTGTGGCCATCCCAGTCACTTGATCTGAATCCAATAGAACTCTGTTGGGACGTGATAGAATGGGAGATTCACAGCATGAGCATGCACCTGAAAAGTCAGCAGAAATTGCAGACTACATAAAGAAGTGATGCTATTTTAAGAGCGAAGGCATGCCATTTTCAGTTTTAATGATAGTGTTCCTAATAAAGTGTTTGATGAGTGAACCCCCCCCACACACACATTTAAGAAGTTAGAATATTCAGCTGCTGAATATTTATTTGTATACATCCTGGGCAAATAACACACCAAAATGTAGTTTATATTGAATAATCATAGGAAAGTGTGCAAAGGGAACTTAAGATGAAGTGATCAAATAATGAAAGTCTGGAGAGTAAAATCAAAGTTCATGAAGACTGGTTTCTGCTGATGAGTTTAGATGAAGGATGAATGTTCACGCAAAGCAAGATGCCCGTTGTGAGCAATGTGGATTGTGGTTTGATTTTTAAAATTCAAACCCTGTACCCGTTTGGCTGATTTCAGAGCCACTACATTTTGTTGCAGGCAATATGTAAATTGATTTTGTTGAAGAACAAGATTTAGACTTTGTGGTGTATTTCATACTATTATAATCATCATTATAATTAAAATTTTGAAACAAAACATGCTATTGTGGTTCCTTGATACTTAATTGTTTGATATGTGATTTAAACTGTACAATTCTGGATAGCAGGTGCAAACATTTCAGTTGAACATTTTAATCTTACTGGTGTGAGATAGTGAGTGGGAAGCTTAGCAGAAAAAAGGTGATATAAAAATGGATGTATCAAATTAATAGAAAATTAAATAACCTCAGTAGATAATGATGGAATGAACCTTCAAAAGGTGTATATACACATCAACAAATGTAAACACGTAACTAAATGTCTGTTTAATTATTTCTCACACATGGTTGAAAAACAGCCGAGTAAATCGTTACATACGCGAGGCCTAAATGGTAGAATAACAGCCAGAGAATGCGTCTAAGAGGGCAAGTCTATCAGTAATCACTGTTAAATATTTTAGACATCCATCTTGTTGATCTCCTGACACCCTTGCCTTCTTCATTGATTTTTTTTTTTTTTTTTACTCAGCTCCCTGTCCTCCACCCATTTTCTCCTCTCCCTTCTTCTTGTGCCCAGACACGATGTCGTCAATGCGCAAGAGTAGGATGGCGGTCTGAAAAGATAAAGTATGGCTCAATAATGGTACATTATATATCTGTTATATACAATGGTACAATAAAGGAATAATATTGTTAATATTTTAACATTGCCCAAATATTTAAGATATGCACATACTGAAACGGCAATGCAAATAAATGCAATAGAAAAGCCCTCAAATACTTTGTCATGTAATACAAGTCTATTTAAATGAGGTTCCTAAATCATTTGGCCCTGGTGTCACTTGGTCTGGGAATAAACAGACTCTGAATAAAAGCTCATCCAGATCTATTAAACAATGTTGCATTAGATGGAAGTTTTTCAGCATACACTTAGAGGTTGGAACTTAATTTTCAACCGAGCAGCAATGGCTTTATGTTTCTATGTAGTAGGCATGCAAAGCTTTTATGACATACAAGTACTCCTAGCAGTGTGGCAGTATAAAATAACAGCTGCCTTAGCTGTTTAGATTTCATCACTTATGTTTAGCACTGCTAAAATTTTCCCCAAAATAAAAGGAACCTGACAAAACTCTAATCATGACATTTTATAAACAGTGCTGAATATTAGACCGACTATGAGTCCAATTTTTCTATGCATGACTTATACACGTAAGAAATTGAGAAGAGACACACATGCTTTAAGAGTGTTTACCTCTACTGCTGTCTTGTATGTTTGGGCTTTGACAGCTAGTGGCTCCCAAATTCCCAGCTCAGCCATGTCTGCCAGAGTGCCTGTCTCGCCGTTAACACCCCATGAGGTGCTGCCCTCCTGAGTGTGCTTTGCCTGCAGGATTAGGGGCGTTTCATTTTAACACAATATGAAAGGCAGAGGGCAAAACAAACACACGCAGAAAATCTTGAGTAATCCTTTAACATATAGTATGTGGTAAGAATAAAAATTGCTTGGACAAATGCATGCACACAATCTCACGCTCACCCTAAGAGATGTGAGCACACGAATGGTAGAGGCGCCACAGTTCTGGATGAGGGTGCGGGGGATGACCTCAAGGGCCTGGGCCACGGCACGGTATGGCCACTGCTCGACACCAGTGAGGGCTCGTGAGCGCTCCATCAGCCTGTGAGACACAGCCATCTCTACAGCACCACCACCTGGCAGCAGACACGAGTCCAGCAGCACGTTACGGCACACCTGCATCGCGTCCTGCAGGTTACGCTCCACTTCCTGGAACACCAAAAAAAAAAATAAATAAAAAAAAAAAAAAAAAAGGTGATGCACCACTGTTTCGTTAATTATAAAATTCTGTGTTTATGCTGCAAATCTAATTTGTGGAGGGCAAATTTTATCATCGTGCATGGAAAGGCCAAAGAACCATAACTGCATTATAATAATAAACCTCTTGATAATACCACAGAAGGACAGCATCTGTACAACATCACACATTCCATCAATTTATTTGACCTATAGTGCCAGGAAAAATGTTTAGATGCAAGAGAGGCTACGATCTGGAATCTCTGACCAAAAGATTGACTCTGTATATGGATAATGCCTTGTGTATGGCTCTCACCGCTAGGATCTCCTTGCTGGCTCCTCTCAGCAGGATAGTGCAGGCTTTGGGGTCTTTGCACTCTGTGACAAAGGTGAAATACTCATCGCCGATTTTCTTCACCTCAAACAGGCCTGCACCTGTACCTACATCTTCCTCACGTAGCTCATCCGTCCTGCTGGCAATGCGTGCTCCACAAGCTCTGAGGAACAAATTAAAAAACATTAAATCACATAAACTTTGGGTAAAAATTCCATAGTGAAACAAATATGGAAAAAACCCTGCACTACTCTTCTTCCAGTCTCACCTGGCAATGCGGTTGTTGTCTGTTTTACGGACGCGACGGATTGCAGTGATGTTGGCTTTTACCAGATAGTGCTGGGCAAGATCTAAAGAGGAAAAGATATTTTTAAAGAGCAATCAAAATCACATGAAAGTGCTAGTGTGTGGATCACAGCATATGAAGCATTCTGTGAAGGTGTGCGTGTACCAGAGATGCCCTTCTCCGTAAAGACAAGGTCAGGTTTGAGACGGATAATATCTTCACAGATCTGCTGGATGTACTCTTCCTCCATCTGCAGGATCCTGGCAAAGTCTTCCTCGCGTGTAATTTCTATATCCGTCTAGAGGGAGTAAAAATGTTTGTGTAAGACTGTGTGTGGCAGGAAATGTGGGAGTGTACATTATTTTGCTCCTCTTACATACCTGGCTCTCACCCTTCTTGTACTCTAGGGAGCAGTCAAGGAGAACGATACGGGGGTTTTTGATGAGACGGCGCATGTGGGGGTGTGTTACATCCTTGTTTAACATCACGCCCTTCAGCACACATGAGTCTTCAATGATTCCACCAGGCACCTACAGAAAGTCAAACAAGCTTCTGAATAACCTTATTTTCTTTAGTACATGCTGAATTACTCTACCAGCATAAAGTCCACCTTCTTTGAGTGCACAGTTCACTCAAGCCTCCCAATATAACTACTTTTACATAGTCATTCGCACCTGCAAACCTTTTTAAAAATAAAAACGAAGTGATAAAATACTTTCAGAAAATGTAGCGTATTTTAAGGAAAACATATTTAACTATTTATTTATTTAATTTATCATACTTGTTAATTTTTCAGTTTAAAATTTATCATACTTGTTACTCATCGATCCTTGACCAATTTTATTAAACAATTCATTCTGTTTATCCCATACAGGGTCGCAGGGAGACTTGGTGCACGAGGCAGGGAACACCCTGCACAGGGTGCCAATCCAGAGCGAAGAATGAACACACAACGGACAATTTGGGAACACAATTAACCTAATCTGCATGTCTTTGTACAATGGGAAAAAACCCGGAGAAACCGGAGAACACACCCCACACACTCAATCTTAAGATAGTAGAGAGGAAACCGGAGCACCTTGAGAAATCCCACCAAGCACAGGGAGAACATGCAAACTCCTGGCACACAGACCCGAGGAAGGAATCAAACCGTTGGCTGGGGAGGTACGAGGCCACAGTGCTAACCACATTATTATATTTTTACTTTACTATAGTTTACTACAATGGTTGCTACATTTTCCATAATGAACATTTGTGAATTGAAAAAGAAGAAAATAAATAAATAACTAACTTCATTACAAATCACAGATTTACTGGCACATTTGCACCGCAACGTTCTAAACCTTGAACAAATATAACTTCCAAAACTATAATAATTTTAAGATGTCACTGAGCAAAAGTATGTCCTCCCAAATTAAAAACAAAGCCAGGACAGAAAATAAGCTGAATGTTGCAAGAATGTTGTGTGCTTTCACACCAATAAATGACTGCCCACTCTAACCTCTAAATCCTAATTGGTTCCTACCTTTTCCACCTTGGCATACTTTTTAATATCGATTTCCTTGCGCCCGTTCTCCTCCAGCTCCACGGTGCGCACTGCGTCCAGCGCAATGTTACAAGCCAAGCTTGCCCAGCGACTCAGTGCCTTGGTGTTGATAGCCGAGTTAATGATCTTCAGCATCATGTCCCGATCATTTGGGTCAACTGGAGTACTGTGAGGGGGGAAAAAGAACCAGCTTATTGAATGCAACATCATTTAAAGCCTGGGCACAAATCATGTGGTCTGACACTCCATGCAGGAGAGGGGGTATTTAAAAAAAAAAAAATAATAAAAATAAACACCTATTTGAACTGAGAAAGTGAGGAAAGGGGCACTACCTGATCTCTTTGAGCATGTTGAGCATGTCATCCAAAGCCTGCCTGTAAGCACTGATTACCACAGTTGGATGCATCTGCTGCTCCAGAAACTGCTCCGCTACTGAGAGCATCTCTCCAGCTACAAACAAACACAGATTCTTATTATACTGTGACTTATTATACTCAGTCCAAACAGTGTTTTCATATTTAAAAATAAAAACAGTAAAACATTCATCATCAATAAACTAGAAAATTATTTCCATAATTCATAGATTTTATTGAGACAGAAGAAATTTCACTCACCCAAAATAATGACAGAGGTGGTGCCGTCTCCCACTTCCTCATCCTGAGTGCGGCTGATCTCAATCATGGACTTGGCAGCAGGATGCTGTACTTGGATCTGCAGCAAAATGTCAGTGACAGTTAAAATATGTCAACAAAACAAACAGCATGCACGAATATCAGTTAGATTTCTAAAAATATTTTACCACCTCTCTCAGAATGGCATTGCCATCATTGGTCATGACGATTCCTCCCATAGGGTCCAACAACATCTTAATAAAAAATACAAAAAAAGAAAGTACAATTTAATTAACACCTGTTAACATTTATTATTAATAGCCATCTTTAGTGAAGTGATAACTGGACAGACAAGCTGAATAGCTGCTTTGTGTTCCTTCGATGCAGTCCATTGACATGACAACATTTGTGATCAGATAGCAATAGATGGATGATAACTCCCTAATTCTACTTTCGTAACGGACATGAGTGAGATGATGCGTCTGATTTTTTTATTTTAAAAAATGAAGAAACCTATCCAGGTTTTTACTTTCAGTAGTGCAATTTGGCTACAATCCACCAGTAAAATCCTCAGCATGGAGCTGATGCTGAGACCAAGTGAGGAGCTTTAATCTTTACTCACCTTCATCATAGCTCTTGGTCCCAGACATGTCCTGATGACATCTGCTATGGTCTGAAACACAAAGAAGACATCTTAGTTAATGTAATACAGTTAGAATACAGTGAGCCAAGGCTTGAACGAGTAAATTATAAATCGGTGACTTACTTTTGCTGCGCTAATATTTCCTATCTGGACCTTCCTGCCAGATTCTCTTTTCATATTCTGGCCTAAAATAAAGACAAAATGTTAGATGTAACTTAACACAGAAAGAAGTGCATGTGGGTTGAGACCGTAAGTAGCTGGGTGGGGTCTAGCAGCATATGCAATTGTGATTAACTAGCTTTATTACTAAATTTTGAGGAACATCACAACCTGTCGGTCAAAACCTGGGTACCAGACCCAGCTAGAATTAATTCACTGTAACTGTAGTGTAACGGTAACAAGTGATGAAATGTGTAAGTTACAAACGAACATCATCCAGTGTTCTGCAGGCACAGCAAGGCCAACATGCTAAATATCTTCCACTTCCGCATTTAAAGAAAATCTTGATTAATGCTAAATATATATAGGTAGCTTGTCACAGACTAACAAGAAAGCTAAGCTAAGCTAGTTAGCCGGTGACCAAGCTAGGCCCATGCCATGCCCGTTAGCCTGTTAGCCTACCACCAGTTACTAAGGGAATAGGCTTAAAAACAGCAATTTCTAATTAACTGACGTGTCGCTAATAAAGCGACGTTCAAGTAAATATATAAAGACATGAAAAGCAATGAGGCTCACTAAGCACGAGAACCGGTCTCCCCATCATGTTTGCGGCGTGGTTCGTTAGCCGGCACAGAGATCCGCACGCAGTGTGAAGAAGAAAGGAAGACCGAGGCGTGGCCGGAGACTCGCTACAGCAGCGCACCAATGAACAACAAGGAAACTATGATAAACGTTATTCGTTGCCAATCATAAGCGAGAATGGTGTCGTTTTATAGGCGGGACAGAGTGGATAAAAGCATAAAGGATGACTTGAGTTGGGGCGGGGCTTTAGCTGAAAGTGCCAGAAATTTCTTTCTGGTGAACTTGTAGCGAGAGTCTACCGGTCCATATAAAGATATTAAAGTCGTATTCGGCTTGTTTTACCTCAAAGAATAACAAGAAATGTACACTCATTTTGGTGCCTGAATATTTTAACACCAAAAAATGTTTTAATCTTAGTTCTAATAATTTGTATAGCATGACAAATCCCCTCAAAATAAATGTGTCGTAAAACGTTATAAAAGGTTTTCTTACACGCAACAATTTCACGAACGTTTCTACAATGCGTTTTTAATCACGTGACGATGTGGAAGGAAGTACCACGGCTCTCAGAATCGAAAAGAAAGAGACCTAATGAAACGGTAAAATAATTTACTTTGCAAAGAGACGTTAATGTAGAGTTTAGCATTAGACGGCAGGTGGCGATCACGTGATTTTATGCGCTTATGAACGTATGCAAGTCATGCAAATTAAAAAATCTAAATGTTCTGCATCATAATGAATAATATATTCGACACAAGTCAAATATATCTTTAACGATGGAAGCTTGAAATAATAACAATAATCGACATCATTTTTTTTTTTTATTTCATCCGCAGATTTGAAGAACAAAACCAAATACAGTACAATGTGTAACCCAGATAGCAGAACAACATTGAATCATCATTGAATCAACATTAAAGCATCAACCAACTTGACATTGAATCAATG
>JAQQZT010000033.1:13780141-13791298 GCA_030068275.1 Clarias platycephalus | reverse complement strand
CAATAATTATCGATATCGACCGATATGAAACACTGATATCGTGATACAGTTTTCAGCCATATCGCCCAGCCCTACTCATACTTTATACAGCAGGTGAAGTAACGGTAAGTCTCATACGTATGGCAAATATCTCATCCATACCGTGTCTCTCTCAGTATGTCCGAATAAATTAACGATGTCATAAATAAATTAATGATGGTTTGAATCATTTTAGTGACTCGGTTCTTTGAATATCGTTCATCAAAATAAACTAATCTTTTTTGAGTCATTTAGTTCATTTGATAAGAAATAATATAAAATGTTGCATCTTGGGAGTCACGTGACAAAAGAACGAACGAATCGGGACTTGAAGAGTCGTTGGAACCGTTAAATTCTGTTTCCTCTGTACTGCACTGCATAGCGTCTATGGCAGTCACGTGACAGAAGACCGAATCGCTCAATTCTGTTTCATGTACATAACCTACGGGGGTTTTGCGATGATTCGCGCCCAGTAGAAAATGAATTAATTACTCTCCGAGACTACTCGTTCTTCTGAGTCACGTTGTTCATGAACGACCCATCACTAAATCCCTGTGGAACACCAATGTTAAAAAGATCTGTCTGAATGAAAGAAATCCGCCTAGTCAGTCAGCAAAGTTATGCTCTGAAAAAGGCTTAAACTTTTTAGTTTTATTTTCCTTTCCAGACAGATATGTTTGCATCGAGTGTTTAGAAACATGATCCGCACAAAGTGATAAAATAGAGATCCATAAATCAAGCTATCAACTGCGTGTAACGGGTTTAACGTTACTTAATTAAATACATAAATATTAACAAAAGATACATGTGACAGCCTTTCTTGTTGGTTCTTTATTACTGTCGTCTTTCTTGACCGAAATATATGGCATGGGATTGTAAAAAAAAAAAAAAAAAAAAATCGCAATCTGTACCCATTGTTACGTGTAAACGGACTTATCCTGGTGGGGATATTTATTATTAACTACGAATGGCGCATACTGTACCTCCGGTTCATTGATTTGTTTTGGCTGTAAATCAGCAGTTCAGCTTAGTTGGTAAACAATATACACAAGACTAGCTAAGCTGACACTATTCATTACATTTCTACCCCAAGGTTGCTTCAATGTAGAAAATGGTTCCCTTGTCCGTAAGGTGTAAATGGCTTTATTATTTCTTTTGAAGTAATAAACTGCTTACCCTTAAGACCGTATTAGTAGCCATCAGTAGCTAGCAACCCGAGCAACAACAAAACGATAGTTGGCGGGTGTTACAATCATTTCCGTCCGCGAAAGCTAGCGGCTGAAATAAACAGTACCGCCCCCTACAGGACACCCGCTTAGTAACCATGGAGAGCAGAGCCAACGGACCGGAAGGCACTCCAGTCGGGTTACTGTCCGGGCTGAAAATGCACAGGGGTTCATATTAGAATGTACTATCACTATTATCGGTATTTTAATACCACTCATAGACACTCACTCTAAATATTATATTCCTGATCACTTGAAGGTAAAAAAAAAAATGTAAACAAAAATCATAGCATGTGCAAAAAGTAAAACACTGCAAAATCAAACACAAAAAGTCAAAGCACATGCAAAAAGTAAAACACCACAAAACCCCAAACACAAAAATCAAAGCACATGCAAAAAGAAAAAAGCTGCAAAAAAAAAAAAAAAAAAAAAGATGATAAAGCAAAACACATGCAAAAAGAAACTGGAAAAAACACAAAAAGTCAAAGCACATACAAAAATTATTTACAAAAATTTGCCAACCTTGGACAAAAGTCAAAGCACATGTAGAGAGGAAAATGCTGTTAATAGTAAAACACATACAAAAGAGCCAAAGCACATGCAAAAAGACAAACACTGAAAAAGAAAATCACTACACAGGAAGTGCTTCAGGACGGAAGGTGGAGTGATGAGCTAGGTTTGACCAGGCAGTCAGACAGAGTCAGACTAGGAAGTACTGTACCAATGAATGAGACATCTGTCAGTATTTCCAAAAAGTGACTGAACAAAATTGTTTTAAAGTTATTTCAACCATTGTGCTGTGTATTATTACATACACAGAATATATGCTGCTTCTGTATATCATAAGGAAGATACTGATAATAGTATTTGTATATGCATTTAAATATGAAACCCGATGTTACGACCAGTTTATCAGTGGATTTTCTTATGAATTCTAATTCAAATTTGAATTTGAATTTGAATTCATAAGGAAATGTACTGATAACCATTATCATTATAGCATTAATACCATGGAGTAAATACTAACACTAACATAAAATGGAGTAATTGTTATGATTTTTGGACTAAAATAAAAGACAATTTAAAGCATGCTAGGCGCCATTCTCCCCATGCTTGGTGGGTTTCCTCCCATAGTCCAAAAATATGCAGGTTAGGCTAATTGGTGTTCCCAAATTGCCTGTAATGTGTGTGAGTGTGTATGTGTATACCCTGCCTTGTGCCCTTAGCCTTCTGGGATAGATTCCCTGTGATCCTGAATATAGGATAGAAGATGAGTGAGTGAGTGAGTAAAAACATGCTTTTAAAAAAAACAGAAAAGGCATATAAATTTGAGACTAAATAGTAGCTTATTTTCAATGAGAAGAACATTTAAATGGTACTTTCTTACAAAGGACATTTTATTTTCTGTATGTTGTTATTATGAACTTTACTTACAGTCACATTGTTAGAGAACAAATTTTTTTTTTTTTTTAAGTTGCAAAAGTTTCTAGGATTTCTAAATAAATAAATTTGATATTTATGACAACATTTGATTTTCAGTCATTTTTGGCCAAGAACCTGCATTGATGATGAGTCAAATCACTCTATATAGTCTTCTCCAGCCTGATAAATATTGGCATTGTCATTCTGGAATATACACGAAAAGTGCATTGATGGGGTATCCTGGTCATTCAGTATGTTCAGGTTTTCAGCCGACACCATTTCAATGCTACTAGGCAAATACAGTACTACAATTTTATTAACTTTCTTAGTGATTCGCAGGAAATCCCCATGTCCTACGATGCTTAAAACGAGCGCATGTAGGTCACACCAGGATGTGAACTCGGATCGCTGATTAAACACTGGAACAAACGTTTTAGAAATATATGTAAACACTCAAAACACTGCCCATTTAGAGTATGCATTTTTAATAGATGGTAATTTTAGCATAGTTTGTTAACAGTTTAGAAAATGATTCAAAACATTAACGTGGAGCCTCTTTTATCAATCTTATCAAGTTTCAGAAGCACTGATTCTTTGTATAAAAAAAAAAAAGAAGCAAAAATCTGGATTCAGATTACAGACAATTTGAAATACGTTACTTTCAGATGAAAAATTAGAAAATCTATTCATTCATTCGGCTCATAAACTTATTTGAGTAGACTCGGCATCAGATCTTTCCATGGTTCCATGGTGAATGGTTAGCAATGGTGGAACCTCTGGATGTTTTATGTGGAAATGCACCTCGCCTAAACCTTCTATACATTAGTGATGAGAATCTCCATTCACCTCCCGATATGATATAATAACGATATCTATATAGATACCGATTCCATTATAATTGAGGTTCTATAAGTATCGTGACTTCATTAATATCCCTATCCCATATTTATTCATTTATTACAAATTTAAAAATGCAAAACGTTTTTTTTTTTATGATTAATTAAATGTAGCCAGGTCCTTATAACATCAGATTCGTCACTTAAAAATCAAGGGCAGCATTAAAAAAAAAATACAAACTAACTACAAATACAGTTAACATTTAACTGAGCAGCATGTATTTCTGTCAGAAATAACATAACTATGGTAGATTATTCCTAGTTACATGATAGTACGCTTGATTTAACACGAGGGTTCTTTCATTTAGCCTGTGTATTCACCAATCTTAATGGAAACTGCCAAGATAGATTTATACGGGCTACAGCGCCATCTGTTGGTTGTATGATTCTTTGACTGAGTTAAATTATTTTTTAGTCTTCTATAACATGCAGTTTGAGGTCCAAGTATTCCGAGCGTCGTCCAAGTATTCTAATTAGTCTTCTTCGAGAGCAAAACCAATTTTAAAATAAACGAAAAATATTTCTTTGTATAAAGTTAATTAAAAAATTATTATTATTTTAAGAAAATGTTCTAAAAGTCATTTGTTCTTATTCGATTATTCAGAGTTTTAAAACTGGGGTGGGTCCTTACAGCTTGAGCGCTCGAACAAGTGGTTCTCTCGGCGGTTCCATGGTGTAATGGTTAGCACTCTGGACTCTGAATCCAGCGATCCGAGTTCAAATCTCGGTGGGACCTGCATGCTCTCATTTTTCTGAATCGCAGCACATGGGGATTTCCTATAAATCACAGAGAGTAAAAAAATAAATCAAATAAAACCCTCTTGCATGAATTAAAAACATTGTAACGCAAGGCAACATAAACAACGAAACTTGTAAACATGACAAAAGGTTAATTTGCAGAAATGAGACTTAAAGATAAGTTGTGTTGTGCTGTTAGCCACTACCTCAGTCTACCACTCACTTTTTGTACTGCTGCCACTGAATATTCAGCCTCATTTGCATATATTTGCACATATTCATCTCATCTTTGATTTCCTGTAAGATGGTTTTATTTTATTGATTTTTTTACTCTTTGTGATTTGCAGGAAATTCCCACGTGACTCTTAAAAGGAACGCAAATAGGTCCTACTGATATTTGAACTCGGATTACTGCATTCAGAGTACAGAGTGCTAACTATTCAAAATGGTAAAAAAAATTTTAAAGCAATTGATTAGTATAAAAAAAAAACAGATTTGTCTTCAATATACATCGATTAGTTTAAAAATATTTATTTTTGTTTTTACAGTGCGTATCCTCACGGAAATAATAATTATAAATAATAATAAAATAGTAAATAATACTTTTTGGCATTGCTTGTTAACAGTTTAGAAAATGCTTTAATACATTAAAATGGAGGCTCGGCTATCAATCCTATCAAGTTTCAGAAACACAGATTCTTTATATAGTCGTTCATGTATGCTGATGAATTCTGAAATTCTGAAAAATGCCAAAATGTGGAGTCAGATTACAGAAAATGCGAAATACACTGTACATTACTTTGACCTTAAAAATGAGAAAATAAACTAAGTTACCCAGGTGATCATACACCTAACCTGTCACACTGGACACCTAGGGCCTACTGAATACGAGAGCAAGTGTTTAAAGCCAAAATTAAGAAAATTATGTGTTAAATCATTACACATCAGCATGTTTACTTAACGTATTACTAGATGTATGTATCTTTTGATTTTTTTTCCCTTAGCCCTAGTCTATTTATTTCAGCTCTGACCATGATTTTATGTATCAGCCATCAGATCTTTCTTGTGTCTCTGCTGACACGAGTATCACTTACCTGGTGGTTCCATGGTGTAATGGTTAGCACTTTGGACTTGAGTTCAAAGCTGTGTGGCATCTCCTGGGTCAAGGTTTTGATTTTTGCCTGTGGTATGTGTGCATGGAGTTTACATTTTCTCCTTGGTGCGTTTCTTTCGGATACTTCGGTTTCCTCCCACAGCCCAAGGACGTCCCAAGAGCGTCTGCCAAATGCCTAAATGTGCAGATTAGACTTATTGGCATTTCCAAATTGCCTGTATTGAACTTGTTTCTCACCTGTTTGAGACATTTTTAGGGTATTGGAGACGTTAGTATCCAGATAGAAAATTTATTAGTAATTTATCTTGCAGTCTGGCAAACTACAGTGGCCAAATCCACTGCCCTCCTGGTCACAAGAGAGATCATGTTGGCTATCATGACTCCCTCGCTCAGAGGGAAATTATGATGGCTAAATTTAAAAAACCAATAAATTCAATTCAATTCAATTTTATTTATATAGCGCTTTTAACAATTGTCATTGTCACAAAGCAGCTTTACACAATCAAAAGAATTAAGTTTGTAAAAAATGTGAATGTGTATGAGTCAGAAAAATCAGATCGTCCCTGATGAACAAGCCGAGGGCGACGGCGCTGAGGAAAAAACTCCCTGAGATGGTAATAGGAAGAAACCTTGAGAGGAACCGGACTCAACAGAGACTCAAACCGGACTCAAAAATCTGTCAAATAAAACCATATTGCATATACTAAAAAAATGCCTATATTTGCGCATGTTTATCTCTCATATTAACATTTATTGCTTTGTTTAGATTCGGTTTTCCTTTAATGATTTATGTTGAAGCATCATTCCCCATATGTGGACTTGTTCTCATCCATGCAAGAGGGATTTATTTGATAGATTTGTTTTTAGTCTGTGATTTGCAGGGAATCCTGATATGTTGGGACTCTTAAAACGAGCAGGTCCCACCGAGATTTGAACTCGGATCGCTGGATTCAGAGTCCAGAGTGCTAACCATTACACCATGGAACCGCTGCGTCTCAGAGTTTAGGCGACTCCAGTTGGTGGAGCGTGTTTGCGACGAACGAAATATTATTCGGCAAAGGAGAAATATAAGAAAAATAGCAGTTGACGTTTTCAAAAATATATTTAACCGTTAAATTTTTTTTAAAAGTAATGTATTAGTGTTACAAATAATTTTGTGTTTAAAATAATACACCAAGTAGTTTTTTTGTCCAATCATGTTCTGCTTTCTCTGCTGTTTCTGCCGATAGACCATGTCTGCATGCGGCGGTTCCATGGTGTAATGGTTAGCACTCTGGACTTTGAATCCAGCGATCCGAGTTCAAATCTCGGTGGAACCTCTGGGTCTTTTATTGTACGTCGCCTAAACCTTCTACGGTATATAAAAAGCGATTACCGATGTCTGATATACCTGTGGATTATATGAAAAGAGACATATTGTTGTGCCAAAAAAATGCAGCAAAACAAGTGAGTCGCACCTGCCTGCTTCCCCCTATATAAGTCTAAGGAACATGGAATCTCGTCTCAGCCAGCAGATGGAGGATGTGATTCACGGATTCAACTCCAGAGTTCATGAGACGTCTGCAGCGGGTGTGTGTGCGTGTGTATATATATATATATATATATGTGTGTGTGTGTGTGTGTGTGTGTACACTGTATATATCAGATTTGTCACTTACACAACCATACACAGTATGATATGCTGTGAAATGCATATACGACTGTTCGTTACTAAGAAATAGAATATAAAGGTAAAAACAGGCAAATGGCACTAGAAAAATAATGTAAAATATAAAATCTTCAAATATGCAAGTATACAGTTACAATACAGTAATTGTAATGTAAATTAGAAATATTTAAAATTTATAAATTACATGAAATGTGCAAAATAAAAAGGACAGAGGGGAAGATATGACATGTAGGCATAGTAGCAGTAGCAGTATAAGCGAACCATTGAGTGTGAAATGAGACAAAGTGTGTGACAGCAGCAGTGGTATTATCCATGTTTTAAATTGTAAATTTTGTCCTTATTTATGTGTAAATAAGAACCAGCAATGTGCATCATGTGTCATGTGCTGTGCAGTGTGGTTAGTAGTGTGGTGTGCTCCAACACAGGTGGGAAGGAAACAGAGCGAGTCCAATAAGTGTTCTGGTCTCAGGCTCTCTGTCTTGGCCTTTGGGGAGTGGAAGTGTGCTTTCCTGACCGCAACAAAGAGAACAGTACTTTATTATCTTCCTGGCCTTAGTCCGGCACTGTTTGCTGTACATTGAGTGCGGGTCAGGGAGCTCAGTGTGGATGATGTGCTCAGCCCCCCTTAGTAGAGCTTGTTTGCCCTGAATGATGCTGTTCCCAAATTTGGTTGTTATCAGGATGGTCTCTATGGAGCAGGAGTAGAAGTTCCTAAGCACCTTGGACATCAGTCTACAATAGTGATGGGAAGTTTGGATAATTTTAGTGACTCGTTTTTTTTTATGTTACATTTTCAATAAACAGACCCCCAAAACGCCTACACCCACAAATTTTGGCTATAGTTCCAGTAATGAAAATATTACAATGCAGCTAAGGACAGCTCACCTCTCATATCTGCCGTTCCGAATTTTTAGTTTGTTTGTCACGTGACTCCCATAGACGCTATGGAGAGCATTACACAGGAAACAGAATTGAGTGGTTCTTCTCATGAGTCTTCTAGTCCGAGTTGTTCGTTCTTTTGAATCAATTGCACCGCATAGCGTCTATGGGAGTCATGTGACAAAAGAATGAATGACTCGGACTAGGAGACTCATGAGATGAACCGCTTAATTCTGTTTCCTGTGTAATGCAGTGCATAGCATCTATGGGAGTCACATGACAAAAGAACAAACGGTTCAGACCAAAAGACTTAAAGGTAACTACTCATTTCTGTTTCCTGTACATAAACTACTGAGGTTTTGCTATGCTTTGTGCTTGCTCACCCAGTAGAAAATTAACAAATCACTCTCTGTGACTACTTGTTTTTCTGAATCACATTAAAGACTCGTTAAACAAAAACTAATAGTTCATGAACAACCCATCACTAGTCTAAAGTCTCTCAGGAATCTAAGGTGGTAGAGATGCTGCCGGGCCTTCTTCACTACTGTGTTGATGTGTTAAGACCATGACAGGTCTTGCATGATATGAATACCAGGGTACCAGACGCTGGGCTCTCGTCGCTCCACTGGGTTCTTGTTTATGACAGGGTCTGGTGGTTCCCTTCCTGCATTGTACTGAAGTCCACTGTCAACTCTTTCGTCTGGCTTACGTTTAGGAGGAGGTTGTTTCTCTGGCTGAGAATATGTTCGGTTCTCTAGGTTTCGAATCTCGTCCAGGTAGGCCGTCTCACTGTTGTCAGTGATCAGGCCCACCACTATGGAGTCGGCTACAAACTTGATGGCTGTGGAGTTGGTAGTGTTAGTATAAATGCATGTATTGTAATGTAAGGTGGCCTCAAATGCTCAGAGTATATTAGAAGGTTGTTAGAGTTTTCTCCATTAATGCTAATATCATATATAATATTTTGATGATAATTGTATTTGAAAAGTGCATACAATTAGTTTTTAATTTAATTAGTATTATTGTGCTTTTATAGAGGAACATTAACCACTCATGTAACACCAAGTACAATATTACCTACTGTACACTATACTGAAGAACACTGTAATAACAAACTACGTTTTGTAATGGTTAGCACTCTGGACTCTGAATCCAGCGATTCGAGTTCAAATCTCGGTGGGAC
The DNA here is from genome assembly GCA_030068275.1 of Clarias platycephalus. Lineage (NCBI taxonomy): Eukaryota > Metazoa > Chordata > Actinopteri > Siluriformes > Clariidae > Clarias > Clarias platycephalus. The sequence continues at coordinate 13,782,153 of JAQQZT010000033.1, read as the reverse complement.
ATGTATGTGTTTCTTTATGCCGGGGGTGTTCCTCACAAATGCAAAAATAAAATAAAATCAGACCTTAGATTGTGTATGTTTATCTAGGACTAATGTCTCAATGATTGTGGCCAATACGTACATACACATACACACTGATCCACCATAACTTTAACGTTGATTATCAATTATCTACATGAGCAAAGGCATACAGAACATTACTTTGACCTGAAAATGAGAAAATAATATATCTAAGGTACCCAGGTCATCATGAATATAAACACATAGTCCATCACATAGGGACACTAGAGACATGGGCCCTACTGGATACCAGAGCAGGTGTTTAAAGGCAAAACTAAGAGAATTATATGTTGAATCTTTGCAGTCCATGTCTTCCTTTTTTTTTTTTTTTACACATCGTATTTGTCTTTAACACGATATATTTGTCAGAATTTATGGATTTACCTTCGTTTTTCTTATCCTTAATCTTGCATGCATACAAATGTCAGATTATCCAAGATCTGAAATTAGATTTTTGTAAAAAATGTCATTCAGCAATTAAGCCTTTTTATGGTGCTGTTGTCGACTGTCGCGTGCTTAGCGTGGCGGTTCCATGGTGTAATGGTTAGCACTCTGGACTTTGAATCCAGCGATCCGAGTTCAAATCTCGGTGGAACCTCTCGGTCTTTTGTGTGGAGAAGCACATCGCCTAACCCTACTGTACACCATTGTGCATATGGTGCTTGTATAGTCTTCAATCCGAATGAAAATACAGACGACTCTTTCCTCTAACTAAACACCGGAGGTGCTTTAACAAAAGCCATCTCTCTGGCTAATACCCATTAATTGCTTCGGTTTCTCAAAACTTTCCCGAAACTGTTCCCCAGTATGTAGCTGTTGACAAAAATCTTATTACCCCTCCCCCATTTTGACTGAACCACAGCGCTGCCTCCAGATGCATGTTCAGTGCGCACTATGCACGATGATATCATGCTGATGTACACATCACACTGGAACAAAGTAAGTGTTTATTTTTCTTGATTAGTCTCACTAGCAAGTGTTTTTTTTAATGGCCACACAACTGTTTGGTCTAGTTCTCGTCATATTGTGTCTATGTATGAGTATTTAAGAATATTATTAGATCTTTCTTTTATGATAATTGTATTTGAAAAGAGTATTTTTGTAATAATTATTACGTATGCTTTTATAGAGGAACATTAACCACTCATGTAACACCAAAGCGCATTATTATCTTACTTAAGAACAGATTATTTACTGTAAACTATACTGAAGAACACTGTAATAACAAAACTATTTGGCGTTAGTCCTAGTTATATGCTAATGCACTTGATCTAACACGAGGTCTCTTTCACTTAGCCAATTATAAAGAAAACTTCCGGGATAGATTTACATGAGCTACAGCGCCATCTTTTGGTTCTCATAGTCTGTGACTATGAGTTAAATTCTTTTATAGGTTTTAATAACATGCAGTGGTTGCCGTGCAAGTATCCTGTGCGATTTATGTACTGCTTGATGATTATACACTAACTAACACTAAGCCCACAGACTCTAATCATCACATATATTTATTTATATATATTTAAATAAACGTTTGAAAACGTGACATAAAATACGTTTGTTTTCTTTGTTTTATTCGTCTTTTTAATCTGGGATCATTGCGGAAGGAGCTCTTGAAACGCGGTTTGCCTCTAGCGGTTCCATGGTGTAATGGTTAGCACTCTGGACTCTGAATCCAGCGATCCGAGTTCAAATCTCGGTGGAACCTACAATTGTTTCTTTCTTCTTGTCAGAGAAGAAATATATATGTATGGGCAATACATATATATATATACACTACCGTTCAAAAGTTAGGGGTCACATGAACATTTTTTGTTTAGTGATTTATTTTCTACATTCTACAACAATACTGGGGATTTCAAAACTATAAAATAACACATTTAGAGTTATCAGCCTGAAAAATGACCAATTAACAGCACCTCAGATTAGAGGCGATATGAAGTCTTTACAGAGCA
>JAQQZT010000033.1:13757586-13770085 GCA_030068275.1 Clarias platycephalus | reverse complement strand
TATGAGATAGTAAGTCATAATTATGACATAAGTCCCGGGAATTTTTTTTTATTGTGTGAATGCAATGCGCTTCCGTAGTTTAGGGATAGTGGTGAGGTGAAGCTCTTTATCACATATGTTCTTTGTAGATAAAAAAATTTGTGAAAAATTCACATACCTTTGGATGTTTGGCCTGAAAATAACCATACAAGTTGACATTCAGGTTAAAATAATAATTAAGTGTAATTTTCCACACCTGTGACCTGTTTGAGTGTCTGTGTTTAACCGTTTAATGATCTGCTTAACTTTTTGGTAGAGCACATTGAAATCATTATATCTTATTGAAAAAGTGTTGAATGTAACCTGATTTAGCCATCTCTACCACCCGGTTGAGGTTACACTTTACTATGCTAAAATATCTACTTGTCTTTTGTCTTTTAAAAGTAAATAGTATTTAAATCTTTTTTATTGTTTCCTAACAAACATCAATAAATAAAGTGCAAAAATACATTTGTACTAGTGATGCGCGGGTCGGGTATTTTTCCAACCCACGGGTCCCGCTTTTAAGACGAGCCATGCAACTACCTCCTCATAGATCATGGGACTGTGCCATCAACCTCATTCCAGGTGAACCAGTGCCCAAAGGGAAAATATATTCATTGTCGATTCCAGAACAAAAGGCCATAGAAGATTACATTGAAGAGACCCTTAAACAAGGGTATATTTGTCCATCCACGTCCCCTGCTGCCTCCAGCTTCTTTTTTGTGGCAAAAAAAGATGGAGGATTCTGTCAAAATCACCGTGAAGTTCAGTTACCCCCTTCCACTCGTTTCTGCTGCCCTAGAACAACTTCGCGGGGCTAAAATCTTCACCAAGCTGGATCTCAGGAGTGCCTACAACCTCGTCCAAATACATGAGGGGGATGAATGGAAGACAGCATTCATCACCCCAACCGGACACTACGAATACCTCGTTATGCCATATGGATTGGTCAATGCTCCCCCCGTGTTTCAGGGGTATATGAACGAGGTGTTACGGGAGTATTTGAACCGCTTTGTGCTGGTCTACATTGATGACATCCTCATCTACTCCTAGAATGAGGTGCTCCGGAGACTTAAAGCCCACAAATTGTTCTTGAAGGCAGAAAAATGTTCCTTCCATCAATCCTCTGTCTCCTTCCTTGGTTACCACATCAGGGCATCCAAATGGACGAGAAGAAGGTGGAAGCCATCCGAACCTGGCCTGTCCCATCTAACATCAAGCAGCTCCAACGTTTCCTAGGATTTGCAAACTTCTATAGAAGATTTATTAAAAACTACAGCTCACTCGTTTCCCCACTCACGGACCTCTTAAAGGGCAAACCAAAGACCTTAAGTTGGACTCCCGAGGCCTCAACCACCATGTCAACCCTTCAGAGAGCATTCACCTCGCACCAATCCTCATTCTCCCTAATCCCAATAAACCTTTTCTGGTGGAAGTGGATGCCTCACAAACAGGAGTTGGAGCTGTACTGTCACAGCAGCAGGGGAACTCCTCACAGTGTCTTCCATGCGCTTTCTTCTCTTGAAAGATGTCTCAGGCAGAAAGGAATTACGACATTGGAAATCGAGAACTTCTGGCCATTAAATTGGCATTAGAAGAATGGCGACACTGGTTGGAGGGGGCACTACACCCATTTACAGTCCTTACCGACCATCGAAATCTAGAATACCTCAGAGAAGCCAAACGTCTAAACCCACTACAAGCACGGTGGGCGCTATTCTTCACACGATTCAATTACACAATCTCTTATCGACCAGGATAAAAAAAAACACGAAGGCGGATGCCCTCTCTCGTCTTCATGACTCTGAACCTGAAACCCCCCGAGAATATTCTACCTCCATCCGTATTTATTTCTCCTATCCAATGGGATCTGGATGATGAGATCACTCAAGCCACTGCCACTGAGCCACCTCCACCAGAATGTCCTCCGAACAGAACCTACATTCCCACTACTCAACGTGATCAACTCATCCACCACGTTCACACGTCATTGGGCACTGGTCACCGGGAGTGCGCCCTGACCAAGAACCCCAGACATCTGCCTTCAGGAAAACTACTACCTCTACCAATTCCCCGGCATCCATGTTCACACCTAGGCGTAGATTTCGTCACAGACCTCCCCTCCTCCGAGGGAAAGACCTGTATTCTGGTTATCTTGGATCGTTTTTCCAAATCATGCCGTCTGGTTCCATTAAAAGGTCTTCCCTCCGCCAAAGAGACAGCGGAGGCCCTCTTCAATCAGGTTTTCCGGATTTATGGAATCCCAGAGGATATTGTTTCTGACAGAGGCCGGCAGTTCGTTTCTAAATTCTGTAAAGCTTTCTTTCAACTCCTAGTTGTGACCGTAAGTCTATCGTCTGGATACTATCCTCAAACCAATGACCAGACGGAACGTAAAAATCCAGGAGATGGGTAGATACCTCCGTACCTTCTGTCATGGCCACCAGCACTCCTGGAGCCAGTTTCTCGTGAAGGAGATCCTGAGATCCCGTTGCCGAGGTGGGCGACTTGAATATCTTGTGGACTGGGAGGGGTACGGCCCTGAGGAGAGGAGTTGGGTCCCCAAGGCAGACATCCTTGACTCAAATCTCCTCAGGGAATTCCATCAACAACACCCACAAATGCCTGCTCCCAGGAATAGAGGTCGTCCACCACGGAGACATTTTATGCGGCCCTCAGGAGCCGTGGAGGGGGGAGGGGGGGGGGGGTTCTGTCACGGACACGCCAGGCTCCGCCCCCAATTGTTGTGTCGGTCCTTCCGGTCCTTTGGACAGATGAGACCAAAAGTGAAGTTGTTTGGCCTTAATGCCCAGCTCCATGCTTGCTGAAAACCACACAGCATTTCAGCACATACCCACTGTCAAGCCCAGCAGTGGAAGGGTGATGAATTGGGCTTGTTTTTGCAGCCACAGGACCTGGACACCTTGTTATTATACAGAGAAATTTGTGGCCATCTGTCTGAGAGCAACAGGACAGTTATCAGAAGCACACCATTAAATCAACGTCATAATGGCTAAAAAATACAATAATCTAGGTTTCGGAATGGACTAGTCAAAGTCCCCGCACGTGGTGTAGTGGTTAGCACCTCCAGGGTCCGGGTTCAATTCCGGCATAGAAGATGAGTGAGTGAGTGAGTAGTCAAAGTCCAGACATCAAATAAAATGCTGTGGTTGGACCTTAATGGAGCTGTGCATAAGTGAATACTGATAAATCTCAATTAACTGAAGTAATGATGTAAAGAAGAATGGACTAGAATAATGTTTGAGACAGAGACAGTCATGCAGGAAAGAATTACTCTAAATTGTTGTAGCTATAAGTGGATCTACAAGCTATGAAATCATGGGGGTACTTAGTATTACTCAGATGATTTATTTTTCTTTTTTGGCTTCATTTTTGTTAAATAAATAATGGCATGGTGAAAAAGTTATATGCTGTTGTTTGTCTGTTGTTGTATTTTCCTAATACTAAGTCCTGCTATAATCAGTTGATTTTTAAAAAGTTTTTACAAAAAAACAGTACTGTATGTGATAATAAATAGCTTCATCTCACCACTATCTCTAAATAATATGTACACTAATATGTACACTAATATGTTTTTATGCATTATCAGTCATTTTTAAAATAGTCAATAGTTTAGAAATCCTTCTACAATCTGTAAACTTACAAGCACAAATGCATATAGTTAAAGCTTAGTATTTAGGGTGTACATGGCATGTCTGACTGACCTTTAGGGCTGAGTGTCTCTTCCTCTATATAGAAGACGCCTTGGCGCAGTGCTACCTCCTGAAGAATGATGCCAAAGCTGTAGACATCTCCTTTCTGTGAGCCACCTGCAGGAGGGCTGCCCATCCTCAACATCTCTGGAGCCATCCACAACTTTCCTACATTAATAAAGGATCACACTGGTGCTGTTAGAATCTCCAACTCTAGGTATCATATAAAACAAAGTGAATTACACACTGGTGAACACTGGTGAACAGTGCAGCTCTTAGATCTTACTGCAGTGGAAACGACAGTGCTCATGCATAATAATTCTATAGTAATAACTATTTAGCAAAAGTTGTATAGCAGATGCTCCCTATAAAATCTAAGAATAATAATACAATTATTTTAAATACACTATTATTTAGTTTAAACCATAAAAGAGTTAAAAATGAATAATAATTTCCATCACTGAATAAATTAATATGCCAGTAAGCTACTGATTTTTAAACATTTTAAACAGTTTGACACATTTTTGTTCTTGCACTGTTTTATTTGATTCTGTTTAGTTTTTTTTTAATCTCTCACTCAGTGTTCATGTTATGTGAAGGACAGAGAAGTGCCTTATCCAGACAGTTAAGCTGAATCTCTGACGTACAGTATATCCACATGCAGGCTTACGTGCATAGTAGGAGTGAACATCGTCACTACTGGATTCAGTCCTGAAGCTTGACAGCCCATAGTCGGTGATCTTCAACACGAAGCGGTTATCCACCACACAGTTTGAGGACTTCAAATTACCATGGGATACAATCACACTGTTATGAAGGAAGGCCATGCCCTATAAAGAAAAAAGGAGAACAATAATGGACCCTATAGATGTGGGAAAGATGTGTATAGCTAGCTACTGTTGCTGAAGCTGTTGCTCCCTAACAAGTTTGATAAAAAATTAAGAATGTGATATTGCACAAGGGCATCAAGGTACCATTACATCTTAGCTACTAAATACCACCAGTGAAACAGTGATATATACCTTCACAATGTCATTGATCAGGGAGTATTTAAACATCCAGTCGAGTGTGATGCTCTCGTTTTCCAGAATATCCTAAACACAAACAAACAAATTACATCACTCTTATTCTGTCTTTTTTTTAAATAATATAAAAAGGTTTAATATGCCAGTCAATAGTATCTAGAAGGTCTAGTAGAGGTCCTTCTCTCCAGGAGATATCTGTGTATCTGCACTATATTTACCTTCCCGGTAAATATAAAAAGAGAACAGTATAGTGCATTCTGGCCTTACAGAGAGAACAGACATTATATAAGCAATTTAATATAAATGCTGCAAATTAGTGAGCACCCTTCTCTAATTAGAGCAAAGTAATGGCCTTAATTAGACAGACACAATATGTGATTCATTATTTTGTTCTGAGTAAGTAGTTACCATTTTTATTATTTGTCTTATCAAGTCCCCACAACTTTAAAGTAGTACAGTATGTGCAAATGTTACCCCTCATTTCTTCATATTAAATTGAGTGATGTAGATTAAATTGACGAAATGGAAGCAAATGATTTACTGTGACAGGCTGCAAAGTGCCTGAAGACACAATTAAAAAAATTTATTGTTCATGTAACAACCTCAGCAGCAACCTGATTTCCCCTCTCGTCTGTTCCAACCATTCAGCATCACCAGTATACTAATCACCTGAGACAGAGAGACTGACTTTGCTTTATGGGACATGATATTTACCTGTTCAGGTACAGGACTGAAAATGAAAGACAAATTCAAAACAGCATTCAGGAAGCCTGGAGAACTATTCCTCAATACTATATTAAAAATACAAGAAAGTCTGGTTCTTTGAAAGCAAATTATTGTATTTACATTTAGGCATTTGACAGATGCTCTTATCCAGAGCGACTTACATTTTTATCTCATCACACAACTGAGCAGTTGAGGGTTAAGGGCCTTGCTCAAGGGCCCAACAGTGGCAACTTGGTGGTTGTGGGGTTTGAACCTGGGATCTTCCGAACCGTAGTCCAATGCTTTAACCACTGAGCTACCCCTGGCCCTATATTTATAATACTGTATGTATATAACTTTAATCACTGTTAAATACATAAATAAACAAATAATAAATAAAAGTAAACAGGTTTCTATCAGGTTCTTTAGTTTCTTCCCATCTCCTAAAAACATACCATAGCTATTGTAGATCAGTTACTTTAAAATTACCCCCAAGTGTGAAGGTTTTGCAAACGTTTGTGGTGTCTTGTTTCCTGTCATGAACTGGTTTATATAGGGCGTAGTCTGGTCTTGTGCCCAATTTTGCCAGGTTATAGTGGGGAGCTGGTTGAGATAATTTGTTTCATTTGTTGCCTAACTCAGTCTGTGAGGTCATTTATATATAAGGTCTGGTTTGGTTTATTTAGGTGCTTATATCCCTATTTCTAGAATACATTTGACCAAATAAGTTATACAAAATGTATAATTTAGTCAGATGTATAGTTTGCACTAGTGTTGCTCATTTTCTTAAACAGGATTCTGATTACATTAGTGTGGGAAGAGTTACTGCATAACAATATGCACCACCACTGTGTAGAATTATTGCTGACATTTCTCCATTTACTGGAGACAACATGGTAATCATTAAAATTATAAACAGCCTTAAGTCACTTGTGGTGAAGGATGGAGTGTTTAGACCTGAAGAGTTTGGTTTTGATTTCCAGCACTTTGAAGTGTTTAGAGGAAAGCTGGCTGTACCTGCAGACTGCCTCGCAGGCAGTACTCTGTAACTATGCAGATGTTGGGAGGATCAATGCACGCCCCAATGAAACGAGTCAGATGATCGTTCTGGACATCCCGCATCTGAAGAACAGACAGATTTAAACAAAATTTGAGAAAATAATAATAATAATAATAATAATAATAATGAAGCTCACAGGTTTTATGTAAACCTGAGAATGTCCCTTTCATAGCAGAATATCTTATTTAGAAAATTAGAGCGCTGACTTATCTAAAGAACCACTATGCAACCTTTTTCTCTATGAATCTACTACCCATACATGAAATGTCTCCTTCTTGACTCACATGCTTCAGTTCAAACAGCACTTTTCTGGTGAGTTCGATGCGCTTCCTGTTGATGTATTTGATAGCCACAATGTTTCCCTAGGGATTTGATAAACATGTTGATAATGAGCAGTGGAGTGTACCAAACCTTTAGTAGTGAAACAATATTCAAACAGAGACTGTGTCTTTTGTACCTTAAAGTAGGCAGTCTTAGCAAACATCTGGAAGTTGTCATCCGCAGTAGGCAGAGAGCCATAGTTTGATCCTCGCTTTAAGGTATGAGAGAGAGAGAGAGAGAGAGAGAGAGCATTACAGATGACCTTCCTAAAGTGGTTTAATGCACACCAACAGATATTCACTCACCAGAGAGAGGGTCAGTTTGCTGCCTGCACTGCGCAAAACCTTCTCCAGATTGCTCATGTGCAAATCCTCCCAGAAAATCCTCCAGAGCTGAGCAGCCAGCTCTTTCTCCAACTTCAGTTTCCTGTATGGGGCCAAGAAAAAATAAAATAAAAAAAGGAAGTATGAAATCCATAAAGGTGTAATTGAAGTGAGAAGTTCTCAAATTGACGTAACATTTCAATGAAATGCCTGCACAAAGCCAAAATCACTCACTTAATTCCACATTGCACTCACCTATATATGAAGATAGTGACAGTAAAGATCATGACGAGGATGAAGAACACAACAATTGACACCATCTGGTGCACTGTGATGGTCCCTGAGGAGAAAAAAATGAGTGTGTAAGAAAAACATTACTTAATCAATAAAATAAATAACACAAAATAATGGAGAAGTGAAATTCGTACAGTACAATGCATACAAAAGTACAGATGATGGTGTGCTGAGAATGAAAAGTAAGTAATGAATGACGTCAATGTAGCGAAGAGACATAATGTAAGCTGCATATAGATGGAAGAAGCTGCATTACTTACGTGTTATACAGGCAGGGTTATCATTCTTGAAACCACAGAAAGGCAGGTCAGGAGGAACGCTGCCTCCTGGCCAATGGAAGGCCATGCCAGGCAGCATCTCCATCTGTTTCTTTGTACCATTATACACAGCCACAATCTGGACAAAAACAAAAGTACATAGCTGACAAACAGAAAACTGATGCCTCAGGGCAAATAAGGGAATATTAATTATAACCTGATCTACAGTACTGTTGTTAACATCAACACAGTACTAATGTCTATTTTTATATTCATTCAAGTATATCTATAATACATGAACTTGTCTTATTTCAGCAATGGATAATAATTACTATTATCTGAATGATCTGATTGCAATTGATGACTGTGAATCATCTATATAAATAAAAGAAAGGTTTTGTCTGTACATTGGCCACACCTTGCTCTGTTATCTTTACATTTCATACATTGGAGGTCTCAAAACTGTCGGTATGATTGTATATCTGTATGTCTGTCTAGCCAGATTTTGTCACATCATCACGTAAAATTCGGTTGGACAGAATTTAATAAAACATTGCAAGCTGTTAGGTATTTGCCTGAAGTTAAACCTGCACCACAAATGAAATCAACATGTTGAGTAGAAGTGAGGTTATGAGCCAGACTATGTCATAGCATATTCTGAACGAATATAGCAATTTTTCCACGAGGTGGGCATGCAATATGCATCACTCAATAGGGCCAATCAACGCAACAAAACTGACCATAATGCGCCCGCAAGCTGCCAAAATGGTCATGAAACAGAAACAAAAGCACGACACAGCATGGCTTACTCCAAAAAAAAAGGCAAGTACACTATGAAAGCTGAAAGCTGTTTAACTTGTGTCCCCTACATGTAAAAGGAGATCGTCTAATGTAAACTTCATACTGTATGTCAAATTTTCTGTGTATAAACATAAAGCCCAGGTTTACACTATTATTTTTTTGAGGACATTGACAAAGAAATTGGGACAGGATTCATATACATAAAGTGCAAAAGAAGAGAAAAAGCTAACAAAAAGGCTTTGCATCTAACAAAAAAAAACAAAACTGCTTTACACTTATGTCTGGCATTGAAATAGACTCTGGTAGACTCTAAGTAATTATTTTTTTCTTTTCTATTATGTTACATGTTACATCATTTGCAACATGAGAGGACTAAAGACGTAATGCAATTCTTGATTACAGCAGTAATCTATACTCTCTCTCTCTCTCTCTCTCTCTCTCTCTCTTTCAGTCATGAAGAGAGAGAGAGAGAGACCAACATGAGATAACCTGTAATTAACCTTCTATCTGGTTGAAATGAGAGAGAACTGGATTGCTGGACTGAATACAGAGAGGTAATTAGCTTTTATTTGGATAATGGCAGTTCCCTCCTGAGAATTCATTTTGCAGTATTTCGGAAAAATGGCAGCTGCATGTGTGAATGTGTTAGACAAAATTATATTTACCTATGAGGCCTATATGAGGGGACCAGCTCCTACCTCAAAGATGCTGGAGTTGGTATCAGTCATGTCCCATAAAGCAAAGTCAGTCTCTCTGTCTCCTTTTTCATCTATCTGCACAAGCCCAGTCACACCTACAGAACACAGAGTAAAAGCACAGTTATTAGGTTGTAATATTTACACATGGAGAACTGAACTGACTTCGAGTGCTGGCTTGTTGTGATTGACACGTGATTTGCATAACATAACATAACTAGGCATAACAGCAGTATTGGGACAAACATTCTTAAATGCAAAATAAAAAGGCAGTCACTGAGAGACAAAAGAAACAATCACATACAGTAAAAGTGGTTACTGTTAAATAACAGTTTTAGATATTTGCATTTTTAAGTACATAGAGTATAATAATTCGATTATTCCAGAAACACCTTAGTTTTAGAAACACTTATTGGACTTCACATCTCCATTTTGTACATACACCAAAGATATTAAATATGACTGCTGCACGGCTGGCACTCTTGATTCCCAGACAACTGATTCGTCTCCCCTGCACCCTCTTTGTGTGATCTTTGCATGCTGCGGGTGAAACACTGTGCCATGTGAAGAGGCCATGGGGCAGAGTTCTCATTTCCTGCTCGAATGGCCTTGGCACTATTAAGGTGTGAGAGGAGCAGGCAGAAGACAGACGCTCAGGGGAAACCAGCATTGACATTTAAACAGATATGAAGAGCTTATCTATTATCAGTTTGCAAATGTCAAAGCCATAGAGGAGAGGGAAAAAAAGGATTGACAGACTGAAGCAGACCAAGCGCATATAAAAGACGCAGGCACTTGAACAAGGAAGACGAGATATGGACTGTGATACTTTTATTAGGGGCTGGGTGCACAAATGCACTCTCTCACTTTTATAGTGAATGTTGATCACTGCATGTAGCCTCATATGAAATGGATGTTTCATGAAATAAAGGAGGGATAATAGCAGATAGTGGCACTTATTGTTAACAAATGGATGCGCTGTTGTGTCTGTGCAAGCATAATTTGCCGGTTAATGCAGGTGCTAAATGTGGGGCGACATTTAAAACCCACTAGTGCAGTCATTTCTAAAGCCATTTTGGTAGGATAAAGACAACCTTTAAGCACACACAAGGGTAAAATGGTGGCATTCTGACTTCCTTCCAAAATATGATCCCAAATTATATAATTACACAGGGCATGAATATTATTTTTGTTTACAGCATAATTAAAGCATCCAAAACATGAGTTATTTGAATTGTTATTCTGATCATATAATTTTTTTTTTACAATAATATATCTTGCTGCTGATAATACAAGAGTGAGTCAAAAATTGTCCGCATTCTGGCTGTAGAATTTATTTTAATAATTTTTTAGAAAAGATAAATACATAATTTTCGAAAGAATCTCCTTGCTTTTCAAAACACCTTGTCCATCTATCAACAAGCTTTCATATTCACTCAATAAATAATATATCAGGCTGAGCTGTGGGCCACGAATGCACCATTGTCTTCACTTCTTCATCAGAAGTTAATCTTCATCCTCTTATAGAGGCTTTCAGGGGATCAATCAGGTGAAAGTCTGATGCAGCGAGATCAGGACTATAGGGAGGATGCTTTAATGGCTCAAAATATTTTTGTTTTTGCAGCGTGTCAAAAGTGCGGGCAGTAGTGCGCGGACGTGCAAGATCACAACGCCCTTGAAGAGCAGTCCTCTGCGTTTAATCCAAAGTTCAGGCCTCAGCTCTTTAATAAGCACCTGACTTTCAAGAACACTGCTGATTGTTGAACGTTTTTCCTGATAATATTCCAATACTGGCCCCTGAGAATCCTAGAAAACTGTAAGCATCAATTTTCCAGCTGATTGTTGACTTTTCAACTTTTTTTTTGGTCGGCAATTTTGGGTGTCTAGTAGACTAGAGCGTAAATTTTTGCTCTGAACGCAGTTACAAATGAACTGATGTTACACATTTACACCTGCACAGCAGTGACCGAGGAAAAGTAGCCTTGAACGGAAAACGCTGATAAGATCAGCAGAAGTTTTAATATAACCGTGTGTAAGTGTGTATAATTTCTGACTCACCCTTGTAATAATAATAATCATAATAATAATAATAATAAAATCCAAACCATAATGAAATTGGATACAACAGAGCAGATACGTTTTCTGATTTGAGGTCCTGACCGTAACAGCTCCGCAGTCCTGGGATTTGAACTCACAACCTTCTGAGCTGTTGCCCACTAAGATTTCACTACTGAGCTACCACTTGAAGATTATCATGATGACTCATGATGACTTGTTTTTGTGATTGAAATATCAGCATATAATTTTGTGGCTTGTTAAATATACATAAAATATATAAAGACAACTGCAGAGAAACAGAGACCCACAACGGAGGAGAGTGACAACTGCTGTATATACTGTCAGCTAGCTAGTACTAAAAATAACTATGTAAGGCTGCTGAGTGGCACAACAGAAGTGCTTTACCCTAAAACAAATTTAAATCCAGTCAAGGCTACAATATCTGTGGCTGTGAACCAAGGAAGCAAAACTAGCAATTTTCTCTGCATGAAAGGGAATCAATGCTCTCTCTCCTGTGACTAACAGTGACCCTAGACAATCATGGGCACATGTGAGCTCACATAAGCAAAAGGGGACAGATAGTGCTTTCCATCAACACAACAGCAGCAGCAAGATGAAAACTGGCTGGCTTCGCATTTCTTAAAGGAAACATGTTAGTTTTCACCCACCTCATTTTATCTCTCATGATAAAGGATGGGAATTAGCAGTTGTCCAAATTGTCGGGGGGAAATAATGGGGGGGGGGGGGGGGAATTTTTAAAGCACTGGCAGATTTATCACCTTGACCTTGTCACAGTTTGACTTGAATGCTCCTTGGGTTGCTGTTGGTATACTAATAGTATTCTCAGTCAAACATTTTACAAACATTATCACTTTCTTGTTTTCCCTCTTATGACCCTTCCTTTGATGCTTTGCCCTTGGCTTGCTTTCAAAAACGACCCTAAATTCATTCAGTCTTTTATATTTTTATTTTTTGCTGTTGAAGAGTATAAAGCCTCGTTATCTAGGTAAAGCTTGTGGGCACAAGGCTTTAATTCCACTGTTTTCTATAGCAATTTGTTAAAACCAGACATGCAAGATATTGTGTTTATGAAAGTCATCTTTCAATTCTTTAAAAACCAAGTGCTTGTAATGGCATCAAATGTAATCAGTATATAGTGGCTTGCAAAAGTATTCGGCCCCCTTGAACTTTTCCACATTTTGTCACATTACAGCCACAAACATGAA
>JAQQZT010000033.1:13727710-13742397 GCA_030068275.1 Clarias platycephalus | reverse complement strand
AACACAGAAAAGCAATGAATTATCAACATTGATTCAACATTATTTAGCATTGAATAATCAACCTCAACCAAAATGATAATTCTGATGAAATTTCAACATTGAATCAATGTCACCTTGTTATCTGGGTTGTGATGTGTATAAATACATAAATGATGTTCTATTTATTTGTGAAATATAAAACTGACCTCATTCCATAGTTCTACATCATAATCCATAGGCGAAAAGCTATAAACTGCCAGACAGCCGAAAATGTCATTGCACACATTTAAATAATGTGCCTAATATTTTGAATAGTTACAGTTACAAACATATCCCTCATGAGGTCTGGTCAAAAATGAAACCCCAGTTCTAAATGCATGCGTCTGATACTGTCACCGTCACTGCCGACATTGTTGAAATGAAACTCCAACAAATTTACAAAGGAATCATTTTAGGAAATATTTATAGTCAATACAAGTGTAAATGTTATAAAATAGACAAAAAAGCACGAGAGTCACCTTTTCGAAAGCTATAGACTCATTAATAACCTGCCTAGTGGTAGCTGTAGTTCAATGCCTCAATGGTGCGTCAATGATGCAACCAAAAATGTACATGCATCAGTTTGTAAGTTATACTTAACAGTATGTTAAGTTATAACATGAAACATTATGGCAGCTACTATTACAAATAATGGTAATACTGTATACTGTAATACTTCAACACACCCTGATATAAATGGTCTTGAAATCACAGTAAAATCCACAGTGAACTATTTAAAGGACAACAGTATGAAGGACACTGAGGACTACATGGAACATTTTGGAGCAGAAAAGCATGGCATCTCTTGCCTTGTTCCTGTTGATATGAATACAGTACAATTCTTGTGCCATTTTGAAAAGTGTTTCTTGTCAGCAGAGACCTGAGAAAAAGGTCACAGCTCCCTGGGTGAGCTCAGCACAGGTGGTTTTTATAACGTAAGGACTCAAATATATTTCCCCTTTAACAGCGTATTACACTGTAACCTGTCCATCTCTTCTCCACCATTCACCCCCCCCCCCCCCACCCCCAAGATCCCTCTCACACTAGTCCCTTAACCCTCATACTACTTTCTTTATTCACGAGTTCCTTTATAGGAATATATTAGATGATAATCAAATGAGTCAGTTAAACGACGTATTAAAAAAACAGACACAAGCGCACAAGCAAGATCATGCACATGTACAGCCCAATTCATTTAAGCTCCTTTACGGCACAAAGTAGACAGCCATTAAAATGGAATAAAGTTGGCAAATGACGAGGTCTGTTTTCACAGGAAATGCCGATGAATCTGATAAAATGTGCTGTACTTCCTTATTGGGTGACCTTTCATTATAAAGGTTGAGAGGATATTTTTAGATTATTTTTGAAGCTAAAACAAGTTCTAAAATAATCGGTAAAAATACTCTTGTTGGGTTATGGATCTCATAGAGAATTTTAACTTTATATTTATACTACATGCTCCTAGCAGAATGAGAAGGATTCTTAAGCTACATACCTGAAAGATATAGATCCTGGATGATTATGGATTGGTAGTATCATATTTTTTGATTCTGGCTTACATAAAGTGTGAACCAGACATTGGCCTCAAGTGTATTTAAGACGTTGCTTTGAATTCATGCCAGCTCTAAGACTATTTATCTAGAGTTATGGCCTGATTAGTATGTTTTTCTTCTCATGGTGAGCTTGTATAGCAATCTGTTGTTTTCTCTGATTAGATGTTAAAAAACTATGAAATATCACGTTTCGTAGTCTGGCCAAAAAAAATTTCAGAAAGGTAAATTAATTGGCCTGCATCGAGCATTGAAAACAAATAAGAAGATTTTAAATTATTTTAATTGGGTTAAGAACTGTAAGGACTGTGCAAAACGTTCAACTTCACGGAAGAAACGTGGTCAGAAAAATGACTGAATAAATGACATGAATGAAGGTGACTTAAGTGCTTAGTAAAGTCCAGATTGACCCTATGCAAGAGTGACGGGCATGTTAGGGTAAGAAGGGAAGTGCATGAAGCGATGCACCCATCATGCATAGTGCCCACTGTACAAGCATCTGGAGGCAGTGTTATCAGGGGTTGCTTTAGTTTGTCAGGTCTAGCAAAGTAATGTGGCACTATAATGAAATCAGTTGATGACCTGAATGCACTGAATGACCAGATGATCAAATCTTTGGAGTTTTTTCTTCCATGTTGGCACAGGTGTATTGCAGGACTCAAGTTGTATGTAGCTCTGGGGGATCATTTCACGCATGGTTTATATTTTAGATTTTTTTAATTAGTCACATTTTGCTTTCCTGACAGCTTTGCACATTCTTGGTGTTCTCTCAATCAGCTTCATGAGATCCAGTCTCATGCCATAAAACACATAAAAACACCATAGGGAGTAGTGAGATTGCATTCATTTCTATTAAAAAAATGGTACAGAGAAAATGCAAACAGTGTTACATATGTTGGAAGGATAAATGGTTTAAACAGTGTTTTGTACAGTATTTTTTTGACCTTAGACATGATGCATGAGCATATATTGTTCCTGATTTCTATAAAAACCACTGAGGATTATATCTACAGCTGAGTATGGGACAATGGTAAAAATAAAAAGCATTTACTAATTATCCTCAAAATTTGCCCATTCTTTCCAACACTACTTTTATTCTCTCTAGAGAGAGAGAGAGCTGCCAAATCTCACCATGATGCAGTGCACTGATTTATAGCTTCCTAACTATAAAATACAAAAGGAATCAGTAATTACAAAGAAAATACTATGACGTAAAAGTTGTTTGAAAGAAATAGGATGGGGAAAAAAAAAACTGTGCACAACAAATACATTTTGTTTGACACAAGCTATTAGACTGATTGACCACATATAATGAAACCATGATTCAGTACTAGATTAGTCCATTACATAACTATAGTTGAGTCAATATGTAATTTATATGGAATTGGTCCCAGACATTACGAATTGAACAAGCCCGCACATCTGCTGCTAGAGAAGACAAATCAGAGTCACTCACCTCTTCCCTCTTCTTTTATCTTATTCAGATGGTCAGAGTAGTTAATGGGTCTGCTGTCCTCTTCAAACACAAAGTCCACAGTGTTGATGTTGGCTTCATGCATTTCCATGTAAAGACCCTCGATGGCAAAATAGCACTCGCGCTCACTCATTTTGCTGTCTCCAAACATCAACAGCGCATGATGGCTCCAGCCAAAGTGTCTGCACACTTGAAGGCCAAACTCGCCCAGCTTTTTGTGCGTAGGTCCTGTGTTAGTAAGAGAGGTGTAGACCCCAGCATGGAGAAGGAAACCTACTGCTGGTGCCCCTGCTGTGATCATGGGTAGCCCCCAGTGTGTGGTGAAGAGGCCCACTGGAGATGCTGTGTAGTCACAGCCTGGGCCGATGAAAGCCCATGGCTCATAAGTGAACTTCAGGTCCACAGCCATTAGTGGAGCAACAGACTCTGAGCAAATACCGTCAGCATTCTCACTGTTATTAAAAACATGACGCAGTCTGTACCCGGGCAGGAGCGAAGAGTCGGCGTTGATGAGCGCAATAGCACGCAGCAGGGCAGGTCCGACACGTGGCCAGGCCCATGGGTATGAGGTATTGTCCTTAGGCAGAATAACAGCTAGTGTAATGTTTTCCTGTTTTTGCATGTGTTTGTGTGACTCGTGGGGATGAGAGGATCTGGGGTGGATAGAAACCGAAGGACAGCAGAGCAGAAGGAGCAGCAAAGGGGCTACAGAGAGTCTGCCTCCCTCTAACCAGCACGGCAGCTTCATGGCTCCAGACTTCACTCACTTGAGCCTAAGAGTCTGAAACACTACACGCACCCACACACACACACACACACACACACACACACACACACAAATATTCATCTTTTCTTTTGACTTGTGATTAAATCAGAGCGATGATTAGACAGATGTCTGAACAGATCGCTTAATAATTAAACGTGCTGCAAAAATTAATAGAAAACACAAAGCCATACCAGTTATTGACTGCTGATCGTGATTCAAGCTTGACTAACTCATTAAATATTTATGTAAATAAAGAAAGTATATCTTTTTCATTAAAAAAAACAAAAAAACATTTGAAGGCTATATTAACTCCAGTTTTCCTTATATCTTATACTGCTCTTATTGCACGGAACAGTGAAAGTACAAGACATTAGATAAGAACATTTAACCAGTCCCTATATGAGTGTAACATTCCCAAGCTGACTATAACTCATCAATGTTCCTGTAACTCAGGGTCACAAAAAAGCAAGATTTATTGTAGAATGCAACCTCTACATTAATATGCCTTTCTGATTGTGATTGCTCCAAGAACAGCTTTACGGAGTCCGGTCAACAAAAGGTGGCATATGTGAAATGCCATTCTGATTTCTGAGAGCAACCTAATGCCTTGTCCTGATTACATCAAAATATGTTCAATGTTTATGATATGTTCTGAGTCAAAGGTTTAAAAGTGAGCACAGAAAACATTGACAGTATTATTCCTGATATAAAAACAACAAACCAAAGCCAAGGATGCATGCGAAAGGAATGAGTGAACTTGAATAGAACCAATCCGACCGTAAGGATCATCACATAGTAATACTTGGAGAAATGTCCGGAGGTAATGGTGTAGAAGAATGTCCAAAAGCACTTCACTATCACTACAGTTTCCATCATCTTAGCCATTTATCCATCAGCCAGTTCAATTTGATTACAGCGTACTCACCACTTACCCACATGGGCAGCTCTGATGAGAGTGCATGCAGCACATTACAGCTCCTCGCTAACTTTCAGTCTGCTCTAATGCTCTGTATGCGTCCTGACCAGGCAGAGCTTTTACACCAGGGTTGATTTCTTCAAACTACATTACCAGGTTATCTCCATGTCAGGCTGTGTACTGTGCAGCAGCTGGAGTGGTTATGACTCTCCACTGCTGCTGTCACTGGAGCTGGTGGGGGGAGAGAGAGAGAGAGAGAGAGAGAGCGAGAGCGAGAGAGAGAGATGGGGGGGGGTTTCAGATGAATCAGTAAATCACAGCAGGGTCCCTACATAGTTGCAGAGAAAATCATCAGACACAAAAGAGACTGAAGAATCTAGTAAATGAGTCTATAGTGTGGTTTCACCTGTAGCATTCAAATAGGCTGGAGAGAGAGAGAGAAAAAAAGAGTGTGTTCCTTTGATAGCATTCCAAATGCCTCCTAATTGCGAACAGGTATGTTTCGAAATCAAATCATCCAAAGAAGCCAGTGAATCCATACATCCATGCAACACACTGAGTCAAATAGTCAATCATTCATTCTAACCATGAAAGATCCTGGCTAAATGCTCTCTCTCTCTCTCTCTCTCTCTCTCTCTCTCTCTCAAGCTGACAGCATTCTTGCAGCTCCAGAGTTGAAGTAACAGCAGTGGAAACTCTTCATCACCTGCAGTAAAGAGCTGAATTCAAAATTCAAAGCCTACAATATATAGTAAAGTGATGCAGTGAAATGTTGGTAGAATCCTGAATGAACAGCAGCCTGGCGTCAGACTGAGCATGCGGCTGTGAGAATGTGTGTGTGTGTGTTCACCTAAGACCACATATCTTTCCCTCTAATGCCCTCTCTCTCTTTCCACAAGAGGGAGGGAGAGGAAAAGGGAGAGAACTTGTGAACGAGAATGAAAAATGAGCATTCTCCATGCTTCTGCTTTGTATCTTTCACATCAGTTTAACACTGAAAGGAAAAAGTACACTCATTTGATTTAAAAAAAATAAATAATAATTCCCCCTGTGGTCTGTGTGTCTTTTAATTTTTTACTCTGCTGTGTGTGCATCTGAATTATGTAAAACTATGTTTGCCTGCGCTGTATATGTGTAAACGTTTTAATAAATGTTACATGTGTAAAAACATCTGTCAAACCTAGTAAATGCAAAATGTTATTCATTTTCCTGGAAAGGGTTATAATTTCCATCCCATCAACAGCCATCTCTCAACAGTTATCTCTGCTAGCCACTACACATGGCATTTACGAATCAATAAAGTAATAACCAGAGGGCCATAAAAGCATTAATTTTCTGAGAGCAGCTACAGTGGAAAGATGCCATAAACCTAGGGCCAGATCCCAGCTCTAAATCTGTCTGGATCCTAAACTGGTTTGACCCGAGCTCATAATTTTCTCTAGACCAAAAGGCTCACAAACAAATGTCGGTAAGCTTCCTCATTTAGTGTAACTAAACACTGTATATTTATGATCTCTGGGAGAGAGTGATTAATGTGTGTCTACTAATAAATGTTTCAGATGAATCTTGAATGAATCTTTTCGAACAAATAATCTCCTCTGATCGCCTTCACATATATAAATTAAAGAAGCAGTACACTGAATTCGTGTTCGCAAAGTAAAAATGGCACAGAGTCATAGCATACTACCCGGTCAGATTTAAATAAGCAAATACTCAAAAGCCTTATTTTGATAATTGCTGCGATTATTAATACATTCCTTATCTTTAATCGTTTCAGAAGGGTCGAATTATTGGCAAACATCAAGCAAAGGAAACAACTAAGGAGATTTTTTTTACAAACTGGAATTGGATTAATTGGACATAATAAATACCCCGAAGGATAGTGCTGAACTGGAGAATGTAGCCAGAGACAAATCATAAATGACCATGATCGGATCACTTAAACATTGAAGAAGTTGCATCATACAAAAAAAAGAAAAAAAGAAAAGAAAAGAAAAAAAGGTGCTATGCCATGTTATGTAAAAGCACACAGTGCAACAAGAACTCACAGGATTGAGACTAAACAGCTGTGTGGCCAGTTGTTAGTGAATCAGGAAAAAAGGAAAAATGAGGTGCCCACTTCATGCTCAGTGCCCACTGTACAAGCGTCTGGAGCAGTTTTTTTCTGCCCTGATGGCACAGGCATATTCCAGGACAACATTCATGCTCAAAATGTGAAAGAGTTGTTCTATAACCATAAATACATAAAAAAGGGTATATATATATATATATATATATATATATATAATATAACAACTCTTTCACATTTTAAGTGTATTATATTTATATTAGAGATCTTATATTTTATTATTAATATTATAAATATAAATAAAAAATAAATATCATGATATTGCATACAGCCATAATCAAAGCTTAAGGTAAAAAAAGCAAAAAATAAAACATGCCCTTGTGTATTGTGTATAGTGTGCACTGGATCGGTTCTTTCGACCGTGCAGAGAAAGCAGCACAGTCTGATAGATAGGATTACAAAAACAGGATGCAACACAATAGTGCCACCCTCCCCTACGCTTTCAATTTGCCTTATCTTCCTCTCTGCCCTTACTTTAGTCACTCAGCAGCCAATTTCCTCGCTCAAGCCATTTAACACAAGCCTGAAAAGACTATAGATGGACAAATGTCTGTCCTCTGACATACCAAAAACTGACATTAATGTTTAACAATTAAGAAACTGCATTTTTTTGTAGATAAAATTGGACATTAATACTACTTAGCTCTCTGCTCCAACAGGAAAATCCTCCTTAATAGGGAGCAGTAGAGTGATCTCTCTAGAGACCTCCAGGACAGGAGGCAAGATCAGCCAAGAAGCAAACTGCTAAAGCAGAACTGCATAAGCCTGAGTAAACAGTATAGCAGCTCCGGGTCAAATTATTTTGTTTAGCAAATGATTATTAAAAGCGGAACATAGTGAAGAAAAAAAATCCTTTTTGTCTGTAATATATGACTGTATATTTGTCTGTCATCTTTATACATTAAGAGTTTTAGATGAAAAAAAAAAAAAAAGGAAAAATCTACCCTGAACAATAAATCTTTATAACGAACATATTAATGTTTCAGGATCATTCAAGTCAAATCAGGGTTGACCTTTTTTTGTTTAAAATGGTGAGTGACAAAAAAGCTATTGCGTTTTTTTTTATCAGCAAAACCTGACCGTAAATCTTATTAAAAATCATTGTAACTATACTAACAATGTCTCATGTGTTAGTGGACTTATGATGCAATTCCTTGTGTAAAGGAAAAATAAAAAGTAGACATATCCCAGCTAAAATATTACCCAAGTAAAAGTAGAAGTCCATTTACACCATTTATACTTGAGAAAAAGTACAAACGTACTGACCTTCAAATTTACTTAAGTATTAAGCTTACCAAGCTTGTATTAGCTCACTGTAGCCTTTAAAGTCATAGTAACTCTCTCTCTCTCTCTCTCTCTCTCTCTCCCTCCAAACTGTGAATGCTCCTATTTTCATCTCTGTCTGAAACCACATCCACTTTTGTTGCCACTTTTTGTGGCAGAGTGTGACCAACTCTGCATTTGTGTCTGTACATAGTGCTCTGTGAATAGTGCGTAGTGTCCTGGGTGCAATCTTGCCACATGCTGTGTTTACAGCAGAGGTTAAACTTTGCAGCAAAGGGCCAATTTCTCCTTCCAACCCAGCAGGATTGACACCTGATTACACATGTTTAATCAAATCATCTTGGTCTCCAATCAACTAAGTGTGCTCTCAAGTGTGCTTCCTGTTTGGCTTGAATGAAAACCTGCATTCCCACCATTCCTTTGTAGGAAAGATTTAATACAGGACGTGTTTACATCATAGCTAAGCTCAAAATCTATGGTGACTCTGTGCCCTTGACCAGGATAAAGCAGTTACTGAAGATTAATTAAAGAATGGTTCAAGTTAAATGACAAGCATTTCACATTAATATTACCATAACTGAAATACATGACAATGCTACATAATAATAATAATACAATTACTGGTAATCATAACAGTACCTTTATAGTAATTTTACAGCAACTCCTTTGCCAGCAGTGATGGCAGAGCACAAACTCAATAAACAGTATTTAAAAGTATTTAAAACACAATTGACGTTGGTGCTGTTGATAACACGAATGCACAAGTCTAGTAGACATGTATTAGAGAAGTCTAAAATGTAAATTTTTATCAGGATAAAAGTATAAATGAATTATAAATAAGTATACATTTATTATAATAAATAAACAATTCATTGGCTGCATTTGGATGTTTTAAAAGCTCATGAAACCTTGGAGTTTGCTTTAAGGTAATTTATAAAATAAAATGAAAATACACATTATATTATTAATTATTTGCCTGGTTGGTAGACATGGCTGGACAAAGAGGAGTGAACAGTGCATACGTTTTTAAATCCAAGTACATTACAGCTAGAATATTAAATAACTTTCAGTATTGGTGAGTTTTATAGATAACCAAGAGTTCGCTATAAAACCATGTTACATGTTACAATGAATTAAAGGTATAAGCTTCTAATAGCCAAAAACATCAACCCAGGGAAATGTACTTAGTTTTTTTTTTTTTTTCACAAAGGGAGATGAAAAAAATTAGAACTAAGAGATCATCAATGGAAAGCTAAACACAGAAAACAATGGAAAGGAAAGGAAGCCTGGACATGATGCCATGACTTGCTGGTTGCATCAAGATATGACATTAGTTAAACAAGCATTTAAAAAAGCATTGTTAGTGTCTTTCTTCATTACTGCGCCCATTTGAGAGGCTTGAAAAACAAGCCAGAACAATTTACAGCCCAAAGACTAAGTGCGCAGGATCATTGTATCTCAAGTAACTGTCAATCACTTTGGTGAGCTAACCAACTGTGTTTTTATAATGAACTGCCAGTCAATTTAACTAGGACTGGTGAATTTGTTTTGTTCCTGTCTTTCCCATGTAGGGTGAAGCTCAGATGACGGTATAGTAATACACCTATGTATGGTCACATTAGAGTATGGTCACATTAGAGTATGGTCACATTAGAGTATGGTCACATTAGAGTATGGTCACATTAGAAAATCAATGCAATTTTATGTGATCATCATCTGAAACATAATGGGTTTCTATTTAAAATGTAGGGAGTACAAATACAGTTTTTTCATAAAAATAAAAGAAAATAGTAGAAGTCAAAAGCATGAAAAACACTTAAGCAAAGTACAGATACACAACAAAAAATGTTAAGTACAATAACAGAGTATTTTTGTACTTTGTCACTTGACATCCCAGTTTGCCAGTAAGTCGCTGAAAATGTGGAAGATTCTATTCGTATGATTATTCTGAAATCTCTTTAAATATTGTACTTGTCAGCTAATTAAATGATGTCACATTACTGTAAAGGATGACTTAATGCCCTGGAAAATCATTCATTTTAGTTCAAAAATAAGATTGGAGACCTGTTTCTTAAATAAAGATCATTTTTATTTTCAAAATAATCTCCACAAGCTCTAGTTAGTCTTGATAAAAGACTTTTTCAGTGCTCAGTTTCAGAAAGGATAACTGTTCTTTCCAGGTTTGCCCATTTGCTTTTCACTTTAATATCTTGCTCCTCCTGTTTGTGCATTTCAATTTTAGATTTTGTGCCTTAGTATTTCCTTGATAAAACTCTGTTGTTGTAGTTGTTGTTGTTTTCTATGTACATGCATCTATGCTATTCTGTGCCAGATTTGAATTAGGATGTGATTAAACTTATTACCTTTTATGCATCGTATGTGGAATTTTATATAAGCAACTGTGAAACACATGTACTGTACTGTATATAAAACATCTATAGAACATCACATGTCAATGTTAAAAAATTAAGTTAAAGCTGTTATTCATACACTATATTAAACTATGAGGACTGTACTGAAAATACAGCAAAAGTGGGTGTAAATTTTTTTTTATTATTAATCAATATTGGTCATTCAAACTAGCACAAGGCTCCTTACAACTGATAATGTTTTGACCTCACTCATTGTCTTCGCCGCTTTGTTCTGTACTCAGGGTCAAGAAGGCCTGAAGCCTATCCCATCTGCATGTCTTTGGACTGTGAGAGGAAACCAGAGTACACCGAGGAAACCCACCAAGCACGGGGAGAACTTGCAAACTCTATGCACACAGACCTGAGGTAGGAATCGAACCTAGAACCTGGAGGTACAAGGTGACAGTGCTTACCACTAAGCCACTGTGCCTAGTTAAAAAAATACATAACTTTCAGATAGCAAAGTAAGATTCCTGAAGTAAGATATTCCTGAACAGTTTACAAGCTGTATATTTTCTGGTACATTGCACTTCCTGAGTTTTCTCCCATCTCTAACCATACTGCTACACATACTATGTATGACCCATGCTACAGTATATGAGCTTCTTTGCAGCTTTCAGGAGTTCCAGCTAAATTTAATATATGCTCTATTATAACAGATGGCAGCTAGCATCTAGTAATATGGTGTTAAGTTTGCAAACTGAACACATTTTTGGCATAATCATTTTGTTAGATAGCCAAGTTATTTGATATGTATACAAGAACTAACTTTCTCACGTCTGGTTTATAAAACCTTTGTTTAAACATTGATAAAACTGTTTAATTTAGTGCCAAGCAGCAAAAGTAATGCTACAAACCACTCTAATTGCACACGATCTGTGACTGGAAATGTTGTGCAGAACCTTGGGAATGTAGACAGAAACATCAATCATAAAATCTAATCCACTGACATACATAATTGCATGACATCATGTGAACGTTAAGATGCACTGACAACTGTCAAAAACAGTAAAAATAGCATAAACTAAATAAATTATAAAATTTGAGTATAATTTCTGTATAAAACTTTCACAGTGAATATTAAAATACTACTCACGTCACAGATTTGACACATTTTGAGATACTGATGTATAACATTCATAACTCTTAAAATATTTAAATCCAGTAAATGATAATTTTCATTTATGGAAAAGTACTAATTTAGCCCTTTGTCTCATGGTTCAACAACATGATTACACACAGTTTTCATTATTATTCCATTTTATATATAGTGTTAATAAATGTTTCCCTTTATCTCATGAGATTAAAATGATTCTTGTTGACATGTTCTGTGATATGTCTACGAGGGGCTCTTTCAGTTTTTGAAAAATAGCTTTAATATTGGTATAAAAACTGAATGCTGAACCACAGCCCTCAGGTTTTATTTCCCATGTTTAACAAAAGAAATAAAATAAATAAATAAAAAATATATATAATCTGTGTAGCTTTTTGCAGAATAAAGTTTCCTAGTACAGTATGTGTAGGATATGTAGTATATTTTCTTTTGTTGTATGAGGGTCATTCAAGTCAAACTCTGACTTTTGATTTCACAGAATAACAGGACACAGTTATGAGAGTAAAAACTTCCTTTATTTCTTTATTTATTCCATCAAGGTAGAAAGCTTTCTCAGTACACTGCAGCCATGATCAGACTTTGAGCTTCATGTCTGAAGCGCTTGCCTCCCAGGAACCCCGTTAATAAAACAAGTATGTGAAAATCACTTGGAATGAAGTCAGGACAAGTCCAGGAGATGTGCCAATGATACATCCCTGTAAAGGCCCCTTCTCCATGTTGCAACATGTTATCCTTCAATTTTCAAGGATCAGGAGTTTCACTCGTTGTTTGACTGCAGTGGGATGCAAGTCACCTTGGCCAGAAACGTCATCATGGACTGTACAGTGGCATCTCATCACCATACTGTGTCTTCCATAAGTGCCAATTGGTTTTAACCTTCATTCACAAGAAATTTCATTATACGTCCAAGTTTGACTTGAACACCCCTTAAATTTGTTTTTATAGAAGGTGGTATTTTTTAAGGACATTAAGGACAATCACACTCTTACCCTGTCTAGTACTTTATGTGTGGGAGAGTACATAATATATATATATATTTTTTTTTGTAATTTCATATCTAAGCATCTTACAGACTTTCACTGAAATTCTGCTCAATGTGCTCTAATAAGTTAGAATTAACATAAAAATAGTTTTTTGCACAAATATTTCATTTTGTATGCATTAAAAGGTAAATACATGGCTCTAGACACATTTATTTTTTTAAATCTCTATTTTGAAAGTGGCTTTTAGTAAACCATTGCAATTGCTAAATGAATCTATTTGCATTGACTCTTAGGCTTTTTAAGTAGAAACTCTCTATATTGTATATTCATTAAAGCCAAAATGCTAAAGTAGAATACAAATGCACTGTATACACTCTTTGCAAATTAGCTTGCACATTTTTGTTTATGTTAGTAAGTTTGCACTTACATGCCCAAAGCTAGGTCAATGACCAGTAATTGCTCTTTCATGCCAGCACAGAAATTCTAACACTCCTTCTTCAAAATGTTTTGTGTTGCCCAAAAAGGTTTTCCAAACAGAATTGAATTCTGTGTGGGCTAATAGTTTTCATTAATAACGCCATTTGGAGCTTAACGCATTTGATTGTTGTGCCTGTAAGAGAAGCATAAAAGGTATCAGCTTTGACTTCTCAATCTTATGGAAGTGTCTCCTGTCTGTCTGTACCTGCATGCATCAAAATTTGTGAATAAAATATTACTAACATGTTTTTAAATAAAACAAAAAAGAAAAAGTATATATGAAACAAATCCATAAATCATTCATTATATATTCACCGAACAGAGTGGCTCACAGGAATTATACTATTTAAACCTTTGGGTTATTTTTTGTTTTTGCTGTGCTAAAATTTATAATTAGATAAATGTTAAAACCATTACACCAACATTTACAGAGGCAATGTAAGGTGTGTACATTGTGCACATCTTCCAATGGATTCATTGCTAAGTGACATTAGTGATAGTGATATTAGATATGAGGGTGGAAGTCTAACCTAGATCAATGATTGACAGTGCAACACTTCACACTTGAACGCAGATAGGAAGCTGTATTTGTGAATTATTTTTTTCAAGTTCCCTTCTAGGTTCTCTGTCCTTTTCATAATGTCGATTTATAAAGTGGACAATGTATGCTTAGTCCATCTACATTTAAATAGACCTCACATTAATTATTCACAACTCCATTTCACATGAATTTTCCCAATCACTGTTGATGAGAAAGATTAAATCTAGATGTCATTTCTCTCTCTGTAACCACATTAGTGTCATAGAGAGACTGCAGCTACAGTCTGGGCAAGAATAAAAAATCCCAAATGTCTAAATGACATTACTTCTTGATACTGCACCATTCTATCCATTCTTCTTATGACTGTTAGTACTCCTCGTTCACAATAATTCACTTTAGGGGATTTGTTATCAATAAATAATCTAATATATTGCCCAGACTCTACATAACATGATGTAAGTAAAAAAAAATAATTGGCAAGGGACAGTTAGTTACAACTTTTAAGTATCCTTTTTTATTCTAATATAATTAGAACTATTATAAATAGCCAATTTTTAACCAATTTTATATCAACCTATATGTGTTATCCAAATATGTTCATTAAAATAATAGTTCATATTTAGAAAATATTTAGCTGGAGAAAAAAGATTAATAAACATGTTTATACATTTCATTATCTGCAGAAGCATAAATTATATTGACATGTGATAAGATCCAGAGAACAGATTGCCAGGCATGCTGGCACAGAGGAAAGTGAAGTGAAGGAAAACAAAGAAATCAATCATTATTTAACACCCCATAATCTTATTTCACCTTCTAAAACGGTGGTAATCAAATTTTTGCTGTTACTGGTATTGGACGCATTTTAGCACTGAGAAGGGAAAGAAGTGCTAACCTTCCCTGCATACTTTCACACCTTCAATCATCACCTCACATGCCAGGAACCTTTTATTATACACTCACCTAAAGGATTATTAGGAACACCTGTTCAATTTCTCATTAATGCAATTATCTAATCAACCAAT
>JAQQZT010000033.1:13692506-13707408 GCA_030068275.1 Clarias platycephalus | reverse complement strand
CTAGAAATGGTTGTGCGTGAAAATCCCAGTAACTGAGCAGATTGTGAAATACTCAGACCGGCCCGTCTGGCACCAAGAACCATGCCACGCTCAAAATTGCTTAAATCACCTTTCTTTCCCATTCTGATATTCAGTTTGGAGTTCAGGAGATTTTCTTGACCAGGACCACACCCCTAAATGCATTGAAGCAGCTGCCATGTGATTGGTTGATTAGATAATTGCATTAATGAGAAATTGAACAGATGTTCATAATAATCCTTTAGGTGAGTGTATATTGCTGCTTTTTGCCCTCCACAGCCAGGCCGATAAAAGAAGAGTATATCCATGACTGTATCCAGATGGATGGTCCACCCAGAATGCCCCCTCAGCAGGACCACCATGCCCAAGAGCACTACAGCCAACAGCTGCCTCCACTCCAGCTGCCCCGAGAGCCCCATCATCACGCCCCTCCATCAGTAACCCTCTACCCAAGCCTGCCCCTCTCACCACCTTGTAAGTGCCACTAACAAATCCCTACCGCCTTGTAATAATGATCATATTATTAATGTACAGTTAAGCATGGTAAATACAATTTGGAATTACCATACTGAAATAAATGTACATCTTTATATAATTTAAACATATTATTTATCAGATTTCCAAGATTTTTAAGGCTTGTTCTCTGTCTCTGTGTAGCGAGCAGCTCCAGAATGTCCCTGCAGGTTAGCCACCCAGAGGGCCTACTGCAGATCGCGTCTGCTCAAAGCAGGGCTTTGGCATCTTGTTCTCCCCCCACAACCCCTACACACACACCAACAAACACAACACCACACAGCCAGACCTCAGCCCCACAACCTGATGCTGATCGCTGCAGTCAGAGTGATTACAGCACCCCTAAACAGACACAGGCACAGACCTCCTACCACAGTGAGTAATGAGGGTGGGCTCTTCTTTTTAAGAATAATGAAAGAAACTGTAAACTTTGTTCATGAATTGTAGCATCTAATTTGATCTTTAGCCATAGCCATGTTCTTGAAAATAATATAATAAAATATTAGAGTAAATTATTAGTCCTTTCCAACATCACAGCAACAACATGGACCGGCTCGAGCACTGCCTCGTACACACCAATGGGGTCCCAGCAGAATGGGCGGAGTCACCAGCAGGGTCCTCCTCACCACACCAGTCATTTCTGTATGTGGCAAACTTGTTACATTTAATCCTTCTGTAATCTAAAAATGTGTTTATACAAGCTACATCTATTCAACTATAATCTAATTTGCTACATATCGTTCTCGCCAGGGTCTCAGCATCACACTCCCACGTCCTATCCACAGCCAGTCTCCAACCATCCAGGTACATTAAACTGTGCTTCAAAATATTGTCATCACTTACTCACTCATCGTCTATACCGCTTTATCCTGTATTCACGGGTGGGCCTGGAGCCTGTTCCAGGAAACGTAGGGCATGAGGCAGTGTACACCCTGAACAGGGTGCCAATCCATCACAGGGAACACACATACACTACGGATTATTTGGAAACGCCAAATCTGCTGGTTTTTGGACTGTGGGAGGAAACCGGGATACTCGGAGAGGACATGCAAACTCCATGCACACGTAGACGGGAATCGAGCCTGACCAGTAATCGAACCTGGACCCTGGAGGCGCAAATTAATTAATTTATATTTTTTTATTGAAGGAATTGGATAGTACAAATTAAAACAAGATACACCTTCTCAAGAATTGCCCTCTCTGCTACCTTTTTGTTTAAATCAAAAGAAAAAAAGAAATACCCCCTCTCAACAATGCACATGACATTGCACAGTTATGTCACAACATTTTAGGTAATTTTTTTTCCTAACATATTTTAGTGAGAATTGTTTTCTTTCCTCATGTATAATTTAAGGTCCAGAGTTCTGGTGCTCAATCTCATACTTTGAGATGGATATCCAGGTCGGGGAGATGTTTAAGGTCCTGGCTAACTGCCCACTGGTAACTATAGATGGCTATGTGGATCCATCCGGAGGAGATCGCTTCTGTCTGGGCCAGCTGAGCAATGTGCATCGCACAGATGCCAGTGAGAGAGCTCGGTGAGAGTATATAACTAAACGCTGTCATTATATGACATATAAATAAAGATTTAAAGATTATTGTTTTATTAACTTTAACGAACATTTGGTGAACATCACACTTGCACCATGCCACTGCGTATTTCTACCATAGCTGACATTATGTTCTTGCTTTTCTTGGTCTCTTTCCTGTCCCAGGCTCCACATTGGTAAAGGTGTGCAGCTAGAGTGTCGAGGGGAGGGAGATGTATGGATGCGGTGCCTCAGTGACCATGCCGTCTTTGTACAGAGCTACTACCTGGACAGGGAGGCAGGAAGAGCACCAGGGGACGCTGTGCATAAAATCTACCCAGGAGCTTATGTCAAAGTAAAAACACCACTGCATTCAACCCACAGACATGTAACAAAATGTTGACTAAATAGCAATGCTGTTATTCCTGCACACGGTTTAGTTTAGAGTTTTTAACCATAGTCTTAATGGTATATTATTGGTGATAGCATGGGCCATATTAAAAGAATAGATGCACTGACCTCCTGGATCCGCTGCTAAAATGAAATCCTTTGGATTTTAAATTAATTTTATTGTCATTGGCTGCAGTAGTTGTTTTTTGTCTTTACTGTAAGAGATGTAATTGGCTATAGATTGGGCACAATTATAAAATTGGGTATAGATTATACCCTTGAGCAAATGATCTGATCCTTTTGTTAAGCATTGCTGTAACACCAGTTGTGAGATACTTCAGCATTAATGGACAGTCTGAATGCATCTGTTTGCACTGCTATACTGTAGGTAGTGTGTGTTGGTGTGGAAGTTATGAAGTGAGGAAATGCCAGTGCAGAATCCACTATATGTGTGTATGTATGTATGTGTGTGCACTAAACAATAGATCAAACAGTTCAGTGCTTATCTTAAGTTCAAGTGCTTGAGCCGTGTCGCCTCCAACAACCCCGTCTCTCTCAAGTCCACGGTCGCTATTGAAAAGCAAAACAATCACACAAGTAGGTTGCTGGTAAGAACACACAGGTGAAAACAATCACTCATTACCTGCCAGTGCAACCCCGCTCTCTTTGTCCACCCACACCTGGCTCTCGACCATACCCCTAGCAGTAAATCATGTTTTGACAGTAGCTGTTAGTTCAATAGCAGCTGGTTTCGATAGCAACCAGTTTCACCTCATACACTTTACCCTACATGTTAGTGAGTTTGTGCAAGGGGACATGTGATGGACTGGCAACACCAAACATTATATTCCTGCGTCTCACCCAGTATTCCTGGGGTAAGCTCTGTATCCCCCTAACCCTGTCTGGGATTAATGATAATTAATGAAGTTATTATTCCATCAGCAACCAGTTTGAATATGAACTGGGTTGACCTACTACAGCCTCAGAAGCTTTTTGCATCTCTGGAATTTGATGGAGAAACTTACACCATTCTTTCAAAAATATATTCCTTTAGCTGTTGTTTGTTTTGGAGATGGTGGTATAAAGCACTGTTGAACATACACAGTTAGGACTGCAAGACCTGTACAATTATAAAGGAAAAGCAACATTTTACCACTCCAAATGCAAACATATATATAATTTAAAATTGTATTTAAACAAAAAAGTTTTTGTAGTCAGTCTTCAGTCTGGCGATACATGAACAGCCACACAAAAGATCTGAATATTTTTCCCTCATATCTAGTAGACATGATACAATAGGCCTGTGTACAGTGTGATAATAAAGTAGTAGTACAGTAGTTTATCGATAGCACAATTGTACAAAGAGTCACAAATTGCACCCCCCCCCCTTTATTCTCTCTCTCTGTATAGGTATTTGACCTGCGACAATGCCATAGGCAGATGCAGCAGCAAGCAGCTACTGCACAGGCAGCTGCAGCGGCGCAAGCTGCAGCAGTGGCTGGGAACATTCCAGGACCCGGCAGTGTTGGGGGCATTGCCCCTGCAATCAGTGAGTCTATGTGTTTAAACTGGCATCTGTTTATTTTCTTTTATGCCATAAATCACTGTCGTATTAATCACAGAGATTCATTTACCATGAAGAGTAATTGACACACTTATATTTTGTAATATAGTGTATTTATAGAGTATTTATCTGCATTGTTCTGTTTCCACTCAGGCTTCTCTGCTGCAGCAGGCATAGGAGTTGATGATTTGCGTCGCCTGTGTATATTGCGTCTGAGCTTTGTGAAGGGCTGGGGACCGGATTACCCACGCCAGAGCATCAAACAAACCCCATGCTGGATAGAAGTGCATCTCCACCGGGCACTACAGCTGCTGGATGAGGTGCTACACACCATGCCCCTTGCAGAGCCCAGCCCTGCCAACTGACGTGGTAACAGAGCTTAATCAAACACTGCATCTTACAAGAATCCACAACAGGGAACGGTGGAGGAGAGATGGGGAGATGATGATATGCTCCATAGCTTCTCCCACATACACAGCATGCCCACGTGAACAGACAGTGATTCACGGAAGGAGGCAGACACTTACACAAGCTTTCCATTGCCATGGCCAGCAGAATGAGTGGACCTCTGTGCTGACCAGACTGTTGACTCACATGGAAATAAAGACCAGAGAAAGATGTTCTTAAGGCACAGGTGAACAGGAGCCCCTGGAATTGGTGGTGTCGTGTAGCCCTCGCTTCAAGGAAATGCGTAGGTCACCCTAACAAGAATTAATGAAAAATTATATTTTTGGCCCAGGGTATGATTTGAAATGCAAACACAAACAACTTTGGCTAAATATAGATGATGGACAGACAATCATTTTTAACTTTCGGTACAATGTGTTTTTGTAACCATAGGATAGTTTTTTAGCAAAATGTTTTTTGTACAAGCACGCCAAAGTACCAAATCTTAAATAATAAGAACAAAATGATTTTATTGTTTTTGTGCCAGAGATGGATTTAAAGCATTTTATACACTGCAATACCAAAAATGGAGCTTCTTTAGACTGAATAGATGATGGCACCCCTGAGTACGAAAAGCACAATGAGTTCCTCATGTTTAATATATCATGTCTTACTCATTAGGTGTAAGATTACTTTTGATTACATGCTTCAGTTCTCTCTTGACGCTTTCTTCATGTTCCACCCCGTTTTAAAATTTTTGTGCCTTATTACCAATGAGTACATGCTGTACCCTATGCGAAATCATTTTCGCATGTTTATTACTGAGCCCATTTGTTTTTTCATGTCCAGAATGAACTTGAGATTTTGATGTTTCAGACCATTTGAAGAGGTTTAGTAGTTATTTTTTTTCCCACTTGTACTGTTAACTGCTTTGATTTCCCTTTTTATATGTCATTCAAGTGTCTCCCACACCTATTAAATGTTCCCTGCTGAACATTCTCCACTTATTTAAACCTTTATTATAATTGTTAACTTAAATTGTTGTTCTTGGTGTTACTTTATACCAACTTTAAAGAATTACTCTTTAAGTAATTCTTTAAAGTAAAAAATGTTTTATCTAAACACTCATAATGTATACACAAAATACTACAACTATTTCATAGTAAAAGTAAAACAGTGGAAGTACCCGTCGTTGATGATTAAAGAGTTTGTAGAAATAGTTAAAAGGTTAAAGGTAAAAATAAGCTGATCAGCTTTAATGTAATCAGTGATATTATTTCAGGTTGAATCCCATGTACATGTCTGCCTATCTTTCTGTACAGCAGAACTTTCTGCCTAACTTATTAATACACGGAAATAAAATTTTGTAAGGTTGAGTATCTTACACCTTGTTTACGCTTGTTAGTACAGTACATAAGTTGTACTTCTTTCATCGTCAGCCAAATACACGCCCTGTTCAGTAATCGAAGAGTGAATCATGGATGAGAAATCGAAAAAGTAAATCAGATTAAGATTAATTTTTGTATTAAAAACGATTCTAGCGCCTTAAACTTCACTTATAGCACTTTGGCACTGTGAAAGTTTCAGCTGTGAAAAAATTAATTAATTTGAGTGAAAATATTTTCTAAATAAGCTTTTCAAATTTATCTTATTTTAAAGTAGATTATTAAACCCACCACAAAGCAGTGCATAAGGTAGCCATTTTACTTATGGTGCAGGTTAAACTTCGCGCAGATATTCAAGTACTGCGAAAGCTGTATAAAATTTTATCAATTTAAGACTTGAGCTGTCAAAACTTCACTATCAAAACTTGCGGTTTACAATCTAGCAGTCGAATTAAGATGTGCCAATAGTTTGACGTGTGCGCAGTATTCTGTCTAAACTTGTGGTTTATAATTTGGCACAAAACTACTCGTAACATCACTCAACATTTTGATTTCATTTATGCCACATGTTTTACTTCAGGCAAATATCGAAGGACTGGCAAAGTTTCATTAAATTCTGTCTAGCCAGTTTTGTGTGATGCTGTGACAAAATCTGTCTGGACAGACATGCAGACAGACAGAGATTTTTCTGAGACTGGGTTTAATGAAACATAAAAAGAGTGAGCTCTGACCAATGTACAGACAAGTCCTTTCTTTTATTTATATAAGTGGCAGTACATCAGGTTTTCTCAACAAAGACAAAAACTGTCATTGTAGTTGAAGTGATAAACCTGCATAAACTTTACACATAGTTACAGATCATAAGTGGAAGCATGCACTAAGCCCCAAATGCACCACAAAAACTGAGGTATGACAAGTCATAGAAAAGTCATAAAAGTGGACCTTTTAAGGTTTACCTTCCTCTTCATCTGTAAATCTCAATAAAGATACCAGATTGAAGCCAAAACAGTGTTTCACTTAGTACTTTGTTTAGTATTGTATAGTCTATATTGAATATATAGACTATACAATTTCTTTTTTATATTAAAGAAATAATTAAAGAAAGAAAGCCACAACCAAAAAAAGGATTTGTATTGTTTTGTCTTGACAGTCTGCAAGTAGAAAGCAACCAAATTAGAAAGCACAGCTGTGGACAACATCCAGTGTTTAATTATGCTTGTGGATTTATCCTAATCCTATTTCTATACTTTTAATTTAATTGTGTACGTTCTGGAAGCTTTTATTGTTTGTGCATGTTGTACTTCTTCTACATTTTTTTATTTTTCTAGTATTCTTTTTGTCATTTTCTTGAAAGCAGTGGTTGGCTGTGCATGCAGTGGTACCAATGAAGAGGAGAGGCTTATACTGTTAGTGCATGGCTCAAGAGAAATCTGTGGCAGTAGGTGATTTTAACTCTCAACTTTCTGATTAGTAGCTAAGCCATTTGAGCCATGCCAACTATGAAATGAAGTAAGTATTGGCTGGCTTGCTAACTAGTGTATTTCACATCTGGTATAACAATAATATTTTCTTTGTAAGCTGGATGTGATGGATATTAGTACATTTCTTAAACAGTTTATAGTGTATGCTGAAAATGGAATAGGGGGAAACAAAAAAACTATTATAAAAAGGCACCACAAGTGAATGCATTTATGTATAGTGGAGGCAGTGTTGTGTCTAAGAACCCTGCTGAAAAATGACCAGCGTCCAGCTGTGCTGTTAAAGCAGGCAGACTACACTTGCCAGTTGCCAAGTTCTTTTCACGCTTCCTTTCAACTTATTCAAGTTGATCATTAATTTTCCATAACACATATGCTTTCCAGGGTCATAGGGGCCTGGAGACTATCCCAAAGATCTCAGGCCACAAGACAGGAGACACTCTGAACAGGGTGCCAACTCATAGCAGGATACAGGCACACACACACTCACACACCCAAGCATAAACTACAGGCAAATTGGAAACACTAATAAGCCTACAACACATGTTTTTGTACTGTGGCGGGAAACTGTATTATATAGAGGAAATCCACAAATGCGAAGAACAACAAACTATACAGTACAAAATATAGATACATCAAGCCCCCAAGCCTGGAGGTGCGAGGCAATAATTCTGGTATTTCCAATTAATGTAGTAGCTTTTAGAAACTGGTTCCTTTCCCTCAACAGTAACAGGATGGGAACAGCATTCCCTCTCAGAATGTGTTTTGGCAGCTGTGTGAGAAATGGGGTTTAACTTAGTGTGGCAGTACAACACTCATTCACTCATAGTCTATACCACTTTATCCTGTGTACAGGGTCACGGGGGACCTGGAGACTTAGGTCACGAGGCAGGGTGCCAACCCATTGCAGGGCACACACATACACACTCATTCACACAGTATGGGCAATTCGTGAACGTCAGTTAGCCTAATCTGCATGTTTTTTTTTTCTGTGGGAGGAAACCGATGCACTTGAAGGAAGCCCACCAAGCACAGGGAGAACATGCAAAATCCATGCACACAGATCCAAGGTGGGAAATTAACTCGGACCGTGGAGGTGCAAGGCGACAATGCTGACCACTACGCCAACGTGCTGCCCAATATACTTTAATAAAAGCCATTCCTTGAATGTGTCTTCATTCATCACACTACAATACCAGCATCATCTACAGGAGCTTTTGTCCTCTTTTGTAACCATAGCTGAATCATCACTGTAGGAGTTCCTGCTTCCTACTGTAGGAAAAGAGGAAAAGGATGTGGGTGTTAATTCGACATCGTGACGGTCGAGTCGGAGCGACGCATTTATTCAGCAGGATGCTGTAGGTGCTTCTTCCACGTTAGGTCTTGGTGGTGACGCCGGCGGCGCAGGTGGGCGGGGCATATCACAGAGCTGCGCAGGCGCAGTAGCGGCGGCAGCAGCATCTTAAAGCTCAGCAGCATCTCTCAGCACTGCGCAGCATCACGGGCTCCGACACCGCCGGCCTCACCCTCTCCCTCACCCAGACACAACGCAGCATGAATTCTAATTCGTAGATATTGTCGATCATGGTTAATCCAGGTCACGAAAATTAATTCAACGATTCGCTGTCTTCTCTTCTGTCGTCGGGTACTTGTGTTGTTTTTGCCCCCTGGACCGCACACGACGCGCCCCAACAACTCAAAATGGCCGAGATCACCGAAATACGAGCAGCGTACGGTGAGTACCGTCAGGTCCGCTTCTCACCACTTCAATATCCTCCATGATGACGTCAGAGAAAAGGAACGAATTTCAATTAAATACAACAATTGCGGTGTTTACATTTTTATTATTATTATTATTGTTGTTGTTGTTGTTGTTGTTGTTGTTATTTATTAGGCCTATGTGTGAGTTAGAGAAGGGAGTAAACATTTCTTCTGAATATGGCCTGATAAAGAGCTTTATTCAGAAATAAATGTTTAATAAGTGATGTCACTCTTTCATTATTGTCAAGGGTATTTCTTTCTCTTTATTCTTCTTTTTCCTCACACCCTGTCTTACCGTGTTGCATTTACATTTATGTCATTTGTCAGACTGTGTCCTTTATCCAGAGTGATGTATATTCATCCTCACTGAGCATTTAAGGGGTTAAAGGGCCCAAAGGCCCAGCAGTGGCAGCTTGGTTGTCCTGGGATTTGAACTCACACCCTTACAATCTGTAGTCCCTTATGTTACATATTTAATCTAAACTAGAATATAAGGTGGGTTAGTGGTGTAGTGGTTAGCATTGTGGCCCTGCACCTCCAGGTTCGAGGGTTTGTGTGTGTGTGTGTGTGTGTGTGTGTGTGGGGAGTTTGCATGTTCTCGGTACCCTGTCCATGGTGTACCCTGCCATGTGCCCAAAGGCCTTGTACTCTGTACAGGAAAAGCAGAATGGAAGATAAATCAATATACACACTGGGTGATGTGTGTTATTGATGTGTGTGAGTGATATGCTGTGTTATTAATGAGCACATTTGTATGATGGGTATTTTTGTAACTATTGAGCCATTGAGCCAGATACCAGTTTATTCCTAAATAATCTGGTTATTTTACACACTGTTGTAAATGAATTGTGTTTTCCATTACAACACATGTGAACAGACTAGCAACAGAGATGTTTCAGTCTGCTGAAGCCTTTTATGACTCAAACATTCAGATTCAGGCCTATCATTTTAGGAGAGATTTTCTTGCTCATACTTACCTACAGTTATCTCTTTTTGATTTACTTACATCATCGATGGAATACATGTCATGAAATTGATAAGACTAGCATTTTGTTTCTAACATTCTGATCCTCCATGTGGCATGATATCACTGGTCTTGCTATGTTTGCATCAGGCTGGTAAATGAAACTTGAGGAAGCTTAGCTGAGATATTATTTTGGCATTAATCATCCATTAAGTGATTAAGCAAAATGCCTAGATGTGACAAGATGGGGGAGCAAAATGAGAGGACGGAGTTTGTGTGTCAGTCTGCAGCATTCACTATTTCAGTTAAACAGGCTATAGGAAGTGTGTAGTGTGGAGAGCACTTTAAACGGAAATTATTGTCATTTCATTGGTTTTTGTTCTCTGGTTTGTTTTCTGAAAGAAGCCGGTTGGGTAACCTTTTATCATTTACCAGCTTCAGTAAATGTCAACAGCCAAAAAAGAAAGCTTATTTTGTCAGCCTTTCTCACCTGACCGGATTTGTACCCAAAAAAGGAATCATTATAGTCATGCAGTGACGAAACCCGATGATGTAGCTACAGCTATTATTTGTGTGGGCTCATTTGAGGGACTGTCTGACGTGTAACGTAGGCAACTGTATGCGGTGCCAGCTGGTGCTGGTCGTGGGAGTAAAATAATCTGTCTTCCTGAGTCATGCTACTGAAGAGGAGGAGGAGGAAAAACAGTGTGTGAACACAGTGTGTGTCAGACATAGATGGATGGTCTGTGAAAGATCTGTGTGCCTGTCTAATACAGTATGCTGTAAGACTCTAAAATTATTTCCAGCTATTTAAGGACAGTGCTGCTAGGACAGAATGTGAGAAGCACAGTACTGTATATCAACTGAACCAGTCTCCTAAATGTATTTCTGGGATATATGGACATACATAATCAATGTAGACTCCACTAACCTGTAAAATAACAAAAAAAAAATTGTAGAATACAAATAGATCTTTGGTTTCTACCATCCTCCAAATCTAACATGAACATGATGTAAACATGTTTGTAGCCATGTGGCAATTTTTCTACATGCTGCTGTGCCATGTTATATAGAAAAAAGAACAGAAAAGAAAACTCAGAATTCTGCCAATAATCTACAAAAAGTCATTCACCTGGAGTTTTATGGTACATATTCATGGTTCTTCACAGGAAGATCTCAAGAGAACCATTGTACCTTTAGTTAATTATATGTATTTAATCGTATATGATACATATTTTGGCCGTAAGCAGGACAATTCCGTTACTAAAACTGCATGAATTAATGGAGTTTAACACACGGATTTTTCACTTTATGATGATGATGAAAAAGCGGTACACATCTTTGAACTTTTATCTTTTCCCAGGCTAGCGATATCAGCAGTACAGCACTGTCTGGTGATGCCGTGAAGCCGGCCATGCGGTCTAAAAGGAAACATTCAACTACAGTGCACTAGCATGTTTTGGATGTATAATGAACAGATGAAACAAGCTTTTTTTTTATTTACCTTTATTTAAGACAGATTAAGAACAGGTTTCTTATTTACAACTGTGGCCTGGCAAAAAAAAAAGCTAAGCTGTCATGTTAGGTGTATTTAATGTATTTTCAAATTGCATTGGGTTAATCAGAATGTAACGTTGCCAGTCAAGGAGCATCTGTAGCGAGATTGAGCAGGAGCAGGAGCATGCGGAGACGTTTGTCCCTGCTCACGTCATGTCTCCAGTTACAGGTTGTACAGAGCGTTCGAGATAACCAGCAGCTGCTCCGCCTTTTGCTGCATCATCCTACCGCTCGCTCGCTTCCTGACTGTATTTTCTGTTTACAGCAGTAAAGAGCCAGCAGTAACACACCTCAGCCGACTAATGTCAGCCGTGATAAGATTAATTTGTTTACAAAAACATTTGTCTATTGAAAAAAAAGGAAAGACAGAAGCGACCACAATATGTGTTTGCTAGGGGAGAAATTATCTGGTGGCACAGATGAGCTTCAGTCATGTTGATTTAAGCCTTTGCAGCTTCAGCATGGTTCAGTGTTTAGCTCCAGACTGCTGTCTTCTATCTGTATTCCTGTGACTTGTGATCCACAAGAAAATCCAACATGCCATTAATATCCATCAAAACACGCCATTAGTTTGAATGAATCTTCATTTTTAGCCACTGGTGGATGTAAGCTGTGGCACGCTCTCACCCAGGGTCACATTCTGTGCTGCTCAGTTCTGATATGATGTTAAAGAACATCGTGTCCTTTTTTTCTTTCACTGTTAACAGGACCTTGTCTGATGAGGCACGTTGGTTCTACACGAAGAATCGTGCATTAGAATTGATGCTTGCGTGATGAATGTCTCAGTTCTGTATATGTTTATTTAGTTTAAAAATAAAAAAAGGGAGAATATCCCGTTCTAATCCTGAATCTCTTGTCAGGGTGTCCCTGTAACCTTTTTATTCTCAGCCCTTGAGAAAATAGCTAACAATTGTTCAGAACTGAGGAGTTCAAAACAGGCCATTGTATGCATGATTTGTGAGATCTGGCTCAGAACACTGGTGTATGTCATTTTTTTTTTACTTCAAGTGTGTGTGTGTGTGTGTGTGTGTGTGTGTGTGTGTGTGTGTGTGCGCGCACACACACGCTGTCCCCTGGGGTCGTTTCCAGGCGACTGGAGCAGCTGGCTTTGACAGCGTTCCAAAATCTGACATCATCGTGTTGGAATCCCTGCAGCGCCCAATGGCAGGGAGCAGTCTGGCTTTGTCTACAGACCCATTAGCAAAGAGAGAAGGGAGCGAGAGAGAGGGGAACACAGGAAGTTGAATTTAATCACGCCTTTGTGCATGTGCGAGACTCTCTTTTATGCAGACTTTCTCCTCTTTGACCTTTCCCTCACTGGTTGCGTTAGTGTTTCTAGGCTTAATCTTCAGAATCTATACACCACTGTCTGAAGGGGTGAGCATGTGTGATACACACTTCACCAATGAGTGTTTTCACATCAGAGATAACACGTCTTAAAATGACTGAAGTCATCCTTTACTCATATACGATGAGACTTGAGTAATTGCAAAAAAAGAAAAAAGGGAAGTTTGCTGGATCAGACAGTGCTGTTGGCCACCGTTCTTTATTCGCCCTTGGTGCTAATGAGGATGCCCAGCAGCGGTGTAACTAACATGCTACAAGACATGGCAGTGTTCAGATGTGCAATCGGGCATAAAATGTTGGTCTTATTCTGTGCATAATTATTAATCGCGCCCCAACGTTTGGAAACCCGCCAGTAGCTAAGTTCTCCATTTTTAGCCATTGTTTGCTATATCACTGAATATAGCAGCGCATGCCTTCGCAGCTTCCACACCGCTCAGTATGCTGATGTCATTTCCACACTGTGCCAGTAACATGCAGTCACGTCGCATGACATTACGAACAGCGTGTACTTCCACGGGTGCCGTTTAAAAGCACAAACAGGTACCCGTTCTCTGCAGCGTCTGTCTCGTCTTGTCTCAGAGGGCTCATTAGGAGTGTGCATGCACACACACACTCACTCAACCACCCACCCACACACACACACACACACACACACACACACACCAGCCCAGC
Source organism: Clarias platycephalus (assembly GCA_030068275.1). Taxonomy (NCBI): domain Eukaryota; kingdom Metazoa; phylum Chordata; class Actinopteri; order Siluriformes; family Clariidae; genus Clarias; species Clarias platycephalus. Next base: position 13,693,843 of record JAQQZT010000033.1, on the reverse strand, counting down.
TCTCTGCCAGCTTTGTAACAAAGCACTGCAGCTCCTTGAGCTCAAAGGCCATCAGCACAGAGGGAAGCTCAGTGCCTCTGGGGAGTGTCTGTATTTCACACTCATTAAACACCACCTGATAGTTCATCTAGGTTTCTTTGCTCTGTTCGTTTCATTGTTTCTCATTAAGGCTTGTCCTGACTTAAAAACAATGTTTGCATGAGGTGCTAGTCACCAAATAAATAAAAGATTAGATAAATTATATATATTATAAAGATTAGTGGTGGATATCACTACAAATAAAAAATATTCAGTTATATAACTGGGTTTGTAAAAATAATAATAATAATGACAACAATAAACAATGACCACAACAATGCACTAGTGTATACCAGCCAATATTTAGGAATCTCTTTTGTGCAGTAGCTGGTATTATTGTGAAAATGCATCACACAGACATGCCCTATGGACAGCAATGCCAGACTTATTCACCGCTGTTGTTGCTTTTTGTCCTGTTCGTTATTATTTCTGTGCCTCGGTACCCTTTGCCAAATCGTTTCTGTGTGCAAGTCCCTGCTGTGTTTCTGCCAGGCTCAATGGCATTCCACCCTCCTGCGTTCCCCACATTAATACCCCACAGACTGACAGAGTATACTGTGCATAGCCAAGCTAAATTATTGTATTTTTGTTCGGTGAGACTGTTTATAAAGTCAGCCTGGTGCAACATTGGCAAAGCTTTGGCACGAAACACAGGACACCAGAGAGAGACGTAAACAAGCCAGCGGTCCTCCTCTCCTCCATCTTCCTTCCCACTCGCTACCTTTCCATTTTCAAAATGCCTTCCTCCACTTCCATCTTTGCTTCCATCTTCCTACCCAGCCTCTCACAGCTTGAATCATATCACATGTTCATTGGACATCATACTTGCACATTATGTAATGTCTGATGTGCACCGCATCGTGATGCAGATGTATTGTTTTTTTTATAATAACGCTCAGTTTATGTCTAGATTTTTTTTGTCTGTTTTAGTCGCTTTGTCTCTATGAATCATCTCATCCTCCCACACTCACTCTGTTCCTCACCGTCTGCGCGATTTATTTCTGTCCCACTTTCACGTGTACATTGCGTCAGAGCCTCTCAGCAGCCGTTCTTGAAGGAAATAAACGCTGGCGACAAATAAGTCAATAATCTGAATCAATTAATTTTTTTAATATTAGCTTATTTTATCCAGTGAGGCTCTCTTAACCAGGAGTATTTATATGCTCATAAATGACACTTAACACATACAGTGGCTTGCAAAAGTATTCGGCCCCCTTGAACTTTTCCACATTTTGTCACATTACAGCCACAAACATGAA
>JAQQZT010000033.1:13660613-13676167 GCA_030068275.1 Clarias platycephalus | reverse complement strand
GTCGTACTAAGCATTTCACTGCATTTCGTACTGTGTATGACTGTGTATGTGACAAATAAAATTTGAATTTTGAATTTGAAAGTAGTACTTAATAAAACAACATAATGCATGCACTGAATTTGCAAGATACAGATGGAAGCTCATTAAGTCAACATGGGTGGACTGGCATGGCAATTATTAACAGCTACAGACGTTAAAATCTCACTAAGAGAGGACGTCAGTGCAAGTGAAAGTGTGGGTAGTGTGTTGTGGGTTGTGTTGACCGCTTCATAAGCTAACGCTCTTCCTTACGTAATATATGCTGACCAGTATCACTTATACATGTTTGTCATCTTTAGTGTATTGGAGCAGTTAATAGATTAGTATAATTTTAAGGTTCATTTGCAAACAAATATTTTTATTTTCATTTTTTTCTATTTTAATAAAATGTCTTTTTTTTTTTTTTTTTTCCCCAGGAAATATCAGTCAAATTGGTGTGGGGTTGTTTTAAGTAAAACACAACTCAATCAATTTAGTATCGAAGAATGTCATTGATGTGTTTTTGCAAATTAAACCTTTAATTTCCTATTACTCTTGCATAGTTTAGTATTTTAGATCTTTTATTTGGTGTAATTCAAAACAGAAAAAGAGCTGCTCTGTAACGGTCACAACTGGATTAAAAACCTTCACCTCAAAACAGCTTAGTCTTAATTTGGAATAAAGATGGAGTAAATGTCCTTACCAGCCATTACATTAAAATAAAACAAATATATTAGATTAGATTTTAAATGTATTTTTATTTACTAGAATCTATAAAACAGTAGTATATGAAACTTTTTCATGTAGAATCTGGCTTAGCAGTCAATGCACACAGGTTATTCAGCATTGATACATAAGAAATCCAGAATTATGTACAAAGCTTTTCATTTGGCAATATACAGTACATGGGTTGTATGAACAGATTGCCTTCTTAAGGTCACACTTTCATTTTAACCCTCAAATGTATTTGCATGTTTCTCAGACTCTCCTGAAACTCTTAGGACAGCTCTGAGCCTTCCTGCACTTTGTGATCAGAAAGTTACTGGCACTACAACATCTAGAAGCTGACACCTTCTTAGATACATGAAGAAACCTTCCTCTTATCTGGGGAAAAACTTCCTAGGATCTTCATTTCAGCCTTCAACTTACAAAAGACAACCCGGTTTCCACATTTACGCCTCTTTTAAAGGATCCATGGTCGTCCAGATCGCTCTTGCCCTCTCTGGCTATTAACATCATGCTGCCTTTGCATGGGGACCTGACACATTGGTCATATCATCTTTAATAAAAAAAGAGGCCCTACTCCCGTTTCTTACTGAAGACAGCAGACACAGTCCTCACAATGCCCATAATTCCAGCTGTTCCTTTCTTGACACCCCTAGCCTCCTTTATGAGCTCATGAAGTCCATGGAAGACGAGCAGAACGCCATGGTACGCTTCGGCTGCAGAGACCTCGAAGAAGCCACAGTCTGCAGAGAGAGCAAGCGTTCGCCCTTCCTCGCTTGAGACAACGCGGCGATGCTGCAGGTCCCGCTTATTGCCCACCACCACCATGGGCACTGAGACGCTGATTGAAGAGGACAGCTTCTGTATAAGTGCCACCTGCTGCTGCACCACCTCGAAGCTGGCACGGTCGCAGATGCTGTAAACAAGCACAATGCCATCTGCCCAGCGGAGCTGTTCTTCGGTCACGGACTCGGAGCTCTCACAGCTCTAAAGAGGCATTCAGACAGAGGTCAGATATGTCTCTCATTTTACAGAAGGCTATGAAAACATGTTATAGATGTCAGTGCCTCACCTGTGGATAGAGGGAGTCCCAGATGTTGAAGGAGATCTCCCGGCCATCAATTTTATCAATGTGACTGTATATTGACTCTAGAAAAGTAAATATATGTAAATAAAAACAAATATATGGTACATATATAAATATGTATTTAATAAAATATACAGGCTTTTACAATATTACCAAACTTACCAATATCACCATATTCACCAATAAATCTTTTGGTAAGAAACCTCACAGTGAGAGCTGCAGAATCAGATGAAAACATTATTTTATACACACTTTGTAACAATCTAAAGCAGTCAAAATAAAGGAATTTACATTGGTCATACCTGATTTCCCTACATTCTCAGCTCCAAGGAGCAGAACGTTTGCTTCCAATTTATTCTGGTTTCCATCCATTGCTTTGCTGCTGGCGGGTAAATTCGATTTAACTTGTACAACCATTTATATAGTGGAGTGTACGAAGCTCACTAGTTTTTAACACAACGCAGAATGAGCTCTGGAGAGAGTGCGCCACCTATAAATACAGTACCACCGACGGGCGGGGATTAACAATGGGCAGGGTTTCCAACCAAAGAACACGGTGTACCAAGGAGAGATCACTTTGCTTGTGCTTATTTCAGCTGAGGCGCACAAATGACTGGAAAAAAATAACACGCAGTCCTCAATAGCCTAATGATATGCCTTTTTTTAAATTAAATCTTGTGTTTTAAAAAAAGTGATGTTTATAATTTGCATAACTTAACAGGCAAGACAAAGAGCCTCTCGGACAGGTGGATTCATTCAATCCAGGTGTAATGTTAACAGGGTTTATTAAAATATAATAATATAGGAGTTATTAAACCACGTTCTTGTTAACGGTATGCCTGTCAATGACTAATAATATAGACCACATACATAAACAATGATGACATAAGACATATTTAGCAATGAAACTTTATTTCATTGCCAGTATACATTGTAGAAATTCTACTTGTCATGTTTCCAACAGGTACATAATGATTTGCCTTGAAAGTTTTCACATATCAAAAAGGTTCTTCTGCGGCAAGTAAACAAAATGTAGAACCCACACATTCATTACCCATGTCAAAAAAAGGCCATGACATGGGGGGGAAAAAAAGTACATTCTTGTATTTGCTTATAGAAAATAATTAAAGAGAAATAATAAATATAAGTGGAAAAAATAAGTACTGAAATGTACAGATCTACATTTAATTACAATAACAAACCATATCCTTGCAAAAGGCTGCAGGTTCTTCATGTATTGTCAGTGTGGGCTTTCTTTGCCACTGGAGCACAGTTTACAGCTAAAAACTCCCTCATCCTTTTAAGAGTGTTTCGCGCCTTTTCTCGATCAAGATCAGGCTCTGCTGCCCCCGTCTGGTCTTCGTGGCTCAGAGGCTTCAGCAGGGAAGCATGGAGGCTTTTCCCAAATAATACAGTCAGTTGCTGCTGGAATGAGTTTTGCAGCTTGACAAGTGACTTTTTCTTCTGCAAATAGACATTGTAAAAATTTTCAGTATACATAATTCATTCTAATAGAGCATATGGTTATTCATAAAGCTTAAATGTTCATGTTAAATTGATGTCGATTAATGTGGTGTCTAAAACATGGATCTGAACAACAGTTGCACTTTAATGAGCTTTGATACATTACCAGATTAACACTAACACCTTAGTGTGCTTAAATAGAGACTAGTATGCCAGCTGTACGCAGTGGTGCAACATAATTTATTCATTCACGGTACATTTATTCATTGCTATACTTAAGTACATATTTTACATATCTGTACTTTACTCAAGTATTTATATTAAAGGATATATTTCACGTTTACTCGGCTCAAACATGCAGCAAATATCTGTACTTTTACCCAACTACATTTCTGCATGGCATTGTGTTCTTAAACACAGGGTTGTGTACTATTTGAAGCGAAAGAAATCGCCACCTGCTGATTACAGTATGATGCTTAATTGCGACTAGCATTTGAGACCTGGCTAACAATGTAACAGATTAGGATATTAAATCAGAAGTGGAGCTGGTTGCAGGGATGATCTCTACTTTTACTTAAGTACAGGAATTCCTCTGAATTTACCATTTTTATTATTATTTTTTTAATGTGGGTAATCAGCAACATGGTGATTTCTGTAAAAAAAAAAAAAAAAAAAAAAAAAAAAATTTTGGAAGGATTCTCCGCTGTCCAAAATTATAAAAAAATTTTCATCACAGAAGGGCATTTAAAAAAAAATGTTTATAGCTATTAATAAGGATTATAACACAGACAGGATTCACAACACAAACATTTCAACATTAAACACTAAACTATATTTATTTTACTATTATTATTATTATTATTATTATTAATAATAATAATAAATAATAATAATAATAATAATAATAATAATAATAATATTCTAACCTGCAGACTGCTGTGGTATTTAAAAGAATCAAATATTTTGAGCAATGCCGTTATTGGATGATAATCAAATGATTCACATAAGGCCACATTACATCACCACACTGCTAATTACCTTCCCATAAGAGCCTTGTGTGCATAAATTTTTTTTTTATTCCTTACACATTCTCATAAACAGATTATCCTACCTTGGATTTTGATGACAAGTTGTCAAAAAGAGTCCATAGATCTGACACCATTTCAGCTGCCGAGCGATATGGGGGACTGCGTCTCCCCAAAAGTCGTCCAAGAATCCAGTTAAATTTCACACATCTTGCAACATGCTTGATAGGTAGACAGACAATAAAAGATGTAAACAGACAAGCTCTACTTGTGTTGCACAAACCATTTGAAGATTGTGTGCTTAAATACCAAGGGAAGTCCACACCTTAATAGATTTGTAGAGCAGGTAGCTATATTTTTCACACATGAGGAAGAGTAAAAGTTGTTCACACTTCTGGAAAACAAAGTTGACAAAAAAAAAAAAATGCTTTAGCAAAAATTTTATCTAATAATACCGTATTTATTTTCATGACTCAAACACAAGCTTTTCACAAGCAGCTGTATTTGAAAATGTGTATCATGTTTTACCCTCTGGTCTGACAGACTTAGGTATGGCTCCTTAAGTCTGCTGCAACTGAATGGGTCAGTATCATCTAACAGATCCTGGCACAGGGAGCATACCCACATTTCACTGTACAGAACAGACAAAATCATCAGTGGTCCAGAGACAATCATTATTAGAGACTGCTATGGAACGTAATTAGTAATTTTTCTTACATGGGACTAAAAAAGATTGGGGGCACATGGCAGTGAGTATGAAAGCTTCTATCACATTTTGCACACTGTAGTGAGGCTCCAATGGAGAGACACACAGCACACTCCAGAACATCAGCCTGCAGGGAACCTTCAGACCCGCAGGACTGTATGGGAGAAGCAGCGGCTGGGTGTTCCTGCATCCTGATTCTGAGACATCTCTGGACTGACTATAAGAGCAACATGATAAGGTACTGTACATTACTGAAATTCTGTTTAGGAATAAAGTGGAAGTACATCTTGGTGGCTGCACCTGACATGTATAAAGTTAGAAATTTGTGCACAAGCTATTGCTCAAACATACCATTAAAAATACACAGCTGAGTGAATGGCATACCTGGTTTTCTTCAATCTCTTGAAGCAAAATTTCAGTTTTTTGCATACTCGGAATTATTCTAAATCGAGACTGAGAAGATCCTGAGATGGGCAACCGGAGCAGCGACACAACAGGAGTCCTGCGAAAACAAAACCACCAAAAAAAGTAAACAGTTACAAGGTGGACATGGTTGTGCTTTGTTAAAAACAATTCTGGTACACAAATTCAGGATAAAAGCAGACATACTTATTGCTGTCCAGGCTTAATATGGGTTCCTCTGAAAAAAAAAAAAAAAAAAAACAAATGGAAGGGAAAAATATATATAGATAAGTGCACCCGAAACACATGCTGATTAAAGTGATGTGTCCAAAGACAAACTGTTTTCATTAATCCTAGGATGTGTCAAAAATAGTCTCACCCTCTGATTCATCCATTATTTCCACCAATTCACAATCACTATCATCAGTCTTTTCGTCCATAACCTGCAAAGAACATAAAAAAGCGACTTAAAGTCAATTAAAAAGGCTATTACAATTATATGACTCATTATTATATGAAGGCATAAAATAAGTTGAGCAGTTTTATGATATTTATAACCTTTTGATTAGGGAGAGGCATCTGCATGACAGATTTGGAACAAGCATCCTGAGCGGGTACTTTTGTTTCACCACAAATGAGCTCTTTGAAAGATGATGGCAGACCTTTGAGCCAGTGTGTAGTTGAGGGCCTTTCTTTGGGGGACAGGGTCGATACGCACTTCGCTGGTAATTCAGACTGAGTGATGACATTTTGATTAGGAGGGCAGTCCTTGATTGAGGTAGTAGAAAGACTATCTTTTGGCTGAGACACTGCTGGACTTTCTATGGCTTTTGTGTCCTTTCCAGGCACAGTGGAAGTAGGTAGGTTACTGTCTGCACCCTCAGCAACTGGTGAAGCTCTGCTGCAAACACTCATGTCTCCCTCACAAACAGAATCAGCCGGAGCCTTCACTGGGAGCTCAGAGTTTGGCATTTGGATTGTCTGAGTGGCACACTCTACTTGACCCATGCTACTGTAAGCACTGGGAACTGGAGCAGCAGACACTGGAGGTATGCCGGAAGCTGGGGAATCGAGTTCGTTATTACTGTTGACTGGTGGAACGATGTGCTCGGAAGTCTGGGAGCATAGCATGTCACCTGATGTAGGGTGTAATGATTTCCAATTACTCATCCAGATGTCATTTGCTGGCTTTGATACATAGGCGAGAGTGGTGCCCTTATTTGTGTGCAAGACAGGAGAGTAATGGTGGAATTTCCAAGGTGTTCCAGAGTTGACAAAAGCAATCTTGCTTGGTACATTGAGCAGAGTTACCTGTAAATGATTGGACTGAGTGGCAGCCAACTGAGAAGCCTGCAGATTGGCAGACTGAGCGCTAGAGACAGCCTGAGAGTAAGGCAGGGATTTAATGGTGGGAGCAGTCTGAGAAGAAACAGACGGACCAGAAACGTTCGGAGTTTGAGGAATGTTTTGCTGTGTATGGATAGATGACAAATTCATAGTACATGGGTGAGGGTTAGGCATGGCCTGACTAGACTGAGAAAAAGGTGCTAAAGTGAGAACAGAAGGAACAGACTGGTTATGGGTGAGAGTGTGAGACTGTGTCTCAGTTAAGCTACTCAAATTAGAGGACTGTAAAGGTGCCGTTTGGACCGAGACAAAGGGATGAGGCAAAGAGAAAGAGGAAGCCAGGTCTGGAGGTGCTGTAGCCGCAAGGACAACACCAGGCTGAGACTGTGGTAAAACAACCGGAGGCATTACAATACCATGTTGAAGATTTGAGGGAATAATATTTAAAACTGCCTGGTTAGAAGAAGAAGAGCTGGACCGAGAGACATATGTAGACTGAAAAGGGGTAGACAGACTTCTGAACACCTGCTTCGACTGTGAGGGTAACTGTGAGGCGGACTGAGGCAAATGATGGCCTGTCTGAGCAACAAATTGATGAGCAGTGTGAGTGGTTTGGGGTGGAGTACAGGTATGGGAGATAGAGGAAGGACTAGCTTTGCTTATAATGTCTGGTGCACCTTGGGTGTTTTGCACTGGTTTTGCTGAAACTGACAAAGACTGTGCACCCTGACGAACATTTGAGGCTGGATTTGACATCAAATGGGCCGTAGCCTGAACAGATGGAGTGCCAGACTCTGACAGGGTTGCACCAGATTTTGAATTTAATCCCGAGGGGCATTTGTCTTCTTCTTGTGATTTATGTGTAGGTTTATTGCCGTTCTTGGCTTTTCCTTTGGCAGCAGGAATTCGTGTCACCTTAAAAGTTCCTGGAGAAAGAAAAAACAATGAATAAACACGTAACCAACCTTTTTACTTGAACACAAAAATGCAAGGTTGACAGACAATAAGGGCATTGTGTTGTAGCAGAGATTAAACACACGAAAAACTTACCCAAATGTTTGATATAGTTGTAGATGTCTTTATTGAACGAGAGTGAAAGCTGAATCACAGTATCAGGGACAAATTTCTTCTGTGACAGAAGCCTCTGTGTCAATTTCTCAATCTAAAGAGGAATGCAGGGATACATTTCGCAAATTCAACATCAAACTATAACAAGACAGAAGTAGGAATTTCTTCTGTATAGTGCCATTTCCTTAACCAATTAAGAGCCACACCATCCATTTTTGCAAGTTATCATCAGTATGCAAATCATGAAACGCTAACAAAAAAAAAACAAAAAAAAAACCCTTACTTGCATCTTGTGTCGCAGGACACACTGACCCTCCGTGCTCAGCACTTTATGAAGGAAGGCAGTGATATACTCTTGCCTGTCCTCCAGCTTTTTCAGACTGGTCTTCATCACCTTCAAGCTCTTCTCCTCCTCATTACACAAACACTTCATAGAGCCAAGAGTAACAATAGATTTATATGAGCAGTTCACAAGAGTTTCTTTCTCATACTTATTTAACCCTACATACAGATCTCTTCATTACACAAACAAGGACACAGAGCATCCTTAAACAACTGATTTTTGGCAATTTAATTGTAAGCAGCACAACTGGGTTAATGCTTATGTCCATACTATTTAGAAATCTGATTATGTTTAAACTGTATTTGATCGAGTTCTTAGTAGCACCATGTACTGTACAGATCATGGGCATACACTTCAAATTACAGTATTAATTCTGTATTAATCAAATCAGGACCATAATAATAATTAAAAAAAACTATATATAACTGATTAGAGCCTATGGTTAACGAAAAAGAAATAAAGACACAATACAAGCAGAGGAATTACCTCCAATTCCTTAGACAGTTGACGACATCGTAACATCAGAAAATCATACATGGAGCGTAGAGTATGATGCAGTTGCTTCTCCAAAAATTCTTTTAATCTCGTTATGCTATTCAATCTACCACAGAAAAAAAAATCTATTGAAATTATTTGACTAGGAACCACAAAGTGAAGAAATTTTTTTTCAGTTTTTTTTTTTCAATTTTTTTTTTTTCAGTTTCTTGAGACAAACCAAGGTTAACAATTTATACTTTTTTCTGCTAACATAATTAAGTATTACCTGCCATCCAGGTCCTGCAGACTGGCCCTCACACTGTTTCTCTGCTCCTTGATGCTGTCCAGCAGCTTCATTAGGTGGTCTTTCTGAGCAACCACTGCTTCCTCCAGCAACAAGAAACTGACAGTAAACAGGAAAAAAAAGCTGTTTTGAGAAGCAGCAGCAATGGCTGTAGATAAGTAGTGTGGCATACCACAAACCCTGAAAGAGGTCCTTAAAAAGCATCAGCAGACCACAATAAGAAAGACCCAACCTGTTTGTCATTGGTGGTAATAGAAAATAGACTTGCAAAAGCATCATTGTGGCCTTTAAAAAAATCTCTCAGTGATGACACACAAGGCTCCTGGAGAATGTTTTCTCTATGAAATCTTGAATTACTCACTATCCACACAGCTAGAAGTCTAAAAATCTTAAAACTGCATGAAACAAATAATTGAATTGTTTTAGCAAAACAGCCCAGAAGACCTCAATGAGTCAGATTTTCCAGATCTTGTGGTCAAGACCTTGGTGACTCATTCATGCATACAAGTCTTACAACAGTTGAGATCAGGTTGAGATCAGCTAGATATGAAAATATGACTCTACACAGCTGATCTGAGACCCAAGTTGACATAAATCTAATGCAAATGTTAGAGAGTTTCTGGAACTTGTCCTGTGTCAGTGAGCCAGTTCATTCAGTGCTGAAAAAATTAGGCTAAGTGATCTTAGACTCATGTACGTTGCTGGCCATTCTGGGTGTTGGGTATCTTGCAGAAGGGGATGTGAAATGGTGGCGTATAATTGGTAAGCATCTTTTCTAATCCTTTTGTTGACCTCTATTGGTATGATATACTGAAAGAGAAAGGGCATGCCATAATATCACCGGAAACTTTATTATAGCACGTGATTGAAAAGTTTAGGTTCTTAAGTACACCATCTTCTCATTCAGTAATTTGGACTTGTTCCCCACCACATCCTACAGCCAGTTTCCAGTTTAAGGACACTGCATACCCATCACCCGACTGGCATTGCAGCTGACAGTTTTATCTCTCCCTGAAGATCGTTTAAGCAGGGAGGGTGTGAGTCAACACATGCTTTCTTACAGTAAAACTGAGGGATCTTTGTTTTGTAGTGTCGTTAAAAGGAGAAGTCAGCAATTTTAATCCAAAACACATGTCAATTACATAAATATCTCCTAATAGTCCTCTAGCTGTCCGCTCTGTGTGTGGGCTGAAAAAAATTCAGTGTACACAGCAATAGCTCGATAAATGGGAAACAAACAACTTCATAAGACCACATAAGACTGTTCCTGGCTAATCAGCAACAACAGGGGGCGCTCATGCTCAAGGCATGTGTGTGTGTGTGTGTGTGCGCGTGCGTGCGTGCGTGCGTTAGAGGAGGGGCAGTGTCTAGAGTACCTGTGGTTTCTATGGTCAATCAGCTGACAGTCTCTACAGGTGAGCTGACCACAGGTGACGCAGAAGAATTTGAGTCGCTCCTGTTTGTGTGCTGTACAGCGCAAGCTTGTTCTCAAGCCTAAAAAAGAAAAACATGCTGATCAACCAAACATGAATATAAACCTTATATTTTTTATTAAATATTATGTCAATTGTATTCCCCTTTAAGTTAATTCCTACGTTTAGTCCCTTATTTATAATACAACGCCTGATCATATTATCATCTTTATATAAATATTTTACTACTAAATCCAACCCAATCTCCAACCTGACCACATACAAGTTGTTTTGTTTTATTTACATAGGGCTTAATACTAGTACATGGCAGGGCTGAACTTTTTTTTTTTTTCCCCCCCAACTATTAATTTTGGTTTAAAATAAATATCAAAAGATTTACAAGTGTTCAGAGTTGTGCTATGCAAGTGTTTTACGCAAAATGACCATTGTACAGTTTATTTGGCCAAATTTACTAATAATGCTTTCAGAGAAAGAATTTTTCCCCCCAAAATTTGTGTTGTGACTGATGTAACTTAAACTCAATATCTGGAAATATCAATCAGCCTACAAAACATCCAGGCAAGTGCATACAACACATATGTGCAACCTCTGCTCAGATAGATCTGAAGCAATAATTGCACGCCAAACCCTGGAAGCCTGAGGGGACAGTGTAACCCCTAAGGTAATAAGCTGCCTTTAGGCAGACTGGGTAAACTAAATTTCCCTAAGGTGTGAGAGAATGCCAATTTAACAGCCTGGCATCCAGTTCAGGTAGAATCTACTTGCTTTGCCCTCAATGTTAAGAGAATAGACTCTGGATCTAACGGGACATTTTTTGGGACTTACTCTGAAAGAAAATAATATTAATTTAAGATAATAATTCTTAAAAAAAAAAAAAAAAAAAAAAAAACTCTCATGATAATTAAAGATAAATTGATTCTATGACTTAAAAATTTTTTAGAATTCTGTTGTGCAATAACTTTTACTTTGCTCATATTTATGAAGGACATCTTTTTTAAGGCATACTGTAGATGTATTAAGAGCAGCAAAATATATTGCATATACCTTTACAGGCTGTTAAAAAAATATCACATGGTCTTACACTGCATTTATTTTCATATATTTTCATCCCTTTACATATAAAATAATGAGAGATGAGACAAATAAAGCTATGAAAAGCAGCAAGTTTCATCTCAGCATTGCCTAATCCGTTAGCCATGGCGGGAGAGCTCCATCATTCAGCACCATTTCCAAACAGTCTCTCGATGATTATAGTATCCAGCTGAATCAATTAACACATTCCAGTGAACTCTATATGAGCATGGTTAGAACCTACAGACCTGATCGCGTTTCCTGGGGTATGACTGTATGGTTGCGTGTCACCTTCACTCGCTGGTGGGCTGATACACAATCTGAACACAAGGCTTCCTCACACTCCTTACACCAACCACTAAGGGCAGTTTCATCACATCCTCCACACTACAGACAGACAGAGTAAATTTGGGTCAGTTTTTTAACATGCGATTCAACAGACCATTAAAATGTGAAGTACTGTACTATAATTATTATTAAAATTACACCCACTTGCCAACAACCAAAACTAATTCTTTGGTAAAATAAAAAAAAATATGATAATCAATTAACATACAACAAAATAGGTTTCCCAAAAACATTTAAAACGCAATGAATTGATGTTGTATACTTAGTTACATTCCCTTTAAATTAGTTAATTTGCAAGCCCCCAAGGTTACTGCATTCCACCAATCCTTTGGCGTTTAGTGAACACAATGCAATAAAGATTATTTAAATCCTGACATCGAGTATTATAGTGCATTGGAAAACAGAAATAAAGTTTACAAATTCTGGCTATCAAAACTCTAAAATACTATAATTCATGTTTACAGCTCAACATGTGATGGTCTTAAAGGAGTGAGTAAAGGAATACATTAAGCAAAAAATATTTATTACAATGTTAATATAGGGTATATATTACTTTTGTTAGCATGTTGCATTCATAACTTTCCCATACACACAACAGCAGTTAAGTATTACTTTTGTGGTATTATTACAATAAAAGCTGCAGATTTGCATTTACATTTGTTCTTAATCGTGTTTGTGGGCTGTTATTATATTGGAGGATGTTGGATTAGAAGGTTGCTGAAAAAGATCAAATGTATTTTATTGCCCCACAGGGAAGATTCGCCTTTGGGCAATAGTGCTACATTTGGCTGCGCTGGAAAATGACAACAATGAAAGACGACATGAATTAAATACGAGGACAATTCAGTAGTGAATGCAACATTACAAACACAATGATACTGAAATTCCTCTTGCATGATAGAATACTGCAGATTTCACATACAAAAGTTAAGACTGCACCAAAATAAATATTGCAACATAATAAATTTTGAAAATAATAATAAGCTAACAGAGCTGAGCTGGACACTACCTATTCAGGGCTTGGAGTGGCTGTTTATTGAGTTACGTAATAGATGTTGGAACAAAAGTGAGCTAGAACCAGTTGCTTTTGCACTTGCTGGCTCTGTAATGTCTGCCTGAAAGCAACAGTTCATATTCTGAGTGAAGTATGTCTGAGCTGTCCTGCAGGACTTTGTGTCCAGGTTTGACAATTTCCTCATATAAGGAGGTGCTTCCTCGCCATCATTTTCATTGCTATATTTACCATACTGTCAAAACTGTATTTCAGCTGAACTGTGAGTTTGGCATACAGTATCTGTATCTGATCTGGTGCTTTCTGCTATGATATTATATCACATTAGCATGCTCTTTCCTCTCACCTGAAGAAAGTGAAATCTTTGAACCAATTTACCACAGACATTCCAGGTGAACTTTCCTTTTTAAGTTCTCGTCTATGTACAGTATATTCCCAAATATTTGTACGAGTTCACAGGTTCACATACATTATGCACCCTCATCCTATAACGCCTGGCAACCGTGTTATCTTATGATACACTGAGGAACAGACATCCATATGGTGTAGACTAAAGATCATGGTATCATCTGAGAATTTGATTATTTAAAACATTTAATTTGTCAGTTTTTTTCCTGGTGACCCAGAGTGATTAGCCATTTCCAGTTGGAATTCAAGTTTTTTTATTCTTGAATAATTTTTTTTATTCTTTTTTTTTTTTTTATTCAAGTCTTTTACCGTCCATTGAGCTTATGCTTTGCTAATTACAAATTTGTGTTTCTCTCTGGTCTCACACAGAAGACGGTCAAGGTTTTTTTGGCTATGGATAGATTTACCTAGTCATTATTCCTAAAAGGAAGAGGAAAAATGTTTCCTGTTTCCTTTTAATAGTGCATGCTGTCAATACTGACAGCCTCAGTATTATCTGGAATATTGTTTGGAGTTTTTTATAGCTATAACACCACAGAATATGATATAATCTGTTATAGTGTCAGTGGCCTCAACAAGGTCTAGACCGGAGCTGGGGGTCAGGATTACAGTGGTTAAAATCACCTAAAACAAAGATAGGTCCCAGGGAAGCACTGTAGATGAGTATGCGCATAGACTGCTAAACAATTTGCTACTCTTAATGCATTTCCACTGAGAGGAAAATATGCAGCGCAAATAATGATGTTCCCAAACTCTCTAGGGAGGAAAAAAGGTCTCAGAGACAGAGCAGTTCCAAGTCTGGGTCACGTGGGATTTCTCTTATTGCGCATTGTTTACAATAGTTGTTACTCACAAACACATATGCCCCCCCCCTGTTTTTCCCTGAAAAGTCTTTCCTGTCTGTCTCTGGGGTGAAACCTTCCTAATTCAGGATAAAACCTGGTATGTGCTTATGCAGCCAAAGATTCAGTAAATACCATGATACTGGACTCTCTGTATTCATGATGGAACATGCTGCTGATGCACAGCTTATCCATTTTTTGTGGCGAAGTGTTCCTACATTACTTAGGGTAACAGATGGCAACAGAGGTCTGTTGCCCTACGACTGAGGGGTTCAGATGCTTCCTCTCATTCCCCTTCTTCGCCCACTCCATGGCTGCTTCACTCTGAACAGGGTTTGGACAAACTCTTACACAGGAATTCACCAACCACAAGAAGCAGAAGTAAAAGAGATAAAAGTGCAGCGATTTCACAGCAGGCTAAAAACTGGGAGGATTTCCACAGTGCACAGTTCTTGGTGAGCCTAACAGCTAGCATCTAGCAGTGCCACATGTCTCTGATAATTTCCTTAATATTGCATGCATTTAAGATTTTTATTGTGCCTTCCTGTGTGTGAGATAAACAGGAGTTTAGTTTTAGGACTGTTCCTGCCCAAAAGAAACAGGACTAAATAAAACCTTGGTTGACTTATCTTTTTTAATAAAAAGAATTTCCACCATAGGCACTGTTAACATAGGGAGCATGTCTACTTCAATTCCTGATAACGAACATTCCTGATGACATTTTCACTTGGAACCTGATCTCTTTTCTCAGGTGGGGATGACAACCGGAAAAAAATGGCTGAAAGGAGACCACAACTTCAGCTGGGTCTTCTTCCTCATCAATGTCAAGAGTCTTCCCCCTCTGGGTTGTACTCTGTATCGTCCTCAAACTTTGACTCTTACTTCCTACAAAATATGAAGTCCACATCTCTTGGGCATTTTGCTGGCACAGACTGAACTGTAAGACTTCAAAAAAGATTTACATTCCAGAGTTGCATGAAAGTTGTATGATTGAAACAATTTTGCTAAGAATTATATTGTCGATAGATTCCTCTGAGGGTGGACATGGAAGCCAAAAAACAGCATAAAGTGTGTGAGAGTGTGTGTGTGTGCATGTTTGTGTATCTGCTCAAAGACACCTGCATTTCAAGGTTCATTTTTGACCAGGAACACCATGGGTGTATAAAAGTTTAAAAGTTATATAAATAAAACATACAAATAAAAAGATGATATATATATGTTGTTGTTGGTCTTTCGGCTGCTCCCGGCAAGGGGTTGCCACAGCGGAATATCCGGTCCGCACTACAACTTGGCACAGGTTTTATGCCGGATGCCCTTCCTGACGCAACCCTCCCATTTTGTCTGGACTTGGGACCAGCACTGCATATGTAAGCTGCCCACGCCACAAACACTACACACAAACCCGATTCCAAAAAAGTTGGGACACTGTACAAATTGTGAATAAAAACAGAATGCAATGATGTGAAACTTTCA
>JAQQZT010000033.1:13608448-13623655 GCA_030068275.1 Clarias platycephalus | reverse complement strand
GTGTGTGTGTGTGTGTGTGTGTGTGTGTGTGTGTGTGTGTGTGTGTGTGTGTGTGTGTGTGTGTACTGTATGTGTATGTGTGTTTGCGTGTTTGTGTGTGTACTCTGAGGTCATGTGGCAATTTACAGGCAGCACTGTCACTACGGTTGCCTTGGCATAGACAAAACAATAATTTATACCAAATGAGAACATGCTGGGAAAAGAGAGAAGTGAGTCATGGTCAGTGAGCCCGAGAGTGAGAAGGGAAATAAGTCATCCATAGTGCAGGCTCAGTATTCAGAGCAGCTCTTATGCTAAAACACTGACCTCTAGATGATACAAAACATTTTAAACCACTTATGGTGGCTGACACGTAGCACCATCCGTGCCATAAAAGTACTCTAGCCACTGATCCAGAAAGTATTTTTACATGACAATGTTGTAGGGATTAAAGACTTCAAAATATTAATTTAAGTTCTGCACTATAGAATCCAATGTGGTACACTTTGTACATAAACACATAGTAATTATGTTTATATAGTCCTTTATAAAGCCATGTTGGATAAAAAAAAAAAACAGAGAAAAAACAACTTCACCACAGTAATAAGTAAGAAGGCAATGATCAGAAGCTTCCTGTAAAGATGTTAATTACAGAACTGCAAAGGTCACATTAATACAGTACATCTGTGGAGAGACTGACCGCGTGTGAGGCCACAGAGAGGCCTGAAGCCATCCACGATGTGGCAAAGGAAATTGAACACTGAGAGCAGCTCCATGCAGTCAGCACGGCCCTCATCGAAGATTGAGTTACATTTCTGATACGGTGTCCCCATCTTCGCATTACAGATATCGCCAATGCTCGCCAAGAAGAACAGCACGTTTCTCAGAGAACGGGCTGGAAAAGGTCAGAGTAAGAGATGACGAAATGGTTACTATGGGAGATTATGAAGCATCCCAGGAGTCAAGATTTGTCTTGGGCTTTGTCCATCTGTCACTGAAGGACATTGAAATTCACTCACAGATATGGCGTACAGACTCTGTAAGGGCTCCAATTAAGTTCTGCACTCTTCCTGCCAGTGAGTATGCGTTCCTGCTGACCTCCCTTACCTTGTCCAGCACAGCTAGGGTTGCAGATCACAAATACAAAGACACCAGTGGCAGGTATTTTTGAAATATGTAATACACTTTTCTTTCAAACTCAAAAAGTATGATGCATCTTCAATAAGAAAACAAAGTGCACCATGCTTACTTGTTGCGTGTTTGGACAATACAGTGAAGGCTAGTGTAGATAACTTACGCAGAAGTGGAGTGGAAGCTCGCTGCATGAGTTGCTGGGTTTGGTTCATCGCTAACTCTGTTCCACACAGTATACTGGTTGCTGCTCGGTCAAAGTTTTTCATAGTGTTGTTTAAGGGGCCTTGAACCACGAGGGTGATGATGAGGAAGAGCAGGATTTTTTTACCCTCCCCTTCAGAAGTAGAAAATGAAGAGAAAGAAAGCCCAAGAAATAAGAAGTATTTATGATGTAATCAATAAAAAGGTATTGCCTTAGTAAGCCTAATAAATAGTGGACTTTGTTGTTGTATAACGTATAATATTCATAACTCAATCACATAGCACATAGCATTGCTACCATATAAGACTACTATGTAAGTTTTAAATGTAGTCATAAATGATGGAAAGGATTCTTACTGGAGCACAGCATGGGAAGCATGAGTGTGATGTTGGCACGCATATTAAGAGAGAGACCCATTCCAAACGCTGTGAAAGCGGCGATGGTTACCGTGGTGATGATGCAGTACCAAAGCGCTTGATTCTGTATGTACAGTGCTGTCGCACCATAAACAAAGGCAAGCAACAGCCCAAGCAAAAAGGCAGCAAGACTGCGCCAGGCACGGCTCCATGCTGAAGTGCGAAAGATCTTTAACACCCGTCTGTTAAGTGCCATCCTGTCAAAGAAAAACAATATGAAATGATTAGAGAGTAAAGTGAAAAGTACTTGCTGCACCACTGTGCCCTTTCAAATGACCTAGCTTAGTGTATTTGTCTTCTCTATCTTCCCACAGATCTTGTTTTTTTTTTTCACCCCAACCTTTATGTATATAATCTTAAGTAACTTTTTCAGTACCTTTTTCACAGGAGGTAATGCCCACTCGATGTCAACAGCCTATTTCTGGGAACTTTATCACTCAGATGAAGAAATTCCAGTTTTCTGGTGTGTAAACTACAGTATAATGATAGGTTGCTAATTTTCAAATTGAAATAACAACACCCGATAACACTATTACATCACTTTTTAACTGACAAGATTTGAAATGTGCTGATTTGAAATATTTTTAACTGACAAGATTTGAAATGTGCTGATTTAAAATATTTTTAACTGACAAGATTTAAAATGTGCTATGTGTTTTTCCAGTAGACAATGGGGGATCTAGCAATGCAGAGATCTAGGCGCAAATTTGAAAGAAAAGCACCTCTTTCAAGTATATTAATATCTTACACTTATTTTACATCTTACATCTTATTTTGAATTTAAAGAGTATTTAATGATAATGAATCATTTGACAATGTCTTTTCTATTTACATATAAAGCATTGGAGAAGGTCAGTAGGCGTATCCTGCCTGACACGGCTCACAGATTCCTGTTTGGACCACCATCTGATTTCTGCTTCGCCAGATATTTGATCGGAGCTGTATTTGGAGCAATCAGTGGGACTGGTGAGAGCATACTTTTGTGTTTTGCCTCAAAAATATAAGGCTGTTCGAAAATCCCTATATGTTATATATTTTTGAAGATATATGTATTGATGTACATATGAACAGTATGTATGTATAAATAATATAAAATTTGTCACTATCTTTGCTATAGCTTTGTTTTTTGGACTCATTCACAACATTTCACTGTCATACTATTACCAAATCTTCTGTGGTCTTGCCTTTGTAGGTATGTCTGTCTTGTTTCGAGTACTTTTATACACTTGTTTTGCTGATTTTACATTAGGACGAAAATAAGCTGTGAATGCTTAGTTAACGATATATGTGTGTGTTTTTAAAGCACTGTGTATCGTAGGTGCGATGGTGTCTTCATATTTCCGTTGCTCAGTTCTATTGATGTTTCCCAGCATTCTCGGCTCTCGTGGACAAGCTTATGTAATGCTATTCGTAATCCAGTCTCTCTATCAAGGTAAAGGCTGGTTAGAACTATCTTCTCTTTTGCAATCTGTATTGCATTTGGTTGTTTTATTGCTTTACTTTGTTGTTTCCTGTTTTGCATTATGAGGGTTGGAATTTTATTGTTCTACTCTGATTTTTATGTGACATATTTTCCCTGTGCAAATAGTGCTTATGCTACAGAATTAGCTTTCCCAGCCCCTGGTAACGGGATCGCTTAATCATCTAGAGATCGCAAGTTCGAATCCCGAGTAATGCTAAAGTCTTACTCTGCTGAGAGCTTATTGGCCGAGCTCTCTCAGACGGGAGGGATGGGAAGCACTCTAATGCTCTCACATCAATTACAGAAATTGCTAGCCAATCATGGTTCTCTGTAAGCACACACTAGTGAAGTAATGGATACGAACAAGTGTGTTACACGTTTTCGTCCTCTCTAGTTGATAGATCTAGCCTTGATGAGGACGTGCCCTACTAATGACAGGTGGGATTGGCTATGACTAAATTAAGGAGAGAATTGGGAATGAAATCACAAGAAGAAAAAAAAAAAAAGAAGCTTTCCTTTTAGTACATGTAATGTACTTGTACATGTACATAGAATACAGTATACTTAATTAAAAAGAGCAAGAAAATCTATCTCACTACATTAAACAATTGAATATTACAAAATGAAAAGATCATAATGTAAAAAATGACATCTTAAAATGAGATAATCTCACATGCAAAAGTATTTCATCTCAGGTCCAATTGCAAATATCCAACATAATGTCCAGGAAATGGTCTTCTCTGTGGGTTGCAACATAGACCTGCAAATCAGGCACAGTAGGCTTATGTGGAGGACAGTTTCTGAACCATTTTTTCAAGTGTTACATGATATAGTGGTAAGTTTAATCATTTAAAATTCTATTTCTACTAGCCTGCAATTTATTTTCTGCAAGCCCAAGGAAAGCTGAACGATGTCTTTTCTCCCTTACATCAGGACAACAATGTGCAACTCCAGAGAGAGGCACAGAATGTTAGTAGACAGTTTGAGGGTATTAGGGATGAAGTGATGGGCCAGTATGGCTATGATTCCCATGGTCAGAATCTAACAGCTACAGGAAACAGCACACAGGAGCAGTACACTGCAAAGACCATCCTGCGCTGTGAATGTGAGTGATGCAAACATTGCAGGAAAAGCTTAATAGTATTTTTGTGTGGGTTTACTCTGATACAAGGAGAATTTACTCACATCATTTAGACACATGTTTTTCATGTTGTGAAAATAGTCAACTTGTCACATTGTGATAGACAGAATGTTGTGTACAGATGTAGTAAAGAATGGAATTGATCGCTGCGTAGAGTGGTTTGATCATACATGGCTGAAGTGCATGGACACTATTAAGTCCCCTGTCATCAACCATTTCCTTTGTGTGCCGATGAAATTTGATTTTGTTTGTAATATTATGAGAGGTAAGTAGTACACAACATAGATTTGATTTGGTCATATGATATATTCCCAAGGTTGTGAGTTTTTGTTAACAGTTTTGTTAACACCTTTTACCATGACTTTGTCTGGTTCAACTGTGTGTTCACCTCAGTAATGACTCCATGGTGTAAGGAACAGATCCCAGTGGAGGGAAACTTTGGTCAAACCTTTGACAAACTAAGTTCCTCCATCAGTAAACTTGGGGAACAGTTTACCGCCAATGTTGTCCTTGAGGTATAGTATGTTGGCACAGTTTCATAATTCTTTAATTAGTGTACTATCTTCTATTCTGATAATTAACATTAAAATGTAAAAAGCATGTTCTAATGTGTTAACTTATGTCTTAAAGCTCTTATATCTTAGTTCATATTCTTTCTAAACTATTGTAACATATTTGCATGTTTGGGAGTATTAGATGCCCTGTTGATCTTGGTTTTTGATATCTGCAGACAATTGAGGATCAGCCCATATTTGGAAGCAAAGTTCTTCGGAATGATTTTCGCGAGGAGCTCATCAGGACATTTAAGGAGGCGGGCAACACTGTTAAGCAAATTATAGGGATCATACAGATCCTCCTCTCTTTCACGTTCATAACTATTTTCACTTCGTAAGTGAACGCCTTTTCACTCCTCCCAAATACACATTCATAATTAATGTATTAAGCAATAATATTTCAAATAAAGGACAAGGAAATTAAAATATTCCCAGAGATCGTATACTGTAGAATTTGATTACTTTATTTAATCATTATTGATGTTTATAATTATTATATTATATTAATGTTTACAATTATTATAAGAAGTTATATTACAACTTCATTTAATATAAACTTATAAAGCTATATAATAACTTTAATAATTATTGCATAATTATTGAAGTTAATGTTAGATATTAACATTAGATTTTCATAGCCTTTCCTTTTCCATTTTTTATAAATTTTAAGGGCCTTTGGATATGCACGGCAATACACCCGAGACATCTGCTTTGACAATGTCTACATTACAACTTACTTTCGACAGATTGATGAGCGGAGAAAGAAAAGGGTAAGATCTACAGTATTTTCCTATTCTGTTTTTCGGCAACTCTTTTTTTCCCCAAGCTGACAATACTGACTTTTTCAGGGTAACAGGTATCTACTGCCTCTGAAGAAAACAGAAAAGAGCAGTTTCATCGAGCCCTGGAGCTTGAACATCAATTCCAATGAAATGCGACCTGTGGTACGATATTTAGGGATTTAGTACATAACATAATATAATGAAAGCTTTATTTTGCTGCTTTTTATGTTTAAAATTTTTTTTTTTAATCCAACAGTTAACGAGCGTGGTCCAGTGTGTATCTTTGGGTCTGTTTGTATGTTTTCTGCTGGCCACTGATAGAATCCTTTACCACATCTTTGACATCATCCGTAGGCATACATATATAGAACAGTCTATTGAAAGTGAGTATAATTCACAAATGTGGAAATGTTTATTCTTTAATCAGTACACTTGTAAAATATTCTTAAATTTTTGCTTATTATTTACTTGTTTTACAGGTAGTCATGACATACAGATTGACATTAGTGGACATTCCATGTTAGCAAAGCTCCTTCGTAAGACTATTGGTGCCTTCAACACTTCCTCTAACCTAAACATTGAGTCCAATAACTGGCGTAGGTGTCTTTCTAGTTTTGTATATTACTCTTACTTTACATGGCTATGATTCTGCATACATTATTCCCTGCATTGCCTTGTATCTCACAAGGTCCTAAGGTACATCTGGCCTACTGTGTAAATGAAAAAGGATGCCAAACATCTATTTAACCTTAATGTGTTTTCTGATCCAAACCAGACAGCGACTTCCATCTAGGAAAAACTAAGAACACGCAGACAAATCTTTAGTACATTTATAGCTGAGTTCTTGCCACTCAGGCTTCAGCACTCCCACTGCTCTGGATTTAGTTAATGAGATGTTGGCTTTGAGATGTGGAACATTGTCCATTTACAGTCCATTCACAATATGGCTTACAGTAGTACTTTCCACTACGTCTTGTACTTGTCATTGATTTAATCTTTTGTGATTTAATATTCAATAATGTGAGCATGGTCATTAGGTCTTCAGTGTATTTAAAGATCTCCAAAACTACTCTTAGTACTGTATATCTGTCGTGTTTTTATGTGGTTGAATTAATACCACATGCATTTGGAAGTCACAGACTATGTAGTTTTTTTCTCAGGCAATATACCTAGTGACATGTTTTAAGACTGTGGAAGGAAACCAGAGAACTGGATGAACATGCAAAACTCCACACAGTAATCCTAGCTCAGGATCAAACCGAGGATCCTGGGGCTGTAATGAGGCAATGCTACTTGCTGCTCCACTGTACTGCATAGCTTACATAACAGTCAAACAGAATTAAATGAAAGAACAGATGTATTTCAAGTCGCACAACACATTTTAATATTTAATAGAGGGACAAAACAGAATCAAATCAGCTTCTAGCTGTTTTTTTTTAGAATCCCTCCTATGGCTCACTTACCCTTATACATGCTTTCTGCCATAAATGGTTTAGCTCAGACAGATTGCTTGGCAGGGATTTTCCCATTTATTTCTACTGTAACTGTAAAAAAAAACAAAAAAACTTCTTTTTCAGCTCAAGTCAAGAGACTTGAGAGAGCAACAAAGAGACAAAAGCTTCTTTTCAAAATATAGATTTTCTCTTGTAAGTATTTGTTGTCGGGTTACAGGATACACTCATATTTCATTTTAGAATTCCATTTTTATAGATTTAGAATTCAGTTTGTATTTTAGGTATTTTCTTAGGTACAGGTCTGCAGTCTTAATAGACAAAATGTATAATTTTTTTATGTGTGTGTGTTTATAGAATGTCTCCCAGAGCCTCATGCCCTGAGCTTGAATGACTACCTGTTGTGTACCCTCCCATTACTGCTGATGGTCCTCACGTGCTGTCTGCAGGCTTATACAAACCGCCTACGCAGGGTCATCACCACCTTCTACTTCCCCAAGGTAACACTGGGTTCAATATTTCTCTTAATATGCTCTGTTACTTCTAAAGATTAATGTATTTAATATGTTTACAATAATCGGATGAAGGAACATTTATTGTTTAGTGGTTTGTAGATGTATTAAGAACTACAATACATATCCAGCCTCGGCACAGAGCAACACAAACGATCCACATTGCTACACACTGTATACAAACTCTCAACTCTAAATGCTAATCAGTTATGGTGTTACATAACAAGCAGTTGCAACATGAGAGGAATGGGATTTAATCTAAGACTGTATCAGACACAAAACACTCACAGTTAGTGCTTCTTATACAGTGCCCTAATATAAGCCTCAGTAGTTTTTTTTTTTTAACAAGGTGCTTCCTGCATTAATCAGTAATGAATTATGAAAATGAAACAAAATACACATTGTTATAAAGCATCTACTTGCAAATAACTAACATAGGGTGTGACTGTTCATTTATGGGTTACTGTCCTTCCCAATTATTACATCAGCTCAGCCAGCAGCAGGTGGAACACAGGAATGAGCCAACAAGAAAAATAAATGTTGGAGTACCTCTTCAAGGAATTGTCTGAGCCTTAACCTCCATTTAACTACATTATGGTTATATTCAAAACAACTGAGAAGAAAATGTACATACAGGAAGTTCAAGAGAGTTGTTTAGTATGCAAGTTATAAATGTAGACTAAAAAATTTAGACTGTATAATGTTATTTTTTGTGAAAAAGGATTTAACTTTCTTTTTTTTTTATTTACGTTAGCTTACAGACAATGCATGCATGTATTTCTTGGGTATTTGCTGCTACAGTATTTTGTTCTAAAAAATAATAATACCGTTAAAAGTTCCAGCATTGCACTGCATTTGATGTGGAGAATAGTGGAAAACTCTTTTATAAAGGAACAAGGTTTGGCTCAGAGTCTTAAACACTAGGTGGTGTGCTGCAATTTGTTTCACTGGGTTCATTAGAATTAACAGAACATGGAGCAAAATCCCTATTGTTGTATTACAACTCTTGCAGTGTTAATTTAAATACAGCTGCACCATTTGTGTTAATTCGGCTCTTGTCGGCTTTGTTGCGCAAGGAGAAATATGTATGTGCATATGTAGTAATAAGTGGAAAGAGTTTTACGCTAATAGCTTTAGACACTTTGTGTTCTGAGGACCCATGTATCTATGAAAAGGATTAGAGGCTCCATCAGAACAGAAGCAGCACTATTATACAGAACAGATCACTACTCATACAGTACCTTGATGTCTCACCCAGCTTATTTTATTACAGCTAAATGAAACAATTAGAATCTACTTCATTACGTTTCTTTCTTATATTTGACTTTATTGTCTTCTCTTTCAACGATTTCCTTTTGGTCCTGGACAGAGAGAGAAGAAACGGATTCTCTACCTCTACAACCTCCAGATCCAGAGACGTATTGCTTTGGTCAACCGCTTGAGCAAACAGCTCAGGCGTCAGCGACAAGCCCCAAAAAAGGTGTGTGCGCTGTTCCACTCTATTACTACTAAATTGGAATTTTAAAAAAACACACACATAATTTTAACTGACAATTTAACTCAAAAAAGTTGTATTCTTGTGCAAACTCTGTAGAGTGTACTGTAAAACATTCAGTGAGTCATGCATGTAGAACCTAGAGGACTACTGTGATAAGGCTTTAATTTAGATTGTTACTGTACACTACCTAACACTTTCTTCTAGATAATAATCAATTTTCCACAATAGTGCAAAACAACAAGATTGCCAGAATATTCCAGTTTAATTTATCTTATCCATTCTCTTTTTTTCTTGCTGTATTTCTGTCCTATTGCTTTTTTCATCATCTTCGATTCCCAACACTCCCTATCTCTCTTTTTTCTTTGTTTGACACCATCGTCTGTCTCTCTCACACCTTCTCTCCAAATGTATCCTCTTTCTATCTTTCTCAGGTGTTGTCAGTGCTGTTGTCCCCACTGGAACGATTGGGGTGGGGTGTGTGTTGGTGTTGGGTTTGTGAGGAGAATATGAGGCAGAAGTCGGCTATGCGTTGTCCTGTTGTGGGCTGTAATGCATTTTACTGTAAACAATGCTGGAGGGATTTGGGAAACTGTTGTATCTGCTCCTTTCCAACAAATGGGGAGCCTCAAGACAGTGACTCTGACATAGACACAGTTTACTATGTTTATTAATTACATGTTCACATATGAGAAAAATATACTATGTTCATTAATTACTTGTTCACAGATGAGAAATCTATACTGTGTTTACTAATTACATGTGCACATACTGTATGAGAAAAATATACTGTATTTATTAATTACATGTTCACATACGAGACTAATATCGAGTTTATTAATTACATGTTCACATATGAGATTTTGCCCATATTAGCCTTTTAATTTGTTTATTAAACATTCCCATTAATAAAAGAAATGAAGCATATAATTTTACCTGTGTGTGGTTCCTATTTACAAGCATTATCATACTTTTTAGGTGGCCTAGAGGCTGTATTCTCTTTTTGTATGATTAGAGTACATTAAAGTGAATAAAACACTTTCATGTGTGCTGTTATAGCTAAATTATCTACATTGGTGTGGTATGATGTCACACCAAAGGTGATTATTTTCACATAACAGCACAATTGAAATGTTTTATTTCTTTTATACCACAACAATTTGTTTGTTACTAAATTAAAATTGTAGCTAACAACACATCATGCTTTTTCAACTGTAAATAAAAGTGAATTAAAGTGAATTTATAGGTTAATATGACAAAAACAACACAGTTTATCATGTCAAGACTTGCTCATCTGGCAACGCTGAACATGATGTTCTGAAGACCTTCCTGGGGCAGAAAACTTATGATGTTTCAAAGCACTGAGAACTTCTTTTAGAAACCCTAAATAAATAAGCTTCTTTGTTTACAGAAAGCTTCACTATATCTAAATGTTAAACTTCACTCTCGCTTATTCTCTATACTGTTTATCCTGTATAGCAGTGGTCCCCAGCCACCAGGCTGTAGACCAGTATTGGGTCTTGAATGATTTGGTACCAGGCCACAGTATATTTTTACATTTTATGAACTATTTGATTCTGCTGAGTGTTTTATTTTAAAAAGTGATAAAAATCATCTCCCATTTGCTTTCGTCAGTACCTCTTTCCCACACTTCTCCCTGTATAGGTTTTGATTTCCGATAAAATTAAGCTAACAACAAAAAGCTAAATTTAAAATAAAATACCTAGAGTCAGACCTAAATTATCAATTTATCCACATATTCCAAGCCTGCTCTGTATAATAGATGTGGCCTTAAAAGTATGTTTGAGACGACTTCAACTCTGCCGACTTTCTGGATTAAACTTTTTTACACTATATGGACAAAGTGTTTCAATCATGCCCCTTATCCCCAGTGAAGGGCAATCTCAATGCTTCAGCATACTAAGACACGATTTCAACTTTATCGCTCCAGTGTGGGAAAGGCTCTTTTTTTATTCCAACACGACTGTGTTCCAGTGCACAAAGCAAAGATTATAAAGACATGATTTGATGAGTTTGGTGTGGAAGAACTTGAAGACTGACCCACACAGAGCCCTGACCTCAACCCCATCGAGCACCTTGGGATGAACTTTGGGATTGCATTCTTCTGACCTTCTCGTCCTACAGAATGAATGGGTAAGAACTCCCACAGAAACACTCCAGCATCTTGTGGACAGCCTTCCAATAAGAGTGGAAGCTGTTACAGCTGCAAAAGGGGACCTCCATATTGAAGTGTATGTATTTGAATACAATGTCATTGGAGGTTTGGCCGAATACTTTTGCCCATATACTGTACTATAACCAAATGAATATTAAATAATAAATATTCTTACACGTGGTATAATTTATTATGAAGATATATAAGAATAGTATATGTCCTCTGCTCGCCTCAGTGTGAGACGGGATTAAAGGTCGGGTAAAGATAAGCAGAGTCCGCGGTGGAGCGCGGCCAGGAAAGGGTTAAGCAGCAGGAGGAAATCCCGCCTTGCTGACGAGCGCTACAGCGACCTTGTAAACACTTAGTTCAGCCCGAGCTGCAGAGCCACACGGTCGCGCTACGGCGATATGTTACGATGTAGCACGTTGGGAAGGAACGAGTTATTTCATTTCTCCGAACACTGAAGCCGACAACACCGGAGACATTTTGGGCGGGAGATGAAGACTGCGCGTGAAGGCGCGAGCGCTGGGCCGATCTACAGTGTTCAGGCTCAGCAGGTGAAAGGAGTACACGGTTAATACATAATTGCCTTCATATTATACGGACAGTGTGTGTATGTGTGTCTCCTCAAGGCGCAACACACACTCCGACATCTGGATGTACTCGTTGTGGAAACCCCTGGCAGCTTTTCACTCCCTTTTGGAAAGATTGAGACAATGAGGCACGGGTTTCTCCTTGTGGTTCGGACCCTTGTCACTGTGCTGATTTTTACACTCCCACAAAGTGTTCACGGCAGACTGAGTGTACAGCGTGAGAGGGCGTGGACGTCCTCAGCTGTACCTGTGGAAGACTTCAGCACTCAAAGCAGGACAGAGACACACCGCCAAGATAATGTGCTGATGAACACACCAGCAATAACTCATTCTGCTCACTCAGGTACGAGTCACCTCGAGAAATCATTACACCATCAGAAAAAACAAATTGTACTTCAGAAGGACATGCTTTTTATTTTACTATGCATCTTTTACCCCAAAACATGGCTATACTGTATTTCTTTATGAAAGATGTTAGGGTACATAAATGGACAGTCATTTTTAAGAAAGGTTAAAGCTTTAAGTTGTCCGATACAGTACTTTGCATTTCTAGGTAAAGGTGCAACCTTGCATACCCTTTTGTAAAGAGACGCGATGATGCTTAGAATTAATCATGTTCAAAAGCAATTTTTTTTTGCTGTAAAGCATGGTGGTGAAAGCATCGTGCTACAGTATATAGGGATGGGAATCGGCAGGAAGCACTCACTCACTCACTCATCATCTGTACCACTTAATCAGGTATACAGGGTCGCAGGGATCTGGAGCTTATCCCAGGAGACTGGACAGGGTGCCAACCCATTGCAGGGCACACACACACACACACACACACACTACAGGCAATTTGGGAATGCCAAATAACCTAATCTGCATGTCTTTGAACTGTGGGAGGAAACTGGAGAACCCAGAGGAAACAAACCAAGCACGGGGGGGGGGGGGGTCATTCAAACTTTATAAGATACTATGACATTATCTACCATAGGTGCTGATTCAATTTGTATTCTATAAGTATCACTATTTAATAAATATTCCGATTTGATATTAAACTTTTTGTTTCAAGTTTTACAATTCTAATCAAAATTAGCAAATAATTTACCCCTACCACACAGGATGTTGCTTGTGAATAGCTTAGAATGGATCATCTGTAGTGTTAAAGAGAGACAGCAAAAAAATAGCCATCTCAGATGCAAACATACAGTACATCAATTAAAAATATATTTTTTTAAATAGATTTTGAAGTCACAAAATGAAAGAATAGTGATATGAAACTGAAACAGTCTCTAATGCTATGTGGCTGCTTCTGTTCATTTGGCACTAGGGCTCTATTCAAGCTAGAATGAATAATGGGTTGTTCCAAATGCCAATCTATTTTGGCACCAAAACATGTGCTTGTTAATCACCTAAAGATGAATAATAACAAAATATTTCCAGCACGATAACAACCCAAAGCAGAAAGCCAACAAAGCATTGGCTTCAGAAAAAGCAGATCGACATTTTATAATGGCCTAGTCAGAGCCCAGCTCTAAAGCATATCCAACACCGTGAAATGATTTGAATCGTGATGTGCGCAGAAGCACATTTTGATTAATTTGGAGCATTTTTCAAAGTAAATGTGTAATAAAAATAGTAGACACTTACTCAAAAAGACAGTGGGCTGTATTTACAAAGGGTGTACAATCTTATGCAGCCAGAATACAGATATTTTTCTCTAATTTTCCCTTGTTTCCCTTTGTTTATTACTATATCATGTGAAAGGTGGGAAAAGATCTGGCATTATGTTAATTGTTTACATTTTTTAAAAATTAACAGCGGTGAAATTAATGAATAATTTAGGTGGCATTGTGGTGTAGTGGTTAGCACTGTTGCCTTGCACCTCCAGGGTCTGGGTTCGATTCCTGTGTGCATGGAGTTTGCATGTTCTTCCTGTACTTGGTGGCTTTCCTCTGGTTGTTACGGTTTCCACCCACAGTCCAAAAACATGCAGATAAGGCTAATTTGCGTTCCCAAATTGCCCATAGTGTGTGCATGTGCGTGTTTCCCGCAGTGAATTGGCACACTGTCCAGGGTGTACCCCACCTCATGTCTCCTGTGATAGGTTTCAGGCCCCCTGCGACCCTAAATACAGAATGAAGTGGTATAGATGATGAGTGAGTCAGAAAGTGTAGTAGACTTTATATCCACTTTACATTTTTAAAAAATATTATTGTTATTATTATTATTCATTATGTCATTTTTTGAATGGTACCATTGGTACTATTATCTATAACGGCATGGATAAAAATAAGAAACAAAAATAAGACATAAGCTGTCTGAAATACATAGAACAAGTTCAAACTGTATTTTTTAATTATTCATCTTTTAAAGTTTAGTTCTTCTGTAGATTTGGTTTGGAACATCTCCTGTTCTGTGCAGTGAGTAAAAGCAGCTGTTTAAACTTTAATGTTTCAGCAACACATTGTGTGAGCGCTAAAAGCAACGAAAGAGAAAGCATTGTCTTAGCTAAAACTAGGAAAATAATGAGCAACAAAAATCTTCACATTTTTTTGAGTCTTTGTTGGTGTGACTATTTTATTATGAGCGCAGCTTTAGCCTTCAGTCATAAGCAAAAGTTGCTGATGGTCAGTGTTACCAACCCATGAACATGCACAGCTGCAGACAACATGCACATCTGCGTATTAGTTCCACAGAACAGTTCACAAAGACCACCATTGTAAATGCACCAATTGATAAACGTTTATCAGTATAATGAGTAATTAATATAAATATTATACTAACGATACAAACTTAGCAAATAACTTGCTCCTGCTGCACAATATTGTATATAAATATAATTGTATATAATGTAATATTAAACATTTATCAGGATAATGACTAATAAATGTAAATAACATACCTTCTTATATTGCAGTATGACATTTTTTTTTTCTTTTTAAGATGCAACACTAAAAAAACAAACACATACACAAAACAGTTATTCAGCAATAAAAAAAAAACAGTCAGTGTTGTTCATGCTGCTGCGGTTTCAGGTGGCATACACATAAAACCATAAATAGACAGTAACTTTAGCAGAGCTTTGATTATGTATACAGTGCACACTGCAATTTCCGTCATCATCCTTCACTTATTTCTTCTCATTTAAGTCTTGATCTGAAAACTATGTTACTGCAATATTCTTGGGAACTATAGTGCATTAGTGGTAATTCCGAAAGAATTCTATCCTTTGCGGCCTCCGAGTTGCGCAGTGGTAAAGCGCTCGCCCTATCATCCGGAGATCGCTCGTTCGAACCCCGGGTGATGCTGTTTTCCTCTCACA
>JAQQZT010000033.1:13582450-13598904 GCA_030068275.1 Clarias platycephalus | reverse complement strand
TCCACATCATTGCATTCAGTTTTTATTCACAATTTGTTTAGTGTCCCAACTTTTTTGGAATCCGGTTTGTATGTTAAATGCGACTACAGAGGCTTTCACTGCTAAGCGGTTTATATGGATATCAAAGGTTACAGAGATATGGAAGCTTTAATAAACATTGCTGTGAAAATCGAATTATATTTAGTAAATCTTAATAGCTAAAACTTAGTAATAAAAAACACCAAAACAAACAACCAAAAACAACCAACTTGCACCTGTAGTGTAAATATCCTGTCGGGGGTTTGATTCCCGCCTCGGATCTGTGTGTGTGGAGTTGAAGTGTTCCTCCTGGGCTTGGTGGATTTCCTTAAGATATGCCGGTTTCCTTCCACAGTCCAAAAACATGCAGATTAGGTTAATGGGCGTTCCTTAATTGTCCATATTGTGTGTGTGTGTGTGGGTATGTGTGTGTATCTGTGTTTGTGTGCCCCCTGCAACGGATTGTCCAGGGTGGACCATGCCTTGTGCCCACAGTCTCCTGGCACAGCCTCCAGGCCCCTGTGACCCTGACAAGGATAAGCACAATGGGAGATGGATGAATGAATGAATGTATACATATACTGTAAAGTGATAAAATGTTTGCTGTTCCTCTATAATCCTGTTGGTGGTGTGCTTTAACCTATTCCCAGCATTATGTGTGGTAGGAGCAAATTATCTGTATGTTTGTTTGTAACAAAAGCTAAAACAAAAGTTTAATAATGAATCAGAAAATGGATAAAATCGTGAATCGCAATACAAATTGTACCAGTGCTTAGGTATCATGATAATATCGTATCGGGAGGTCCCTAGTAACTTATACAGTAGTATATACAGTAATCACTCTTTACAGCCATGATAAGCGGAAAAGCATCTCAGCATGCACAACATTGCAACTTGAGATCAGTAAGCTTCAACAGCAGAATACCACATCAGGTTTCACTCCTTTCAACCAGGAAAAACAATCTGAGGCTACCATGCAGTGGAAGTGATTTTTTTCCTTCGGACCAGTCCAGTCATTTTTCTCTGATCTTTCTAATAAACCAGCTTTCAGCCTCCAGACCCTCAGCTCACTGGATGGTTATTGTTTTTTCACACCATTCTGTGTAAACTCTAGAGACTGTCGTGTGTGTAAACCCCAGGAGATCAGCAGTTTCTGAAATATTCATATCAGCCCACCTGGCACCAGTAAAGTAACAGATGATATTTTTCCACAAGTTTGCTGTTTGTTGTGAATATTACTGGTTTATGCATTATTTCATGCATAAACTTGTGACTGCCACATGCATACAGTACATACATATACATGTTCATGTTAAAGTGGATGGTGAGTGTATATACTTGTATTGTGTTATTACACGTACTTGAAATTCTTTTTGTATTATCGAAAAATCATTGAATGGTGCCTTTCAGCATGATTTATTTTTCTTTTGCAGAATGGTCACCCTGACAGACTGTTGTGTGGGCTGCAAGTTGGAGACAGTCTTCTTCTGCTGGACCTGGAAAAGAACCAGTGAGAATACAATCACAGACATGCAGCATATGAGGGCAATACATTATTCTGTCTATCTTACGTTTCATTATGTTTATTTTTTTGCCCTTTCTATCTTTTAACTGCAGAGAGCTATTGCCTAAGCCACCTAATGTCTTCTACTACCTGCCAAATGGAGAAGGGGTAACCATGGAGAACAGTCAGGTGGTATGTTACTTCTTATTAATTTGTTAATATGCACATGCGTTAATGCACTTTATACTGTATACTACAGTGTAAATTGTCACTTTATTAATTGCTAATTGTTTAAATAAATGCCTTTATGCAGATAAAAAGAAGGAATAGAGGAATAACAGAAGCAAGTAAAATATTCACCTGTACCTGTTCTTTTTTAGGCTCAGTGTTACTATCATGGCTCTGTGAGAGGGTTCCCCCAGTCCCGTGTGGCCGTCAGCACCTGCACTGGCTTACGGCAAGACTCTACTCATTAATCTGCTATTGCTTTAAACACAGTCTGCTGAGGTTTATTCAGTTTAGATTATTGTGCCACTGAAGTCCTGTTTTTTGATATAATCTTTATGCTGTATACAGTAATAACCAATAGTGTGTGTGTGCTTATTTTGGAAAATGGTTAAATAAAAAAAGTGCACTGCAATACCGTTAATTATATCGCAAATATTGTGCTTGTGATGGAGAATCCTAAAAACTGTTGAATATGAACAACCAGTTAAAAGTAAACAGACTCTATGGGTGTGTAATGAAGAGAATATGAATGCTCCTGGTTATGCATTGAGCAAAGGTAGTGTTTTGTGCAGAATTATATACTGTAGTCAAGTCAAGTAGGCTTTTATTGTCATACTGGTGTACATACATACATACCAGTACACAGTGAAACGAAGCAACGTTCCTCCAGGTCCATGATGTTAGATAGTACACTATCATTAGTACCCATTGTTGGGTAAAGAGTTTGTAGAAATAGTTAAAAGATTCAAGCCAAAAAAATAAGCTGATCAGCTTTAATGTGTGGAGGCGCAGTGTCTGAGTGGTTAGCACTGTCGTATTGCACCTACAGGGTTGAGGGTTTGATTCCTACTTCAGGTTTGTGTGCATGGATATTCCATGTTTTCCCAGTGCTTGGTGGGTTTCCTCCCACAGTCCAAAGACATGCAAATTAGGGTATTTGCTGTTCCCAAATTGCACAAAGTGTGTGAATGAGGTGGCAGTAGATGCAGAACCTATTCTAGGGCATACATTGGCATGATGTGTACCTCAATTACAGGGATCACTTTTGCATCTAGGTACAAGATTCCAAAGCCAAGCCGTTGTAACATTAGGGATTGGAATCACCAGTGACCACCTGATACAATATTATCAGGATACCTAGGTGCCAATTTGTATTGTGATTCTGTAAGTGTCACGATTTTATAAATATCCCAATTGTATGTCATTTTTTTTGTTACAATTATTAACAAACTTAAATGATTTGATACTATCATAGAGGATGCTGTGCTGCCTGCCAGTGTGTAAATAGTTCAGAGCAAATCACCTGTAGGATTGTGGAGGAACTGCAACATTTTATCACCTCAAACACATATAAATCAAAAATGAATAAAAAAAAAATTGATTCTGGAGTCAATACATGAATTGCCACACAAAAGATTGCCATACATCACTTGAATCGATTCCCCCCCACCCCCCATCTCTACATACAGTAAAATACTGTAGAGAGTAACCCAAGATCAGGATCAAACCATCGACTATAGACCTGTGAGGCAGAAACTCTACTCGTTGCACTGTTATACTGCCCTAGAATTACACACAGAGACATAATTACCACTTATGTTTTTTTCATTCTGGTAAATTTTGCTTCAGATTCCTGCATGGCCTGTAGATCAAGTGACCAGGTCAGCTTATAGTCAAGCATACTCATAAGGAGTGTATGCATGGATGTTAATATAACCTGACATATAGTGTGGAAGGGGAAATCAATATTAGTAAAGTAACTTTTCTGTTCATCTCTGCAGGGGAGTGATTGTAATCAATGCGAGTTTGAGCTTTGAACTGCAGCCAGAAGAAGGGGATGAAGGTGTAAAAAGAAGTGAGAGTTCAGAAGAAGAGAAGGAATTACACATGCTCTACCCAACCCACCACCTGAGCTCTAAATCTGGGGGATGTGGTGTTCCTCATACATTTATACCACCCATTCAGATTATTCCACACATGCACAGGGTGAGAGCTGTGTGTGTTTTCCTTCCGACAGTTGTCTATAATCATAATGTGAAATGACATCTGTCTGGTGAACTCATTCATGTCTCTGTTTGTTTCATAGACAAAAAGAGATATTCTCTTAGAGACCAAATACGTTGAGCTGGTATTGGTGGTCGATCACAAGGAGGTAAGTGTTTGTTCCTGTTACAGTGTGTCATGCTGTACAATGCAGCATTGTACGGTATTTGTATGGTTCCAAGTAATTGTACAAATAGTGTGACTGTATCATGAAGGGCTTGGCATTTATAATTCAGTCCATTGTATTTTGTTTGAAAGTAGTGCCAAAGCTTGGCCAAAAAAATAGATCATACAGTTTAGTAAGTTGCATTTGTTGCTCCAGCACCACCTACTGGTAATTCTACCGCTCTGTAAACAAATGGCATTTTTGTTTGATGTTTTGTGCATGCATGTCTTTATTACAGTACCTAAATTATCAGAAGAACAACAAGACTATTATTTACCGTATGCTGGATGTGGCCAACCAGGTAGACTGGGTGAGTTCATTTGCGGAATTTGTCTTTTCTTACTGCTGAGTATAATGTGTGTTTGTATGCTCAAGTAAAAAAAAAAGAAAAATTTTAACGAGCATTCAATAAATTTAAAAGAAACAAAAGTGTAAGCATTTACACTTCCTTTGTGATGCCCGTGCCAGCAAGGAAGATAAAATCCACTAATGTGATACCCATTCAGGTAGACAGCTGACTTCATTTTATTGCCACATTACATTGCTGAGTCTAGACCTGAGCAACTGAAGCAACCTTAAATCATAACACTGCCTCCAGAGGCTTGTACAGTGGACACTATGCATGATAGGTGAGATTCCCCTTCTTACCCTGATATGCCCATCGCTCAGGAAAAGGCCATATGACCCTTTTCCATTGCTTCCAAGAACTCCAAAGCATATTGAAGGCTTTTTCTGTCCCCAATTAGTCTCAATAACACTTTTTTAGGTTAGTCCCAATCCTGTGTATTCCTGTATTCTTGTATTGTGTATGTGGAAATTCTCTTATTTTTGCTATTGAACATAGCTGTTAATTTTTTTAGCTGCAAGTTCACAAAGTGTTTAGATGATCTTTGATCAGGTCATTTAAGATTTTTTTTGACCACATACCCTCCACAAACTTGCTGGTTCAGCGCTATCCTTTCATGTTTTAATAATGCATTGGACAGTCCTAAACCTCAGACTCTTGTATACTGTAATGAAATATTTTAATATTCTATTTAAAGTGAAATCAGGACAAAAACAGGTCTAAAACGTTGCAGCACAATGTTTGATCAATGTTTTGTTCTCCCTCTCCTTACCTGCATGCACGTCAGTACTATCGGCCTCTGAATGTGCGAGTGGCCCTAGTAGGGCTGGAGATCTGGAGTAATCAAGATAAAATCCTGATAGATAAGAGTCCCAGCGACACCCTCAACCGCTTTTTGGAATGGAGGAACAGAGAACTGCTGCCAAGATTACGCCATGACAATGCACAACTAATCATGTGGGTTTTAACGAATATATATTTTGGAATGCATAAACTGCATTAGTTTGAAAGAACAACTTTACCAGTGTAAAATGTTACAGCAGGATTTTATTGATTTTTTTTTTTTAAAGGGGTGAGTCATTTGATGGCACAATAGTGGGCATGGCCTCTCAGTCTTCCATGTGCACCAAGGACAGGTCTGGAGGCGTTAATGTGGTGAGATTCTTCATGAAAGTAATAACAGTAATCTCTTTTACTCATCTGTTCATCACTGCTAATCAGTGCAGCATGAGCAATCGTGAAAAAAGCATAACCTTTTTCATTTTTGTGTTGCAGGATCACCTGGTAAGTGTGCTGGGTGTTGCATCCACAGTGGCGCATGAACTTGGTCATAACCTGGGCATGAACCATGACACAGCTGAACGCCACTGTCAGTGCCAGAATGAGCCACGCCTTGGGGGATGCATCATGGAGCCATCAACAGGGTGAGTGCTTCTGCATAGATTAGTAAAGCAATAATGGAGCCATCAACATGCTGAGTGCTTCTTGGTAGATTTATCCTGTTACCTTATATTACTACGCCCTAGATATCTATTCCATCATAACAGCTACAGAGTTTAAGAATAGAATGACATTACATCATATTTTTTCTTGAAGTGTTCAGCAAGACTTGGTTTGGAAAACTGATATAATACGTCCTACAACTAGCTAGTTCAGCTTAATGAGAACATTTTAGACATCCATAAAACTCATTTTAGAACATGGGTAGTAATGTCCTACAGGATTTATAAACTGATCAGCCATAACATTACAATGCAAGAAATTATGCCCGGTAATGTATAAGTTCTTCTTGTGCCACCTGGGTGGCTGTGGCCCATCAGGGCCTGACTTCACAGGACCTCAGGAGTGTGCTATGGTGTCTGGCACCTGGACGATGGCAGCAAATACTTTAGGTGCTGTGGGAGGCTGGGTAGGCTGTCCATAGCTCTACTCCTGGACCCCATATGCCGGGTATGGTGCACTGGGTGTTCTGGTGCCCTTCTTTTATGGCCAGCATAGACTCTTTCAATGAGTTGTGCTACATTGGCACAGATTTCTATAGTCTGATTTGGTCAGTTTTGTTGTCCAGGGAGCAAACATTTTTCTGTATAATCGATCAGATGTCTGGTCTATATGGGTTAGCTCTCAGCCTCGTTCACCTCAGCATGTAATGTGCTTCTGTTTCCTTTCACATCACTTGTGGTGTCTCTTGCTATTCAGAACCAAGCTCGCATAGCTAACCGAGTTTGTGGAAATTCTCTGATGTAATTATTGTTGCTTGGATAATTTTTATTGATTTCCACTAGAGTCCAGTGGTCGTATTTCAGTTTCTGATTTTTTTTTCTTATGCACTTTTTATCAGTATAATATCCAAAAACTACCAACGCAAAACTACAAAAACGCACTATACCATACCACCATCTTGGAACAACCCATACACAGGGAGACATAAATGAGTTCCTGGGAGCAAGGATAAAAAGAGTTTGTGTAATTTGTGGATATTTAACATTTTATTAAGAAGGAAGCATTCTATAAACAAATTAAAGTAAAAAAAAAAAATTATGTATGTCTTCTCCAAAATTTCATAGAGTTTGGCAGAACTAAGTCAGAATTCTGTACATCAGCAGTGTCAATGCAGAAGGTCTACATTGTCCTATTGAATGTTTATAGAGTTAAGGTAATTAAGAGTTCTATTGAAATTCCATAACACGTGTATCTTAAAGCAGAGGTTCTGTAGAGTCCTATATAATGTCTATAGATTTTTATAGAAGCTCTACAGTATAGAACATTTCTTTTGCCATCAGCTCTTCAGTCCATATGTCAGTAGCCATTTTTTTCTTAGTGCAATATCTATTGTATAAAAAAACTTCTAAAAACTCTGACCTCAACCGCACTGAACTCATTTGGTATGTATCGGAACACTGAACATATGCCAAGCCTCCTCACACAACATCTGTACCAGACCTTACTAATGCTCTTGTGGCTGAATGATCACAAAACCTTATAGCTACATTTCAAAATCTAGTGAAAAGCCTTCTAAATGAGTGACTGTTTTAACAGCAAATGTAGAGCTTATCTGGAATATGATGTTCAACACATATGGATATGAATGGTCAAGTATCCATTGAATTTTTAACTTCAAAAATAAAAAATGTAAATCTGTCATATCTGAGCTAGTCAGCTAATTAGGTCCCTTAGTTAACTAGCTGGTTCCGTTAGAGTTGTGAACTCATTTATTTATGTTGTTGCATGTATGTAGCACCTTGCTCCTGGAGGAAAGTTGTTTCGTTTCACTGTGTGCTGAACTGTATATGATTGGAATGACTAATAAAAGCCTACTTGACTGGAATTGACTTGAAGTTCTTCTTGTTGATCATTAATTCAGTGGAATATTGCTTCATTTATGTTTAAAGGAATCCATACAGTAGTTATTAATGTATTTTAATTTTAACAGTAACTATTCTAGATAATTTCAGACTTCTTTATAGCTTAACAATGATGTACCATCATTACACCTACTATAGACTTACACTTGAAAATAGGAGAAAAGTATACTGAGAAAGCTGGTTACATATATCTGATAGTCCAGCGTTATCAGACTATTAGTTTTCTCCACCCTCAGGCATATGCGTTTTTTGTTACCAGGTTTATGCCAGGTCAGCTGTTCAGCAGCTGCAGTGAGAAAGATCTCTCTCTGAGCCTGATGCACGGTGGAGGCATGTGCCTTTTTAACGTACCGCAGCCGGAAAAGATGCTGGGAGGCCCGCGATGTGGTAACCTGTACGTGGAGAAGGGAGAGGAATGTGATTGTGGCCTACTCGATGTAAGAAACAGTATTGAATTTGTGGATGCTGCCAATATTCAATTACATTTAATTACGGAGGGTTTCTGATCTACTGCGTGTGTTTGTGTGTGTGTGCTTGTGCAGGAATGCATTGATCCATGTTGTAATGCCAGCACTTGTAAGCTAGTTCCAGGTGCCCAGTGCTCCTCTGATGGCATTTGCTGTGAGAATTGCAAAGTACGTATAAGGGTTTTTTTTAACCTTTGTTACAATTCAAACTTGATCCATGTTCATAAAGAGTGCTATCTTGTATGAGTTTCCCTTATCTTACATGGCACTCGTGTCTTGCTTTCTTTCTTTGCTTTGCTTTCTCTCGGCAGCTGCGTGTTGCTGGATCATTGTGTCGAGAGCCTTTGGGAGAATGCGATCTACCGGAGTACTGCACTGGTACCTCGCCACACTGCCCGCCCAACGTGTTTCTTCAGAATGGCGAGACGTGTCAGGCTGGCACCTCCTACTGCTACAGCGGAGTGTGTACCATTATGGACGAGCAGTGTCATATGCTGTGGGGAGCCAGTAAGTGAAACCTGTTCCACCTTGTTACACAGAGTCACTATTCTGTAAGAATATGTGCTTAGTGTGCTAAATATACTGTACCAGGAAAACTCTACCAAGCAGGCAAATGCTGTAAAGCAAACATGCATTCAAAAATAATGAAATGAACATTTCTACAGTATCAGTAAACTGTGCTAAACTAAGAATATCACAATTTAATGTTTGTTTTACCAAGTCTTCTGGAGGATATGTCCCAGTTCCCCTGGACACTTTGACTGTCTCACTTGTTTCTTTTTCTTTTTTCCTTGCATGCAACTCTCAGTAGAACTGTTGTGTAATATTTGGAAAATAACATGTTTTTGTACTGACTCAGGAATGTTGATGTCATAAAATAAACATCAATGACAGCTATAAAAAAAAAAGACATATTCCAAAGGGGCCTCATGTCGGTCCTGTCTGAATCGCTCCTGTCTGTTAAAGGGTGCAAGTGTAGAACTAATCCGCGTTTGTGGTTCTCTCAGACTCCACCCGTGCTCCCTCAGTCTGCTTCTCCTCCGTCAACAAACAGGGCAACAGGTTCGGCAACTGTGGCCAGATGACCAATGGTACCTATATACCCTGCTTAAATAGGTATTTGTCGTCAAGTTCCCAACTCCTCTCAAACAGACTTTACAACCAGAAAATATCATTTGATGCTTACACTTCACTTGTAAGCATTCAGCTGAGAAGTGCTATTCAGTTCTGTGTTTTGTTCCTTTTCCAGTAATGTGCAGTGTGGTAGAATCCAGTGTCAGGGTGGCAGTGATCGCCCACTGATAGACACAAACGCTCAGATTCTGACAACCAAAGTGAAACTGAATCACAGTGACATCACCTGTCGAGGAGCATATTTCCGCCTGGGTGATGACGTCTCTGATCCAGCCATGGTAGCTCAGGGAACTGCATGTGCTCCTGGCAAGGTCAGAGTTGTCACTGTTACCTCTGCACAAAGCACACACACACATATTTACAAATACATTATGAATATTTGAACAGTTTGACAGTCTGACAGAAAACACAACACAAAACACTATTTGTTGGACTTATTCTACGAAAATATTTTGCTTCGGAACACAGGGCTGTCTGTAATAGAACCTTTCACTCGAAAACCCGATACATAACCTTTTTTTTAAAAGCTTTGACCTTTCATGTTTTGGGAAACATGGCACAACAAAAAACGACCTTGCGATTTTGAGTGAAATTAATGAATTTGATGGTTGGTTTTTTGAGAATTTTAAAGCCAAAGCAAAAGGAACATTTGCTAATGGTGGCGACTGATGACACTGTAAAATGAAATGGTGGTCTTGTTTTTAATGTTTATCCTGACCTTCAACTGTCTTTCTAATCATTTTTGTAACTCAAAATGGCGGTATGGTGGTGTAGTGGTTAGCACTGTCGCCATGCACCTCCAGAGTCTGGGTTCGTTTCCCAGCCAGGTTCCATTCGCCCCTCTTTGTGCATGTTCTCCCCGTGCTTGGTGGGTTTCCTCCGGGTACTCCGGTTTCCTCCCACAGTCCAAAAATATTTAGATTAGGCTAGTTGGCGTTCCCAAATTGCCCGTTGTTTGTGAATGAGTGTGTGAGTGGATTGGCACCCTGTCCAGGGAGTGCCCCGCCTCATGCCCTAATTCTCCTGGAATAGGCTCCAGGCCCAAACCTATGTAACCAAAATTTCCGTGTAATGTTTTGGTTACACTGATGTGTGTCTGAAGTTCTCTGTTTATTATTAGCAAAGAGACTTTGTGTTTAAAGCTTCTGGTCATGTATATCAAATGAACAAAAGTCATTATTGTGTAAGTTATAGAGAGACCCAGTGAGAGACAGAATAAAGAGGACACATTAGCATTTTCCGGTTAGACAGAAGGGTTCCAGCAAACACAAGCTATTTGTATGTGTAGTCCTTCAGACAGGGACTATAAGAAGTAGTACCATATCATATTATATTATATCAGAGGAATCTGATTTTTATAGGCAAAGAGGCATGGGAAAGTTCGCACAATATCAGAGATCCTGTCATTGATTATTGTTTATTGTAACATACGTATCAATCTATCTTTAGGTGTGTTTAGACCAGCGCTGTCAGGATGTGTCCGTTCTTGGCGTTGAGGTGTGTCGTGGGAAGTGTAACAGCCACGGGGTGAGATGTTCACACTTGCAGCTCCACTTTCCTTTTTTCTTTCTTTCTTTTTTTTTTTTTAACTTCTTTCCTAATCATTGGTTTATTAATGTAGAATTTGTACATCTGATTAATACCTGGAACTATAAATATCCCATTAAATGTTTTATCGCGATCATGTTTTAAATGAGATCAGGTTTCTGAGGTTTGTAATTAGAGCCTATTTTTTAAGCTAAAAATCTCATTTGTAATGAAAACATTGACATGCCTGTAGCTTTCTCCAAACCAGGACAGATGTTGCTTTATGAA
Organism: Clarias platycephalus; assembly: GCA_030068275.1. Lineage (NCBI taxonomy): Eukaryota > Metazoa > Chordata > Actinopteri > Siluriformes > Clariidae > Clarias > Clarias platycephalus. The sequence continues at coordinate 13,587,818 of JAQQZT010000033.1, read as the reverse complement.
GTACACATAGTGAACACCTTGTGAGTTGTTTTTTTTAAATCAAAGACTCTTTAGAAGAGTAAATTTCTCCACTGGAGACTTCCTAAAACCCAGTAACTATAGTAGCAAGATCTATTTTAGAAACTATATCTTTGATTTCACGTAGCTGTGCCAAAAGTTTTTTTTTATTTTTTTTATTTCATCACTTCATCACTATTTAAATAATATTTAACACTCTGTTGTATACTCATGCTATAACCAAAATAAAAGCATCCTGTTCTATCAAGGCAACAACTGGCCGTATTAATTAATCTCATGTTACTTTTGCCTCTGCATGGTAGGTGTGTAACAGCAACAAGAATTGTCACTGTGATGTGGGCTGGGCTCCACCAGACTGCAAATACTCAGGAGCAGGAGGCAGTGTGGACAGCGGCCCTGCACGTCAGCTCAGAGGTGTCAGCTAATGATGCATGTTTGAGTTAAAGAAACAAAATTTCGATGGAATCTCTTTACACATCACACTTGTTTTTGAACGTTTCTTTTGTACATGTGTTTTTGTTTAGATTCCAACCCTGTTCTTGTAGCTATCCTAGTGATCACTGTGTTCGTGCTGCTGGTGACATCCCTGATCCTGGCATTCCGCTTCTCTCGCGCCCGCCGATGGTTCTTATGTTTCAACCACCCACCCTTCAGCAAGGCAAGACAACCCAGCCGGTGAGACACAAAAACAGAGAGAGAAAGAGGGAGAGAGAGATGCTGTCTTGATATGCTGGATACTGTACTGTATGTCACACTGTTGATGATACTAACAAGGAGACCTTTTTCACTACCCCTTTATTTTTTTTTACACATAACACAGTAATGTCTTTGTAAGTCATATTAAAAATTGCATGATTCAACCAGAGGAAAACTTTCAGAGGTATTAAAAAAAACATGTGCAGTAATGTTCATTATGTTGCACATACACTAACCGTACACTTCATTATGTACACCTTGCTAGTACTGGATTGGACATGCTTTTGCCTTCAGAACTGCTTTAAATCTTCATGGCATAGATTCAACAATGTGCTAGAAACATTCCTTAGAGATTTTGGCATGGTAGCATTACGCAGTTGCGGCAGGTTTGTCGGTGGCACATCCATAATGTGAATCTCCCGTTCCACCACATCACAAAGGTGCTCTATTGGATTGACTGTTTGATAGTCTGCTGACTATGGAGGTCATTAGAGTCCAGTGTCATGTTCGAGAAACCAGTTTGAGATGATTTTAACTTCGTGATATGGTGCTCATAAAAGGATGGACATGGTCAGCAACAATACCCAGGTGTAGGCTGTGGCATTTAAACAACTCTCAACTGGTACCAAAGGGCCCAAAGTGTGCCAAGAGAATACCCCACACCATTATACCAGGATGGATTCATGCTTTAATTTCTTCACATTCAGAAGAAATTGACACTCATCAGACCAGGCAAATTTTTTTCCAATCTTCCATCGTCCAATTTTGGTGATCCCATGTAAGGTTTCCTGTTCTTAGCAGACAATAGTGGCCCTCTGTGTGGTCTTTTCCTGCTGTAGTCCATCTGCTTTAAAGTTCAACATGCTGTGCCTTCAAAGATGCTAATCAGTTTACCACATTTGTAGAAAGAGGTGTTGTTGCCTTTCTACCAGTTCGAACCATTCTGCCCATTCTTCTCTGACCTCTGGAATTACCAAACCATTTCTTCTTTTTTCAGACCATTCTCTAAAACGATAAAGATGGTTGTGCATGAAAATCCGAGTAGATCAGTAGTTTCAGAAAGATGTAGACCAGCCCATCTGGAAGCAACATCCATGCCACATGAAAAGTCAATTAAATCACCTTTCTGCCCTATTCTGATGTTCAGTTTGAGTTCAGCAGATCATCTTTACCATTTCAACATGCCTAAATGCATTGAGTTGCTGCCATTGGTTAATTAGATATTTGCGTTAACGTGAACAGGCATACCTGATGACGTGGCTGGTGAGTGTATGTGTATGTAGTATAGTGTGCTACATGTGGATATAATATATTAATATAAAAGTAAAAAACAGAGCAACATAATTACTACAATGCAGTGTATACTGCTAGACTGATGTTTGCAGTCATTTGTAGGAAACAATAGAGGTTCATAGATGTTTGCATTGAGACATTCCTTTTCCAAATTTTCAAGCTTTGTAAGAGTACAGTAACCGTAGACTTGAGTGTAGAATGAATAGTTCTGACTGAGTGTGTTTTCACAGAACCCCTGCCACTGAGCGAATGAATGCACATAATGGGGAGCAGATCTTGCCGCTGAGGTACCAGTGGACCCCACAGAATGACATCCCACTCACACGAGCCATTAGTAAGGTACAAGATGTCTCTTCACACTCTACACTCTTGAAAAGAAAAAGTAACCAGGGGTCGCTTTTTTGAGAACGTAAAACATTGTTAAACCTGTATTCTGTCTTATGAGGGAGTGATATCCTAAGATTTACCTTTAAATATAGATTGAACCCTACTAGTACAGTTGGAGTATTTCTGCCTCTCTCACACACATAGGGGTTTGAGTCCAAACAGGAAATCACAGAGAAACCAGTGCACTCTCAGTGTCAGTCCCAATCCTGGATGAATTGCGACCAAGTGCTAGATCAAATATGTGAATCGGTTTGATCTGCTCTGGCGACCCCTAATGGAAGCAGGTTGTGTAGCTTATTTGAAGTAATATGTGCTACAATAGGTTTTCATACTCAAAAATAAAAAAAAATCAAAGGTTCACGGTAGGTTTAATTGTAAATGTTCCTGTTTTGTCTAATTATACTGTATGATTTTCTCACTTGAACTTCAATAACTAAAGAAAGACTTTTTTACAGATTATCACAAGATGGATGCAACTATCGTGTTAAGACATTGTTACAGATATGATGTTCTCAGGATCTCTCACTTGTCCCGTGAACACTGGCCATGACACCAGACTATTGTGTTAAACTCATTGGTTTATGCCGTTTATTGTCCTAAGGCCTACTGTAGGTAACACCTACGTACAGCAACTGTTTCCTGCTTCTATTTGCTTTCCTTTTAGGGCTACACAGCACATGTGATACAATAGACTGAGCATGCCAGCTTCATAGGATCTGTAAATACTGCATATCTCACATCCTACAGCTGTAGTTGATGGGAAATAAAAACTGAACTTTTCCACTTATCGTTAAAGCAGTGCTGCTTCTGTATTAAAACCATTATGTTTCTTTTTCTAACTCACTTCCTAATGACTGAAATTTATTTGCACTCTTTGTTCAAACATTGTGTGCACGTGCTGTTTGCCTTTCTCCCATCTCTCCCTCTAACCCGTCCCCATTTGTCCAGGCTCAGACCAGGCCTGCTCCTCCTACTAAACCTCTTCCACCTGATCCTGTCTCTAAACAACCTGTCCAGGTAAACTATTCTTCTCTAAAGAGATTACTGGAGAAAGAGAGGTCTTTGTTAATTCATAGTCCAGAGCATCTACTGTATATACTACAGTATACTGATTAAGCACACTGTGGAGCTTAATGCTGTGCATTGATAATTTCTGTTAAATAAAAAAATACCTTATTGTACTGTAATAGTTTCAATAGAGAGATTTTCCTCATATTTCTGTATACCCATTGTATACTCGTTCATTAATGGTGTATTTGCTGAATGCCTTCTCTGCTGCTGCAGTCGGCAGGGCAACGGCCTGCCCCTCCCAACAAGCCCCTCCCTCCTGACCCCGCCCCCGCAGAGAACAAGGTGCAGCGAAAGGTAGAGACGGGTTACAGCCACGCATGACCACCTGTTCCCATGCTTTATCTACAGTATCAGCTTAACAATATGAATCATGTCACCTGCTTTCTGTCGCGAGCCTGTCCTCCTGTGTTGTGTAGATTGTGCCTGAGCTGTGTATGCCAGCGCATGTGTGTATGTAGCTAGATTGCCTTTTATTGGTGCTTGGTGCGAATCAGATTGTTTAAGGCTGAGTTTCTCAGGAGCCACTTAATGAGACCACTTTCTATTACCTTGTTAAATGATCCAATTGAACACAATGCTGTATTTTGGGATTGTGAGCTCAAGTGAAAAACCCAGCTTTGTTCATGTATTAATCTGCTGAAGGTCTTGCTGGTTTTCGTCCATGTGATCAAATGTTTTGTTTGGCGTGAAGGGAGACAGAGTAAGTAGGAAAAGAAAAAGATACATACTTTTATATATCTTAAGGTGTCATCCTCATCATTTCTTCACTTATCATCTATCACCTAAATTATGGTCATTTGAAATGACTGCTGAAACTTACTCTGTCATCTTTCACAAGTCATGTGATTGGAAATAATGCGCCTGAGGTTACATGTTAAAGTTAATCAAGGGAATATGTGATAGTCTGCTGGAGTACAGGAATAATGCATGTGGTGTGATTCTCTGTGATTGATTTGGAGGGATAAGTGTTGTGAGATGAGAACAAAGTGGTGATGGTGGTGAGTGGAGGTACTTGGTTTCATCCGTTTTTCTCTCTGTTAAACCGCGTCATTCAATGGATCTCCAGCCGAAGGTGACACGACCGGCTGCACCAAGCAAGCCTCTCCCCCCTGACCCTGTCCTTTCTGACAGACAGGTACCAGATGCTGCAGGCCTGCAGAGAGATGGTCCTCAGGCTCTGCGCTAGTCTTCTTTTTTTTATCGTCCATGAACACTATACTGGATTGTCATATTCTCTCTTCTGTTTTAGAGCCAGAAGCAAATTCCCCCCAGACCCCCAGTTCCCAAGAAGCCTCTGCCTGCAGACCCCTCCGGTTACTCTGCTGCTCTGCCACTGCTGCCGCTGTCTAATCCATCAGGACACCACACAGCTGTTTCTGCTTCTACCAGCTTCAGCCCTACTACTGCTGCTGTTCCGGCGAGGTGCGTATGCAAGTAGTGTTTGTGTCTGTCTATTGAGCAGTAGTATGAGAGCGCTACTGGAACTGTGGTGTAATCTTGAAGATGAATTGTCACTCATTAACAGTCACCAAGCCCTTAGAATGACTTGTGTAGACTGAAAACAGAGATAATGTGTACATTGAGACTTTCAGTATTTGAATGTCATTTCAGTAAACATTATTTAATATGAGGTGATATCAAAAAGTTTCGAGACTACCTTAGTAACACGCCAACAGATGCACGCACAGCCACAAGGAACACCAACCTTCATACTGTACTGTATGTCAGTGTTCCAAAAGACATCGTTCTTTGCAAGGGCGTAGATTTGCTCTGGATATTGGATGGGACCTATGACTCCACCCTATCCCCTGCCCCACCCTACAAACCCCCAACCCCCCCCCCCCCACCCCAACTCCGTCCACGGAATGCATGTTGTTTTAATATGCTGCAAAATGCAAAATCA